>OY728151.1:389868397-391118397 GCA_963277665.1 Viscum album
GTTCACTAAAACTCGATTTATTCCTAAGTCTGGACAAAAATTTTCTTATTCCAGTTTTGGAAATACCTATGCTTCAACTTGTTATTCAAATGGTTATAGATCAAATAATTTTTATCTTTCAAAATATATTGATTTTGTAAGTTATATGAAACCCATAAGACAAATATGGGTACCTAAAGCTTTGATTGCTAACCTTTATGGACCCAATAAGATCTAGGTAACAAAATCACTTTCAATCTAAACCTGTTTTTTAGGAAACATGCCTAAAGTGCTCTCACAAAAAGGTATAGTACTTAGACAGTGGATGTTCAATACATATTTCTCGAGGATACTCATGATTCAAAATCTTAATAAAGGTTAATGGAGGCCATTTCACCTTTGGTGATAATTCTAAAGGAAAAATCATCGGCCTAGGCCAGATTGGTAACACTGATTCAGTTTTGATTTCTAGAGTTTTATTTGTTGATGGACTTAAATACAACCTTTTATGTATTTCTCAATTATGTGATGATGGTTTTAATGTTAAGTTTGAAAATTATTCTTGTATTGTTTTTAACTCTAAAAATGTTTTATTATTCTCTGCTTTATGAAATGAAAATGTTTATATTGTTGATATGAATTCCTTAGATAAACAAAATGTTACTTGTTTAAATGATTTTCATAAAGAATCTTGGTTGTTCCATAGAATATTAGGACACTACAACATCAATTCACTTAGAAAATTGACTAGGAAGAACTTAGTTTGAGACCTACCAAAACATGATTTCTCAAATGAAAAAGTTTGTAATCCCTGCCAAAAGGGAATGCAACATAAAGTTTCTTTTAAATCAAAGAAATAAGTTTCAACTTCTCAACCTCTCGAGTTGGTTCCCATGAACTTGTTTGGACCTTCTAGAGTTTCTAGTATAAATGTGAAGAACTATGTCTATGTCCTTGTAGATTCATTTTCTAGATATAAATGGGTATACTTATTGGATCATTAAAGTGAAGGTTGTTCTTACTTTGTTAAATACTCCAAATCTATTGAAAACCTAAGTGAACTTATGATTAAAACTCTAAGAAGTGATCATGACCTTGAGTTTGAAAATCATGAGTTTGAATCTTGTTTCTCACACAATGGCTATAGTCACAACTTTTCTGCTACTAGGACACCTCAGCAGAATGGTGTAGTAGAAAGAAGGAATAGAACCCTTCAAGAAATAGCTAGAACCATGCTTAATGAATATGACCTTCCTATTTACATTCTGGATGAAGTTGTGAATACAACTTGTTATATTATTTATAGAGTCATAATTAGACCCGTTCTTAAGAAGGACCCATATGAGTTATGGAAAAATATAAAACGTAAAGTTAGATACTTCAGAGTCTTTGGATGAAATGTTTTTATTCTTAATACAAAGGATAATCTGGACATGTTTGCTTCTAAAAGTGATGAAGGAAATTTTCTTTTTTATTCCTTAACTAGAAAATCCTATAGAGTCTTTAACAAAAGAACCAAATGTGTGGAATAATCTTTTCACATCAAGTTTCATGAAACTGACCCACATGAGCCTAAAACATCTCTTGAAAATATTGAATAAAATTTGAGTGTTCTGGACCTTAATGAAAAATCTAAAGAACCTGCTGTAAAAATTTCCAGTTCTGGACATATACCAAAATCTGGTTCTATAGAACCCGATCATTTAGATGAACCAGAAATTTGTAGTCTGACCTTTACTAGATCAACAAGGATTATAAAAAATAATCCTTTGGTTTCTGTTGATGTTAATCATGATAGAGGGACACAGACTAGAGCTTCTCTAAAAAACCAGGTTGAACATCAAGCCTTTCTTTCATAGCTAGAACCTAAAAATGTCAATGATGCAATCAATGATGAATTTTGGGTTATGGGTATACAAGAAGAGTTAAATCAATTTTAAAGAAACAAAGTCTGTGAAGTAGTTGACAGACCCAAGGACACCTTGACAATAGGCACTAAATGGGTTTTTAGAAACAAAGTTGATGAGTCAGGAAACATAGTTAGAAACAAATCTAGGCTAGTTTCACAAGGATGTATTCAAGAGGAAGGTATAGACTAGGAGGAACCCTTTGCACCTGTAGCTAGATTAGAAGCTATTAGAATCTTTCTTGCATATGCTGCTCATCTGAATTCCAAGTTGTATCAAATGGATGTCAAAAGTTCTTTTCTAAATGGTTTTATAATTGAAGATGTTTTTGCTGAACAACCACTAGGATTTACTAATACTCATTTTAAAAGTCAAGTTTTAAAACTTTCTAAAGCTTTATATGGTTTAAAACAAGTCCAAGATCTTGGTATGATAGACTTAGTAAATTTCTTATTTCAAAATGTTTTACTAAAGGGATTGTTGATCTAAATATTTTTATTAAAATAATTTCTAAAGATGTTTTAATAGTTCAAATCTCTATTGATGATATTATTTTTGGATCTTCTAAAAATTCCTTATGTACTGATTTTTCAAAGAGTATGCAAAATGAATTTGAAATGAGTTTAATGGGAGAACTTAAATATTTTCTTGGATTTCAAGTTTTTCAAAATGATAATGGTATTATTTTGAATCAAAGTAAATATACAAAGGATATTTTACTACATTTTGGTTTGGATAGTATTATGGAAAGGGAAAATCCTATGAGTACAGTCTATTAATTGGATGCAGATGATACTGGGAAACTAGTGAATCAAACCAATTATAGAGGTATGATTGGAAGCTTACTTTACCTTACTGCTAGTTGACCAAACATTATGTTTAGTGTGTGTATGTGTGCAAGATTTCAATCTAATCCTAAGGAATCTCATTTACCTGTTGTTAAATGAATTTTTATGTATCTTAAACATACTGTAAACTTAGGTTTGTTTTACCCAAAAGGACAATCCTTTGAGTTAATGAGTTATTCATACGATGACATTGCTGGTAGCTAGTTGGATAGAAAAAGAACATCAGGAACATGTCATTTATTGGTAAAATCCATAGTATCTTGGTGTAGTAAGAAGAAGAATCCTGTAACTTTATCCACTGCCAAAGCAGAGTACATATCAACTGGTAGTTACTATGCACAAATTATGTGGATGACACACAATCTTTTGGACTATGGATATAATTTTAAGTATGTCTCTATCAACTGTGAGAACACTAGTGCAATAAACATTTCAAAGAAGCCTGTATCTCACTCTAGGACCCAACACATTGATGTAAGACACCATTTTGTGAGAGATCATTATCAAAAGGGTGATATTATTATTGATTTTAAAGGTACTGAACATCAATTAGTTGACGTTTTCACCAAACCTTTGAGTTCGGATAGGTTAAGTTACATTAGACATGATCTAGGTATGATTAACCTTGATTGATAGCTACCTCACCGATGTAAATTCTCACCCATGTAAATGCTCACCGATGAAAATCCTCACCGATGTAAATCCTCACCGACGTAAATTCTCACCGATATAAATCCTCACTGATAGAAATTCTCACTGATAAACCCTACCGATGAGTGCACTGTTTTAAACTTCTGCCTGCGCCAGAATATGAATCATTTTTTTACTTTATCTTATTCCATTTATTTATTTTATGATTCCTAAATGGTAAAAACAAAATCTGAGCAACTTCTCAATCCACCGAGTCTCAAACCCTTGCCCTCAAACCTTAGCTCACAAATCCTCCGAGAACCATAAATCCCTCGAATCCAAGATGGAAAAATCCAAAATCCCTACTGTTAGAGATTTTGCTTATGAGCCTAAGGAAAATAAGAAGAAGTCCGAGCCAGAAGAAAGTGGCAGTGCTAGCATAACACGATTAGGAAGACGACCATTAAATCATCATTTACATAATAGAGTTATGGTAATCGAAAAAGAGTTGTGCAAGGAATGTTTGTTAGCAAGTAAATCGTTAGTGCTCGAAGTGGTGAAAGATCCAAAATGGGTAGATTGTTTTTCAAACAACAATGGTCCCTACTACCAAAAGCTTGTGAAGAAATTTTATGACTATGTATGTTTTGAGAAATCTGATGATGAGAACCGAGTAACTTCATTTGTGAATGGAAAAGAGTTGTCCTTTTCATCGACTGAGTGGGCTGAATGTCTGAATGTTCCACACGAAGGTGTATCTGGATATGTTTCGAGATCTATGCCACCTACTAGTGATATCATTGACTATGAGACTGATTTGGAAGAGGTTACTAGCAATGGAAATCAAAGACAAGTTGTAGCTGCTGAAATGGATGGAGAGAACGGATTGTTGTTCAAGTTTGTTCTGCAAGTCTTAATACCGAGGAGAGGAGACATTGCAAATTTAAGATATCAGGATATCTATCTCCTACATCTTTTGAGACATGGATTCAAGGTGAATCTATTCAGATTGTTGATGACTCAAAATAAAGATATGATTAGACCCAAGTCAACATTTAATGCCTTGTTCTTTTCCAAACTGATCTTAATAATGATAAAAGTGAATGGAATAGCAGAGTCTAAAAATGAAAAAGTGGTAGTAAGGAACAATTTCTGTGACACCAGTATAGTTTGTAAATACATGAAAATAAAATGGAACCCATGGAGAGTAGAATGGGTCACTGATGACAAGAAGATGTATGATAAGTTCAATCTTGTGGATAACCCTTCAAGACTGAAGGATGTGAGGGATCCAGGTCTGGGACCTAATGAAGAGGATCCAGAATATAGTGATAATTCAGATGAGGAAGATTCCTCTACTGATAATGGAGGATACCCTGGAATACCTCATAGTCCAACTCCTGAAAATCTAGATCAATATAAATCAGATAAGGAAGAAGCTGCTTTAGAGGCTATTGAAGTGTCTTCTATAGAGAATGAAGATGATATTCATGAAAGTGAAGCATCTCTATCAGCTGATTTGAGCCTTAGTCTAGTGATTGGATAATATTTAGTGCCTACTACGGATGAAAATGAAGTTGACATACCCTTGCCTATTTTGGAAGACCCACCAACTTTTGTTGAGAAAGAATTGATAGTCAAAGATTCTCCTGAATAAGGAAGACATTCTGAGGATGCGGCTGAAAATGCTGTTGTTTTACATGAGGATGAACTAGCTGAGGGGGATCATCAAACCATGTTTGGAAGATTTACAGTGGCTGTTGATATTGAGGACTGGGAACAAGACACAGGTTTTATTGTTTGTGGTTTAGACTATCATGATTATGACAATGAATCATCTCTAAATAGACAAAAAATACTTTTTGATGTTGAGACTGAGTTCCTACTAGAAGATGTTGTTAGAATGCATGACTTGGATACTTTGAAGAAAAAGCTTAAGGACAGTTTTGTGGAAGAGGTAAAGAAGATGGATGTTTCTCTGGTATCATCAATTCAATCGATCATGACTAACTTAGTGGTCAGTTTAGCATCTGAAAGAGTACCCGCTGCAGTTGAACCTGCTGATATGATCACTAGGGTTGACCTGGAATCCTTAAAGGATGTGCTAAAAGAGTCTTTTAGTGCCTCAGTTTCTGAGATGAAGCACTATTTCCTTGAAGATATGAGTATGTTGGAATGATCTTTTGAACTCTATCAAGGTTGTAGTTTTTCAACCTTCATGGCTGAAATATTGGAAGAATATAAAGACTTCCAAACTCATATATCTAGACTGAAAGTAGATCTTGATGCTTTAAATAAATTGGTTATCTCTTTGGAGTCTTACAGGAGCTAAAAATACCAAGAAGAAAAGGACTTAGCCTATGTCAAGAGTTTTGTAAGTCAGATGGTTTCAGTGTTCGAAGGTTTTAAAACTTCCATGAATGATCATGTTAAAACCCAGGATTCTCAAGATCAAAATCATATCAGTGGGTTGACCAAGAACATCAAGGAAACAGTAACCTTCTCTGTTGGTTCTATTTCATCTAAACCTTCAGTATAGTTGAATCAGATTCATGCTATGATGAAGGAAGATCTTGGTTCAGTCTCAACCAGTGGCTATATGGAATCAACTGATCTGACCAAAGTTGTACTATCTACTAGAGATTCATCTAGATAAATAAAGAAGATAGTCCAAGAATATATGAGAGAAGCTTCTGCCTCTCAGAAATAAGTGAAAGATAAATTGGAATACTATTTCCAAAAGATTTACATGAAGAACCAAATGACCAGTCACTTCAAGCTTCTGATAGAAAATATGAAGCTACCTCCGGTCAATCAAGCCTTCAGAGAACAAGTTAGCAAGCTAATCGAATTGACCCCAGTGTTGGAAAAATTTATGCATAACAATGATAAATTCACTTATTCTATGGAGAGAGGAGGAGGAATAATTGTCGATTTCAGAAATCTGTTGCTTCCTTTTCTACATGTTGATGCTAGGCCAGTGAATGTCCATCCTACCTTACCAACCTCTGCCTTACTGCTTCTCCAGTTCAGATGAATCCTGACCAAGCAATTCGAAGCCTCACACCTATGATCACTCAAAGATCTCCTCAGTACAAGCCAGGCACAGTGTCAATGGCTCAGCCCCCTGTGATCATCTCTGGTATTCATACGCCTTCACCTACATCCACACCACTTGAATCCTCTTCTGATCCCAAGGGAAAAACGCACATTGAGAATGTGGATTGAACAAGTGGCTAGACTGTTTGATATAAATCCATTGTATTTTGTTTTATTAATTTGTACCTTATTTGCAACATGCAATGAAGCTGGATTTTATCTCTTTTCTCATTTTTTTCTTCCTCTTCTCTTTGTTGTTTCCCACTTTTTGATTATCATAAAGGGGGAGAAATATTTTACCTAGATTTTACAAAGAGGGAGAATTATTCACCCAGTGGGAGAAGTATTAATGGGAGAATAAATAATGGGGAGAAAGTATCAAAGGGGGAGAAATCTTCTCTAAGGAAGAGATATCATGCTTTTCCCCTCTAATACCATTAAATTTAGTTCTCTGATACCATTTTGTTTAACTCTCTGATACAACTAAAATTTACCTCTGATATCATTACATTTTCTTTTATCTCTGATACTATCACATTTAATTCTACATCTCATAAATTATGTTCCATAACATTCTGTTTTCTCTCAAAAAATTGAGTTTAATTATATATCCTCTAATACAATTATTCACTTATTTAAAATGATAATATCATAAGTTATGATAATCAAAAATGGGGAGATTTTTGACCACACCTATTTTGATAATCCATATTATGCTTTCATATACTTTGATAATCCCAATTAATGTTTATCTATATCCTAATTATCTCAATATTTGATATTCTGTTATCAATAGAATGATAATATTAAAATAATCCTTGAAATATGTTAATCATTGTTTATCCTATGTTTATATGACTTCTGAAGTACTTCTAACACATTTGGATATGTTTTGCATAAAACAGACAAGTATTAAGTCACTGGTCTGCATATAGCTACTGATATAGAGCTACTAGTACTCGGTCTACCGATAGACTTAGTCTACTGATAGACAGACTCAGCGATACACTAAGGTCACTGATATAAATAGAGATACCGGTAAGAAGATACCAAGTCTACCGATATAATAGACTAGAGCTACTGATAGAATAAGTCAACCAAGACAAGTGGAAACAACTACCGATATGTACAAGAGCTACCGACAGAAACCGAGCTACCGATAGAACAGGTCTACCGAATTGCTTAAGTCTTCTAGTATAAACTTGATCGCTGATATGTATAGAGCTACCGATATGAGGATTTATAATGATAGAACCAGTTCACATATAGTTACCGATAGAAGTCTGCCGATAGAGTAAGTCTACCGATATGAGTTACTGACCGACCTACTGATACACAGACGGGTGACTGATATAAAGTGACTGACATAGTCTACCGATACAAGTACAGAGTCGCCGATACATCGAGCTACCGATATCCAAAGAGATTCCGATGGATTAAGAGCTACTGATGGATTAAGATCTACCGATAACAAGATCTACTGATAGAATAAAGTCACCTATATATATAGCTTCCCATACAAGTTCAAAAGAGCTACCGATGGAAGGTCCTGCTACACGAAGTCCACTGCACACGTCTACCAACAGAAAGCTACTAATGATTGACCAAACATTCAAACTCTATACTCTCAATACTATTTATTTATTAAGCTAACGGTTACATTTGTTGGTTTTAATGCAGTTATTGTTATTTAATGAATTCTGTTGCCATGTCAGGGTACCGTACTTAGTACCCATGCAGAAAGTAATCATTCATTTTCACTGGAGCTGAAAGCTATAAAGGGAAGGAAAGAGAACACTACAAACAAGTGATAAAAAGTGATATGAAGTGATACGAAGTGATACGAAGTGATAAGAAGTGATAAGAAGTGATACGAAGTGATACGAAAAAGATTGAACAAAGGTGTTTTTGTGATGAAGGAAAAAGGCTCCACAAGAATTCAAACATGTATAATTCACACAAGGATACATCCATACTCCACGAACTCTGAACATACTTGAAGCCGATCATTCTGAAGAAAACCACAAGATGCATCTTTAGTGAAGAACTACCACAAAAAATTCATGCACTCAAGCCGACAAGCTGAACCAAGAACCAAAGAAGAAAACGACACTCTGTTTTCTTAGAAGAAACCATAAAAGAACTCAGAAGATTTTCTGACCAACCAAATGAGTCCAGAGCTACACTGACGATCACTAAAGATTTTCTAAACTCATATTTAATTAACATAGTGATTCTATCTTTACTTTTCAGGCAGTGTGTGTGTCTTGTTTATTTTACTCACACACTGTCTCCTGATCTAAACTGGAGGATTCGTAAATCCTCATTTAAACTCTTTAACTCTCTTGTTTTCCACTATGGATAGTGGTAGAGGTCAAGTAAGACCTGGACAGCTGTGAGCTGTTGTTTGTTTCCCATGAAGAACTGTGGTAGAGGTCTTTGGACCTAGACAGTATTTCACTATTGTTTACCTTGATCCAGGGTGTGGATCAATTTATATAAATTGTTTGAGAGGACTAAGTCTCATCTTGATACTGAACCTCTTGGTTACATCTACTGTGCTATTTAGTTTAAATCATAAGTATACTATATATATATTTCATATTCCATTGTTGTTACTTTGAAATACAAAATTATTATAAAGCTACTTTGATAGTTAAATTAGAAAGTGTTTATACTTATTGTAAACCAGTAAGTTAGTTTCGAAAGATAATTTAATCTTCATATTAAGTTAACTGAGGTCTAATCAATCTTTGAGAAACTGATTGAACATTTATACTCTATATAAATTCACTACAGTTTAACTTTGCTTTTAAATTGGGGGATTTTAAAAGAAATTATTTTTAACAGAAATTTTAATTGGAACTCAATTCACCCCCCCCCCCTCTTGAGTATCCACTCCAACCAACATTCCTGTTTTTTTCTTTTATGCATTGTTCCTCCTCTGGATTACCCTTTTTGGTTTCAATGAACAGGCCACCACGCCTCTATTTTATTAAAAAATGAGGTGAATATTAAGAATATGATTTCTAAATATCATCATTATAAAAACATTAATACTCTATAGATTTTACAAACTAATGATTTTAGTGGTATATATTTCATAATGTTGTTGTATAAAGATAAATCATAAATGATAAATTCATGTAATCAGTTAAAACCCCAAGAATTTAATGTAAACATATTTTTGATATGGTGGTATTTCATATATTTTATGATAGATAGGGTTTTTATAGAGGCTTTATGTATTCATAAGATAGTTTTAGGAATATAAACATTAATCATATAAATGAAAATATTAACAATTTCATTATTTCATGTCATTTGAATAAATACATATATTTATATACATTTTTTTGAAATTTAATATTAATTTTCCACTAAAAACATGACTTTATGTTATCACTAAATTAAGTTCATCATCGGGTATTAGAGGTTTTGAGTCAATTTTAATGGTTGAATGAGTAATATCCTTATATGAGATATCAAATACTCTAATTAGATATAAGAATTATTTTTATATATAGGATGAATTGTGATGTTTACCATATAGAGTGTCATGCATAGTTCTTTTAGTATACTAGGTGTGTGTGGATCATGTGGGAGTCACCATTACCTGATGTTTTTAGGATACCTATCACAATAATGTTAATTATTTGATTCTTTTTGTAAGAAATACTTGAAGATTAAAGAATTATGTAGTGTGTGGGTGTCTTGTTAATCATTTCCTTGGTTCAATACTAACTAAGATGGTATTTTTCCTCTCCTATGAAGAGTATTACATCTATAGACTTTATCGACATAGACTAAGTAGTGTGAATCCACAACTAGATATTTCATAGGATGTTCTGATCAACTCAAATGAGTAATGTGTTCATACTCATCCATAAAGGTGATTACCATGTTATTTACTCATCAATAAAGTCAGTTTATACTCACTGAATAATGAACCTATAACTGGGATATATGGGATCAACATACAATGTATCCCATAAACAATTACTATCATGGCCAAAGGGAAGATATGAGAACACATGTTATCATGTTATAAAACTAGTAGAAATGGGTATATAAAAACTATAATTGATGGATATCAAGTTGATTCCCACTATAACTTGATTAACAATGATTATTTTCTAGAGGTTGATCATTACTTATACTTTTTGATAAGGTGCTTCATATCATTAATCAAAACTATGAAGGCCCTTGGGGTCACAATTTTTGGATGAATGAATGGGGACTGATTTTTTATTACTGATATTTTCTAAATGGTTTTTTATATTTAATATAAAAATGTTTTGGATTATTATTCACAATGTATTTTATATAATGGGGTTCATGGTGAAATTAATGAAAACATTCAACAATTGTTTTAGATGAACAAACTGTTTTTTTTTGTATGATTTTATAAATTATCATATATGAAATTAAATATGGGGAAATGTAATACATTTTTTAGGCTTTATTGATTCTATTTTGTTGAAGAATATATATGTGTGAAATACTATTTTCATTTGAGTTATTTGGGGTAGTTTTATTTTAGGATTTTGGAAAATCGTAAATGTGTTACACTAATTTCTGCACATATTTCACAGCTAATTCAGAACAATTCTTTAAATGATATTTCATTCTTATAAGGAAATCTTCTAATAATGTAATTCCATTGAATCATATGTTTCAATTAGGTTCAGGTTTTAAGGAATGTTATTATGTTAGTACACCACATGGTTTCCATGAATTTTATAATATGATCCATATTTCATGGCTATGATACTAATTTTGATTCCTAACAAAAATATTTAACAATTATATTTGTCTTCCTTGATTACTATTAATTAAATATTTGTTCTATTATATATAACATGAGACATTATAATTATTCCCGAATGAGTTGGTTGAGACATTATCATATGTGTTATAACATAGTAATTAATTCTTATTGTTGAGAATTTTCATCAAGGGTGTTTAAAAGCCAAATTTAATATGATTTTACGAGACTAGAAAATCCATCCATGCTAGGATGAGACTTCATAATTCATGAATCTCTTTATTTGCAACCTCATTTTCACCTCACAGTGGTAGCATACAATATAATAGGACTGATTCGGTTTATGTGTTGAACCATGCAGTTAGACTGCAGAAGCCTTCGGAGGTGGGGACCATTTTATTATTCACTTTGATGATCATCATTCAATATATTCTTGGATTGAGATGAATGATATTGGTTTCAGTGTAAGGTACACACAATTTTTATTATTATTAATCTCTTATATGAATTTATAATTTATCTATTCATGGTAATCATTTTTATTAAATCATTAATCACATTAGTTGAATTATATAAGTGTTTTCAATATTCCATTAATAAAAAACACATTATTCATTTGAATTTATTTCAATATTTTATAAATAAAAAACTCTAAGATAGTTTATCTTAAAAAAATTAATCAATCATTTTTAATATTCACATGTGATAATTGGTAACATTCATCAGGATCGTCTAATTGTAATCCAAATCATTGATTTAAAATAAAAAATACCATATCTATGACACTAAATTATGGGAGACACAACATATAGTGAAAGAACTAATTAATAAACAATTTTAAATTCATTGAAAAAAAATTTCTCGACATTTTTAACAATACTGCAAATTAATTGTATATGGAACAGATCAAATAAATAAATATATATATACATAATTGAATAGTAGACAAATAACATAACACAAAAAACACATAAATGCGTAAAAACTAAATGACCTATTTCAGAAAATAGAGTCCACTAAAATTAAAGAGTACTCGGTTTACGCTTCCAAAATTGAATGGGTTCTCTAAAATATAACTCTACAAAATAGAAAAAAATACAATTGGATAAATTTTTTAGAAATTGTATGTAATCCTAAAATGAGAAAAAATAAATAAAACTGTCTGACCAACCCTATCTGAGGGGGTAGAGATATGAGACCCACAATTATAGATCCATGTCATGGGATCCATGAGTAAATCATTATCAATAATAGATAAAGTGAAAGTTGTCCACGATAAATTCCCTTTCTTAAAACATTTATATTTTATGAAATTTATATTTTTAAAATAAATTAAAATTTCCTCTAATGCTTTCATAACACACAACACTGGGTTTTAATGAATTATATGACAGTATACTATGATATCATAGCTATTAAATTGATTTGAATGAATAATAATAAGTAAATTATAAAAAATGTATTTTTCAAACATGTATAAAAAAAATTCATTTGTTATCAATTGATTAGTAATAAAAATAAAAAACATTTGAAAGTAAAAGAAACGTTTCTCGAGAAAAAACCAATATTAAATAGTGAATTTTTATCTTAATAAATTAAATCTATAATGGAAAATTATTCTAATAAAATTTATATATTATATAATAAATAAAATTTACATTCAATCATCTTTTATTTCTTCTATGAATGGGATAAGAATAAATCTTTTATTATTCGTAAATGATGATTTTTTTTATAAAAGTTGTGTCGTTGAATTTTTCACACTTATATTAAAATTACTTTTTACATTTAAAAAATTTGATTGAGAATTTAAACTTCATTACTGGAATTAATATGTCAAAAATTTTATAGAGTGATTTATTTATAATTTTCAAAAAATATTTTTTTTATTGGTATTGAAAAGTAATATTTTATTTTTAAAATGACGTTTCCAGTTAAAAAATATGCAACATTTATTTTGATTTATATTTTTTTAAAATTATAATTAAGTCAATTATATTTTTTTTAAAATTACATTGTTCATTTTGAATATTTAAATGTTGAATATTTATATAATAACTTTTTACACTTGTGGAACTTTTTATATGTAAGAAATAATTTTTGTTACCTTGGTGGTATTTATTTAAATTTAAATTTTCCACTTATGTAAATTGAATTTTGTAAAATGGATTCCAATTTTGAATTGGTATAATTAATATTAATTAATAAGGCCAAATCTATTTTCTCACATAATTTTTAGTTGAAACAGTAAAAATTAATTAATGTGGGTATGGTTAAAACAAATTTAATGTTATTCAAATAAAATAATAATAGTTAAAATGATATATAAACATGTCCAAATGATATTTCTGTACATATTGAGACATTTTATCTTCTAAGGATCAATAAGTATCCATTTATTATCATTTTGGGTTTGTATAATTTTTTATCATGTTTTCATTTGCAAAAATTCTATGTGTGTCCTCTCCCCCATTTATAAAGGGACTACACCTTTCCTCTCCACATAATATGTAAAAATTATTTTGGATCAGACAATACCTGGGAAAATTAAATATTTATCTCCCTCCCCATTTCCTAAATGCAGTGTTTTATTATTAAAACCTCATATGAAAGATTCTAGTATTAACCTAAAGAGGTTGTTCGAAGAAAATGTATCATTCTTAACTGAAAATTTTAATTTTATCCCTTCTTACACCTCATTGAAATATTCTAAAAATATGATTAAATATTAAAAAAATTATATTCCATATATTTATATTTTACTATGTTGCATAACCAAAATACACGTCCTCATCAATCCAATGCAGAATGAAACTGTTGATCGTGTGAATGATGGACAACCACCTCACGAACCAATTTAATTCGTTTTCCATCACCTCCACAAACATATGATTTAAATAATGGAAATAATATTAATTATGATATATTTATACAGTTTTAATTATAATATCACATTTACCTTCTATTCTTTTAATCTTTTAGAAAACAATAACGTAGCTCATTTGTACATCTAGTCTACCACCTCCATAAAGCGATGTGATTCATTTTTAAGTTTATTTATAGATTTATGGTAATAATGATAGATATAAGAAATATATATAATATATGAATTTAAAATAACTCTTCAAGGGTGATATATTATTTAAATTACATTCATTCCATCCGTTGAGAAAATAGAGACAATATTTTTGTGTTTTTACGGTTTACTATCTCCATGAACTATGTAATTCATTTTTCTATAAAATTTATAGATGACTAGAAATATTTATGTAATTAATATTTATGATATTTAAATAATTATTAAAAAAATATAATGTATCCATAATCAAAGTAGAATCTCAAAATTATCCAAACCAAAATATACATGATTAATGAAATAGTTATCATATGGAACTATGATTATCACAATGATTTATTATTTAAATGGTTGTAAAAGGTTATAAGTAAATAATATAAGGAATAATATGTATGATTAGTCCTCTGGAATTATAATAAGACTTATAGGGTCAACCATATCAGTCACCCAAGTCATCTCATTATGGTTTGAGGTAAAACAATGAAAACAAAACCAGTCTTGAATATAAGCAAATATATACATACAAGAAGAGTAAAAAGTAGAAATAATAGGGAGATAAAACAATGAAAAAGATTATAAATAGTAATTTATGACATGTAATGAATAAAAATTATCCATGTCACTAACCATCATGTCCACAAACACTCCCACAAGGGAACCGTGACATAAAGAGAAACTATCGTGTTACAAACTGTCTTTCCCTTTACATGTGTCATGTCCAACAAGGTCTATATAAGATCCCATGTTTTTCATGAGTTACATATCATTATTTATAGTTAAAAACTTGTGTACTTATATTTTTGTATTAGATCATATGTTTAGTTGTAGGGTGCCTATATTTTTGTTGGGAAAGAAGAGTCCATAGGGTGGTGTAATGGATGCAGGCCAATTATTTGACATGTAATTGGGATACACGCTGTGTAATCTGATTACACGATGTGTAATGGTATGGCCCAAAACATTCATGATTTCTATTGTTCTTCAACCAGGAATGGAGAAACAATCATTATACACTATTTAAGGAAACTACACATCATGTACCTTCTTGAGTTTTTTTTTAAAAGAGGCTGAGAAATCTATTTTCTTAGACAGAACCCTCTACATATCTCGTAGAAGGATAGAAACGTCCCATCTAGTAATTTAGGTTTGGCACCTGTCTAGAAACTATTTCATTCACCGTCGGTCTCATTGAAGCTACATCGGCTAGTGCTTGATTCTGTTTTAGTTGTTCTTGAGTCTTTGGAATGAAGATGCACTGGTTAGATTTAGGATCTTATGCCCTAATTTCTCGTTCTTAATTTGTTCTTCATATTTCTTCCAAACCAGGATGAATCAAGATGTGACATTGTAATAGAATTCTAATAAAAATCTATGTTAGGTGGTATATATATTTATTTCAAATTTTTTTGCTTAATAAAGCTATCATCATTTTTTCACCCACCATAATTTTTGGTACGAGCCTAACATTGAAATATTATTCTTATGTAGATGAGGCAAGAACCAATTGGGATTCCCTTACGTTTTTTGAGATGATTTGGGTGATTTTTCCTCAACAGAAGCCAATCCATGGGGTGTTCCATGACTTTCTTTGGTTTTACAACTGATAAAATTCCCATGGGGAGTGCTCTTGAGTTTTCCAAGTTTATTAAATCTCATAAATACTTGAATGAGGTTGAGTTAAATGCATATATTATTTTAAACCCCCATTCCTTGTGTTATCATAATATACCATGCCTAACATGATTAAGGAATTAAAATAAATTTTTTAATTAGTCTTTATACTCGTTTGTTTTTTTAGATTGCGTAATGGATAATTGTGAATAATCACTAGTTATATAATTGTGATGTGTTAAATAATTATTAATGAATAATTGGGCTGGTAAAATAGTGTGACTTGTTTAAATAGAAAAAGGTTATATGAGTGGGTAGAATCATATGGTTTTATTTTGAAAATGTAATGAAATTATTGATCATTTTATAGATTCTACATACGTATCTCCATGGATCTGGAAAACGGAAGTAGACACCTTGGATGTGTATTCACCATGGGTCTTGATTCCATGGGATTCCGCATGCATTAGTACCCCTTGGATTTAGATTTCATGGATTCATATATGTCATATTGGTATGCATGCTCCTAGTACTCCAACCACTTCATATACCGACTATCCATGAAGATGATCATGGGAATTTATGAGGATTTAATTATCTTATATTCATAGGATCGAGCCCTTCGTAGACTACACATCACTATATGGAAAGCCCATGTGTTTATTTTGTGATATCATTATATGGAATGACCATGTGATATACAACATTGGTGGTATGGAAAGGCAATGGGTTTCTATTTTGACTTCTTTTACAGCATGGTTGGGGGTTTATTTTGTGATCTTTTTATACAGTAGGGCCACAAGATTCTTTTGTAACTTAATTCTAAGACATGACCATGGGATATATGACTTTGGTGGTTTATAGGGGTCATCGATTTATGTTATGGCTTCTTTATAGGGAAGGGTTGTGTGGAAAGGATTTGGATGGTTGTATGGTCTGTTCATGTTGTTTTTACATCTTTCATATTACTTCCTTGTTAGGATATGACACTTGTTTTAGGGATCCTTGAAAGGAAGTTTGATATAACTTGGTGCAGTATAAATATGCCATCATCATTCACACATACATTTATGGATACATTCAATTTATTATCATAGTACATCATGGTGCTTAGAATTGTATAGAATTCTTCATGGTTACCTTCTAAGATGTTATCTACACCTTGTTAGGGACACCTTGAGATCACAAAAAGATTATTTAGTAGAATTAATTGATAGGGGTATGCTCCAAAAACATAGGTTGGTGACTATTAGATTATATCAAGGTAGCATGGGACCAAGATAAGGATTGTGATTCTACTGGGATACTTTTTTATTTTTTGGATTTTGGATACTTGTATGTTACTATTATTCCATGTAACTTGTTTAAATATTTTCTAGATTCATATATCATATGTATAACTGAATATGAGACACTTCTAGTCGGTTAAATATTTCTACAATTCTTGTCTATATATATGTTTTCTTTTTATAATATCTACTTCTTCTATTTAGTTTGATTCAATTCCACCATGATAAATTCTAGTAAATATTGAATAATCTCCCCAATGACCAACCTTGGCCCAAACTACTAGTCGGTAGCCTATGGAAGTAGAAGAGATACACTTCAATCAATGTAACGAACTAGGCATAAGGCACTACATATTGTAAACTAGGTATGGCATGTTAAAATGTGGTATGAGTAGAGTTTCTTTTCAGGTTTGATTTATTTTTTGAAGAAAATAGTCAAGGATAACAAAAGAATGGAATGGAATTTTGTAATGAGTTATTCTCAAGTGTAGCTAACATGTGTATTGGGAGAAGCCAAATTTCATGGAATGAGATTTTTATTTCTATATTTGACTTAACAGTTGATTTTATTTCATTGTTTGGTGACAGACATGATTTAGGATATTACTATTGATATGATTTGGTTCTAATTCTGTTGAAACCTGGTGAGATGAGGGTATTCCATCGTATACATCATATATCCATATAGGAATAACATTCCAGGAATTATTCCATTCCATTAATGATGCCTTATTTGATCCATGCTACCTTTATTGGTGTTGTGATAGTTTTTCATGTTGTTGTGATAGAATTTGTGAAGTGGATATAAAAGTGACGTCATCTTTCAATTCATAAGGATTATGATCCCTTTTGAGCTAGATAATGATGCACATTTTAAATTTATTTATTATGGTAAATATTATAGGTAACGATTATATGGTAATCAAATATTGGTTCATTAGGTGTTATGGTACAAAGGGGATTAGAACATGGTGGACCATCAGATAAATCATCCAAAAATTGAACATAAATTGGAAATGGAAATAGGATTTTTATCTTAGAGACATGACCATGTCCCGACTTGTGAGTGGGAAAGAGGAAGTGTGTCTAGTTGTATTTTGACTGTTTCTTTTATACTCTTATATTTATGAATAGTTTATGTGATCTAACATGTTTTTACAAGGGTTTTGACCTATCCTATGCTTTCATGATTCGAATTTGATATAATCCCATTCTGAGCCATGGGTTTAGAATTATAGAGGTATTCCACCACCATGACCTCCAGTGTTACATCATGAGTGTGGTGAAAACAACACTTCAGAGGTGATGGGCCATGAAATACCAGTTGATCCTCTTTTACTACCAGTTGCAATGCCAGAGGCTGTTCCATACATATATGTATAGGAAAAGTTCCGTGAGAGGCTCTTTTGCTCTAGGAAGACAATTTATAGAGAACTAAAGCCTTAATTGTCTATGGATGTGCTGAAACAGGTGTTCCAGTTGTATAATCCTCCCACATTAACTGAGGATGGTTGTCATTAGGCTGTATATTTGTGGATTGAGTTGAAATTATCGATCGTCGAGCATCTGAAGAATCCTCTAGAAAGGAGGGTAAAATTTTTGACACACATTCTTCATATACAAGAAACCCTCTTTGGGATGTTAAAAACTAGGCTGACGGGCTACGAGATATGGGTGGTATTGATTTCCAGAACTACTTATAAGATTACTTTTACCCAAATATTGTGTGGGCAGAGAGGGCTAGTGAGTTCATGTGTTTAGATCACGACACAGTGAATGTTATAGAGAACACATTACACATTACATATATTCATAATTTTGTACCTATGTACCTTTACTATTAACTTTTTAGAGTGATACACTTCAAGGAAGGTCTCTGACATGCTATATAATCTAAATTCAACATTTTCGGATTGAATTCTATAACTAAAATTGTGAATCAGTCACTATTTACAGAGTAGAACCTTTGGAAATGTGGGGTAATATAGCTAGGAAGTGTTTCTTCTCAACCCAGTTGATCTACATATTTAGATAGGAAGCACATTTTTTAGGCATCCCATGAGATAAGTACCAGTCAGGTTGTGAGTGTTGTCATCTTAGTGTTTTGTAACCAGTGTTGAAGACGAGGCCATATAGAGAATCCATGTGACCATGAATCGTTCGAGTATCGATCATGTAGTATGATAGACCACTTGAAATTTTATTATCATACATTACATCTAGTTGTGAGTTGTATGGGTAAACTCTGACACATGGTTTAGGAGTAGGTTTCTCAGGTTCAGGACATGCAGGGAGTTGATGCGGTGTTGGCCGATCAGGCTGAGATGGTGGTGGTCCTATCAAGGGTATCCAGACACCAATTACACTTTGACATCATAGTGGACCTACTCTTGGTAGTGAGGTTTTCCCACAGGGTCATGGTACATTCCAAATCCATTCATTACATTCTACCCTTGAGAAGTAGGATTCTAGACTGTCTACGGTGAGAAGTACAATCATTGTATCCTCTACTATTAAATATCCTATTTTTGATATAGGTATGTCTCACAGATTTATATCTACACCTATGGTGAAAATACATGGGATTATTTTGGGGTATTCTAATAGAATTTTGATGCAAGATACATAATCAGGAATAAGAAATGTTGTTATACGTTAGTGTAGGGAGTTCCCCCTTGAGGTTGGTGGGTGTCACTTCGTCAGGGATCGTTATTTCCTCAAGAAAAAAAATTTAGAATGGAATGGTTAGTATATTATCTAGGTTATATTTATAGTAATCACCATAGTGTGACTTTAACATCACTATAGGGTGTAGTGTTTACTCGAAAGGGTGAATGGAATGTCAGGGTAAGCTGATCCAGACCAAAGCATTGTGGGTTGGGCAGGATGATATCCTAGATTGCTAGATTGATCTTGGATGATTAGAGAGTGAGTTTGGTGGACTTTCCTCCGATGGTGGATTGTTTTAGGGGTGATTTTCTCGATAAATATTCTTGTTTACCTCATGAGAGAGAGGTTGGTATATACATTGATCTATTGACAAGATGTTCACTGGTATCCATTCATTTTAAAGGATGTCTATGATGTAGTTGCAACAAATGTAGTGGAAGCTAAAGGATTTATAGGTAAAGTGGTTTATCTGAACTAGTACTTCTTTGTGAGGTTCACCAAAACATTTGTGAAAAAGGTAGATTTCCCTCTAACTCATTATAAGTATTATTCATAATTGAATCAAATAATTGTTAAAAACAAATATCTCTTTCCATGAATAGATGATCTATTTGATAAGCTTCTAAGTTCACACATGTTCTCAAAAATTAACAGGACTTTTGGATATCACTGTGTCTATGATCAACCTATATACATACCTCATACAAATATTTGTAGTATGTATGGTCTCTAAATGTATTTGGTTATTCTATTCTGTCTCATGAATTCAACAATAGTTTTTATAATGTTGATGTACTAACTTTTCCATCCTTACATGGATTATTTTGTGTTGGTTTTCGTTGATGATATCTAGGTGTATCCTCACAATCAACACAACCATGCCAAACTTCTTAATATTGATTTTAATAAACTAAGGTAGAATTAGTTATAAGTTATTCTCCCAAAGAGTCGTTTTTGAATGGATTAGATTCATTTATAGGGTTATATCTTCTCAGAGATAGGAATCTCAGTTGACCTAGAGATTGTGGGATCTGTAGTTTACTAGGAGAATGCCATGAATGTTTTTGAAATTTAACATTTCTTAGGGCTATCTGGTTATATTAGGAATTTCATACATCACTTCCCATTCATATTAGTTCCACCGATGGGATTGAATAAGAATGTGTGATGTTTTTTTTGTAATAATCATGTGAGAAAATCTTTTAAGAGATGAAATGATTGTAGAAACTGCACCATTCCAGATTCAACTAGAACAGGGAAGGAGCTGCAATGTGTATTGTGATAAATCATGAATCGGGCTGGGAGAAGTTCGGATTTTGGGGTATTGAGTTATGGAATATGGGTCTTGGTAGTTGAGGCCACACAAGATGAATAACCTAATGCATGATCGTGAGCTAGGTGCAATTGTTCATTCTTTACACTTTTGGAGACACTATATATTATGATAGCATTTTGTGTTGTTAATGTACTAAAAAAGATACATGTATATTTTCAGACAGTCTGATTTGAATCTAAGTAATCTAGGGCGGGTTCATTACCTACACTAATTTGACATTGAGCTTTCCTATACTCCTGGTAAGGGAAATTATGTGGCTGATGCAATGAGTAGGAGGACTCAGATTCATGAAGTGCAATATGATACTATCAAGTGTAAGATTATGGAATTGTTCTCTGAGATTCATCTAGAGGATCACGATAGTCATGGAAATTCATATCTTTCATACTGAGCTCTAAAATCTACCATATAGGATAGAGTGAGGATAAGGTACCTATTAGATTTAGCGGGCTTAGTCCTACGGGAGAGAGTTGTAGGTGAGGACCATCCTCTTGGTAGGACAATAGGTGATGATGAGATCATGTGTATCTATTGATGTGTTTGGGTTCTAGTCTATATATGTGAGGAGTTGATGTGGTAGCTTCATGCATTAACTGCGGTACTAAATCTTAGAGTTACTATGATAAAACATGACTATCCTTGTCAGTACCGGTGGTCGAGTACGAAAGAGAGGTAGCTTATTTTGTTACTAGTTGTTCCACTTATTAGCTGGTGAATGTGGATCATCATAGAACATATGAGATTTTATTCAAGTTACCTATTATTGAGGGGAAATTGGATGATTTAATGAGGGATTCCATGACTGGAATACTGAGGATTCCTCAAGGTAAGGATGTTGGGTGGGTTTTTTTTGACAATATCACTAAGGTTTCTCTTTTATTTCTTATCAGGGATAACATCTATGTTGATGATCATTGAAGTTTGTATATCCATGAGATAGTTCTGTGTCGTCGTGTATCATGCACTGTTGTTTTAGATCAGGATTATCTTTTTAAATATTGTTTCTAGAAATTTTTTATGAGGGACTAAGTACAAAGGATCTTCTAAGAAAAACATACCACCCTCAAACGTGTGTCTTGTCATAGTGTATGATATAGTTTGTAGTGAACATGCAGAGAGCATGATTCCAACATTTTCAGGGCTCTTGGGAGAGTCACATTACCAAGGATGATTTTTCATACAATAACAATTATCAGTCGATGATACCGTTTAAACCTTACAGGGATTTGTACGGTAGGCCATGTTGATCACCACTGTTCTTGTTAACGGCTAGAGACATTTTCCCACATGGATTTTTTTCTTATATAGAAGACGTCTGAGAAGGTCTCGCTGATTCATAAGCATATGGATATTTCATATTCTCAAAATAAATCCAATGTCAATCACCCAAGATTACCTATAGAGTTTGAGGTTGAGGTTATGGTATTCTTACGTGTTTCACTAAGGATAGGACATAGATGGATAATGATACATTGTTTACTTTCCCGGTGATATGTCGGGTATTTGGATATTCCAGAGTGAGTTGAGTTAGTATCATATATATTATAGTTACCTCATAGGTTCCAAGTCATGGATGACCTCTTCTATGTATCTGAGTAGTAGTGTTATCATTCAGACACATCTCATTCTTTTCATCCTGAGGTGGTTGAGTGGAAGTACAATGAATTCATTGAGAAAAATTAGATTAATATCATTAATAGAAGAAAAATGGTTCTCTAAGGTAGGATAGTTCCTCTAGTACAATTTTTATAGAATCATGACCTCTTAGAGGATGATAATCTTGATTGGGAAGCCGATGTACAGGATCATTGTATAGAGTATTATTTAGATGAATATTAACCCCCCATGAGAGAGAAATTAGGGGAAGAATTTGGTGGGGGGTGATAATAAAATCCCATGATATTATTAAGGTAAAAATATTTAATTTTCTGGACAAATTCTTGTTTACATCAATTTTTGGCTTAGAACATAAGGAGGGAAATGGGCGAGATGGGTTATTGCTAGGAAAGAAGAGACTGGAGGGTTGTGTACTAGTTACAGGTCGATTACCTGACAAGTAATTTGGATAAATTCTATGTAATCTGATTACATGATGGGTAATGGTCTAGAAAGGAACATTCATGGTGTGTAAGGGTTTTTCCCCAATAAGGGAAAACAAAGTATTATGCACCCTGTAAGGAAATTACACGTCTTCTAATAGCTTGAGTTTTTTTTGATGTAGAAGAAGCTTATATTATCTCATATAGAACCTTATACTTTTCTAATTGAATCCAAAAAATATTTGTTTCTAGTTTTCTAAGTCTAGCACCTATTAGGACTCCATTTCATTTTTTGTCGATTTTTTTTGTAATGACATATGTAAGTCCTTGATTCCATTTTAACAATTCTTCACTCTTCGAAAGAACAGATGCTCTATTTTGATTTTGGAACTTATAAACTAATTTCTCATTCTCCACCTGTTATTCAAAATTCTCCGAAACAAGGAAGAGTTAGGGCATGATACTAGATGAGAACGCTACTACTGAGATAAGATGGTTGGTCTATCATTTTCTTTCGTCTTTTGATACTTTATATAGCTATCCTCATTTTTGTAATCTTTCTGACTTTTTATCACATGCTATGAATTGAAATATTAAACTGTATTAGATGAAGTAGGACCAATTAGGGATTCCCTTAGGTTCATAGTGACCCGTTGGTTGTTTTTTTCTACCTGAATGCCTCCCATGGGGTGCGCCATGACTTACATTGGTTTTAACATTGATGAACTACCCAATGGGTGGGTCCTCGAGTATTCCAAATTTATGGTAGATCATTTTTACATATTTGAGTTCAAATTACATGTATTGGAGATGCCCTCTCTTTTCATTGTGTTATCATAATATCCCATGCCAAACTTGATTTTGGGCTTAAATGTAATTTTTTAAATGAAGGATTATACTCATTGGTTTTGTTTATATTTATTAATGGATAATTGTGATTAATGGGTGTGTATATAAATGTTATGTGTTTAATGGGTAATTGTTATAAAATGGGTGGTTATACCCATCTGACATGTTTAAATAGAAGTGGAGTATATGAGTGGGTAGACTCATGTAATTTTATTTGATAAATGGTATGAAATAGTCTATAATTTTATCGATGCCAAGGATAGATCTCAATGGACATGGAATGTGGTAGTGGACAACATGGATGAGTATTTACCTATTGTCTTAATTTGATGGGATACCTATGGATTATCTACCCCTTGGATCGGGCTTGGTGAGAATCGTGTAGTACATGTTGGTGCACATGTTCCTCAGAATCCAAACAATTCATATATGGAGTATCCGTCAAGATATCTGTAGGACTCAATGTGGATTACTTGGTCTTCTAACCCATGGATTCAGCCCTTCATGGTCAAAACATTATTATATGGCATGTCTGTGGGTTTCTTTTATGAATTCATTATATAGCATAGCCATGGGATATACAACATTGGTTGTATGAAAATATTGTTGGATTATTTTGTGAATTATTTATTTGTTAATTTCAGGGTTTTCTTTTGGAAATTATTTATATAGAATGGTCATGATTTTCTTTTGGGACATCACTCTATGACATGGTCATAGGATATATGAATTTGGGGGTATCAAAACACTAGGTTTTTAGGTTATGGATTCATTATATCTAAAGGAAATGTGGATAGGATGTAGATGGATTTATATTGAGACTATGCTATTTTTTATATTTATTATATCTCCCTTGTTAGGAGATGAAACTTGTTGTAGGGATCCTTGGGAGGTTTTCTGGTATTACATGTTGTAATTGAAATATGTCATGGCTATTAAAATATAATTTACCACTTACTTAGACTTGTTTAAAATATTTCATCATGCTTCATAGAAATGTATAAACATCTAGGTGGTAACCTACTGGGACACATTGGATCATGGAAGCATGGGACCAAGCGGAGGCTTGAAATTCTACTGGTACACATTCTGTTTTTTTATTCTGGATACATTAATTTTACTATTCTTCCATATACTTATTTTAAAATTTTTCAAGATAAATGTATCATCTGCATCATTTTATATGAGAAACATTTTTCTTCATATATATTACTTTTGTGATTATGTATTTATATGCGATATGCTTATTTAATCCTCTTCTACTATTGAATTTGTTTGAGTTCCATTCTGTTATACTCTGTTAATGAGGGCATAGTCCTTAAAATAACCAACCTAGTCTCATGTTACAATTTAAGAGCCTATAGAATTTGGGTAGATGTTCTTGAAGCCATGTAGACAACTAGGATCAGAGTAAGGTTGAGTGGAATCTAGGCCTCAGGCCTTATAGTCAACATCTACCCAACCAATAATCTAGGTGTGAGAAATATAACCTATTGAGAAACCACCAAAGAATCTATTAAAGTTATAATATCAATAACACACATATTCTAACATTAAAACAGAATAGTTTTTAAATAAATTTTATTTTACAATAATTTGAAACAATTTCTCAAACATTCCATGGGTTTGTGTAAATTTCATATCACATTTTGCAAAACTAGAAACATTCCAAACATGAAACAAATTATGTAAAAATATCGAATAGAAATGTACAGGTTATCCAACATGAATTAAATAATATACCATTTAATAAAAACACAAATACAATAAATCACATTCTAGTTGGTCTCTAGCCTATGAAAAAATATCTACTACGCACACATGATCCAAAAAATGTCATAAGGGTTGATACAAATATTGTTGAGTCCTACATTAATATATTGATATAGAAGAGTTTACCACCTTCTACTGTCACACGCATTATGGTTTCTTGTGTCTCATTCTTAATTCACCTATGGCTCCCAGTATGCAATGTTTGTCAACATTTTTTTAAAAAATCGTGATCGCATTTTAAATAAAATAATTTCTATTTAAATCCCATCCACATTATGATTTGAAAATCCATTTTCCTCCAATGAATGAAAATTATATTATCATAGAAAAAAACCTTTAAAATTTAACCCACACACTTTTCAATTTAAAAAAAATAATATTTAAAATATTTTGAATAAATGATTAAACTAACAAATTAATGAAATTTGAATGTTTGGATAGATACACCTAACTCAAATATGTATAAAACCTACGAACCATTGACAAATATGACTGGAAACCACTAGATATGAATTTTGAAGAAAAGTAACAATAAGAGACTTGAAATGATGAATATAAAACATGATATGACTAAAAAATTGCACCCAAACCAAAATAGTAAAAAAAAATGTTGAACCAGGAATAACACATACTAAGAGAGGATAAATCCAACCACAACAATAATAAAACTTTTAAAAAAGTGATGTGGTTAAAAATTAATTACTGATGATTACCTAGTTAGCTCTTTGGGTCATGAAAGGAAGGATTAATAGAGGATTAATGAAACATATCACTTATAAAATGGCATAAAAACCAAACCTATGATAGTTAAATGTAGTGTAATCCATTTTCAAATCTAATAATCGTCGGTGTACATCAAATTTAAAAAACATATTTACAATTATTTAATAACTATATTTTTATAATCACACAGTGTGTATTGGTAAAATGAAAAGTAAACCATTCACACCATGTACCCATTTTATGGCTTCTTCTAAGTAATCGTTACATAGAATGTGATTCACTTTCAAATCATGCATGTTCCCTGTGACCTAAAGAAAATATTGGTTTTATGATTAAAATTTCAAAAAACCCAAGACATCACCATTATAGGTATCCTCCCAATTTCATGGTCAGAAATACATGCCATTGAAAAATGAATGAATAAATGATATTAGAACCAACTGATAGAAATGAGCTGATTCAGTGATTCTATCGATTGACACCCAAACTATATCCATACAACTAGTTGACCATGGTAATCAAAGATTATGTCCATTTAAATTTCATCCCACATCCATACCAGAATTGGTATTGGCTAAAACATTTTTATAGGTATCTAGTGTTATCCCATAACACTCTAAAAACTGAGACACTACAACACTATATCTAGAACTAACCACCTCATCCGAAGACACCAATATTAACTTCTCAAATCTTGGAACATACTTTTATCCTCAAGGTTCGTGGGAAATCATGATCAGTTCCCCTTTTATAATTGCACATGTATTAATCAAAAAGAACCAACCAATATGGTATAAATGAATAAATCGCTAAGGGATATAAAAGAAAATTTCTTGAGGTCTCGCTACAATTTAGGATTTCACATAAGAAACCTCCAGTGGTGTATGCTGTCTGATCTAGTCAAACTCACTCACCAAAAGAAGTGTTAAAATTTATCAAAGCAAATAACACTTCTCCAACAACCTCCTTAACTCCAATGCTCATCTCATAAAACAAACTGGACAGATACCACTCTTCAATTAATTTCATCAATTCAAGGATATGTACTCTTCTTCTTGGGACATCGGCATCCATGTTTCATTTTTTGGGGGTATATAAGATTTCAAAAACAATGGCCTTAAAATACTCAACACAATGTATTTATTTTATGTTCTTATCCCTATAAGTAGAAATATAAAATAGGATTTTATGATCAGAATACACTATAAACCACTCCCCAAAAAGATAGTGATGGAATATCTTTAGTGCATATATAACTGCAACCAACTCATGATCATGGGTAGGGTAGTTCTTATCTTGAGGGAATAACAGGGTAGATCGATAAGCCACAACCTATATCTCATTCCTCAAGATACACACCAAACCTATAATAAAGGAATCACCGAAATCATTGTAACCCCATCCTTGTTCTAATATAACTAACAATGGTGTTGAAGAAAACCACACTTTCAAATTCCCCAAATATCTATAAAATTTTTGTCCCCCCAAAATTTTATGCCCTTATGGGTAAAATCTGTCATCAGAGATGTAATATTGGAGATTTGATAAACAAAACTTATATAATAACCATCCATACACAAGAATATTTAGATATCATACCTGTTTATAGGATTTTCCAAGGACATAACTTCCCATGCATTTTATGGATCCACTAAGATGCCCATCTCAGATATCACCAGCCCTAGAAACATCACCTTTTGGATCCAAAACACACATGTGTAATGTTTTCCTTACAAACGATGTTATTTTAACATACTAAAAATGATATCTAAATTATCAACATGTTCTTTCTCTGATTTAGAGTACACTAAGATATCATCTATGAAAAAAATAGTGAAAGATTCCATGAACAGATGAACGATCTAGTTCATGAAATCCACAAATACCTTAGGAGAGTTATAGAGTTCAATGGAATGACCAAAAACATGAAATTACTATATGAACACTAAAACTCTAACTTAGGTATTTCCACCTCACAAACTCACAACTGATTGTAAAATGGGTATTGTTAAATCTTAGAAAAACCATTGACCCCCTCTAGTATGATCAATGATTTCATCAAATATTGGTAAAGGATATTTATTCCTAATGGTCTTCCAATTCAACATTAAATATTCAAAACCGATCCCATGGTTAATATATTTCTTCTTAATTATGAGTACAGGTGAGGCCCTTGACAACATGATGGGGATAATAAACCCATTCTCCTCAGGGTCCTCATGTTGGACATTTATTTCCACCAACTCAGTAGGATCTATTCAATTGGAGGGAATAGAAATGGACATTGTTCCTGGGAGTAGTTCAATAGTAAAATCAACCTTTCACTGTGGTAGTAAACTAGATAAATAATAACGAAATACCTCATAGTAAACACGCACAATAATAGGTATCTAATTACCTATGAATGTGTCAAATAGATCAGGAATCATTTCCAAAAAAAAAGGATTGTGATTTTACATGCATATGGAATATTATGCCCCACCCCCTTGATCAAGTGTCCTACTCACCCTGGAAAACATGGGAAACCAAATCGATAGTAAGGAGCATCACCAAATGGTGATAACATCCTATTTGGGCATTAATACTAATTATATAATCCATGTTAATAATCGTGTCTAATATGTCATGATAAATAACTATGAAATCTAAACCCACCTCAAAGTTAGGTATCATCACCCGAACCGTGGGGAACATGAAACCATGTTTATTCCACTTTCACAATGGTGTGCTATGATCAAATAGGATTGGAATATTATCCTAACACAAACCCTTGAATTCAACTAACTTTTATGGTATAAAATAATGAGTATCATTGATATCGAACAAATTTATCAATATAGAAGAAACAATTAGTATCATACCTATAATTGTAGATGTACCTACCTTAGATTCTTATAGAACACACTCTATCATATAAAGTTATATGGATTTAGATACATAGAAATACCTCATGGAATATTAATGAGATAAACCTCCCTTGGGAGTGTCAACATGAACCTATTATCCCTTGGTGAAACTAGATTATACCTTACTACCTTGGGATATCCTATCATTGAAATTTTTTAGATAGATAGATCACCTGTAGTGATGGAATGTCCTAGTAGCCTCGATAAAATGAAGCCTGGTAGAACTACACCTCCCACACTAGTATTAGATAACAATTTTCTTCCCTACAGAGGGTCCTTAATCTTCTCCAATGGAAGAAATGACCGCTGTTATGATTCTTTTTCTGAATAGAAGAATCACCTATGATAATGGCCGCATCCATTAATTCTCCATTCAATCATTTCTTTCCATGTTTGTCTACCTTATCCAAGGAGGATTTTTTCTACTACCTCTATAATGGTTGGAAGCTTCAAAATATCTATAATCGATGGAATATTGGCCCTCATCACAATCTCGAACCTCCCTGATTTATGGTAACCATTGGTAAAATTATCTGGTGCTAGATACACTATCTCATCAAAATGGGGTGAGTACTACAAAATTGTACATGCCCTATACTCCATGGTTGAAACACAAGGGTGTTCTCCCCCTGTAAATTCATAGGGAAAAACCTCCAATTAAAGATATTTTTTAAGGGAATCCTAGGTAAGAACCTCAATAAATATAGCCTACAGTATAGATTCCCACCCTCTTATTTGTAGACCCTCAAGAATATGTATGGTAAAACCCATTTTAGAATCTTAAAAAGTGTTCAAAATGTTAGAGATCCTTGGAATCTATTGAAGACACTCCTTTAAATAATGTGTCTCATTTTCACCTTGGAAGACATGTAAATTCTACTTGGTAAATTACGAGACATTATCCACTAGTCATTCTTTGTTCACATTGGACACTAACCCTAATGTTTGAGTGGTATGAATAAATTCATTGAACAATGAAGGTTCCACTAGAGGATTCACCCATGGAACTTGCCTCACGGATTCTGGTCATGTATTTGAAAGAGCTCCTCTATGAGTTTTTTTTATTTAAACACAATACAATAAAAAATTATGAGAAAATTCCAAAATAATTAAAATAACATCTATAATAAATATCAATGATTTGAAACGATATGAATTTAATGAAATTATGATTTTTGCACAAATTTTTTTTTGAAAGATATAGTTCAATATAAATAATCTACACACTATGATTATTCAAAATACCTCACTCAAACCATGTCCCAAAACATAGTAGATATGTCATATTCAATAAATTACCTATAAAATTCAATAAAATTGTTGTCTATACTAGATCTTAGACATAGATAATATTTTATGACCACCCATGGTAACTCAGATTTAGTAATGGGAGTGAGATGTTCAAGACCATTTTTTGCACTTACTATTTTAATTAGGATGATCCTACTACTATCTACCCAAGAAAATAAACCAACATAGGAAGTTAAGAACCACATTAGGTTGAGTTACACTCTAATAGCAAATTTTAATAGACCAACACAGGTTAACTAGGCCAATCACAAAATTAATACCATACATTAGTGAGGTAAAACATAGAAAATAAAGTAATTATTGAACATAAGAAAATAAATACATACTACCAATGGACAAAGTGGAAACAATGGAGATATACAACTTAGAAAAAAATTATAATCCATGAATTACCAAAAGTCTAGAATACAAATTCTCCTTGTGAAAAAATGCGACCTCCATAAAGCATCCCACAATGGAAAAATAAAATAAAGAGAAGCCATCATGCTATATAATTCTCTTTCCTTTACCTGAGTCCTTCAAAACAAGTTCTATAGATATATAAACGTCTATATTGTGTGTAAAAAGTATTTTAATGTACGAAACCACCAAAGATTCCGTAAAATTTGTAACCAAAAGATTGAAAAAATTCTATCTTTAAACCAAATAATTTTTACAATAATTTTTATAATAAAACAATTTGAAATGATTAATCAAACATTCCATAGGATCTCTATAAATATAATAACATATTTTTTCAAAACCAGGAACATGGCAGTCATGAATCAAATAAAGAAATAATTCTAAATAAAAATGTATATGTGATCCAAAACCCATGAAATAATCTATCATGTAATAAAAAATAAGACACAATAATGCTCATTCCATTCAGGCTCTAACCTATTGGAAAATATATACTAGAAACTCATTATTCAATATAGGAATAAGGATGGATCCAACTAATATCGAGTCCTTCCATTGAACATTGATATATAATAGGTTGCCTCCTTGTGGTGTCACACGCACTAAGCCTACATGTGTATCATTCTCGAGGAACCCAATGACCCAACTATAATTTTTTTTATCAATTTCCATTTAAAAAATAATGCTCAAAATTTTATATAATCATTTAAAATCCATTCCAATCAACTTCAGTGTTTGAAAATCCATATTTTCCATATCATTCAGATTTGGTTTTCAATGAAAAAACGGCTTTTTATCATGAATTCATTTCTTTTTCAATTTTAAAACATGTAATTTAATTTAAAATATCAAGAAATAAATATTAAAAATAATAAATTCAAGAAACTAGATTTCATGGATAAATCCACGAACCTTAAGAATGTAGAAAATTTAACAGCCTTTGACCACATGGATTGGAACCACATGATCTAACATTGAAATACAAAGAATGAAAAGTTATTGAAAACGATTGATAGAAAACACTATCAAATTACAAAACACAGGCCAAACCATAGACACACCCAAGACCAAGGAAAAAATATAAATAATTCTTATTTTGAGAGGAGAAATTTTACCAAAAAAGAGATCAAATACTAAATGAATTGAGCCTATTTTTAAATAATCAACCATGATCACCTAGGGATCTCCCTAGGTCAAGAGACGGAGGATACACGTAAAAGAAATGAAAAAAATCACCCATACATATACCTAAAAACATCATGACATTTACAAATAATGTAATCCAATTACATGTTTTGAAATCCTCAAGGTTTGTATATTCCTAAAAAACTCTTTTTTATTTAATGAATAATAGGATTTATATACTTACATGATGTGTAGCAATTGAATGACATGTACACCATTCATTCCATGTACCCAATTCATGTATTCCTCCCATAAATCATTACAAGACAAGTATATAACATACATTACGTCTAAGTTAACAGTGACTAGTAAAAACTATTGGTGTTTATGTTTTAAATCCCAAAAAAAATCTTTGATTTCACAATTATAGTGATCCTCCAAATTTCGTGGTTAGCAATACTCTCCAAATAAAAAAGGGAACCAAACTCTTAAATTTGAACATTACAAATATATATTTAACATGATTTTATAGAAATGTATGACTAATAAACCTATATTTATTATATTGGAGGTTCTAATGTTTTTGATGAAATCTGAGACTTGAGGTAAGGGTTTTTCATCTCAAATTGAATTTTTTGGGAAATTTGTTATATTATCCACCAAAAATATTTTATGAGGTGTATTTATAGTTTGTTTGACATGTTATGTCATTATTTTACTTACTTTGATGATATTTTATATTTAATTTTAATTTACTAATTCATGGGGCTTACGATTCAAAATATTACTATATTTGTAAGAGATGTTCATATATCTTTTATTTTAATGTGTCGAATGCGATATTTGAAAATTTTCTAATTTAATGTGTTATATATTATACTCATGAATATCATTTTTGATACTTATTACGAAAATTAAGTGGATTTAAATATCCATCTATGTATCATTCTTTCATGGGGATTATGTTTCAAAATATACCAATGTGGTAAAGGGTTTTAGTTACAATCTCATTGTTTTTAAGGATTATTTATGATTATTTTTTTAATGATGAATCATTTGTATCTATCTCTCAAGAAACACATAGTTTTTTGTACACTATGGATATTTAGGGATAATAAATTGTCTTTTTCATTCAATACTCTTTAAGAACTAATGATATCAAAAGATGATTTTGTTTTAAAAAAATTAATTTTATTTCTTTTTTTTTCAGTCAAATATACTTTTTCTTCCAAGTCTATGTTTTCTAAAATAATTTAATTAATGTTTTTACTATTCCAAAATGATTTTTAAAAACAAAATTTACCCCTATAAAAATAACTAAAAAATTGTTCAAATTGAATATTCTTATTTTTTTCAAAATAAGGATCTTTTGACTTCATCGAAAATGTGAAAGAACAATGTGTTTTAATGGTCAAATCAGGAATGTTATTTCATGTCGACTTGAATTCCCAATGATTAAAACATTCCATTACATGTAATCAAGGTTGTTTTAGAAGATATGTTTTCCTATATTATTTTTTATGTTTTTATATTTTAAAATTTTAATTTATAAATGGAAATTAAATTTTCTTATGTATTGTTTTAATGACATTTTTATGGAATTTATATTAATCAATGCAAAAAAAAATTGGTGATACTTATGTTTTACTAGGGATATGATCCTATAGATCAATCTATGATATTTATATTAATTTTTTGTGAATTTTATGTTGAGATGTTAATGAAATCTATTTATTTTAAATGGTCCATTCAATGATGGATCGATGAAATTTCTATGAAACCCAATTTCTTTACATTGGTTATGGTATACTGATTTGATGAATATTTCTTTATAGTTTTAACCACAATTATATTATATTAATTATGTGAAAAGTGGTCTTGGAATCATATATTCATCCAATGAAGTGGTAAAGTATTATATCGCATGATATAATTACAAGAAACATGCTGACGTTCTTGATCTGTTGTGGGAAATAATTCAATGTGCTTTGTTATCGGTGGGACACTAGTCAATGTGGTTGATCCTTTATGGGAAATAGGATTTTGTGCTTGATCTTTTATGTTAAATAGGTCGATGAACATGATCCACCAGGGGAAATATGTGTTGATTTGTTATAAATTATAATTTTATGTTATTATTTGTTAACCTTGACCTATGAAATGGTTTCTATACATTATGATGATTACCAAATTGAATAAATTGATCATATGGTTCATGAATGGTTTGTTTTGATTTCTTAGTCTTATGATTCATGTAATTTGAGATAATTTAGTGTATATAACTACTAATGATTAGGGATCATGATAGATAATGTATCATTTTTTTCATTATATTTATCATCTCATACCATTATTCTTATATTATGCATAGATATGATCATATATTGATATCTAACATGATTACCCAGACTAGAAATGAAGTCTCACCTTTTCCAATTTTAAAATTCTCAAAGTTATGGAGAATGATTTTATATAGGGTATTCCCTTGAAGAGTACTAAATGGGATGTTATTTGTGGAAGATGATGAAGATGTTTCAGGAAATATGAAGATTATGTAACTACTATCTGAAGATACCAAATAATTATGGTCCTGATGTGAGTTTTTTTAAATGTATTGAATATTCGTATAAAAATAAATTAGGTTTGCATAAAAATACTATATCATTACATTATTCATAGTAATTTTTTATCTGACATTGATTTCAAATATCTAATTTTTCAATAACATTATTCAATAAATTTATTATCTTCTAGTTGTTTATATATATTCCATATAGTATATGTAATCCCTTCATCATAACAAATTTTACATTATCGTATTGTTTATAAAAAATAATATCTTAGTCATTTATTTTGATAGAAATGTTAATCATGGGATTTTAAGAATATTTTTTTAGTTTTTATCATCCCTCATAAAATCATGATTCCTTTATCTCATTAAAAATACCTAGCTTTAAAAAGGTCATTTTTAGGGATAATTTTTTATTCTTATTGACTCATCTGATATTGTCAGTCTCTAAATGTGTATATTGGTAGGGATCTAGCTCAGATAGTCATATAGATGTCATTTCTGATCCTTTATCTCCATATCCATAAAATAGAAATTTGGTAACTCTTACATAATCTTATATGTAGTTTCTTTTTTGTCAATCTAAAAACATATACCGGAAATTTTATAATTCAACCTCATTCCTTCATAAAGGATAATAGTTTTAAAATATTTTTGTAATTATCATGGATTAAGGTTGATGAAGACTTATAATTTAAAAAGAACATTTTATACGATGATTTTGGTAATTTGAACTAAAATTGAAAACTCCTGGACCATCATTTCCTGAATTATCAAATAATAAATTTTTTGGTGATCAAGTGAGGGAGATATAAATTGTTCGTGAGAGTAATTTTTTGGATTAGTCATATAAAATAGTTCATCATATTGATAAATATAGTTACCCGTATTTTTCCTATAAAACAATTAAATCACTTTTAAGATAAAAAATTAAATAAAAATACATTTATGGATCGAAAGATTTTGTATCTTGGAAACATTAGGCTCATACATACCTTGTAAATAATAAAACATAAACATTATTTAAAAATTTATTCTTTATCATCTTATAAACAGTCACATTGTATTTATTACATTTAATCACTTGAGGAAACACATCAATGAATGGAGCGAGCTAATCACTATTTAAATGGAGGAATACACGGCTTAAATCAATTGTATTTGGGTGAGCATAATCAACAATATCCTATCATATCTATATTATAATAATAATAATCATGATGGAAAAAATTGATATATGAATGGAATGTGACATATACATAATAATTTAACATCATAACATTGATGTAAAATTTTGCACAAAGTTATGAACAAATCTAGAATCTTGTTCACACATAACATGTTTTCCTAAATCATAACATCATTTTCTAAAAGAATATTGAATTGCATTCATTCATAATACACATAATATGATTATATATATCACAATAACAAATGAATTAGAAGAATATATATTTTTGGGTCCACCCATCACATTATAAAATTATCATAATCATGGTTGCGAAATAAAACATTGAACAATCGTTTTCATGATATTAAACCATGGATGCGAATGGGTTTCAAAAATAATTTTCAAATAATAATTTCAGGAAAATCATTTTCGGTTCCCAAATTAAAAAGGTACCACATAATTTTTCATAAAACATCACCATTCATGAGTGGAGAAGAAACAACTCAAGATGAGTAAACAATATGGTTTGGAAATTAAATCATTTTTGATAACATTGCTAAATGGACGTAAACATTTTCCAAAAGTGTTGAAACGTGTATATTATCCGAATGAAAAAGAATAGGATAGTGGGGTTAATTTTTTTTCGAAATTATAATAACGTCAATATTGAAGATAATGTCTAGATGATATGTACTAAAAATAATCAGTTTGGGTACGAGACTCCCATCACATTAAATCCAAAATTATTCGGGTTTTTACTGTATCTTGAATAATTAACACCAGATTGTTAATCATTGAACCCAAAGTGAAGTGAATTAATTTTTTCACTATTTATCAATAATTATCATTGGATTTTATTTTTTAATTAACATTGTCAAATATGAAATGTTTTGATATATATATATATATATATATTTCATTAAAAATATCATGTTTTGTTTTGATTTCTCTATTTTGATAAATGGTCATTTATAAATAATGAAAAAAAATCAATAATATTAAAATAAATATGTTTATACATTTATATATAATTAATAATTTATTATAACTATATGTAATGGTAGTGATAATAATGGAGTTGATAACATCCTCATTGGTGGTTAACTGGTCCTTAATGGGGCACTGTTCAATAAAGAAAGTGAAATATATAATATAATTAATTTATAAAAAATTATTTTTTAAATAGGTTAAAATATTTAATATAATGTTTAAAAAAATTTTAATTAATATTAGAATATTTTTATTTGTAACTTATTTTTATAAAAAGAACGATAATAGTAAAATGAGAGATGGGTTGAAAAAAACATACTCTTTCCTCGGTGTTTCATCTCTTGTACGACAATAAAATCCCCTAATTCATGGAGTTGGATTATACTAGAAAATCCTTAAGTGTAATAAGTAGATTTAGACTGGGTATTTGGGTATATATATGTATTTGGTATCTGTTATGGGATTTTTTCTACAAATAGGGAGAGGAGGTATTTATACTTGAGGAGAGGGGTATTTTGAGTTAAAATATTAAATTAAGTACTATATCAAAGTTAAACCTATTCATAGTAAAATATTTGACATTGAAAAAAAATATTCTAATTAAATAACATGATTATAATACATTGAAAAACTATTTTATTTAATGTTATTATTTTAATCAAAAGAAAATGTGGATAAATGAAAAAATATTTTTTAATGGAATAATTATGACTCTAGATATTAGAAAATACATTCTATATTTTTAAATTAGATTTTTTTTCTAAATGATAAATTTATATTAAGAACTATATTTTGGGAAAATGCAGCAAATTTATTATTTATTAATTAATTATTTAATTTTCATTATGTTATAAAACATGTTGTATTTGAAAAAACAGTATATCTACTATTCACGTAAAAATCCATGTCTCTCAAAAAATTACTAAATAATAACCCTTGGAAATTTTAAATGTGATAAAAATAAAAATGAAATTAATTATACAAAAATTAATTTTTAACATAATATCTTTAATTATTCACATTAAAAATTTATTTTTTTGAAATACATTAAAAAATATTTTAATTAAATTCGGTTTATATTTTTTTATTTTTAATCATGATATTTACCTTATAGAATTATAATATTTATATTTTCTTAAATTAATGAGGATAAATGTTATTTATATTATTTTTTTTATTTTGAGGTAAAATTACTATTTATAATGGTCAAGTTACAATTCATAATGGCCAGGTCACTATTCCAATGGTCCCAATACTGTTACAACTATTATATTTATATTCCCATGGCCAAATTACACAATAAAAATACTTTTTTATTCCATTATTCAATTTTATGAATATTCCATCCCATGGTTCTATATTTTCCTTTGGTAATATGGTGATTGGTCTACTATTATTATATTTAGTTTCTAGAGTGTTGTTTATGGGGTTAAAGGTTCTAAAATATTAGAAATATCCAATTTTTATCATTATTCGTTTAATATTACATATATTTTTTTACAAATATTAATGTTTAAAATTTTCATATGTTTAGTATCAGAATAATATATATATATATATACACATTGATGAAATATTGTGTTTTTGGTTCTTCTATGTGTTATATTATATATAATACTATATATAATATAATAAATTCAATATTTATTCCGGATAAAAAATTCACATATAATGTATGGGTCGTTACAATGAATGTCTTTACCTAATTACAAAAGGTTGTTTTTACCTCTAATAGATGATGTAATGATTATAATTCTTAAATATGATTTATTTGATCGAATCAAAGGACTAGATTCTAGTAACTCTTCCCCTCCAATAAAATAATGGGCCCCTCCGATGAGTTAAAAACATAGGGACTAAAATAATGAATCCATTTCTTCTCTTAATCCTCATGATATATGTTGGGGACATTGTTGTGTGGAACACCCCAAACAATAACCAAGGAAGATCTGATATATGATCGATTTCTATTGTGTCTATGTTAAACATAAGAAGAATGGATATGTAAAGATTAAAATGGTATGAGACATATATCATGGTAATTCAGGGTATGAGAAATCAAAAACAACGAATGATAACCATATGTGAGGAATGAATAAGGAAAATAGTAATTCACATTATTATTTAACATGCTTCTACTTAGTTTTGGTCATACATGCATGGTAATAATACAACATTGAATCTTGAATTTTCATTTTTATAAAAATAAATTAAATAAATTATATAATAAAAAAATAAACATATCATACATAGTAGAACATGAAACTAATTACAATATGTAATAGAATATTAAAAGGGAACATACAATCTAGACAACATACCACTATGTGATAGTGCTTCATGGGTCCTTAGAAGAATGAAGTTATTGTCCATATATCTCAATCATATTAATCCAACACACTATCCTAGATTTAACCTCTAGGTCTACACTGAACATATTTACCAATATTAGTTCTTCTTGAGAGTGATAAAGGCAATAAGACGATCTTCATCAGATGGTGATCAACAACAGTGGCTAGGGAAGTGATATCACATTTGTGTCTCATTTAATTTTGGGTTTCTATGGATAAAATTAGTCCAAGAGATATATTAATTAATTCTAATGCATTAAATAATGTTATTTTGGGTAATCAATTCTCATTATAGGAGAAACAGAAAATGTGGTGACGTAACATCCTTACCGAACCAGTAAGTATCATGTGGAACATTTGAAAAAACTATAAAAATGTATGGGAATAAATATGCACTGATGAAAAATAATTATTCAACAGCTCTCAATTACAATTTATATTAATACTAGGTTTGATTATTTGATTCATGTTAATAACTCAAAGGGGTAAATGTAATAAAACCCCATCGAATAATCCCACAGAGATAGCCATGACCCAAGAACCATCCTTGGTGACCAGCCACACAAAAATTAATCCACCCCAGTATCTAAAATAAAATAGTTATAGACTATACATAATATTATTGAGCCTAAAATTTATAATTTCACGATATTAAACAAGTATAATGGAAGATAATTCAAGATAGAATATGTGAGTAAATTAAACATCACATGTATCCACCACTTAGAAATGGGTGATGCTCTTGTACCCATTGATATTTAATTTGATATATAAATAGTGTTTGATTTTGGAATCTATTTAATCCAAAGTAAATCTATTGGAAAGATTATTTAATGTGTTTATCTTATACAAAAATTCTAATTTCTATAAATTATCTAATGAAATAATGCCTAAATTCATTATATTTATACCATATTCTTAGATAAATGCTATGGTGATTAGATATAACTATATAATGTAATTATATAATTGTAAAAAATTTGTTCTTAAGGTAAACTGATCAACCATACTTCTTCTTTAATATCCTCTATCAAGATAATATACTTTTCCAAAGCAGTTAAGAGTGACACAACTAACTATATACTTCAAATAAATTATATGGGTCCTCTAATAAACGTAAAAACATTTCATGTGATGAACTTCTGAGTTTCAAAGTTATCTATTTAATCATAATCTACCAAGCTAGTGATGAGTTCATAAATATATGGATTTAACCAAAAAAAGTGATAATTCATGTGTCTATGAAATATATATTATAATCCACTTAAGGGAATTATGAAGTGGATTTCTTGGTATAGAAATAAACTTACTATGATTATAGATATTAATGGACACCACACGAATGGTTTAGATCATGGAATGAATAATAATTCCAACAATAACAATATACATAGTTGTAATCATGCAATCAGTATTATCCTTAGTAATAGGAATACATATAGAGGATAGATTAAAGTGAGGTTAAAAAGGAATATAAATATGATTTAAATATTCAAACAATTATCTATTATGAAAAATTAGTATATAAGTATGCTAATACATGTATTGATTTTTATTAATACAATCTCTCTATCTACATTACCAGAATATCTTTTTTCCTTACCTTGGACTTTCATCTCAAAATAATTCTTCATTTTTAATTTCATATGAGTGATGAATTTCATATATTTTCATAATATCAACATTTATTATACAAATATAAGTAGATAGAACATTATATTTTTAATAGATTAAAATTTTACACATGAATCATATTTACCCCTACCAAAATTATTATCATGATAGAATGACTAAAAAATTCAATACCATCACTCATAGGATTTATTTGAAACACACACACACACACACACACATATATATTCATAAATCATAATTAATTATAATTAAAATCATTCCTCAAATTATCCAAAGTTTTCACATTTAATTTCTCATCAATATCACCATGAATAAAATCTATTTTGACAAAAAAAATTCAATATGAATGTTTTTGTATGAAAAAATGTGAAGAATTGGATAAATTCTTGAATGTTTAATCACATGGGAGATTATTTAAGATTATCCCATTTCCTCATATTGAACGAATCCCTTGGACACTAATCACATCTTATATTTAATATTCATATATCCAATGTTATCCTCTTTCAATTTTGACATTAGTTTATAGAAAATGACATCATCTTTGGTTGTTTTATGAAAAAAAAACTATGTTTTATATTTATATAAAAATACATTTCATAATTCATTATAGTGGTCCAATATTTGGAATCACTATCATTGAAGTATTTTTTATGTTTTTGAATCCTATGTTATAAGATATTGTGAAATTTTAATGGAAAAACGGGGCCACATCTGAATGGAAATATAGAACATGATTCCTTATTATTCTAAAAGATATATATCTTGTGATCTAAGATTCATTGGTAGCAATATAAGGCTCACTTACAAACTCAGAATTAGAGCATTCGTCGGGTATGGTCATGGACTAAGGGTGAGGTGGATTAGGCAATATGGGATCCTCAAAATGGGAAGGTTATTCTATCTTATTACCATTAATTAGAGGTCCCCCGAAATTAGAATTTATGGGAGACAAGGATTTAGGATAAATTGATTAATAGAATAAAATATCATAGATAATAGTACATTTTTGATAATTGGGATTATTAGCCTAGAGATTGTAAAACATATCCCATAATGGTTAACCTATGAATATGAACATAATTTTTCTAGGTTCAGACAAATCTATAATAATTTGTACATAATATACACATCGGAATAATATTTGATGGTTATAATATGGTTTTTTTCACACCATAACACTTCTAGTGTTTTCAACTGATTAAAAATCGAATGATATATGTTGAAAGGATATATGAAAATAGTTGCATCCTCAGTCCAAAAGGATTTGAGCCGGAAAAAGAATGATACTGTGGTATAGTCCCGCTCTAAAATGTTTTGGATTACCCATCATCCAATCAATTATGTTGGGGGTATCCCTAAAATTTATATTTCTTTTGATTCCATGAGACATTAAAAATTTTATAAAACTGGTTGATAAATATTCCAATCCATTTTCAATTCTCATTTTTTTTAATATTTCCCCAAAATTGGTTTTTTAATCCTAGAAATGATATACATATAGGCTAACCAGTTACCATGATAGGTGAAATAGATGACTTAGTGATTTAATTGCCAAAGATAAAAATAATGATTTTCATTTCATAGATGGATAAATTTAGAGGATGTGAGGACGAAACATAGGCACCGAGGTAGAACTGGTAATAAAGTGGTCCTTGTATCCTCTTACATCAAACGAGGGATCAATCATATGATTCAAGTCCTCAATTATAAAGTGACAAAGAATGACTACCCATCAAAAGAAACCAACAATGCCAGGCCATGACACAAGCACCATCCCAATGATGGGCCCACAATATATAATTCCACATCCACCATCATAAAGCCAATATTTATAGAATATCCATGGTCAAATTGAATATAAATAATTATAATTGGGTAATATTTGAAAAGGATTGTGTTAATTAAAGGTAAAATTTATTTGTAAATAAAAATTCACTATATAATTATTGAGTCTAATGATTTCTCTAATATGGCTCGACATTTAGTTTATTAGAGACTACAAGGAGATTCTCTTTTAGATTCTATGTTATGTGTTGGTCAAACAGATTCAGTGGAGGCATCCCCACATTTTTCAATGAATTGAATTGAATATTATCATTAGGATAATTACATTTGAATGTATTGATATAGGAACTCTAATAATGATAAAAACTGTATATATATGGTAGGTGTTTCTAAAATATTGATAGAGTTATGATCTTATAGAGGCCACTACCATGTAATTTAAATCATTTTATGAATGAATAGGAAATATTGCAAATTTATGGAGGGATTTGTCTGGGAATATTGTATAATAATTTCCTCTTTATCATGTTTTCGGTGACATGGACTAGATACCTTCTTTTTGAGGTTTAAATACAAATGATTCTGACTTATATCCATTGAATGTTAAGAATTATTTCTCCACCAATTATAGGGTCTATCCTTATTAGAAAAAATATTTCTCATTTGTGGTTAAAGTCAGGTTTAAGAAAGAATAACTATTTCATGGAAATGAAAAGTAGTATAATGTAATTATTTAGCATATGGGATATTCTAAATCAACATTAACCATCCTAGGAACTGTGTATCACCCAAGCACCAATGAATCCATGAGATGAATTTTTAACCCAGCCTAAATTCCTAAAAAGACTCACCAAAATCCCTACAATTTTGTTACTATAGGAAACTAGTTTTATATTCTTTATAAGGTTTACAAGGAAGGTCATATTGAATGATCTTTTTAACTCAATGATAAGAAGAAGAAGAAAAATGATAATGTGATCAGAAAAGAGGAAAGTTCTCTAGAAGATGTTTTATCATTGTACATGTCTCAAAATTTTTAAGGGAGTATATATTTTTTCAATACTAGAGATGATAGAAAATTAACACTAATGTTGGATTATATATGTCATTCCTAGTGATTTTTCCACTTTACAAAAGTGGACACACCCCTTTTGAAAAATAATTTTCAAAATAAAAAATTTACTTGGAAATAATATAATATTATTTTTATACAACTAAATTAACTATCATTTTAAGTAGATTGCTATTATATTTTTACAATAGATTCAACCAATCCAAAATAACAAATTTTAGGGTTAAAATAATCTACAACTAATCTATAACATTATTATATAAAAATTTATAATATTATGTGATTAATATATAATCTCAATCAAAGTAAATTTATTTTTAAAAATCGAGTGTTTTTTCATAGTGATTTGTATGGATAATTAACAAAAACTATTTATCATTGGATTTTTCCAATCATTAGATTTTATTTGGTGTATAAAAGAATCTATAAATTGATAATATAATAAGTTTCCCTCATTTAAATGAATATTTTGTTAAAAATTATTGCTATCATTTTTCAAATTACTTATATAGTATATCTAAAATTCTATGGTCAAATAGTTCAATTCATTTCAATAATTCAAAATATAGAAATGATAGAATGTGAATTTGAGTTTTAGGATCATATCTGATATAGAAAATGTTGACTTTTTGCAGCTTCTATCAAATATTAGTTTCAAACTGATAATCATATTATTTAAATTCTCACATTTATGAATTAATGTTATTATGTATATTGTATTTATTCATGGTAGATATCATGAGTCATACCAATCATACATTTCTATCGCTATAACTAAGAAATTAATATTTTCACTCTAAAATATCACTATAATAATAACTTTCAATTATGATATTTTTCTATAAAAGGGATTATTATAAGACAACAATTCTAAAAATATATATCATGTCATGTGACTTTTAAATTTATGTATTAAAATATTAGAATGTGATATGATATCAGGTAAATTCTGTCTATGAAAAACATTATTCCATATATGGGGTTGATATTTCCTAAATTCCAAATGTACCTCAATATTTAAAATAATTTATAATTTAACATCATTTCATAATTAAAATAATATAATAGGAGGAGGAAATTTGGTTATGATTTATATTAAAAACACACCCAACAATATTAAATCAAATAATCATACAATTAACCAATCTATTTCTAACCTCTAGGAACTTGTGATCACCCCAATAGTTAAATTTAACTATATATGATTCTATAAGAGTAGGTTTCACCTAAAAAGTCTCTAAAATATTAATATATTAATATCTTTTGGTGAAGACACAAATATTTATTTAATATAATGTTTATTTAAAATTTTACATGATAAATAAAACCCCAGCAAAGATAGATCAATTCTAAAATATTATTCAGAAGGAAATCCCTCAATTCCCAACTCAAGGAAAAATTTTGTTTCTAAATTGGATGTTCGTAAGAGAGATAACTATAGTTTTACATTTTTATTCAAAAATCAACATTAATTTCAATATTTAAAATCATATTAAATGAAGACAATGTAATATATCATTTTATAAATACTAGTGTAAATGAGATTATAGAAAATGAAATTAATACCAAATAATCACTATAACCGAGTTTATACAAAAATAAAATTAAAAAAACATTTATTAACAACCCATTCTATTCAAAAGAAAATAATATTTTAAAAACAGCTTATAGATCTATTTTATACTACAATAACACCCAATTTAATAATAATATCTCTAATACGTCAAATAAAAATTGAAATTATAGAATATAATTAATTCTCAGAAGGAACCTCAAATAATACATAACGATTCATGAATAGTTAGTTTAAATATGGGTGTAGTATGGTTCATGGTGTTTTTTTTGTAATAAAAATTAATGATATTTTACTAAATAAAATTTTGAAACAATGGTTTCCAAATTATAATACTCTAAATTCTTGTAAAAAAACTATATCTCATAATATTGTTATTAATAATAAAAATGTTAATAAGAACAAATATTTTAAACATATAAACATGGTCATATGTGTATCTATGTTTTAATGATATTCAATTTTTTATATAATTTACTACAATGACATTGTAATATAGGGTACTTATATTAATACCATAACATGTACCAAGGTACAAAATGTATATATGCTCCTCATCACTATATTATTTCAGTTACATAACTATGAAGTTGTTATAATTTTTAACTAACACATTGAATCTATAAAAATTCATGTAGTGAATTATGTGTGCAGTTCCCAGTACAAGAAACACTAAGACTATAGTTATAATATATCCCCCATTTTGATTCTATTTTTTAGGTATATTTATTTATTAAGTTCTTATTTAGTGTTTATTTTTTGGGATCCATGAAATGTTTAATGGGAAATTATGAATTTGTAAATTTTAATATAAACAAGGGGAAATAGAAATAATAGGCTATAAAAAGTCCTCACATGAAAATTTTGAATCATCTATTAAGTTTATAAGATAGTGTGTACTTATAAGTAAATGTTTTGAAATATTATAAATATTTTTGTTTTTAATAAATTTAATTTATTATTTTCCTTTCAGGAGGATCTCATGCTCATTTATCGAATTCTCACCAGAGATTCTCTATATGGATATGAATCCAAATCCCCCCCACCACCACCTTCAAATTTGTTTGGAGTGGGGTCTTTCTTCCTCTTATCTTGTATCATGGCTATTTTATTTTCAACCATTCTAAAAAACATGGATTTTTCCTTCTTTATTTGATATCATATTATGCCATAAAGATCCATATTTACTAAATGGTTCACCTCATCATTCTCTTTTCATTTAGAGTACCGTTAAGCTCCATTTATTATTAATCTGACTATGGTGGATATCTTTAGGAATAATCGACCTTTGGTGAATGATTTTTACATATTTTTATTTGGAAAATAGTGGTTTAAAGATAGATGAATTGTTCTTGTTCTCAATATAAAACATCTCATGATTCAGTTTTCATCAATGAAAGAATTGAATTATGTGTGGTCTAGATCTCCTAGAAAATGTAAAATATGAGGTTTAAACCATTTTTTATGATAAAATTTTTTCATCTTAAATGGAATTCTCCTACGGTCATGATTTGGGAAGCATTCCCAAAACTCCCACTACCTTTCCAAAATCCCTCAATAATCCATATACATTAAAATTTGGTAGGTGGTTTTTGTGTTAATATCGGAGGAAATACTCATTTTTTCATCTAATTTATATGTGTTTATGTGTGGATGTTTATATTTCAATTTCACCAGTGGAGTGGGATAAGATTACTGCAAGAGGAGAATTGTAGTGGAAATAATCAATGGTCTTTAAATCCTGGGATGATTGTTTCTTATTGTGTTGACAGTTGGGTAATCTAGTTTTATTATATATTCATGGAGTCAGATATGGGGTATTTTAATTGATAGAACAAAAATCATTGGGGGAAGTTTATTGTTCTTTCTATGTAGTTGACCAATATTCCTATAATGGGGATGTATATGATAATCTTGTAATGAAAGAGCTATGGCCTTTCAATGGTCCTATGATTATAGACATGGTTGATCACCTGAAGTTTTATTTGGATGACCATAAGATAGTGTATGACACATATATTTTAGGGGGATAAGTGGGTGTGTTTAAATAATATCGCATACCCGGTTAGAGAAATACTGACTCTTTCTTCACTTGATGAGGTTGAACGACCTAACTATGATCCATCTCGTGAGGATGTGGATCAAGATACAGGTGTGTGAAGTCTATCATATTTCATTGAATTAGTGATTTCATGTTAGGTAAAAACTATTGATCTGGGGATAGTTTGAACATATCTCACAATAAATTGTGGAGAAAAACGAATTAAAATATTAAATTAGATAACCATTTTGAAGGATTGGAAATTGAGAGATCAACTCTGGTTCAATGAGTTTCACTATGGGAAGATAATTTCATTGTGGGACAATGATTATCTGCGGAAAAGTCTGATGAGTAATATCATTGTAATTTCTCTGAAGATATTATAGGAGAAATACATAGAAAATGTGTTTACTACGCAATAATGAATATGTGGAAGAATAAAATTTTAGAGTCATTGAGAAACATTTTGATTAAAGGTATGAAAAGAGAATTGTAAAAAGACTACTTATATTTAACTAATACAATAGAGACTGGGTTTGCATAAAATTATATACCAATGGATATGGATTGTGATATCTCTATTAATGATAATTAAGATAAGAGTGTCTACCTTCAATATTAAAACTATGTTTTTGAATGTGGTGATATCAAGGATCAATAGAATTTCAGTGGATCGATGATATAAATAAAACATTTTCATGGAGGCTCCTAAGAATTGGATCTTAATAATTAAGAGCCCATATCTATTAGTGTCATTATATCCTAGGGTTACTTGGCTTCCCTCCACCCAGATGCAGCTATAGAGGATTTAAAAAATTAGAAAATTATGGATTTATTTAGTTATTATAACGAATAAGTATTGGAGAAATTTTTTCTCATTAATTCCTCACTAGATGAATTAATCGAAATTCTGGAAAGTTTGATACTGGTGGACTCAAATAGGGAGACCTATATATAGATCAAATAGAAATGTCTCATCTTAATATGAGGATAATTTTGCAAATATAAATAGAGATGAATATATTCAATCTTCAGACAAGATGTTTCTCATTTCAAAGACCTTATAATGGATGATCTAGATAAAATGGTAACTACTCTATTTTGGAAATTATAATGGGAGAGTTTTTATAATAGGATTAATTATGTTTTCAATTATATTTTTGTATCTTATGATTTTTATTATTTTTGGTGAACTTATATGGTTTATCACTTGTAAACTCATTATATTTAAATAGTGCATCCACTAATAACAATTATTACCAATGGGAATATGTGTGGTGATTTATCCATTAATATCTCTCTTATGTATTTCCTCAATATTCTTATAATATGATGTTAACCACATAATTTAATCTTCACCTACAAAATAAAAGACCTACAATTCTGAATTCATAAAAAAGGTCCCCACCATCCAATGATGAAAACCAATCATCTGCCTTTGGGATAACTATTTCTATTTACAATCAACCTTCTATAAAAAAGTATTATATTCCCTAGCCTTGATATTTATTCTATTAATTGGTACAAAATAGTATGATGACAAAACATTAATATCTAACCTCTAATAAAGAAACTTATTTATCAAATTCAAATTCCTTAGCCACTTGAAAATTTTCTTATCTACACATTAAATGTATCCCATCAAAGCATTATTCAGATGATCAACCACTATGTGAGATGCCTAAAAAGTGTATTTTAGATGATCCTGAGGTATACAAGTTAGTACAATGACACTTTATGTTTCAAAAATATTTTATTACTTGGATCCATGTCCATATATAACCACAGACTAAATAAATTTTGATCATTTTATAGATAAATATATTTATACGCTTAAAATATCAGTTATTACGATTTTACCATTTCTATTATTTTAATTCATATTCTTAAATATTTTAATCAATTTACCACACTCTATGAGAACTCAATATCTTTAGAATAAGAGAGGAAGTTATGGTTGAAGAACCCAAAAAGGTCATTAAATTGGATACTTCCCCATCACAAACCTCATAGAACCATTTGAATAAAAATAAATGATAAATTTCCAAGATCCAATATATCTTGAAAAAATTACGTATCAAGATGATTTCATCCTCATTCATGATTTGGAAATTTTGTAGATTACTTAATCCATCATTTGATAAATACATCATTCCATATTTGATATTTATGTGTTGTTCAAATAACTAAATATATGTTTATCATTAAAAATTAAAATTAAATCAGGATGATATTATGTTTATAATAGGCATCAAAAAATTCATTAATGGTTAAATAAACCTTGATATATCCCATTAAATCCATATGTAGGCCCTTTGACATGAATAATGGTAAATTTTAGTTCATCTAGGAGAATAATGCACATTAAAAACTCTATGTACCAAAACTAATAATATTGAAATTTCATAGATAACCTACTATCTAATAATGGGAGGTAATAATTTATATTATGGGATTATAAAATTTTTATAATTAAAATATTTTCAGTATTATGGATTTTAATATATTAATGTTATTCTGTTAGACCTCGAAACATTTCTATGTTCTATCATGCACGACTACGACCACTGTGAATGTTGACTTGTCATGTATATTCTGGATAACCACAATCATCCATCTAAATGATTATAGAGGCCTTCATGGATTTTTGTTTCCCTTATCCATTACATGATCACAAAAATTAGGGATCAACACCTCTACTTCCCATAAACCCACTGAATTGTGAAAATATTATATGAAGTGGACATTAGAACATTGGTTTAACATAATGAAGACCTAAAGTGATTGAAAATAATTGTTTTATTTTTTTTGTTGAGTACCAATACTAATTAGGGTGGGTTTTTATAAAATATTAGGCCGATGGTGGTTCCAATGGAAAGCAGATGGGGTGTGTCTTGGTTTTCTTATTATAATTGTGATGTTATAGTTTTTAATTAGTGACTGATAAGACATAAATGATAAATAGATATTATAATACCCCCAAAAGGTTAACGGTTTAAAAATAAAAAGAGTACTAACCATGTAGAAAAGGTAAACATTTTTTTAGGATCCTACCAGATTAAAACTCAATATTTAACCATATGTGGACTTGATTAGTGTCAAGGTTAGTGACCTACTGGAATGTTTCTCATAGTGTGTATGAGTAAAGAAAAATCACACAGATAGAACTTCGGTTATCCTTCGGGGCTCATCATTAGTTTGATGACATGTTTGTGAATGTGAGTTGTCCCCAAGTGGATAACATATGTATGAGAGGAAAATAGTGGGGTCTTAGGGGCATGGACCTAATAACCATACTAAAACCGCAAGGTTATTGTGTAATTAGTGATGAATAATTGTTATAATAGTATCAAAGTGGTATCCATCATGAAATGTAGTCGCACTACATGGGTTAAAATATAGGTTCCACAGTGAGGATTGTGTGATCCTATGGTGGGAAGAATGTAATACCACAAGATAAAGGATCAAAAAGATAAATTTTACTACCCAAGTTAACATGGTGAAATATTTCGTTTTGATAGTCTACCAATTTAGAAATCTATATATAAGAAATTTTTTATATTGTAGGGTGAGAATGGTTAACCTTATAAGATTTTTCACAAGATATGTGTGTGTGATGATAAAACACAATAAAATAATATGAATTGTTCCAGGGGAAATTCATTATTTTGATAACTTGTTCTGTTATGTGAGTGAAATGTAGGGGGTAACATGTGTCAGTTGCAAAACTAGAAGTACACAGAGGGCCCATAATAGAATACCATATTAAAAAATTTGGTTGCAAATTATGTTAGTCATGCCACATATTTTTAAAATGTAGTTTATGGTGTATAGGTGGTGACACATGGGATTATTATTGTGATACCTTAGAAATTGTGGTTTAAATTAATTTATAGAATTTATTAATTTTATTTATATTATATATTCTAAAATATAACAATATATATCTATATAAATTATATTTTGGGATAACCTGATGAAATATTTGACATTCTAAAACTAGGGCCCCATGATACAGTTAGGGAGATGGGTGGGGGAAGAGTAGTAAGGGAACATATATTTTCAAAGGATGGGGACCACATTGGTTTGAATAAAAAAATGTTAAAAATAAGAAAGTAAATACGTAAAACACTTAATAAAAACATACAAGCCACAAATGTGCATTACACATCCCTTTCCAAGTATTTTTTATTATATTTAAAATACTATATATATATATATGTTTAGGTTCATCAATATATTTTATATTAAGAATGATATTTTTTAGAGTCCATTATTCATATGTGAAAAGTTATTTCTACGTATTTATTCACATAAACCATGATAATTGAATTTTAATATCCTTTTAGAAAATTTAATGGGAATTTTTTGAATTTTAAATATTTAGACATACAATTCGATATGAAATCAGTTAGATAAAATTCAAGGGGTATTGTTTTGTTTATTCTCCCAAGTAGATCAAAACATTACTTTTCATTAATTCATTAGGATCTTGTATTATAACACTCTTTCTAAAGAATATGTTTTATGTGAATTGTCTCAATACTAGTATAACATGTACTATAATAATTACAATACACAAGAATCGCCTGGTAGGAACCATGATCATTATTATGACAACATGAATAAATTCAGATTAATGTTTAACATCATCACAGAGGTTTAAAAACATTAATGATAATGATGAATTATAATGAATATTATATGGATTATTGATATATAATCATTTATTACGTTTTACTGAGTTATGAAATTAACATTGTAAATTTTTTATGTAAAAATTTATTTAATATGATTATTAATGTTCAAAATTTTGATATGATGTTATAGTTGATGATATGATATTTGGATCCCTTTAATTGTTTGACACATGTTGATAGTGTGATACAACATAAGGATTATACAATAAATGAGTTAACTAATGATCCTTTACATTATAATATTGATTTTATACTTAGATAAGGAAACTTGTTGATAAGTATTTTTTTTAATCATATCAATTTATAGATTGAGATGGATTAATGAGCTTCATCTTTGTAAAAATAGATGTTAATGATAAGTTGAAATATTTATCAGTTCGGTGACTTGTGTACAATAATTAAAAACCTGTTCTGGACATGTTGACTATATGATGAGGTATAAAAATCCATTGGAAAATATATTTTGGGATATTCCATTATGAGTTTTTCTCTTTTGATTATGTCTTCAATAATGGGTTACTGTAATATTCTCAGTTATCCACTATTACATCAACGATAATGTTGTAGTGGACCAATTCTTTGAGATTAGTTAGAAGTGTAACTATAACACCCATATAACAGTTTCAATGTATTAGATTTTGGTCTTGCGTATAATTTTAGAAATAGGAACATTCATTATAAATATTATGCCTAATAAATTATGGGAAATCTATATTATTCATGGGGTTAGGTACTTCCATCATGTGACCATAATCTACATGGAATGATTTTCCATTTGAATGATTGGGTTTTGTATTCCGTTATTCGATTCTATAATTTATATGGTGTAAAACCCCATATAAGTGATGGGTCTGGGTGCTCTCCATATTGATTCTTCTTTCAATATGGGATATGTGTCCCCAATCTGTGGAGATACGTACTCCCCTAATTAATTCATACATTTAGTGGGGTTCGTTTACTCCGCCATGTTTTGTTCCTCAAGATAGTATTGTACTAATTGATGATAATTGGTTATTTATATAAAGTAAGGGTGTGGTATGTTCTTGGATGATGTTTGGTTATATGTGCCATACTGATCACTTTTATTTTATTGTTTCATATTTTTGGTGAGCTTGAGAATAGGAATCTCTGATAAGTTGGTTTCATGATTATTAACTCATGGATTTAATGAATAATTTATATATGTGTGGAATATATTTTGAGACATTGTGGGTTATATATTATCTTATTTAATTCCTAACTATGATTACACCATATTTATTAATGAGCTTTTTTTATGAATATGAAGTACTGATTTATTATTATACATGAATGATCTCAAATTTATTATTGTTCAGTACTTTTGATGCCCTACTGGGTCATTGTATGCACTAATTTCTTAGGAAATATTGCAGTGATATACTTATGGTAATTCACATGTTTTCTTTTTTAGTCTTACACAATGATTGTGAAGCAAGATTTCTAAGTGTATGAGATGGGCCATTAATACTATGCAATTTTGTTTTGGTGGAATATTTTTCATCTATTGGTCAATGTGGATCACTATAAATATTTCACTCATCAACTTTTTAGTTGGTTTTAGATTTCATTACATTTCACATTTTTTGTTTTCAAATGAATTATGTATCTTTGTATAATGATCTAATATATAATATTTATACCCTCATAAATATCAACTTACATGTGTATGTCCATTGTATATGTTTTTTTCTAATGGAATTGTTGTGATCTATCATTATAGGTTTTCCTAGGGTAATGCCTCCAATATTTGTTTGATCCCTCTTTGTGCTTGCAATTCACCCATGCCCTATTATATGGGTTTATTGATAGAAACATTTTACTTTATCATAATCTCATCAAAGTTCATAATGTGTTAATTCAAGTAGAATCATATGTTTTCTTTCAATAACTCATATTTTTATAATCTCAGACAAATATAATTTAAACATATAATTTTTAGAAGATTCGCTCTTAATTTGTGAAATATTTCATTACCTTACATACTATCTAGTGAAAATAAAAAGTCCACCTCTACTATTTAAGATGATACTGACTAGCCCTATGGTATCCATATACTCAGGGGAGGCATTACATCAAAGAATACATTCCACCTACTATCATACATTAACAATAACTATGAATTTGGTGAAATATAAATTGAACAATACAACATATATATTGTAAAATATTGCATGTAAAATTTGAAATAATACAAATAAATCACCAACAAAAACCATTGTATCTCAAAAAAATGTCTTATGATGTAAAGGTCAACATCATTTGTGATATCTCTACTTTGTTGGTTATACACATACATAATCCATATATGAGATCCATAAATATTCTTCATCATAATTTACTGATCAATATGGATTTATTGACAACAATGCTCAAGTAAGCTTATAGGGGTGAGAATACCAATAATTTGTATCTTCATCCCATGAAGGGAGCCAATACCAACAACTTCTAGTGTCTATGTTCTTCTACACATAATAATAGATAGGGAATCCATGATCACCCAATACCAGCTATTTATATAAAAATATTCATCATGAAACCTTCTTTAACCACCCATGCCACATTTTTTTCACTCTCACCAAAGATGATGTTTCATTATAAAGGGGAAAAAATATCCCAACCCATTAGATATTTCAAACCTGATATTTCACAATAAACGTGACAATCATGAGATGTTATAGGAAATACTTTCCTGAAATATGTTTTATGTTCTAGATGAATTGACCATATCTAAAGATAGTAGTTGTATACATGTTCAGATTTAATATAGAAAATGCATCTTCAGGGTTAAATCATAGAACTAGAGGAAATACACATATCTATAGTTTCAATTGAATATTTTCCCCTCTTAATAATAATGTTTTGGGTAGGATAAGGGGAATATCTAGTTCATTATCATTTATATATATCCTAGATACATGTATGATGATGATTTTAGTTAGTTTGTTGAATTATCATCCATCACATAATCTTACCAGAGATTTTTGAGATACTAATCATCCCCACCTGTCATGTTCGAGTTATAATTTCTGAAAAACTAATATATACTCATCTCTTATAAATATATGATCTATCCTAACATGGTTATATGGGTGAGTTAGAAAACATTTGTCGATACATAATATTTTTTTGTACCTATATATGTGGGTAATAATGTTTATGTAATAATCATCCCACACTTTCCCAATTTTGATGGTTATTCTATGAATGGGTGACCGAAGTATCATGTTTCCACTAATATCCATCCACCATTTGAGGAATCATGTAATAAAGTATATAATTACACATAAAAAATACATAAATCACAATCAATGAATATTTTTTCATCCAAAAAAGTCTTTTGTTTACTAATCTCGATATGTTATATCTTCCATATCAAAATAAAACTATTCAAACTCATATAATGTTTTTTATATTTAAATAATGAGTATGTATTGTTAATTAAATTATCTCACTATCACATCATAGAATAATTAATATGACATTCAAAATAGTCATCATTGAATGTCACCACACCCTCAATGAGTTTCCACATCTCTTTCTTTTTTCATGATAGCAATAATAATTTAATAATGATTATATATTTATTTAATAATATAGTTCGGAACACTAGAGATAGGTTTATACCAATTTCATCACTTGGTGTTTTATTTTAATCATCCCAAGAAATGAAATTTACTTCTCATATATTAATGATAGTTCTTTATCATTTGGGGACATTACTTTATCAGATTTGTGCCCACGACTGTAACACCTCGACCACAGAATCCTGAAGCCGGTGCATTATTTTAATACATTGACATGTTTGTAATGAATAATATCCTGATGGAATAATAATTTTATTAGTATTTAAGAAACAATATACATACATGGAGCCCATTTTTCATTGGTAAAAGAAAACAAAATATAATAAATAATAAAAGTTAACATCATACATCCTTGAAAACACAATAAATGATCTCTTCTTAAAAACCTGGGGATGGAAAAAAACGAAACCAGTATGCTCAAATTCTCATTAATGGCTACATATAGTGGAATCATGAATCAATAATAATTGAATCATAATACATTAGACATAATCATTATGGAATGGTGAATAAATAAAACACACACACACACCGTCAATAAACTTAGAATGAAAGTGCATCCATTCAATTTTTTCATAATAGAAATATAATTGAATGTAATAACTAAATAATGAATAAATTTAATGATTATTATTTGGAATTCATGTATCTAAAACATGAAACATCATACCATCAAGACAGTTTAATCCTTTGGCTATAAATCTATCTAATTATGTTTTGGAGACAATCTCAAAGAGTTTGTCACCAACTGTTTTGTCTCATGAGACATGACTATGCATCATGGGGATATATCAGGCCCCACCCATCAATAAAATTCCAAATAATTCATATAAAAAAAATTTAATTCCTGAAAAATATGCCTTAGCAATTTCTGTATTTAGTAGTGGATTTATATTCCTTAGTATTTCCACAGTTAAAAAAACATTCAAAATAAACATTGTATATAAAAAGGTATATAACTAAGATAATAATTATATAAATTATAAAAGATTATTTATATTTAATAGGAATTTAATATAAATGAAAAATTATCTTAAATTGGTAGTAAATACAACACATAAAACTGATTTTTTGTACAATACAAAGTAAGTCTCAAAGAAACAGAAATTTAGATGAAGTCAATTACCACATTGTAATCAATCGAATCATATTAAAAAAATTATTACATATCATATGAAGCATTTAATACCATGAATATAAATTTAATAATTGTATAATATTTCAAATGGAATCGTACTAACACCACAGAAAAGAAATAATCGGTGAACAATGGAAATCTCACTGAAGTAAAAGTGCGATGAGAAACCCCTTAGCTTGTGTCGGAATGTGTTCTTCACAATGATCTAAATTTCCTAAATAATAATTTTAAATCATTTAATTGAATAAATAAGAACCTTTTATACATTTAAATAATTTATTATAATTTATTAAGTTGATTTATTTTTATTTTGGTGAGTTATAAGAGAAAATTTCATGACACGAGAGCATTTGTTTCCTTGGTTTTCACGATTTTCATACATGTGTATGAGTATAAAAGTTCATGTGAAATAGATATAATTAAACATAATTGAATTTATATATTATTAATGAGTATCCTAATGTTTAGATAGTTATATATATAATTAGGTTACATTTTATGAGGATGAATCATTAGATAAGTCATTTAGTTATACTTGTTTTGATTATTACGGCAGTTATTTATCATAACGAACTCAATTAGTTTTATGATTTAGTATTATGTACATATGTTACATAAAGAACATAAAAAGGGTAATATAATGCATTTTACAATCATTATCCACCATTAAATTGGGTTTATGAATATATTTGAAGAATAATTATAAAATTGATACTTCATTGTCCAAGAACGTTGTAAATTGGCACCTCTTGGTTAATGATATCATTTATAAAATAAAAGAGGTAGAGTAAAGAGATTGATAATGGTAATTAAATTGACATGATATAATAGTAGTATAGAGATGTTATTGGTGTTATCCGGACCAATTTGATAGAGGAGGTTAGGATATAATAAAAAAAAGATAAATTGAAATTAAATTAAATGAAAAAGGAAGAGGATTTTCCTCGTGAAATGGAAGTCTTAAGAAACTCCTTAAGGGAAAGGTCTACGGTCTTTTAGAAAATCCCAAAGGCTCCAGGACGTGGGGAGAGAATATGGAAGAAGACAACAATGCGGCCCACTAGTTGGCAACATCAGGCCCCTTCGAGGCCAACAAGCTTTGGCTGGACAATTTCGCTTTGTGGCTTTGCATCTGTATGTCTGCGGATATTTGTAATTAATGATATTGGTTTATCTCAAAAAAGAGGGATTGTCGGGTGGTTATTATAGTGGGGGAGAGGAGTGATTTCTCAATATTTTATTAAATATTTTATTATTTTCCTCATGATAATAAATAGTACCAATTCTAGTGACCGAAAATAGTAATATGTTCATGTGACTTATTAAAAAGTCCATTTTCATCAGCCATTACAATTTCAAGCTGCAAATACTCATTTATTTAGCATATTTCATAAATTATCATATTTCATTATTCCCAAAAAATTCATGTACATCGGAAAAATCCCAAAAATTCACCCTAATTGTGTTTCAATATTTTGAATCCAAATATAACTCAATTTCATGAATATAATTCTCGAGATATGTAAATTTAATTTCTAATTAAAACCATTATTTACTCGATAAAAAATATATAATTATAATTTATTTTATAAAGCCAAGAAAAATTATTTAATGTCTCCTTGAATTATCGTAATTTCCTATAACAAAAAAATATTTATTTAGGAATACATTTCATGAATAAGAGTTTTATTTTAAATAAATATACTAATTATAAAATTATAATTACATATTTATTTCTCACAAAAATACCAACACTCAATTATTAATTTTTAAAATATTCACTTTCATTTATAAGGATCCTAAATTTTATTTGTACTTCCATGGGTGTGGTTACTATTCATATGGGTCATATTACTATTCATAAGTGTAAAATAACTATTCATAAGGGTAGAATTACCATTCATAAGGGTATGTTTCTATTCACAAAAAAATTATGGTAATACTATCAGACTCTTAATATTTTACTAAATGCAACCGTGTATATTCATTTATTAAAATTCAAAACATGGAATTGGAACATTATGATTAACAGAAAGGTTATAACTATATCCTATAACAATGTATTGTTTCATAGAGACTTATTAATTCATTCATAATAATATATCTAATTATTGTAATTATTTAAGATTAAACATACCTTAAAATCTTGGGGTGTTATATTCTTCCCACATTCAAAATTTTTATCCTTACACATATTCAGGTATATAGCCCTCTAAAAAATATTTGGTTGGTTCCAATTCAAAAAATCCTCAGGTTTCCATGTTTCTCCTTCCGTTTTATGGTTTCTCCCGAGAACCGTTACAAGTCGAGTTGTCTGATTTCTCAATACATGCTCTCTAGTGTCGAGAATATTGATACACTCCTCACAATATGAAAAATCAGGTTCAAGTTCATTTTCATGATATATGAGTACATTTTTTGGGACTTTCATGTACCTATTTTACAATGACTGGTGGAACACATTTGGAACATTGGCTAGACTAGGGGTGCATTACTAAATAGTATACTACAGCTCAAATTCTTTCCAGAATATCAAATGGTTTGATGTACCTGGGGATCAGTTTCCCTATCATACTAAACCTTAATACTACCTCTATGGTGACACATTTTGAAGGGAATGATATATAACTTCAAATTCAAAATCCTTTATACGGTTTTTATCATCAATCTTCTTCATAATTTGGGTTTCTTTAATATGGACATGAATTTTCTTTACCTATATTTCTTTTCTACAATATGTTCTAGGACAATAAGTTTCCTCTCACAAATGTCATCCTAAAAATATGGAGTTTGAAAACTCTTTCATTATAATGATTCATATGGGGCCATTTGAAAACTAGAATAAAAATTGTTATTATAGGAAAACTCCACCAAAGGTAAGTACTTATCCCACATACCTTGAATGTAATGTGAGTATGATCTCAACATATCATCCAGTGTCTGAATAGACTTTTTACACTATCAATCAATTTGGGGGTGATAAGAAGTACTCATATGAAGCTCTGTATCCAAAGCCTTCTGAATTTTTTTTAGAATTTTGATGTAAATCAGGAATCATGATATGGAAAATTTGATATAGGTGCACCAGGAAGACTTGAAACATCATTAATATAGAGTGTTTTCATACCCTCAAGTGGTAAATGATCTCTTATTTAAAGAAAATTTGACAATGTTATAAGACAATCAACAATTACACATATAGAAACATTCCTTCAATGTTCCCATGACATTCCCCTAAAAAAATCCATTGTAATGTCATCCCAATTTTTACATAGAAATATGTAGAGGTTGTATGACTACTCTAGGTTGTTGTCTCTCATCCTTCACTTATTGTAAAACTAGACACCATGACACATAGCCAGAAATTTCTTACTTCATGTTATCCCACAAAAATGTTCATTTAGATCATTATAGCACTAATTTCTAAGAGGTTGTATATAGATATTTGATATATAAGAATTATATAAGAGTTCCATTATTATCTCAAGTACTGATAGAACACATTACTTCTTTCCAAATATCAGAAATCCGTCCTCAAACATTATTTTTTTCAATCTTCCATCCATAATTATTTTAATTATCTTTTCCATATTATCATCATCAAATCGAGAAATTTTTTTCATCTCAAAAAAATATTGTTTATCAATAATTTTAAAAAGGAATGATATTTCTTCTTCCATAAAAATTACCATACCCATTTTTAATAGATCCCTGAATATAGGATCTTTCTCAATCCCTATTTGGTTTATAAGTCCATGATATTTCATGATTGATGCATCTACCACATTATTTTCCTTTCTGGGGAGGTAGTGTATTGAAAAATAATAATCAATGAGTAACTGGAGCCATCTCATTTTCTTCATGTTGATTTATTTTTGGGTAATAATGAAATTAAAACTCATTTAATCTGCATATATATCAGTTTATTCACCATAGAGATAGTGTATCCTTATTTTCACAAAAAATATTACACCTTCTTACTCAAGATCATTAGTTTGCTAATTTTAGTCATGAGTCTTCAACTGCCTTGATGGATAAGCATTAACATTATAATTTTACATAAAGACGCAACCTATTCCATTCTTTGATTCATCACAATATATAATAAACCATCCATTTCCAGATGGAAGAGTAAAAACTAGAACACTAAACAATATTATTTTCAATTATTCAAAAAAATCACATTCTTTTATCTATACATACTTAACAACTTTATGGGTGATCTTGGTTAGCAGTTTATCCAGTCAAGAAATTTTTTTTATGAAACACCAATGATAACCTAATAAGACAAATAAACTACATACATCTATAATGTTTGTTAGATTATGGAAATAATTTTTTTCCACTTTATTCATAGGATCAATCGAGATTCCAACTTTAGAGACAATATGGTTAAGAAAATAGAACTCATTAAGCCATAATTCACATTTACTAAACATCCTATATAACTATTTTCTATTATGTGTCTTCATTAAAACTTTCAAGTGGTTCTCATGATCCTCATATATTTATAAATATATCTGGTTATAATCAATAAATACCAAAAAAATAATCAATATATTTCTTATTACTCTATTCATTATATCAATGAAATTGGATGGTGCATTAGTTAGTCAAAATTGAATTCCTATAAACTCATAATTCCCATACATAGTTCAAAATGATGTCTTTGAAATATCATCCATTATCACATGAAATAGAAGATATCTATACCGAATGTCAATAATTGAAAATTATTGAGCACTATGGAGTTTATCAAATAGATCATCAATGTGAGTTATAAGATAATTAGAATTTATTATAATAAAATCAATTTCACTATAATCAATGTACACCCTCATGGATTCATCTTTATTCTTTATAAATGAACTTGAGATATCTTTATAGAAACACTTGTGGGAATAAATACATTTTCACTCAATTCCTAAAATTGTTTTTTTTGTCTCTAATAATTCTAAAATGGACATTCTATAGGTATTCATGGATAAAATTCTTGCACTCAGAATTAAATCTGTAGAGAAATCCACTTACTACTCTAGAGGATGTCCAAAAAAATCCTCTAGAGATACATCAATATATTATTTCACAATAGGTTCATATGAAATTGAATGATTTATATATGATGTTTTCTCTTCCACACTGAGAATTTCCTTTAGAATAGCTACTGAAGGTGGATCTAGATAACATTCAGATGATGATGTTAAGGCTCTAAAGGTAAGGGATTCTATATCACTCTCAAAAATTGAAACATATTTATTATTGAAATAATCATTCAAATATTAATTTAAAATCCAATTCATACCGAGAATTATAAAATAGTCAATCATCAGTATGATGATAAGGTCATCAACTAAGGTACGTTTATGTGTCAAAAACGGGACTGCCTAACATATCTTTTTTGTAACAATACTTCCCATAGTTGTATTGACTGAAAAATCCATTATTAAATAAAATTATAAATTTTTTATTTTTATGGAATACAAGGAAGACATATTTTACAATGATGGTATAAAATAAAATAAATAATTTGATAATTCAAGGAAACGGTTGAAGAAACTACCACCAAATCATTAGGATGTTTAACCTCCACAATCATGATCACATAAGCATGGAAATATCCATATGGCCTCTTCAATGTAGATTCCCATGATGATTAGGACCATAATTTTCATAGTGTATCTTCTCTCTAAAATTTTAGCATTGAAAGTCATTTACTTGTTTCGATCCCTTTCATTCATTTGATCAGTAACCCTTTTCTCCAAATTTATAACAAACTCCCATGTCTTTCAAGCATTTCCCAAGATGAATCTTTCCAGAGTTCTCACATAATAGGAATTGTTTTATTAGATTATTTTTCTTTGTAGATTAACAATTTCCATGGTTATCAGAATATATCATCTTATCATGATTTCCTATGAAAAAACTAGATCAAGAAAAGTCTTTCTTCGTTTTGATGGGACATAATACTATTTTATCTAATGATGAAATTTTTTGAGAAGCCATAGCCCTTAAAAGTATTTTCTCAATATCATTAGAGAAATTATTAATCATGTATTCCAAATCATGTATGTAATTTATATCATACCACGGTAGCCATATGAAAGTATCCCCATACTCCACAAGACTCTCAAATTCCCTTTGTTTCAAGATTAGCAATTTTCTCTTCATTTCAGTCCATTGGTCACGCGGTAAATATTTTTCAATTAATAATTCTTTTAAATTTCTCCATTGGATATATTATATTTCAAATTCATCCATGGTATTCTTTATCATGGTCCACCATTGATCAGCATAACCCTTAAGACAATATACTTACGTTAATACCTTTTAATTTTCATTGCATCTTAATACAAAAAATATCATTTCACGGGACTTGATCCACTACTGAGCTACCACTATATTAGTAATATGACTAAGATATAGAGGATTCTTCTATATGAAATGATCCAACATAGGTTTTTTATGGATATTAGTCACAACCTGAGTATGTTGTCCTAATATGGTCAGGATGGACTAAACTCCAAAACTAACTATGTTGACTTACTCGGTATCGAAATCCATACATTGTCTGTGGGTATTGATTCCATTTAATCCATTAGGCTCCATCACTAAACAATAACATACACTAAAGTATTTTATAATGCAGCTTTCTTAATTTTAGACTATAAAAACACTTAACATAAATTGAATGTTTATGAATTAAAAATATCATTATCATAAACATGGTTTCAATTTTATTTTTAATACTTCATAATGGTTTGTAGAAATATGTGAATTACCATATTTATATCACTTGAGAGTGCCAAATATGGTGCGCAACAAGCCTTTTTTCATGTACTATAATACCCCAAAAAAGGCCTAGAATAACATGTCGAACAGTTAATCCTATGTACATTGGTTCCAGAACTACATCCAGTTGTAGTTTCCAGACAGTTATTTATTTCTAGGAATAACCACATAATATATACCATAATAAAATTCAAGTATGTTCTTGTAAACATTTTATCAATTTATTTCATAGGGTTTTTCTCCCTAAAATATGTTTTCAAAATTTATTTCCCAAAGATTCTACAAAACATCCTTTGATACCAACTGTAATTCCCCGACCCTCAATGCCCGGAGCCAGTGCATTATTTTATTACATAGGAATTTTTACAAAGAATCATATCTTGAAGTACCAAGCCATTTAGTAGTCTAGAATAAACAAGATACATACATGGACTCCATTTTACATTGGCCAAAAAATAATAGTACATATAAGAAGGAAATAATCTACATCCTTGAAAACTCAATAAATGATCTCTTCTTCAATACATAGGTACGGAAAAAAATGAAATGGGTGAGATAAAATGATTAATAAGGGTTAAATATAGTGGATTCATGAATATATAATAATTAAATCAAAGTAAATATGCCACTATGAATAATTAAAAAACACACACCATCAATAAACTGAAAATAAAACTGCATCTGTAGATTTTGTCATAGTGAAAACATCATTGATGGTAATAACTGAACAATAATTATTATTATTTTGTCATGTATCTAGAACATGAACCATAATACCATCTTGAAGGTTTATGTCTATGGGTATAAACCTATCTAATTATGTTTTGGAAACAAAATCAAAGGGTTTTCCACTGAAAGTTTTCTCTCATTAGACCTATCGATGTAAAAACGGGTTATAGAGGGCCCCATCCATCACAGTATGACCAGAGAATTATTATAAAATGTTTTAATCCTAGAAAATTATTCCTTATCAATTTTTTTATTTATTATAGGATACCGATTCATCAATATTTCCATAGTTAAAACAACATTCTAAATAACCACCATATGTAAAAAGGTATACGGCTAAGAATGTAATCATATCCATTATACAAAAATATGGATATTTATAATGAATGTAATTTAAATATTTTAAATGATCTCAAATGGTTATTAGATACACCATATTAAAATTTTTAGGTATATAGTACGATGTAAGTGTCGATGAAATGGAAATTGAGATGACCTCCCTTACCACATTTTAATTAATCGAATCGTATGTCCAAAAATTAATAATAATAAAATAAATAATTTAATACCATTAATATAAATGTAATAATTATATAATATATCAAATGGTACCATACATACATCACATTTAAGAAATAATTGGTGAACAATGTAAATCTCATGGAAATAAATGTACGAATAGAAACCCAATACCATATATTGGAACGTGTTCTTCCCATGATCATAATACCCTGAAGAATTGGATTAAATTCATTAATTGACTAATTAGGAACATTATTTACATTTATTTTATTTATTATAATTTTATTAAATTCATTTATGTATTTTTTTATATGTTAAAAAATACAAATTTATCCCTCGAGAGCATTTCATTTTTTGGTTCTCACTATCAGCATACTTGTGTATGAGTATATAAGATCATGTGGAATTGATATAATTCCACATAATTGAATATATATATATTATTAATGAAAATTTATAAGTTTAAATTATTATTTATATCATTTGGTTACATGATATTAGGATGAATCATTAGATAAGTCATTTACTGATAATCATTTAAATTATTACGGATGTTATTAATCATAATAAGATCATTTTGTTTTATCGTTTAGTATTATATATATGTTACACATAAAATATAAAAAATGTTATATCATACATATAAAAATTGTAATCAACCATTATATTGGTTTTATTAACATCTTTGAAGAATAATTTGAAGAATGAATTTTCGTCGTCCATGAAGGTTGTAAATTAGCACCTCCAGGAAGATGGTTTCGTTTATAAAATTAATGGTGGAGAGTATGGAGATTAATAATGGTTATTAAATTAACATGATATAACTCTAGTATATATATGATAATGGAGTTATAATCAATAATTGGATATATTATTTTGGGAGAGAATAAGAAAATAATATAACTTGTAATTAAATTTAATGAAAAAGGAATAGTATTTGTCCCTGGAAATATCCTCCTTGAGAACCTCATTAAGGGAAAGGGTTTTGGTCTTTTGGAAAGACCAGGGGCTCCCAGATATGGGGAGGGACCATGGAATAGTATTCAGGTAGAACATTGAGATAAATTAGGTATTATAGTAGTGGATAGAAGTGGGATTGATGGGTTGTTTTTATAGTGGAGAAGATGAGTGATTTCTCAATTTTTTATACAGTATTTTTTTTTGAAGAAAAGAAATATTATTGATTATTTTGACCATCAATTTTCATATGTGAATGTTAGTTTATCTTAATTTCCTTTCATATCATCCATGACTTCAAAATGATGCATAAATTCATTTATTTAGCATATTTCATAAATTATCAAATATCACAAATCACCAAAAATTCATGTATTCTTGAAAAATCTATAAAAATTTACCCTAATAAATTTTCCATTTGTAGAATCCCAAAAAAGGCTATTTCATGGAACTAATTTTATAGATATAAGACATATTGTTTTTAATGAAAATTATTATTTACACAAAAAAATGAAATGTTAAAATTATTACTGATTTTATAACACCCTGAAAAATTATATAAGGTCTCATTTAATTATCCTAAAATCATAGGGAAAAAATATTGATTTAGGAATAAATGTTATGAAAATTAATTTTATTTTAAATAATATTTTTAATTATTAAATTTTTATTATATATTTGTTTCTCACAAAAATGCCAACACTTAACTATTACTTTTTAAAATATTCTCTTTCATTTATAAGATGCCCAAATTTTACTTATAGTTTCATGGGTGATGTAATTATTCCTAAGGCTCATATTAATATTCATAAGGATAAAAGTACTATTAATAATGGTAGCATTACTTATCAAAATATTGCATTACTATTTACCAAATATTATTTGAATTCTATCAGACTCCAAATATCCTACTAACGCAATCGTGTATGACCATTTTTTTGAAATTCTAAACACAGATGTGAAAAGATTATGTTTAGAATGTAGGTTATTTCTATCTCTTATAATAATGTTTTGTTTCACAGAGACTTGGTGTTTTATACAAAACATGTTATCTAAATAATTAAAAAATAAAAAGTATCCTACCCTAAAATTGTGGGATGTTATAACCATATTATTTCTCTTAATGAATTATAAAAATAGTAATCATTACCAGAATTTATTATCCAAACACTCAATTGGGAATAACCGTTTAAATAAATTTCACACTTTATTTGATACAAAATTTATTCTCCATTTTTATTAGTACACATCATAAATTTTTACTTAATTATATAATTTTTAAAATGTTAAACCACGTAAGGACCTCATCCAAAACTCACTAGACTGAAAAAAAAATTTATAAACAAATTTTTTAAACATTATATAAGAAGAATCATTATATGTTTTAATGATATTCTAAAATTTACAATAAATAATACTGTGCTCCTTTTCAAAAAACTCGATATAAAAATCATATCACATTCTCGTACAACTAGGGATATGACCTATTTTAAAATGAATTAAACCAATTCCCTCATCCATGTTCAATACAAATTCATATTTTAATTAACTAATTATTAATTATATCTTATAAATTATACCCAAAGTATGTTAATGATTTTACTTTATTAATCATCAATATTAGATTCACTACTTCTAAAAACTATGATCAACATGAAACTCTCATATAAGGTTTATAACAACTCTAAATTATTTATTATTATATATTAATAAAATATTCTCCATGGTTAACATTTGAGTTTCTATAATCTTGGTCTATAATTCACATGACAACATATTTCCTAGAAATTACACTACCATATTTGTTGATCATTCAATGGGTCACTATATCATGAAAATATATAAACATGTAATAATTTAAATATAAATTCACCAATTAAGGAAAGAATGTTTTTTGGGAAGAACTATAAAACCAAGTTCTTGTCAACAGGGAATCCAAAAAAATCACTCAACGACATTCTTGCATTCTACTGGTGAAGATGATCCATAATGTATCCACATAATATATTCATTATTTGGTCACCAAACTACAGAAACCTAACATTTTACAGTGTCCAAAATATCCCTCAAATTAACTCGAACTCCCTACAGAAATAAATATTTCAATTATTTTTGATACATCAATTGAAATAGAGCATTAATTTGTCCAAATTGTGTGTTTGGAAAAAAATGTGAATTTATAAAATAATAAAATTATTTGTAGAGTATTAATATTGAAATTATTAATCATTTTATTAATATTATTATATATATATATAAGAAAATGGGGTGGGGTGGTTCCATCTCCTTCATGTGTCCCATCAACCCCCTTACTGGGTTTGGCTATTTTCATCAAATCAAAAAACATTTCCTATGTTATACATTTCTAGAGTTTTTTTAATTTTAGAAGTTTTTAATATCATTCCTACTTTATTCTTTTAATTTAGGGTATTTCGCCACCTAACTATCTTAACCACCTCTAAAATCAAACAACAATATACTATCAAGATTATATCATCACCGTTATTTATAAACTAGTCTTTGTTTCCCAAGCATCAACCATTAAAGATAACAAATTCTCAAGAAAAATCATTTCTCCCCAAAAAATTCTCTATTGAATAATTTTCAATATGGTTTTTGGATCCCTAATTTTCTAACAATGTTTAGGAAATCTATTGGAGATGACCAATTCCATGTCCAAATTCTGAAATAAAAAATGGGGGATCACTATTTATCTAAACATTAATAGAAGTGACATTAACATAGACAGAAACATTTGTATGGGTTCAGGTCAAAGAAACATCTCTCAAATAGAGCTTTATAACAAATTAAAACAATTGGTTATTTATTATTATGCTCTAAAAATCCTTGGGATATAGATATGAGGTGGGAGAGGGAATATGGGGGGGATTATGTTATTATCATACATTTTTATTTCTCTTTGTTAACACTGGTAATGTGTCATGATAGTTAGGTGATCTCTAAAAATTCCAAAATATTATTCCAAAATAAAATGAATTTTTTTGATTCAGTCATGTAGTTTGTTACCTACTATAACACATCATCTTAAATAGTCATTTTAAAACAAAACTATTGACCGAACCTAAGAGAGATGTGGTTAATGGATAGCTTAGTCCGGTTGGTTATGAAAGCTGTTCAAAATTGTATATTTTTTTATTTTCTTTTAATATTTTTTTTATTTTATGTTATATAAAATAAAATAAGTTCAAAAACATGTCAGATCCGGACAGTCTGACCTGTTTACCACCAATTCCGGGAAACCCAAATTATCCCCAAGGGAAATGGCTTAATACCCTAGAGTAGATGAGAAATACAATATATTTTTTGTTTCAGAAGTGATAACATCAATCCCATTATAGATTTTAAAATAATAGTTTGAATGATGTTAAAATTTTTCAATCCACAATTGGGCCCTATGCCCAAATTCATAAAATATTTCATAGTATCTTATTGTAAACCAAAAAAATGTCATAGGGCCAATTCCAATAAAAATGGCTTACAAAATAAAATAGAAAAAGGGCCCAGAAGAGTAATGAAATGTGTTTTATTCACAATTATATATTTGGGACATGCATTACAAAAATATAAATATTTTTGATTCCCTATAATCTCTAGGCATCCTCTAGATAAGAACATAACTCATCTAAATTCAAATGAGTTTTGATAAAATTAACAAAACAAAAAGAAAATAAAATTATGAGAATGGAAAATTCATCTTTAGTAGAAATTTCATACCACTACATTCTACATACTTTATAACTTTTCATTCATCAAAACAAATAACCATATTCAACCACCTAGTTGACAAAAATATAAACAAAATAGTCTAAAATTTTATGAGAACATAACAATCATACATATCTATTATATGAGATAACCATACCAAGTAATCCATCAAAAAAATTATTTATCCAAATAAACATTTTATTCTCAACACATTTATTGAAACCATCCCCTCAATAAGATATATCTACCACAATTCATTACTACATTATGAAATAACTAACTAAAATTATCCATAAAAGAAACATCCCAATCATAAAACATAAAAATATGTAAAAACATATCAATTAAATGTTTGGGGATTTCTCAAAAATATCATTCATGTCTTTAAATCATTCACCATTGATCAAAGTAATGTGCTCCAAGATCTACACCTTAAAGAAGAACTCAATACATCTATTATAATACATATATTATAATACATCTATTCACAATAAGTCTCCTCACCAACCATATCTGAATTATTAATAATAAAACTATAAGATTTATTATAAATGGTAAAGGATGACTTGATGTATCTTCATAAACCGTAATATATAGAAACTTATTAGTTATCAAAATGATTCCACCAGAATACATTATTTAGAGGAAGAGAAAACTACTAATTAAAAATGAATAGGATCTCTATAAAAATCTTGAACTATAATGGTTATTTAAAAAATACCTATTTAATCATTAAATATCATTAAAAATTTACTCCGATGGAATCTAAGGGTCTTATAAGGGTCATTCTAGGTTGAAATCAATGATATTCCACACCTTTTAATGGAACAAATGATAAAGTCCATAGAAAAATCATAGTAAATTTTCATTCCACATTGTAATAATTGATGATATAATCATAGAAAATCACTAAATTCAAACATTTCAAAAAAATACCTCTATTAAGGAAAATATTTATCACGGATAGTCACTTAATCCATTATATACATCACCTAAACACCTGGTCATAATCGTGCGAGAAAAACTAGCTAAACTAAATAATCTAACAACAAGAGGTTCTAATTTCTTTCTGAGTCAATACCATATAATTATATCAATTTAAGTACATAAATTGAATTCATGACATGATGTCTGGAAAACCATTTTAGCTACTCAGTGGCATATTACCACTTAAAAATATGATCCTGTAACATCATTAAATTATATTCTAGGAAACAAACAAATATCATTTCCTCTTCAATATCATCACACCACCACATGATGAATTGAATATCACTATCAATATATCTATTGTTATAAGAAATATAATATGCCCACCACTTAAAGAGATCGGTTATAATTTTCTTTAATCCATAGAGAAAATTATTGGTCATGACATCGTTGATCTGTTATGGAAGCTACTATCAAGGAGGCCTAAAACTTGAATATTATTCTCTCAACAATGGAATAAAATGGTTAATAATTTATCAGTAAAGATGTCACCACATCTGATGTAGTATATCTATTAAATGTATAAATATACCTTGAATGTCCGATTTATGGTATAATATAATTCATGAATGAAGAAAAGTCACATTGTGGATGTTATCAAAACACCCAACATCAATATTCTTATCCGTGCACTAACCGTCATAGTGAATCTCTAATAACTACACATTCCTCAATAATATTGACAGACTTTCCTGTATTAGAAGAATTATTTTACATCACCATTTAGTGTCCATATTTCTATAAGTTATGAATAATCACATTATTTACTTCCTTATTAAGAAATTACACATACTAGTTATCTATGAGATATTATATTATTCAATGAATTAATCTCATGTGAATCCATATTTATAAGAAATCTTATAGATCCCACAATGTGTCTATCTCACTTTTCAACTCATAATGATCTTATATATCAAAAAATTCACTTTATTGTACTCAGATTCATGAAAACATAGTGGTATACTATTATACATCTTATATAAGGCCATAGGGTTTCAAATACAACATAAGGGTTAATTCAATGTTTCAATCAATTTAATTCACAAAATAGATAAATTAAGAATTTATTTAGGAATTACAACTATCATTACACCAAGAATAGATCCCACTATAAAGAAAAACTATAATATGATTTCACTCAAGTCCTCTAAAATTATTTATCCAGTATTATATCATTGCATATAATATATTTTCTATTTTTGATGTAATAATTGCAAAAACTGATGCGAACCACAACATCCCAACCTCATAAATCCTTGTTAATTATATTGGATTCATTTTCATAAAACGAAGTACATGTAATTTAAATAAATTTAATATTTGAAAAATAATATATATAAAATAACATATTACATACTATTCACTATTCTGAACAATATTTATGTAATAATGTCGTAGACTATCAATTACATAGAAAATTGTCATAGCAATTCCGCACTATGTTGAGAAACAACAAATGGTATGATTATATTCTTAAATATTGTTTTAAAGTCGGATAAATTTCCGTGATTCAACAGATATTATGTGTACTATTTGGTGTATGAAATATTATGTTTATGAGACTTCGTCTCATGTCATTCCCACTTGGTAATCTCCATGTTATGAGATTATGAAGAAATATATGCTACTGGTAATGTCAAATGTTTTGTCTTATTGTATATTTTTGTCTTTGTGCTTGTGTTATGATCCTTATAAATTAGTATTATTATTTTTGAATATCATCACTCACACACTTAGATGAATTTTCATAAACAATTATCACATGTGTTCATTATAATTTTGGATATATTGGGTGCATCATAAATGATATGTTATTAATTAATATTTTTTGGAACAATGTCACCCTTCAATAGTATTAAAAGTTAATATATCAACCCCTTGATTTTAATCGAATAGTCACATTAAATTCTATTACCATGGGGTATAGACGAGTTCATTTCGTATATCCAATGAGAGATGTCTCAACAATATAGGTTAATGATAAGGGTTTCCAACCTGCTTGATTAGATATATTGATAAAGTGGTTATATTGCATAATGTGTTTTCTTATGTGGTTGTTTTTATTGGTACATATCTTCTTCCTTTCTGGGTGATTTGAAACATTACTAGACAATAATCTTGGTCTTCAAGAAATCTCGATTTAATGACATTATGGATGTGGATAAGAGGGTCACTCAAAAAGTGATTCCTTTCATTTTAGTTAATTATTATTTATTTCATAATTTTAATAATCATTATTCTCTTACCTGAGATGTGATGTTTATTCATATTTTAATAATTAGTCTAAATTACTATGTAAATATTTATTTTGAAGGTAATTATTTTATTACATTAATATATATTAATTATTTTTCTCTTGTTATTCAAAAAGTAAAATATAATTATTTAATATTTACCAAATAATTTAATTGAATATATAAATATATAGTAAATATATATTCACTTGAATTTGAATATAATTTTCATTTAATTTATTGAATGATTAATATTTATTTAAATACGTATTCAGAAATTAAATAAATATCATAGTGGTTTAATCGATTTTGTTTGGGGTCTGATGAAAAATATTTATTTATCATACTGTAAAAAGATATTTGTCCCTGTTTTGGTTTTCACTGGACATAAATAAAAAATAATATTATTATAGTTTACAAGAAATAGGTTTTAATTTGGAATAATTCATAGTTAAGGGACTTCGGGGAAATAATTACAATTAATCCCTAACCGAATGTTCATTTATAGACTACTATATCATTTAATGAAAGGATAATTGTGAAAAAAATCCTATTAAGATATCCCCCTCCTCTATTACTCTCTAGATTGAGAAGAATAAGATAATAAACATAAAGATTTAAGAAATGTGAAGATATCATGGAAAACAATTCAAGATGAATAATTGGTTTTGCTAGAATATGATGTTATATTGGGCATGTTCATCGGTCTGTGGAAAATGTGTGGGTTGCTTCTATATGGGCTCTACTTTTGGTCCTATTTATACAACAACAACACACCAATAGAGTTTGAATGATATCCATCATCAATAAAGAATGATCTCAAGACCTATGTAATCCTTTTTTAAAAAAATATATATATTATCTTGATAAGATCCTTTATCTAAGATCTGAAAAATCCATTTTTCAATATTATTTATTACACTTTTCACAGATAATGGCATTCATGTCATGTACAATGTGAATGATCCATTAAAATGAGAAAATTTGAGTTGTTCATAGGCCTAATAGGAACTTCCACTATGTCAAAAAGTAACATGTGTTATCATCATATTTATGTTTAATTTATAATTATTTATTTACCTTTTATGAATTAAAATGTTAATTTTCATTTCAATAAATTAATTCTTATAATCTAATCGGTGATATCTCTTATACAAACCATCATTTACTTATCATTTAATCTATATCTGATTAAATATTTATGAGGAATATAAAAGAACCAGTCCAGAGGTTCTGGTGATTCTAGATGGATAAAATTGGAATATGTGTCTTGTATCTTGAAGGTATAGGTCAAGAACCCATATTCAATTCACTAAAACAAATATAGAATTAATTTGGATAATCGTGAATTAAAAACTTGTATCTTGCTTTAAATGCACATCAAGTATGGATAATGCCCAAATATCTCATGGTTCACTAAACTACACTCTCTGTAACTCATTTACAAATCATGTAGTACATGTTTTTTTACAAAAAAACAATGGGAATAGAAACTATACCCCAAGAAGATTTCACAGTGTTTTCCATATTTATATTTAATTTAACTCAAAATATCTATGTCCAGATACACATCCAGTCCCCAGACATTGATCAGAGACATCCAATGTGTGATATATATTATGTGTATCTGGATGTACATAGAATTTACCAAACATGTTTATGGAAAAAAAATCTAATTCATTACTCAATAAACCTCATCATTATGTGTCACATGTGTCATTTTTTGACTCATACCAAATATATGAAAGTTTTTATGTGGTATTAAATTTTTAATTAATTTTTATATAAAAGAAAAAATATTAACTAGGTATTTTCATAATACATTAACTACTCTAAGCGCATTAAAATGATTACACATGATGTTAGCGAACATGTTTTTTTTGTTTCATTTATTTTATTTTTTGTTGCATGTAGTTATGAGATAGAACATGTATGTTATAAAATGAAAGCGTGGACTATATATGATATAAATAAATTAAGAGTATTTTGAATAGGTACTCACTGAGTTTCATTGAAGTATAAGATGTGTAGTTGTTTTATAAAATTTAAAATAAAATCAATTTATTTCATTTATTTAAAATCATTAATGATGAGTATCTATAGGTAAGAATGTATCAGAATTAAGAAAAAAAGAATTAACTAATTAATCATACTAATTCATAGACAGTTTTTATAAATAAAATAATTAATAAATATAAATATTTCTATGTTATTTTAAATAGATACTAGTTTTTAATGTGTATGACCATGATCATAAACCATATTGTGTTAGAGTATGGTTTCTCTTAAGTTAATTATTACATGGGACATTGTAATTATGTTTCCAATTAAATTGATATTATAAAATTCATATCTCCTTCCATAATTCTTACAGGCTTATGTAACCATGGTTTATTGTATGTAAATCATCTTTTAGTCCCCTTCAGCTTTGTGGGGAGTAAATAAAATAAAAGGATGGATCTCTTGGGTGTATAAATTTTTTTATGATTGTTCCTAGGTTTAAAAAAACTAAGGAGATGCACATCAAATAGGTGAAATGTTGAAACTGGAGTTACGACTAGATCCGAGAGTTTTCCCTTAGAGTGAATGGTTATTTTATTTTCTACTCAACAGAAAAGCATTTTTTTAATTTTCATGATCAAAACACTATTTTATTTGTTTTAATTCTTTATGATGCATGATTTATTTTATTGATGTAAAACCAAGTTCAAATAAATAAATTTATTTATATGAGACTATGGAATTAAAATAAAAGGATCATGCGAGAATATTTTTTTGGTATATGGTGACCAATTATTTAAAGTCTACTTAATATTAATGAGACATGTAATAGATAAAATAACCAAATTTACACATAAATAAAACAAGATACCTCAATCATATATTAATTTATAATAATACTTACATCATATTATTTAAGTTGAAATTATTGTTAATGATTAAGTTCGGCCTCCATATAGGGAACCTTTAATTATATAAAATTCTTAACTAGGATAGTGGGTCGAGTAGAACTGAATTTTTCTTAGGTTTAAGGTCATTAGACAATCTAAAAAAATTGGATTAAATTGTTATGTAACTCCTTGTCAGGATTTCTATATTGGAGATTATACTCATTGGATCATAGAGCCACCAGTTTTTAATGGGAAAAATCAACCATCCTAAATAAATTTATACAATTTTCATGTCCTCCATCGGGATTATTAGAATGAAAATAGGGATCCACTATGGTCTAATTTCATTATAATGGTACATTATGTGTTCAATGGAATGTTCCACTGAGACGTGATAAAATAGTTGGATACTTTGTAAAACTAAAATTATTATGTCTTTCATGATTTTTAATTAAATAAATTACTAATAATATAATTTAAATTATTGTAGAATAATCATAGGTTATTCAACTACATTATCCCAATGATTGATTCTGGAAAAGTACTATCTCCAAACTAGTAGTAACATCTAAGAAGGGTTCATACGCATAAGAGTTTTGTTATACAATGAATGGAAGTCTTACATGATAGAATCATCAGTCCTCGATCTGCCTATTAAAGAAGTGAGTGATGATGATTTCACTCTCTAATAAAAAACCTGAATAATACACTACATTTTTAGTGTTTAATGATGTCATTCATGCCATGTGAACTAATAAATTCATATGAGAATAAGGATTCCTATAGTATACTCCAGCCTAACTATATTCTTTATTACTATTGAAAAATGTATGAATAATTTTTGATATCCAACGTGATATTCATTAGAAAATTAGGATATTGTGTTCTATTTGGGCCTTATGTAGTCAAAATCATTGGATACATTGATTTACAAGAGGTCCTTGGGTTTTAGATTCATGGAGTACTACACATTGATCTCATTCATTCATCACTCCCTCAGATATTCTTACGTTCTATTGTAAATTTCAATATGAACAACATAGAGAAAACTCTAATGGATATCATAACTATAATTCCACATTTTTTCATCTATTTTATGCAGAAAAAGTATTCTATTATAATGGTTCATAAATAAATAATCTATCCAAAAAGATCGAAGAACAACACCTAGTCAAACTATTTTTCACAATTCCATTATAAGAAGAGGATTTCAAGGGGAAACTAATAAAACAATCCACTATCTATTTTTAATGTTTTATGAAGGGATAATGGAATATAAAATCACCTATATAAATATTACATGGGAGGCATTATGTGTTCTTATTATCAAGTTTAATTTAACAATTTTTAAAAATTAGTTATTAGATACATAATGTTGTTCTCATATAAATATATATAGATATATATGTGTGTGTATTCAAATATAGGAACCATGTGGATTATATAATATTTTTCAAAGTGAGGTGGATGTACTAGATTATTATTGAGCCAAACATTATATAGTGGCTAATTACCTCATCATGTAGTCGACTGAAATGAACCTAGTTTTAAGCAACTGTTAATATGTTTGTTCATTTAACAAATAATTATATCTTTATCAAAATTTGATATATATTGATTTATTTTATAATTTGTGAATAAATTATGATTATTTTATAAATAAATCATTTTTCATGTTATGGAATATTTAAATAATGGAAATTGTGTGTTGGATTATATGAACCATATAATGATAATAAATAATGAAAATAGTTCACATGAATCATAAAATATCCTACAACGGAATTACCATAGAGGGAATGAAAATGTATTTTTTTCATATTACACCAAGATTGATATTTGGATTCATCGAAACTAATTACACTTGGTTTATTTCATTACTATTTACATTGAATAATTCTCAAATTCATATTTAGTGTAAATGGTGAAAGGGCCATAAATATTCTTGATTTAATTTATACCGATGGGTGGGGACCATTTCTAGATGATGTAATGGGTGGTTAATCAGGATTCATTACTTTTAATCAAAATTTTAGATTATATGGATATGTATACTTTTTGCGGTATATGTCAGATTCTATCCAAATAAAATTAAAATAAAATAATAATGAATTTGAGTTCCAGTTTGGTATGAAGTCCAAGAAACTATTCTCAGAAGATTATATTGAATATCTTAATCATAAATTCATTTTTAATTAATGGTATTTTTGGATTATATCTCAAATCAATCCTCTTTATAAAAAAAAGTGAAATGGTTTATGTTAAAGGAGTAACTACAAACTACTAGACATGGTGAGATCAATAATAAATCATGTGATTCTTCTATTAACTTTATAGGGATACACATCGAAAAATAACAGACATTCCAAATCACATGTTGACTAATGTGGTTTAAAATTTCCATATAATTTTTTTTATTGAAATAAAGCTATGTTTTGGCAGATAATATTAATGGGTTGTAAAGATTTTTCAATGTCTATTTGGGGAATGAATCTTGCACAATGAGTGACTATGCTTTTCGTTGTAATATAACCCAAGGAAACAAGGGCCTATTAAATATAAGTCCACTTAGATAGGAGGGTTATGGTTGATATAATATAACATTTTTAGAGGTACTATATATCTTAATGAAATAATTAGGGTGAGATAGAATTCTATGAAGGTGTGGATCAAGATATGCCTGATTTGGTAGAAGAACTAATTCCTAAAAGCCCTATGGAAGTGAAATTTTTGGACACACAAGTACTATGTGAGATTATAAGAGAGGTTAGATAACCTAAATAATATGGTATTCTATTCACTAATGTTTGTAACTATTTATTAGTAGATAATGATGATCATGTAATCTATAAGGAAGTAGTAAGTAGTAACAAATCGTCTAAGTGGATGGATGTTATGCATTATAATATGGATTTCATGTACCACAATAAAATTTATATTTTGGTAGGCCCTATAGTATATATAAAGTGTATTGATTGAAAATTGGTATTGAAGGAGAAACTAGACACTGGTGGAAAGGTTATTACCAATAAAGAATGACTAGTTTCAAAATGGTGTCAAAAAAATCATTTAATAGAATGTGCATAAACCTTTAAACCAATTTATTTAATAAATCATTAAATCTTAAACTATCCATAGATACATAACAAGATTATGATATTCAGAATATTGATGTCAAAATAGCATTATTTAATGAGAAACTTTATGAAGTTCTCATTCTGAAACAACCTCATCATTTTGTGACTCTGAAAATGAAAATAATGTTTGCTAGTTGTAGATATCCATTTATCGATTAAATTACAAGTCCAGTTCATGGAAAATTTTATTTGATGAATACCTAAAATAATTTGGTTTCATAAAAAAGTATTTTGATTCTTTTGTCTGTGAGAGTATTATTTCATGTGCAGTTGTTTTATTAACTGTGTATACAGATAATATAATACTTATTGGAAACAAAATATGATTCTTTTAGTCTATTATGGCCTAGTTAATACTTTTTTCTCCTTTTATTACTTATGAAAAGAAACAAATATTTGTGGGATCAAGATCGATATTGATAAATCATTGAGGATTCTTGGATATTGTTGATGTTTGTACATTTATAAAACACTAAAGAGTTTCAGTATGGAACAATCCTATAGATGATCATTTCCAATATCCCTTGATATTCATTTTTCAAATAAAATGTGTCCTCAAACCCAACAGTTATGAGAGAGGATGGAAAGTATTATACATACATCAGTGATTGTATTGGTTATATATATAATTCTATGTGATTGGATAGATATCGACTATGTATTTAGCATAGTAATTAGATATTAATTGGACTTAGGTGAACAACATTGTATGACATTCATGATGATCTTAAAGAAAATAAGTCCATCTGAGGATATTTTCTTTTTATATTGAATATATGAGGAACTAGTCACCTGGGGATATAAAAATTCTAGATTCAAAACATATAAAGATGATTTGAAATTACATCTAGGGTACATATTCACTCTAAATAGTAGTGTATGGAGCTATAATGTCTCAATTAAAGTAATTATAATTGATTTCATAATATATTTTTTGTATATTGTGTCTTATGAGGAATAAAAAATCATTTTTTATAAACAAATTTATTAAATATTGTGACATGATGTCTATTAGTACAAATACTATCACACTCTATTGTAATAATACTATAAAGAAGGATCTATCATAACATCAAATGTTAATAGAGGTAAAACTGTAGTAAGTAGAGTTTCCATGAAAACAAAATGTGACATAAACTATAACTATATCATTAACTAAAAATAAATATCATCATCATCTGAGATTCAACTATCTAAAATTCATTGTTTGTTTGCTCTAGTCCATGTGGGAGTATATTGAAGTATTATTTCTAGATCTAACTATTTTAATAATAGATTAAAATTATATATAAAGAAGAGAATATTTATAATATATATTATTACATATTAAATATTTTTTAGTGTGACATTAATGTAATAATGTCCTAAAATATCTATGTCATTGAAAGAGGTTTGAGTAGTTCCCCTCTTTGATGAGAACCTTGAAAGTAAATGATAATATTCTTAAATATTATTCTTTGTATGGATAACATTCCAGGTTGGGACATATAGATTATTTAATTTTAGGTGTGATTACTCATTAGTTTATGATACCAATTCTCATGATGTACTTAAATGGTAATCTACAAGAGGTGGGATCTTGAGATCACACCCAAAAGTAGGAATTCCACATGTTTACATGTCAGTGAATATTCTTATATGAGAGAAATTTTAATGATCCTTAGGCAATAAAATTTTTATTAATACTTCCATTACTCAACCACTTATATATATTTTCATAACCAATTATGACATGAGATCATCGATATGTTGGGTATGTTGGGTGCATCATAAAGGATATAATATTAATGAATAAGTTAAGGACAAAATTATACCTTCTATCTTTGTGGATGTTAATATCTAACCCATTTGATTGAAGTGGAACAATGAAGTTAAATTTTATAGCCATAGTGTATAGGAATATTCATTTCAAATAGTAAAAGAATTTTAGATCAAGGATATAGGCTGGTGAATTGAGTGTGAAACTTTCTTGATGAGATATTAGAATAAAGGGATTATATTACACAATGAGAATTTTTATGTCATTATTATCATTATGAAAAATCTAATTTTATCAGTGAGTTCATTGACCAATTATTAAAGAGTAATCTTTTATATAATGAAATCTAACCTAATTCAACTGAGAAAGAGTACTAGAGAGATCCACATAATTTGATTCCATTGACTAGAGTGAAATATGATATATTTAACATCCAAATAAAATATTATTCTCTAATTTAAGAAGTAGTATATATTTATGATTTATTAAAGGATATCTTGTCTGGAGGAAGCTTAAGTTGTGATTAATTATATGGAGATATATATTTATCGTCTGCATTAGGACCCTCTGGTGATCAGGATTGAAGGGATAATTGATCGTCATCCAATTCTATTTTACCCAGTCCTTCCCAGGTTTCACAATCACTACCAATTTTTTGGTCACTCAATACAGGTCTGCAGTAAAGCTCGAAGGGAGGATTTTAATCCTAAAGAGTCATTGAGGCCTTCTCTTTAGCATTCTCATTTCAGTTACCATCAGGCTCTGAGGGACGCGATCGGGGTGAAGGGATTGGTTCAGTCCCCTATGTCCAAACATCGGACGCATCCTCTTCCATGCATGTTTTTGTTGATTCCAGTTGGGCTTTCTCCTCTCACGACCACATTCCAGTCCATCATGGCTCGGATGGGGTTTAAAGGGTTTAGGTTCTAGAGGACAGTATTTCTTCTATGGGGGTGACTCTCAGAGATTTTTCTTGGCGGTGTTCTATGTCTGTGAAGAATTGGATTGCTGATTCCATTCACATCTCAGAGATCGTCACAGTTGAGTCAGACCCATATGTTCATGAAGTCTCCCTACCCTCTTTATCCTAGGAGTAACTCCCTCTAGCCTTGTCCTCTCTTCCAATGGAGTCCTCCCCTCTGTATTCAATAGCTATGCTTCCTCCTTCACCTTCCCACTCTACTCTAGTAGTTCTAAAGATGTATCAAAGTTTGATTTAAGGGAAAGACTTTTCATCTCTAGAGTCTTTTTGCAAGGCCTACATTGATGGTGTGGTTTTTCCGGGGGAAATATCCCCGTAGGTGTATGCATGTATTCAAACACGATATCATGCTAAATATGGTGTAAAAGAAGGTGAAATCGTTCCTTTTCATGCATTGATCAAGGAGTCTGGGGCCCAAGATAGATAAGCTTGCCTCAATGTTTAATGTCCTAATATGTAAGGCATATGGTATTAGGGCCTTGGCAAAGTCTGACTTCATCCACAATGAGTTTAGTAGTAATCATGTTTTTATGGTAGCTATTATAGAGCCAAACCAGTCTTCCATAAATATCAATGAGTATGCTCAGAGTCTCATATTTTGTGGCTTTATTCTCGGGGATCCTCCTAACTAACATATATGTCTCTTTTGGAAGTATCATGTGCTCTTTGATCTTCATAGTATGTCAGATCAGTCTTTGACTGCTAAAATTACAAAAGGGAATCATGCATTTTTATTTTACTTCATATATACCAAATGAAATACCCAGGATAGAGAGGCTTTGTAGAGTGAGTTATATGGTGTTAATCCTCAAGATTCCCCCTGGATTATTGGTGGTGATTTTATCATTATCACATATCTTGAGGAGAATAATGGGATAAGTGTTTTCCCCATGAATTCTAGTCATGCCTTTGTTTCATTCATGGCCAAGAACGGCCAGATGGATGCGGGCTATGAGGGTGGTATTTTCACATGGTGTAATAATCAGCAAGGAGGGAGTCGAACCTACTGTCACCTTGATTGGTGTCTAATGAACGAGTCAGTTATAACTATATTCCCAGACTCCATAGTTTCTCGTCTTGTTCTATGACTTTCTGACCATTCTCCTCTTTATATTTCTCTGGGAATATGGTCGTCAAGATAAGAGTAAGTTTTCTTCTCTAAAATGTAGATGGATGAACCAGGATTCATTGATGTGGTTAGGGAAGCATGTGGTTTACATCACCAGGGGAATATTTGGACTACTCTTCACAATAAGCTGATACGGATAAAAAATCTACTTCGGTCCTAGAAAAATTAGATCTATACTCATGATCAGGACTTTTTTAAAATAAGTAAAGAGGTGGAAGTCATGAAAGGGTGCCTGGAACAAGAGTTGGATGAGTCATTGTTAAATTATCTTAGTGTTAAAAAGAATCATCTTACTGATAGTCTTTTGAGACAGTAGAGGCTAGCCGGAGAGGGAGCAACAATTAGATGAATTTGAAAGGGGGATCGAAACTGAAGATAATTTCATGCTGGAATTAGAGAATTTCACCGAGTTCAGAAGCCTAGTATTCAAATTGAAGATGGATCCTACTCTAGTGATTGTGATGAGGTAGGGTCCATGATTAATGGGGATATCAAATCATTACTGGATGACCCCTTCCCAAATATAGAATGGGGTATCCGTGTGGTAATTCTGAGCTTTTTGAGGGCATTACAAGATGTTTATCAATATAAATTGATGAGGTCTTGAGGATGACTCTGTGGGAGGAAGAAATTATTGTGGTGATTTGGCCTTTGAACCCAGAGATTGCTCTAGGGCCCAATGGATTTCTTAGTTCTTTTTATAGGGTTTTGTGGCAATCTGTCAAAGGGGATCTTGTGAGTGATGTTCATGGCTTCTTTCTGGGTAGGGATCTATCACGAATTTCTTGTGCAACAAAGATGGTTCTTATTCATAAGGTGGTTGATCCTCATTCCATTGATCAGTACCAGCCTATTAGTATATTTAACATCCCATACATGACTCTGGCCAGAATTCTCAACAATTTATTGTCTTTTCATCTAGATTCATCGATTTCCTCTGAACAAAATGGTTTCATTAAAGGGAGGTCAATTCAGGGCGATATTAGTGTATCACAAGAAATGGTGAGTGGAATTAATAACAAGCCTTTTGATGGAAATTTGGTGGTTAATTTAGACATGATCAAGGATTATAATAGAGTGGAGATGGGTATTGTTCTCAATGTCTTAGCTGGCCTGGGGTTCTCAACATGGACTACTTACTTTCTTTTCCGCTACATCAGCTCGGCATGGATTTCTTCTTCATTTATGGGCAAGCAAATTCGTTATTTTCAATTATTTTTGTGGTGTTTGACAAGGGTATCCATTATCTCCCACTCTTTTCATTATATCCCAAATTGATTTCATCATTTATATTAATCAAAGTCACAACATGGGGAATATTCCCCATTATCATAATAGGCATGAAACAAAGGGGATCCTGCACGGGATGTTTGTAGTTGACACAGTTGTATTTATTAATGGAAGTAGTCAGTTAGTGTAGGGGTTGAATTGGCATCTTGATGAATATTAAAATTGGAGTGTGATGATGGTTAAGAAAGATAGAATAACCTTTTACATAACCAAGAATGTCTCTGAAAGTAGGGTGATGGATGTGGGGGCTATCTTGAGTACGGAGAGAGGACTTTTTCCCATGGAGTTCATGGGGGCTCCAGTTAGACATTCCTCCCTCAGGGCTCATCATTTTGATAAACTCAAAAACAAGATCCTGGGTTTCATTTTAAACTATAAAAATAGATTATTATCCTTTGTAGGTCGCATTACATTAGTTAATAGTGTCCTGGTTTCCATTACCATGCACATTCCCTCCACGTTGAAGGTTCCCAAGAGTTTGAATTCCAATCTAGATAAGATTATGGTTTCCTTCATATGGGATGGTTAGATGGAATTTATACATCATTGGGAATGAGGGAAACTTCTTGAAAGACCCCTCTCAAAAGGGGGTATTAACCTGATGAGTGTTTTCTCAACCATGAGGGGGTTTTATGTAAATCTTGCATGGAAGGATATGAAAGGTCGTTCTCTTTGGGGTTGTACTATGAAAAACATTTACAATCAAGAATATGTGTGATCAGTGATAGAGGCCATCTAGGATATGGAATTTGATTCACCCTTACATGGAAATTTTGGAACATCACTCTCGGTGGATAGTGAGTATATGGAACATAAATTTTTGGCAACAAGATTGGGGGGCATGTAGTCAATATTTCCTGAGCATCGCCACCTTCGACATAACTACTAGTGAGGATACTGGTCATACCATGTTCATCCAGGCCATTCTTGATGAGGATAAGAGTGTTGTTTTTAATAACATTGTTACTAGTGATGTTTCAGATAAGTTCATATTCACTGGTTAGATGTTTGGTATTTTCTCCATCAAAGTGTTTGCTCATATTTTGAGGGACATGTCAACTAATGAATAGTGGGGGTCAGTTTTGGTGTAACAAATTTACCTCCAAATGTAATTTCATGAAGTGGTGTATGAGGAACAATTCTCTTCTTACAAATAAAAATTTGAAGCTCATGGGTGAACATATTCATTCTATATGATGGTGTTGAGGGTCCCTGAACCATGAAATAGTGGTGAATTTAATTTATAATAGTGAATTGCCTAAAAGGATATGGAATTATTTTGGGCCTTCTTGGGATTGGATGTGTCTGAAGGGGATCTGGAAAGATTCATGTGTTCGTGGTTTAGAGGAGTGGGTTCTCACGGGGATGAGAGGAAGGCCAGGAACATAATCTTGATTGCAGGATGCTGGATCATCTAATAGGCCTAGAATTATGCACGAGTCAAAAATGGCCCGGGTCTAAAATATGTATCAATTTTAAAATGATGAATATTATGCTCGATCTGCTTCGGTTGTGCATGGATTTTCATTTTTCTCCGTCTTTGTGTTGTTTAGTCCCAAATATCTCAGTTTAAAGTTTGTTAGTGATTTATGTGTAGGGGTGAGGGGTTTGATAGAATCCTATAATCCAGGGTCTCAAACTCAATATGGATTGGTCCTCAATCTAGGGGGATATGCTTGGGGTAATTTTCATAACGGACCAAATGGGTTCTGTTGTTACAGTGTTTGATGCCTTTTTTGGGAGAGGTGATGTTTTTTAGTCGGATGATTTGGCGATGGTTATTGGGCTGGAGTTATCCAATCAAAGGCAGATAAACATCCAATTGGTGAAGACAGATTCAATGCTATTATTTAATACACTGTTAGTTGAGGGTAGTATTCCTTGGAAAATCTCTTACACAATCAGAAAATTCAATTTGTTTAGAGGTAATAATATGAAAGTTTATCGTACATGGCGGGAGGGAACATGGTGGAAGATTTTTAGGCGTCTATGGCAGCATCAAACTAAATTATGTGTTCTTTCTTTTTCTTATATTCTTTTTATAAGGAGGGGTGGAAATTTGTTTCCAGTGATACTATGGGTTTTCATTACTTTTGACCACCATGATTTCTCTTATAATTTCCTTTTTACAATTTCTTTCATAAAAAAATAAAAAATATAGTTTTCTTTCATTATTATTCACATGTTCTTAAATAATTATTTATTCATTAAAAAATATTTTATTTATTTATTTGAATATTTAACAAATTTTTATTCACGAAACAATAAAAAAATTATCATATTTATACAATGGATTTTATTTATTTATACATTTCCTTTGAAAAATTAATAAATTATTAAGAGGATGAACAGGTAGATTATTTGGTTTCTGGAAAAATACTTATTTATAAAACTGTAAAATAATATTATTCATTACATTAGTTTATGCACGTACTATGTAAAGAAATAATTTTGATATTTATTTCATGGAATGTGTTTTATTGGATATTAATTCTTTATTAAAATAATTTTAGAAGTCAATTAAAATTCAAAATAAATTTATAGACTTTTATATCAATTAGACAAAGACAAATCAGTAAGACTAAAAATTCCCTAACAATATTTTAGTCATATAATATTTCTCTCTAGAAGAACAAAAACAAGAGAAATTATTTCATGTCTTAAAGAATGTGTAGTGGTCAAAGTGAACAAGATGAGATGATCCATCAGACATGCTAACACCCATTTTTTTCATTGGCATTTTTCAGAGATCGAAGGAGCAAGTGTGGATCTCCACTAGAGGGTCTTGTAAATGGGTCCTCACAATGCAATGATGATACACTAATTAGATTATAATGATCAACATCAACAATGAAGAATGATATCAAGACCATTGTAATCCTTATTCTTCTGTTTTAAATTAATTATTAATCAATGTGAAAATATTCACCACCTTGTTTCAAGTTAAATAAATTTTCAATATTCATTTGAAAATTTTCTATGTGGTTCTAGATTTCACATCATGTAAATTTCAATTTATCAATTGAATCTAATAAAATTAAATTAATCAATATGACTAATAGGAACTATTGGTGAATCTATATACATAACTCTATCTTCAATACAACCCCATGACCTTAAACTCATACAAAATTATTAGTATATTTGTAGACCTCCATTCAGTAAGTCCTAGGATGATTGTCCATAGACACAATGAAATCCATCATAAAAATCAAAAAATCACAAAAATGATCTATATGATCAATGGACACATCCTTGATAATCCTATCTCACATACTAAGGTCTCATACATGGGCCCTAAATAAGAGTCATGATCAAGAACACATTAGACATCATAACCCTCATGAAGTCTTCTAGTATGACTGCATGCACAATATATCATTAATAAGCCCCTGTCTAAACTATCTCATCAATACTCACATATTTATAACTACACACTTTATCATATTATCTAATTTAAATATTTCACGGTCCATCTTAATAATATGGGGAATACCCAATTCCACCTCCACTAGGTTATGGTCTACCGACTAGTGCTAAGGTATCCACACAATCATGGGAGATATTACCTCTAGTAAAACAATTAGTTGTTTCGAATGTGCAATTTCAACCATAGTTTTTTAAAGTTAGTCAAACATAATGAGTGGTTTCAATGGATATTCGTTTCCTAGATGTAGGGGTAGAATAATGTTTTCCCTAATGTTTTATTGATAGTGGTTTTTTGAAGGATTTTGTTTAGAAGGGTGTTCTTTTGGTGTTCTCATCTCTAGGAGGTATTTCTCTTAATGTTTGGACGAATCATCCTGAATATTTTTGAATGTTTACTATTATTTTGATAGTATTATAATTTATCATATGTAGAAAATATAATGAGGATTGATATAATATATTGGTAGTTGGAATTGTATAATATTTATACTTCTGTTTTTTCTCATAGAATAGTGCAACTATATGAGAAATTGGGACTCTCTATTAATAGGGTGAAGGGGCCTCTATTTTTGTTGACTAAATTTAACAGGATTAATTAATTTATTTCTCCATGTGACTCATCTATCACATGTTGTAAAATTTTCATTGTAGAGAAATGGAATGATAAAATGTTTCTCTCATGTATATAGGATATTCAATCCAAACCATGTAACTCCAATTTTTTCAATATTTATTAGATTTATTTTCATTGGACGAATTTTTTGTATCTATTTCAGGGAACATGGCTTATTTATTTAAATATAGTGTGGTGACTTTAGGGATTTAAATTATTCCATGTTTATATAAATTATTCTTCCAAGAGATCATTCTAGAATCTATTTCTACAAGGGTGATTCTAGGTTGACTGATTTTAGTTGGTTATCTAAATAATTTATTTAATGGATTCTATAAAAGTTGAATCATATGATTGTTCCAAGGAGACACAGTTTTTCACTTGATATTTGAGGAAATATTCTATTTCATAGAAATTTTTTTAATTTCAATTAGGGTCAATGTTTTTCTATAGGATGGTGATAGAGGATTGAAATGTCGAAATTGATAGATGTCATATACTAGATTTCAGACTATAGAAATTGCAGATAAAAGACCGTCTCTTTTATAAGGTCATAAAGACTTTTTTTGAAGGACATAAAACAGTAATAAATTGATAATGGTGTCTAAAATGATAGATCTTAAGGAACATTGAATGATAAAAACTTCTTTGTTCCTGAATGGGAATTTGAACATTAGAGAGAAGAAAACCATAGTGGAGTTGATGAAAATCGATGAATATGTGAACAAGAAAACTACCACACTATATAATTTTATCATTATGAGAAACCCTTTCAGTATGATATTATAAGATGTATGATCTACATTGGATATGTTGAATGATGATAACATGATACAAAGGTAGTTAGAGTCTATGAAGATTATATTAACCGATGATATTTGGGTGATTCTATTTCAATCATCCTTACCAAAATATTGGGAATCCATGGTGATAGTTCTGAGAACATCAAGAAGATTGAGTGATGTGGTTTATATTAGTGATTGAATCTTAATTCCTATAGAGGGGATCCAACGAATATAGAGATTAGATTATTTAAGTGATATATTAAATATATAAGTGAGGGGAATCCCATTTCAGAAAAAGAATCAGAATTTATTAAATCAGAAATCGAGGGAAGGGATAAGATTAAAATCATTAAAATCACATAATATTTCATGGATTTGTAGATAATCTCACATCAATAATGATTTTCAACACAGTAAGAGAAATTATGGAAGGATTGTTTTTTTTCTAACTAATGAGAGTATTAGAGAGTATTGTAAAACTAATGTTGAGTTTCATACTCATATATAATCTTATATCATGGATTTTAAAGCTTTTTTCCATCTAAAATGATAAAAAGGATGGTTATAAAATTATATATCCAAAAAAAATTGTAGGGTGCATATTTCTGATTAAGAAGCTCTTGATGTTGTATGGAAGGGAGGATAGAATTTTCCATGGAACAATGGATGTTTCCCTGTACTAATACATGACAAACATGTTTTATGTCTCCAGAATAACCTTATTCAATTTTTACTTTTTGATTATGTAGGTTTTAGAATATGTTTTTTATGAGTAATGAAGATTACATGAGGTTTTATTTTCATAAAAATAGGTGTAAAATATATGGAATGGTATCTTGCTAGAAGGGTAGTGGGAGATACGCATGCTGGAACGTTATTTTACAAAAGTTAAAAACATTGATATAATTGGTTTGGGGACATCATTGAGAATGGTAGTTATATTCTTGTAGAAATGGAAATATTAGGGGTGGATCATCCAGAATTCATAATATGTTATATTTTTAAACTTAGGATATAGGGGAACTTATCTTTGAATCTGTCCAAAAGAACATCAAAATTTAAGAAGATATGGTTTGTTCATATAATTTTTTCATAACTTTCACCTATTCATTCTCAAATATTATCTAGTTACTTTGATACCTTGATTAATTGTTCCACAAGATATTCATATGAATCCTCTGTAAAATATAAAATTGAATTGTTTGGACTCATTATTAATTTGAAGGATATGGTGGAAATTGAAACCAAAATCATGAAGAAATGTATAAGTTAATAAAATAATTTCAAGTTTACCATAAGGAGTTTCTATAATTAATATAGGAATAGAGTGATGTATTACGAGAATAATTCAGTAGGAATACCGAAAAAAGGGTGTTGTGGAGTGGATTAATTTGGTTATTATTGAGAGTACAAAAATTATTTTGTTGCATTTTTATGCCAATGGATTTTTGGATGGAAGTAGTGGTTGTTTCCATTAACATAATAAATTATATTATTTCGACACTAATTGGACAGTGCTTACCTGAAGAACTATGTTATAGAATGATTTCAAAAAATTCTCATCTATGAGTTTATAAAGATCATACTATATGCAATTTGATGACAAATAACGATATATGTTTGTATAAAAAATTATGAATTGTTCTTCATAAGATATAGAGATGAATAGTTTTTTTCATTATTGAGATGATGAAAATAAGTATTGTTATATTTTTTCCTTTATTGAGAATATCATTATGAAATATCAAAACATAAATCAAAATAAAAATGATACAAATGATTTATCATCAATTCCGTTTTATATGAATGGTGGTTAAAAGTGATCATAAGTTCTATGTCACGACCCATCCTCGGGGCCCGTGCCGTGACTACCCCAAGCCCGCCTTCAATAGGCCAGGGGCTGGCGACTAGCACCAAAGCCGTAAAATCTCAATAACTGGGAAGGCATTGCCTTTATAAAAGAAAACAAGCACCACAGAGTACAAGCGGAAACAAAACACTAAGTACAAAAGAAAAGCTGAAAAGTAAATGGGCCAGAATACAAACCCAAAAGAAAGTACAACTACAACTGAACAAGGTACAACAGCAAAAAGACAAACAGCTGGAAGAGGGAAGCAGCTCCTGGGTCGTCCTCCTCGGGTCCTACCTGAAGGGTAGGTACAGATAGCGCAGCTCCTGGTCGTCCACCTCGGATCCTACCTGAAGGGTAGATACAGATAGCCTCCTCCACGCTCTCATCTGTCAACCTCCTCTGTGAGTCTTCTCATCACGTAGTCCACCTCCGGGTACAGAATCGTCGTGTAGTCCACCTCCGGGTACCAACTCGTCGTGTAGTCCACCTCTGGGTACCGACTCGTCCTGTAGTCCACCTCCGGGTACCGTCCAGTCCTCGATCACTCGGCCTCCGTCAGCACTGCCCATCATCTGCAACCAACACAATGAGGTGCGGGCATAGCCCGTGCAGGGGTGTGTATAACAATACTCAGTAGGGACCCCGAGACCCTCATGTTCTCACTAAACCAACAAGGATAACCACAAGAAGATCTCAACAGATAACCTCTACTTAGATATATGCCCATACATATACCTAATTTATCAAGTAACACATCTCAATCATGAGGAAACACAAGGATTGTGAAATCAACGGATAACCACTACCCAGGTATATGCCCATACATATACCTAAGTTATCAAGTTACCCATCTCAATCATGAGGTAAACACAAAGATCAAAAGTCTCATCTCAAACCAGGATTTTCATTATCGAAACCGTAACTGCTGAAGAGCTCCGTCTCTGGAGTGTAAAGTGGTACTGTCACGACTCCGAGGTACTGCTCACTAACCTAAGACTGCTAAGGTACTCCTCCTGTCGAGTATTGGGGGTTTGCGGCCAACTACCGGGCGCTCCGTCCGCTGAGGGTCTGTCGCCAAATACCGGGCGCTCCCACTAATAGCCTACATAGTTACTCCTCTTGTCGAGTACCGCGGGTTTGCGGCCAACTACCGGGCACTCCGTCCATCGTGGTTATGTCGCAAAATACCGGGTGCTCCGTCCACAGGGCTAGTCGACTCACTCCAAGTCGAGTCGGTCAAGCAGTCGTCAGGTCTCAGCCGGCTACACGGTCTTCGTACTCCGCACGCTCATCTCCGGGAGGGTCCGCTCCACGAGCTACTGGTCGATACTCCAAGAATCACAAAGTTCTGCAAAGAAGTATCTCAAAGGACCACCTCGTCATAGGGGTATCAACGCAACAGACGGCGCGTCAATCAGACGCCCGATCTGTGAGTTATTAGCCTTTTCGTCCCAGGGGCCCGGTTGGTTTCTTGTGTGAACAAATCCATCCGTAACTCAACTATACCCTGAACACTCATAGGGTATACTCATAGGGAACTTTTCCCAACGAGATCACCAACGCCGCTGACGGTTCGTCAAACAAACGTTCTGTCAGAAAGGTATCAGCTTTTCCGTTCTAGGGGCCCAGTTGGATTTCGGTGCGATCCAACCCGGCCACTATCAAACTGCATCCAAATCACAGCGAAGGATTCCAAAAGTTCTGTATCATCAACAGGAACTCAACGCAACAGACGACGTGTCAATCGGACGCCCGGTCTGAGAGTTATTGGCTTTTTCGTTCCAGGGGCCCGGTAGGATTTCGGTGCGATCCAACTCGACCGCACTCCGTCGGCATCCAATCCTCGAGTGGAGTAAGCCAAAAGATCCGTCTCACTTAGAGGAATTCAACGAAATAGAGGGAGCGTCAATCAGACGCCCGGTCTGTTATTTATTAGCCTTTCCGTCTCACACCCACCCTGGGAAACTTCCCAGGAGTTCACCCATCCTGATCACTACTCTTGGCCAAGCATGCTTAACTATGGAGTTTTAACCACGTAGGATCCCGAAAAGGAAGGTGCATCTTGAGTATAGTATACCGAAACGACCGTTTCGATCCAAAGATCGTGTTGCCGCTAACGGCGAGTTGTTTGGAGGTCCGTAGCCCAAGATACGAGCATTTGACCGAAAGTGGTCCGAAACTGGGGGTCTGGGCCCGGGCCGACCCCCCCTCCCGCCCCTTGGGTCGGCCGAACCAGGTCGACCTGCCCCGGGCGGCGACCCGGCCTGACGACCCGGCCCGGCTCGGAAAACCCGGACCGGTCGGCGGCGCGGGCCGGTGCGGCGGCGCGGTCCGGCGCGGCGGCACGAACTGGGCGCCGTTCGGGTGCCGCGCGCGGGGGGCAAGGCCCCCCCTCCTTTGAGAACCGCGGCCCCCTTAATTGGGGCCGCTTTTGAGACCCGGCCGGGGGAAATTAATTCCCCCGGTCTCCACTGTCCAGCCGGCCCGGACTGGCCGGCCGGTTTCGCCAGCAAGGACCGGTGACGGTCGGTCCTTCCTTCGCCGACGCCGGCGGCCCGATGCCGGCCGCCGGTCATCTTGCTCCGCCGCGGCCCGGAACCGGTCGTGGCCTATCCCGTCCGGCGCGATGCGACGACATCGCTTCCCTCCGCCGCGGCCCCGCTCCGGCAGCGATGCCTTTGACTTTCTTCGACGCGACGCGACGACGTCGCGTTCTTGGATTTCTTTCCACGGCGCGGCGCGACGGCGCCGCGCAATAATTGTCGTGTGATTCCCACGTGGTGCGACGACACCACGCCATCCCGTTCCATCCGTAAGGAAAAATTATGAACATAGGAGGGGGGTTCGGTCGTGTTGGTGCGGTCCGGGCCCCCCTCTCATTAGACAATAACATTTAATCCTTTATCCTCGAAGTTCGACATTCTAGAATCAAGAATGGAAGATAAATAAATAAAATATCAACAATACCCTACCTCAGATTCAAGTGCGGAGCACGCCAATCAAGCCGCAGAAGACTAGTGTCGCAGAGGTCGGGCGTCGCGGAAATCGAACGTCGTTTCCGTTGACGTCGAGGTGCGTCCGAAGAGGTACGTCGCTGGAGAAGCTTCGTAAGCTGACGGAGATAGTCTGAGGAGGAAACGACGTCTCCTTTCTTTGACACGGGAAGAAGATCGAAGAAGCGTCGTCGTCGATCTTCGGAAACACACCGGCTACGAAGAAGAGAAGCGGCGTTCTTCGTCAGAGCTTAAGTGTTCTTCGTGTTCTTCGTTAAGGTTGAAGAAGATGGAGAGAGCTTCTCAAAATCCCTCAAGGTGGCAAAGGAGACCAACCCAAAATAAAATAAGCTTAAGCCTTATTTTATTTACACAACTAAACATTTGAATTTCAAAAGATAAGAAACGAACCATTAATTCATAGAATTAATTCAACGAAAGAAACAGCTCATTTAATTTACGAAAATAAAAACCGCCCAAATAAATTGTCTGTTAAGAATTTAAGAAAACGCGTCAGTTGACATTCATAAAGATGGGTTTTCGCGGGTGCGTTACTTAGCGGAAAGAAACGGTGGGGCTCATGCGGGCCCCACCTCACAAATATCCTACCAAGAGGGTAGGATATTTCTGGATAGTACCCTATACAATTCAACTCAGATTAAGCCGATTTTAAGTGGCTTCAAGTGGCCTCCAAGTGGCTTAAGTGAAATAAAATAAAGTTGTCGCAAAATTATTTTATTTCTTAACTTTAAGCCCGAAAATTAAAAACCACACCCGAGAAAACGCAACTCTGGAAGAGGCGTTTCTAATCAATTATCGGCGCTGCGATTCGATCGGTGCCCTCAGAATTCGATTCCGAGCACCGGTTCAAAAGTTAGAAAAATCCCCTCGTCTGTTCACTAAACGTACCCGAGCCAAAATTCGGAAATTGATTTCGGGCACACCGGGCCTCGGAATCAGGCGCCGTCAGAAACTGCGTTCTTGTAAAATTCCAAACAAAATTAAAAAAAATTCCCTTGGAATTTACGAGTCTTTACATTACTCCCACCACAGGGTTTTACGTCCCCGTAAAGCTTCAACACAAACTTAGGGAAACAAAGCGGTACTGAGCACGCATCTGACCCTTCCGCTCCCATGTGCTCACCTGGAGGTTCCCGCGCTGCCAAAGAAAGTGCACAAGAGGAATCGACTGTCCTCCTAGGATCTGCTCCTGTCGATCCTCGATCCCCACAGGAACCTCCGTAGAAGACACTCATCGCCACCGTCCCGCTCCTCATGGTCGATGATATGCGAAGGGGTCGAGCACGTATCTCCTCAGTTGGGATACGTGGAAAACGTCGTGCACCTAGTGCAACTGAAGTGGATGGGCCAAGCGGTAAACCACCTCGCCTACCCAGCTGAGGACCTAGAAAGGTCCGTTGAACCTTGGAGATAACTTTCCTCCCTGGCCACATCTCCGTAAACCTTGTCGAGGTGAGACCCGTAAGAAGACGTGGTCGTCATCCTCGAACTCCAGAGGTCTCCATTTCTGTTAGAACTGAAACTCAAAACAACTGCTGCTACGAGGGTAAGGTTGATTGTCTCAAGACTGATCGGTCGCACCCTCCCGTGCAAGAGTTACCCTGCACTGCTTGGGGTTTCCTTTTCCGCCGACCAAGGAAAACCCATCCCGACGTTTGCCTAAAACCGTTAATTTGAGTATGAATAGTTATTGCACATTCCATACTCAAACTAACATCATAAGGCCTCGACGCTGCCACCAAGAGATTCCAACCAGAAGTCTCACCTCGAGGGTCTGACCACACCATCAGCGTAAGTGTGATTATCGAGTCTCCTCCCAAGGTATCTACAGATGTGAGGGTTAAGTCCACGGATTACCGGAAACTCTTGGTCTGGAACAAGATTTGTGAATGCGAGGAATGATTCATATCGACGTCTGTTACTACAGCAGCTAGTAGTGCACACAGACTGTCTCGTGAATCATTTCTAGAGCCATTGGGTCACACTCCTTGACCGCATGCAGCCGCACTCTTCCTCCGGCCTCCAGATCCCTGAGCCTGGCCGGAATAACTAAGGCGGGTGGTTGTAGCATGTTATGATGTACACCACCTCATGCTGCTCTCCTAGCTCTGCCTCCACGTCTTCCACTTCGCAGACTCATCTCTATTTAAAGCTACCTCTTCTTGAAACATTTAACACGCCCGAGTCTCTAAGACCGGCACCGGTTCCTTGTTTCTTACTGCACTGTGCAGTCTTCATGCGCTCCTGGATGAACTGCACCTCATTTATTCTAACAAGATCTGCCATGATTTCTTTTTTTCCGATAAGAGAAATCTGGTCTCATCCCCTGGATGAACCACATTCGTTGCCTAATATAGTCAATCCTGACATAAATGATGCATTCATGCCATGGATGACGTCGAAAGGCCTCGACGCAACTACTAAGAGATCCAACTGTCACTCTTGCCTCCAAGGGTCGAGTCACACTGTCGGCATCAGTGTGAGGTCACTGGGTCTCCTCCAGTAGGAATCTCAAAACTGAGGGTCAAGTCAAAAGTTTAACCGGGACCACTCAGTATCAACGAAACAAAAAGGACAGTAAAGAAAACAAAGATAAGTGTCTTTTTATTATTGCAGCTCATAGTACAAAGACACGAATACAAAAGAATCATGGAACTAGAAGTACAAAAGACGTATCCACTAGTTCATCTCTTGTCCACCTTCTCTCGGAGCTCCATGACCATAGGCCTCAGCTGCCTGAAGCTGAGCTCTCCCATGTCCTCCTGGTGGTGGTGGCAATATCTCAAACTGTCGTCCACCTCCAGCTGCACGGACAACTCCTCTTTCATGGCCTCCTGCTCCTTGCGGTCCACCCTGATCGAACCTCTGCCTTTGCCTCAGAGGTTCTTCATTTAACTGCTGGTCATCTTCATGGCGGGTTGGACAGTCACGTGCCATGTGACCAATTCTGCCGCAGGAGTAACTCTGTCCACTCTCGGCACGTCTGGCTCTGACTCCACCCCAGTTTCCCCGCACAACTAAACCTGAGTCGTGCAGTCGGCCACTGGTAGGTCTGGTCCTCTTGGACCTCTATGTCATCTGTCTACTGCATGCTGCAGAAGACTCTGCCGCAAGCCGGCTAGTGGTGGGTCCTGCTGCTGGAGACTGCTCAGCAAGGAAACTCTCCACTAAGAGGGCTCTCTCCAACACCCCTGTCTGCGTCGGAAAGCTGTGAGAAACAACAGAAGCTCTAATCTCTCGCCTAAGCCCCTGCTCGAAGGTTCGAGCCCTAAGAACGGGTCCCGTACCATATCTGTGGAGTAGCGTGAGAGGTCTGTGAATCTCGCTGAGTACTGCGCCACTGACATGCTGCCCTACCGCAGCTGAAGTAGCTCCTGTATACGCACTGCTCGAAGGGTGGCTGATACAAACTCTGCCTAGAACAGGCTCTCGAAGTCTGCCCGTAGAAGTGTCGCCTCGTCATGCATCTGAAGCATCAGGCTCCACCATCTGCCTACTGCTGCCTGAAGAAGGCTTGCAGCTAGGATCACCATGAAATTTGTCGGCGTCCCCACTAGCCTGAAGACTCTCACCACAGCCTCCAGCCAATCCTCTGCCGTCTGTGGGTCCGTCCCTCCCTGGAACCTGGGTGGCCTCTGGCGCTGGAACTCATGAAGTGCGCTCAAGTTACGTGCATCCTCTGCTGCTGGGGCTGGTGGCATCAGTGGCCCAATGGGTAGTAGTACCGCTGGTGCCTCCGCTGGTGCCTCAATTGGGATAGGGCCCTGTACTAAGATCTCGTCGCTCGGTGGGCTGTATGTACGTACCACTCTCGGGGCTCTAGCTAGTCGTCCACGGGGAGGGATCCTGAAATAAACAACGTGACATGGTCAAAAGATTATACCTGGTGAGCTCACCTGGTTTGAGATGACATTTAAATAAAACTTCTGGAAAACACACACGCAATCAGTGTTTTCGTGCACAAAGTTGGAAACCAGTTGTCAGGGTCCTGGTGTACGGATACGTCGACCGCCCGCACCAACACTGGACTCCCTGAACTGAAAACCACACTCAATAATCTTAAGAATATTGCTTCACAGAAGGAAACATCAGAGTTATAAGTTCTGTAGTAGAACTGAACTCCTCTGATACCAATTTGTCACGACCCGTCCTCGGGGCCCGTTCCGTGACTACCCCAAGCCCGCCTTCCATAGGCCAGGGGCTGGCGACTAACACCAAAGACGTAAAATCCCGATAACTGGGAAGGCATTGCCTTTATAAAGGAAAACAAGAACCACAGAGTAAAAGTAGAAACAAAACACTAAGTACAAAAGAAAAGCTGAAAAGTAAATGGGCAAGAATACAAACCCAAAAGAAAGTACAACTACAACTGAACAAGGTACAACAGCAAAATGACAAACAGCTGGAAGAGGGAAGCAGCTACTGGGTCGTCCTCCTCGGGTCATACCTGAAGGGTAGGTATAGAGAGCGCAGCTCCTGGTCATCCCCCTCGGATCCTACCTGAAGGTTAGGTAAAAATATCCTCCTCCACGCTCTCGTCCGTCAACCTCCTATGTGAGTCGTCTCATCACGTAGTCCACCTCCGGGTACGGACTCGTCGTGTAGTCCACCTCTGGGTACCGACTCGTCGTGTAGTCCACCTCCGGGTACCGACTCTTCGTGTAGTCCATCTCCGGGTACCATCCAGTCCTCGAACACTCGGCCTCCGTCAGCACTGCCCGTCGTCTGCAACCAACACAATGAGGTGCGGGCATAGCCCGTGTAGGGGTGAGTATAATGATACTCAGTAGGAACCCCGAGACCCTCAAGGTCTCACTAACCCAACAAGGATAACCACATGAAGTTCTCAACAGATAACCTCTACTTAGATATATGCCCATATATATACCTAAGTTATCAAGTAATCCATCTCAATCATGAGGAAACACAAGGATTGTGAAATCAACAGATAACCACTACCCAGGTATATTCCCATACATATACCTATGTTATCAAGTGACCCATCTCAATCATGAGGTAAACACAAAGATAAAAAGTCTCAGCTCAAACCAGGATTTTCATTATCGAAACCGTAACTGCTGAAGAGCTCCGTCTCTGGAGTGTACAGTGGTCCTGTCACGACTCTGAGGTACTGCTCACTAGCCTATGACTGCTGAGATACTCCTCCTGTCGAGTACTATGGGTTTGCGGCCATCTACCAGGCGCTCCGTCTACTGAGGGTCTGTCGCCAAATACCGGGCGCTCCCACTAATAGCCTACAGAGGTACTCCTCCTATCGAGTACCGCGGGTTTGCGGCCAACTATCGGGCGCTCCGTCCACCGTGGGTCTGTCGCCAAATACCGGGCGCTCCATCCACTGGGCTAGTCGACTCACTCCAAGTCGAGTCGGTCAAGCAGTCGTCAGGTCTCAGTCGGATACACGGTCTCCGTACTCCGCACGCTCGTCTCCGGGAGGGTCCGCTCCATGAGCTACTGGTCGATACTCCAAGTATCACAAAGTCCCTCAAAGAAATATCTCAAAGGACCACCTCTTCATAGGGGTCTCAACGTAACAGGCGGCGCGTCAATCGGATGCCCGGTCTGTGAGTTATTAGCCTTTTCGTCCCAGGGGCCCTGTTGGATTCGTGTGCAAACCAATCCGGCCGTAACTCAACTATACACCGAACACTCATAGGGTATACTCATAGGGATCGTTTCTGAACGAGATCACCAACACCGCTGACGGTTTGTCAAACGAACGTTCTGTTATAAAGGTATCAGCTTTTCCGTTCCAGGGGCCCGGTTGGATTTCGGTGCGATCCAACCCGGCCACTATCCAACTGCATCCAAATCTCGGCGAAGGATGCCAAAAGTTCCGTATCATCAACAGGAACTCAACCCAACAGACGGCGCGTCAATCGGACGCACGGTCTGAGAGTTATTGGCTTTTTCGTTCCAGGGGCCCGGTTGGATTTCGGTGCGATCCAACCCGACCGCACTCCGTCGGCATCCAAACCTCGAACGGAGTAAGCCAAAAGATCCGTCTCACTTAGAGGAATTCAACGAAACAGACGGCGCATCAATCGGACGCCCGGTCTGTTATTTATTGGCCTTTCCGTCTCACACCCACCCTGGGAAACTTCCAGGAGGTCACCCATCCTGATCACTACTCTAGGCCAAGCAGGCTTAACTATGGAGTTTTAACAACGTAGGCTCCCGAAAAAGAAAGGTGCACCTTGAGTATAGTATACCGAAACGACCGTCTCGATCCAAGGATCGTGTTGCCGCTGACGGCGAGTCGTTTGGAGGCCCGTAGCCCAAGATACAGGCATTTGACCGAAAGTGGTCCGAAACTGGGGGTCTGGGCCCGGGCCGACCCTGCCCGACCCCCCCCCCCCCCCGGGGTCGGCCGAACCGGGTCGACTCACCCTGGGCGGCGACCCGGCCTGACGACCCGGCCCGGCTCGGAAAACCCGGTCCGGCGCGGCGGCGCGGCCTGGGCGCCGTTCGGGTGCCGTGGGCGGGGGGAAAAGCCCCCCCCCCCTCCTTTGAGAACCGCGGCCCCCTTAATTGGGGCCGCTTTTGAGACCCGTCCGGGGGAAATTAATTCCCCTGGTCTCCACTGTCCGGCCGGACCGCACTGGCCGGTCGGTTTCGCTAGCAAGGACTGACGATGGCCGGTCCTTCCTTCGCCGACACCGGCGGCACGATGCCGGTCGCCGGTCATCTTGCTTCGCCGCGGCCCGGAACCGGCCGCGGCCTATGCCGTCCGGCGCAATGCGACGACATCGCTTCCCTCCGCCGCGGCCCCGCTCTGGTCGCGGTGCCTTTGACTTTCTTCGACGCGACGCGATGACGTCGTGTTCTTGGATTTCTTTCCATGGCGCCGCGCAATAATTGTCGTGCGATTCCCGCGTGGTGAGACGGCACCACGCCATCCCGTTCCATCCGCAAGGAAACAATTATGATTATAGGAGGGGGGTTCGGCCGTGTTGGTGCGGCCCGGGCCCCCGTCTCGTTAAACAATAACATATAATCCTTTATCCTCGAAGTTCGACATTCTAGAATCAAGAATGGAAAATAAATAAATAAAATATCAACAATCCCCTACCTCAGATTCAAGTGCGGAGCACGCCAATCAAGCCGCGGAAGACTAGCGTCGCGGAGGTCGGGCATCGCAGAAATTGAACGACATTTCCGTTGACATCAAGGTGCGTCCGAAGAGGTACGTCGCTGGAGAAGCTTCGTAATCTGACAGAGATAGTCCGAGGAGGAAACGACGTCTCCTTTCATTGACACGGGAAGAAGATCGAAGAAGCGGCGTCGTCGATCTTCAGAAACACACTGGCTACAAAGAAGAGAAGAGGTGTTCTTCGTCGGAGCTTAGGTGTTCTTCGTGTTCTTCGTCAAGGTTGAAGAAGATGGAGAGAGCTTTTCAAAATCTCTCAAGGTGGCAAAGGAGACCAACCCAAAATAAAATAACCTTAAGCCTTATTTTATTTACACAACTAAACATTTGAATTTCAAAAGATAAGAAACGAACCATTAATTCGTAGAATTAATTCAACGAAAGAAACATCTCCTTTAATTTACGAAAATAAAAACCACCCAAATAAATGGTCTGTTAAGAATTTAAGAAAACGGGTCAGTTGACTTTCATAAAGACGGGTTTTCGCGTGTGCGTTACTTAGCGGAAAGAAACGGCGGGGCTCGTGCGGGCCCCACCTCACAAATATCCTACCAAGAGGGTAGGATATTTCTGGATAGTACCCTATCCGATTCAACTCAGATAAAACCGCTTTTAAGTGCCTTCAAGTGGCTTCCAAGTGGCTTAAGTGAAATAAAATAAAGTTGTCGCAAAATTATTTTATTTCTTAACATTAAGCCCGAAAATTAAAAACCAGACCCGAGAAAATGCAACTCCGGAAGAGGCGTTTCTAAGAAATTACCGGTGCTGTGATTCCATCGGTGCCCTCAGAATTCTATTCCGAGCAACGGTTCAAAAGTTAGAAAAATCCGCTTGTCCGTTCACTGAACGTACCCGAGCCAAACTTCAGAAATTGATTCTAGGCACACCGGGCCTCGGAATCATGCGCCGTCAGAAACTGCGTTCTTATAAAATTCCAAAGAAAATTAAAAAAAAATTCCGTAGAATTTACGGGTCTTTACATTCTAGAAAGAAAAATTTGTCTAATTCTTTATAATCATTACATATTTCAATCAGGGGTTCATAGGTTCATACAAAAACATTTGAATTTCATCTAGTATTAAAAATTCCTGAAATATCTAGAAATAACTAAACTCCTTCATGAATTCTTAATGATGATGATTAATATGATTTTTTTAGGAATAATCGATGACAAAGGATTTTTTGAAATGAAAATCAAGGGTGAGAATAAAATTGAGTAGGTTGTATTTAACCTTAATTTCATATATTTAGTTGATTTTGTGGGGAAGGATTGTCTAGAACATGTGGAAACACTGTAAAATTCCAAAAAATGGTTGTTAGAAATTAAAGGGAGGTATGAACTTAAGAAAAATGGGTATTCTGTTTGAATGGAAAATATTACAAAATGAAGAGTTATAAGGTGAGGTTGGTTGTGAGTGTATTTCAACAGATGGTGGGTATGGAATTCCCAGAAATTTTCTCTATAATAGTTAAGAAAATTAACAAAAGTTCTATTTCAAGAATGGGTGATTCCAGAAATTTATACCTTATGAAGATGAATGAGAAGATGGATTTTATTTATAAGGATTTACTGGAAGAAATTTATATGAAGAAACCAAATTTATCGTAGAAAATCAGAATCAATTATTCATGTTCTAACAGAAATGTGTCTTTATGGTTTTAAATTAGAACCATGGTGTTTGAACCTGAATTTTAATTAATTAATAGGAGATAAATGGTTCACATATTTTAAGGGTAATCATTAATGTCACCGAAAATAGTTCAGTGGAAATAAATTCATTATGAAACCCTTATATATAGATTATATGTTATTTGCAGGTTTGAATATTAAACAGACACAAAAGTTAATGGAGTAATTTTTTAAAAGTTCAAGATAAAATATCATGGTGAAATGATGAGGATCATCGTCATGAGGATTGAACATTATTACAAAATTGGTATGTAGGTTTAATCATTGTATTATTACATCTATGAAATCATTGAGAGGTATATAATGAGTGAATGTAAGTAGTTTTATACTCCTCAGTCAAGTCAAAATATACATTCGAAGGAAAGGGAACCCCCAAAAAAAGAAGAAATAAAGTAAATGAAAAAATTTATCATAATTCAAAATTTAAAATAATTATTTATATTATGGTGGGAAATAATTTGGTTATTACCACTATAGTGGGAGTGATCATTTGTTTCATGGAAAATCCAAAAAATGATAATTGGGAAGTTTTAAAGTGGATTATTCTTGTATCTCAATGAAACAGAATGAATAAATATTTATATTATTTATGATGATATATTAATTTATATTTTTATTCATAATTATGGGATGATTATACTTCTTCGAAGATAAAAACTAGTAATTTTTTGTACTGTCAATGAAAGAAATATATGTTGCATTTCAATGTTACAACTACAGATTGTACTTTCGACACTGGAATCATAGTATCTGGTTGTTGCTGAAACTAGAAAAGAGTAGGTGTCATTGAGTAATTTAGTTAATGAATTCAAATGAAATCAAAAGAAATTTTGTCCCTACTTGGATTTTCATCTTTCTATTCATCAGAGTAAGAATAGTGTTTCATTCATGAACTAAACACCATGATTTTAATTACCATTACATCCAAAAGAAACTCAGAAATGGAGATATGGAGTTAAAAAAGTTAGCTAGAATAATGAATCATGATAAAATATTCACCTAGGGTTTTAGTTATGAAAATACTAAGTCAACATCAACCCTTAGATTGGATTTAGTGAATTTAAAGATGTGGAGAATCATTGTACATAGCTGAAGGTGATAGTGGTTTCATTGTGTTCAATAAAGCATTCTTCAAGTGGTTGAATTGTTAAAATCTATGACTTTTTCTATAACTGATTATTGGAATTTAACCAGAAAGAGTAGTTATGAAATATATATTATTCATTGATGTAGTTAAAACCATAATTTTTCGTTTTATCATTTTTATATAGATGATTTTGGAAAGAGGTTGTTCGGAAATTGGTTTTCTAATGTTCTTCTCTCCATGGGGTCTTATTCTATAAGTTTTATTACATCTTCCAGAAGATGGAAGATATATTAATGTGATATTTAGTGTTTTTAATTTACTATATTTTTTAGTTATAAAAGGAATTATTAGAAAATATCAATATTAGGAATGGTGTAATGGATTGAATCCCCCATTTCGTGGGGGGTCGATGTAATTGTTTGGTCGACTTGAACACTCTTTTAATATATGGTAGGGGTAAATTTTCTATATATGAGTCAATCTAATGTGATTAATTTTTTCGTAATCCACATGATTGATTACTTAAACATTTTAAACTTTTCTATCTATATAAATAGAATGTTTCAATATTTCTCCCATGCATGTTGTAGTTTTTATTTCATTCCGGTAAAACTGACTTGTTATTTCTTTCATAATTTTATTTTATTTTCAAGAATATAGGTTGTCAATAGATGTGAATAGAGATGTTATTGTTTCAAATAAATGTGATTATTTGGGAGATTTATTTTCATCAATGTTCCTGAAAATTAATCTTTGAATATTTCCTTCTATAATATATGTCTGATAGTCCGATTCCAGAATGATAGCTTCTAATTGATTCTTAGAAGAACTATGTAGAGGGGTTACCTATTATCACTTACTATCATACATCAATAAACACCAAGAAATGAATGAAATATAAGTTAAAAAATATAATATATTAATATATATATAGAATAATATCCAAGATATAAGATGGAATAATAAAAATGAATCACTAGGTGCAACCATCACACCTTGAAAATATTTCATCCTAAATATTGAAAATGAAAAGATAAAAATCATAATGATATATTTTATCTACAATAAATCCACATCATTTACTATCTCTGACCTCAATGATCATCTATCATCAATATCTATTGAGCTTAAAGGCTACAATGAGAACAATGAACAATTTTTCATGTAGTGGTGAGTATAACCAAACAATGTATGTTCATTCCAGGTTGTGATTCATCCCCAAATCATATATTTTCCATGAAAACTAATAATAAATATTGTTTAAACCATCTAAAGTCATTTAAAATCACTAAAATAAAAAAATCATGGTCATTCCTAATTTTACTTCTCATTCTTCCCATTCATCTCACTCCCCTAATAACAAAGTAACATAATAACTGAACAAAAATTAAATATCACAACCCATTGTAGATTTTACCACCTTTTATCCACCCTAAATTTATCAATCATTAGATGTTGGTGGAAATACATGTCTCCTTATATCAAATATGTAATAGAGTAAATAATTATCTCCAAATAAAACAATTTTATATGTTTCTGGATGCTAGGGATATAGATGTATACCATAGTAAATGATGAGACACCAATATCAAGGGATGAAGATGTATGTAGGTTCCTCTTAATACTATTGTTATGTTAAAGAGAAGATAGAATATCTAGTTCACCATTTCTTACTATTGTCCTATAGTTATGGTTGAATAATATTGTCACTACTCTGGTGAGCTATCCTTTATTACATACTCATATCATGAATGTCATAAGAACTGCTCTTCTCCTCTTATCATGTACCAAAGATGTTTGGGAAATTATATATATCCACATATGAACTTGAAATATCCAATTTATCTAAACCTAGAGCTCTTATATAGTAGGAATATATATGTTTATATCTTTCTTCCAATATCTACTAATATTAGTTGGTGATAAGGGTAAGGTAACAATCATCAAACTTCATCCCTAGTTAGAAGTTATATATAATAAGGAGTAACCCAGTTTAATATTTCCACTTATATATATATATATATCACAGTAACATTCAAAATAATATCACATTACAGAAATGTAAAATATAAAATTACCTCAATTATAGTACTGTATTCTTCCATCATTTATACAAGACTTCTATTTATTAATATAGAGTTGCAATATCATCCTTTTCAAATATCCACAATTCAAGATCATATAAATATAATGATGATTAAATAATAATTATGTAATAATTATTAAATTATCCTATTATTCGAATCATAAAACTTGTAGTATTAGAATCTACATAATCATCACTAAATATCATAACACACTTAATGGGTTTCCACATCCTCCTTTTGTTGAATTATTGCATTAATAATTCAATATAGATGATATTTTTATTGAATTATTTAGTTTGGAATGTCAATACTAACTTAATACTGCTTCATTAACATTGGGTCTCATTTTTATCATCCCAAGTAACAAAATTTACTTCTCATCCTTTTATTATTGTTCTTAATCATTAGGGGAACAATATATTTTAATATTTTTCCCATCATCTCATTTACTTTAATGAGTTACAACACTAGTAATTGTAACCAATATTTATTATCCAACCAATCCACCCACATTAATTCATTTAAATAAAATTAAACAATTATTTGATTACTATAAAACCCCCATTTATCTATGTTATTGAACATCGTCATTTTTTACGTCAATGTTTTATTAATAATCATTCAATTAAAATATGTTCATCTTTTAAAATTCATTAAGATAAAATGAATTTAAGAAACTCATTCAGGTTTAAACATTCTCTAATAAGAAGAGGTGTATAGTTTAATGATATTATTTCCTTTACTATTAATAAGATTATACTCCAGAATCGATAAGCATGAAGTACCAATAGTCGGACATTCTTCTATATCCGTGGAGTGGAATTGTTACTAACATAGTTAAACTAATTTCATTATCTATGTTTAATATAATTTCATATTATTATTAATAAAAAATAATATATAATCCATTAATACCACTTTAAATTCAATATTATTCATTTTTATTCTTAGAATTACCTTCACTAATTTAAAGGCTATTGTTCAATTTGAGTCTCTCATTTATTTCCACAAAAATAAAAACATTTATTAAATTTATAATTAAATTATAATAATAGTCTTTGTGGTTATCTCTATTATTTTTCAAATCCCATTATAGAATCCACATAAAAATATGTGTCCTAAAATTTAAATTACCATAATACAATTTTTTAATGGGTCAGTATATCGTAATGAGCTCATTATATGTCATAATAAACATCTTAATTCAACATGTTGAGTTAAAAAAATCATGTCCAATCTATTAATTCATGTTTTCATCCACTTTGGGAATAGAGACCCTTCTTCTTCTTACATTACAATTACATCATTTTAAAGACAAATACATAAGATAATTGAAAATTTTGAATCATAAAGACTATTTTCGTTTTTAAAATTAGAAATATACATAAAATTTATAAAATAAAACATAAACATTTATTTAATTTTGTCTTCACTTATTAGACCTACAATTATACTTAGTATATTTAATTAGTGGAGGATATACATAAAACAAATGGGTGAGGTAAAATCTATGTAAGAGGATATATAATAACATGAACAATATAACAAGGGTAATTATAAACATAACATCTCATAATAACATAATCCTAGGATCAGAATCATTAGAATAAGAATTAAGATAAGTTTTGAATTTGGAAAAGCATAAAAATGAAACATCGTGTCTTAGTGGTCAACTACCACACATAGTTGTGAACATATCAAGAAGAATTTTCACCCACAAATCACTTTTTATCATGATATACATAAAATCACCCAATTATTGGGATTACTATATAATTCTAGGCATAACCATCACATAATAACATTTACATTGATCTATATAATTCTAGGCACACCTGGCACATTATAACATTTACATTATCATGTGTGCCACATAGAATGTATATCAACCATAGACATAAAATAAACCACAGAATAAAAATTGTTTCATTTTATAAATCATTAATTCATGAATAAAATTTGAGGCTACCCAAATAAATTCTTAACAACATACATAGTATAAGAATCATCAATTTTGAGTGAATACGAATCAATTTATTGAGAAATAAAATATTTGTTTTTTAAAAATTATGTTCTTTTCAAAAAAACCATTGAATTTTTCATAAAACAATATTGGTAACATGTATATCCCATAAAATAAATGATAATGATAAATAAATTATTTTTAAGCAATATTAATGGAATATCCATATTGAAAATGGTGTGAAAGAGGAAAAACCCAAGCAAGAAAGTAGGGTTTGAGAATTACACTTACCTTATAGCTGAAAGATTCCTTTATGTTAATATCATGTATAATCAGATTAGATTTATTTACTAAAAAATAAAGAGTATTTTAAACAGTAATTTGATTCATTGTGTTTTTATTATGTTCATATATGATGTTTTCAATTATTTATAGAGTTTAATTTCATTATTTAGGATCATTCATTTTCTTCGATTTCATGATCAGTTCACATGTATTCATTGATGGAAGATCATGTAAAATATAAAAAATTGTTATTATATGTTATTGATGATCTTCCATAAGCTTAAATAGTCTTATAAATAATTTCTTTATATGGGATGTGGTTCAATCATTGTATGAATGTTAATGTTTATCATTTTAGGTTAATTTTGGTGGTTTTTCGATCACACCAAACTCTTTCTGTTTTATCATTTACTGTTATATATAAAATTTAGTTTCCATATTATATATAGGGTTGTAAAATAAAATTTAAGAAACAATTTCAAACATTATAATTTTTATATTGATATAATTGTAGGATATTATGTAATATTAATGTGCATCACCAACGATGTCGGTGAATTAACACATCAAATGAAAAAATTTAATTTTTAGAATAAAAGAGAGGGAATATTTTTATGATAGACCAGCAATTAATATGATAGAATTCTACTTTTTCAAATATAATGGAGTTATCATTACATTTTTATAAGATCAGGTTATGACAAGTGGATAAAAAGAAATGAATTTAAAATTAATTTAAGAAAAAGGATGAGGATTTTACATCATGGATTTATCCTCCTTGAAAACGTTCATAGGGAGAGGTTTTAGTATTTTACTAAGACCAAGAGAACCTTGAAGAGGTATAAGGGATTTGAGAGATGTTTTGGTAGAACATGGAAATGGATAAGTTCAAAAGAGTTGTGTGGATAAGAGGGGGTGAGGGTGGTATTTACAGTGGATGAGAGGGGTATTTTATCATCACTCAAATCATTAGATTATTATTTTTCCTAAGACAAGAAACTATATTTATTATTGATATTAAATAAATTAATAAGATCATGTTAGTAAAATAAAATGGTTATTACATCAAATATGACTCAATTAATAGTGTGTTTAACTTATAATTTAGATATACTATAAATTACAGTATTTCACTATTCACAAAACATCAAGTATTTCAGAAAAAATCCAAAATATTAACATTATCCATTTTCTGAAGCCCTGAATTCCAAACTGAACTCAATTTTATGAAAATAATTTTTTAAGTGTGACTAATTTTATTTTTAATTAAAATATTCATTTAGATGAAAATTAATGATTTTTAAATTAAAACTAATTTTACAAAACATTGAAAAATTAATAAAGGTCAAATAAAATTATGTTATATAATATGACATAAAAATATTAATTTTCTAATACATTTTTTGAAAATAAATTTTATTTTAAATTTTTAAATTAATCATAAATTTATAATTAAATATTTATGACTATAAAAACACCAACAATTAATTAATGATTTTTAAAATATTTACATACATAGACTATGATATGTTTAAGACATACATTCATTTGAATATGCCTAAATTTTAATTATAATTTCATGGACGAGGTTGATATTCATTTGGTCAGTTTACTATTCAAAAGGGTCATATCACTATTCCTATGCTCTTGTAACTATTTCATCAGTATTGGTTCCTTAACTTCTATAAATACATATTATTTCATTAATTATTCATTCATAATTCTTTTATTATGTTCTCTATTTGATTTTATGATATTTATATTATTTGAAAATACTCTAAGAAGGGATAAATTCAATTGATAAAATTATATGTCATTACTTTCTTCCCCCTTTTTAAATTTCTCCCTCAATATTTCATTTTACATAAACAAGTAACAATACTTCAAATTCATCGCTTCCTCCACTTCCCAAGATACAAATTCAAAATTATCATCCCTCCAACACACTTTTTAATTGTTGGTTTTCTTGTTTCATAGAACATTATCTCTCTGGTCCACAATCTTTTTTGGATTCTGCTAATAAGAGTGATCGTTGTCTAGCTATACTACCTATTAGTTTCATATATTTGATGGATATAGTATATACTTTGTCAGGATTGATAAGTGGAATACATAATGAACATGCGCCATATTTGGTGGTATTTTATGCTGATATACCACAGATCCTAGTTGATCAAGGGTACCAAAAGGTTCAATGTTACATGGTTTTAGCTTTCCTTTCTTTCCCAATCACAAGACTCTCATCCATGATGGACTTTGAACGAAAACTTTATCTCCAACGTCAATATCCAAGTCCCTTTGACAGTTGTCAACATAGATCTTTTGCTGACTCTGAGCAACCTTTATATGTTTTTAGTTGTCTTAAACCTTCACATCCATATCGTGAACATGAGAAAGTCCAAGTATCATTATTTCAACAACATCATCCCAACAGGTTAGAGATCTATAAGGATTTCCATATTAAGCATCATATGGTTCCATCTGAATACTCGAGTGGAGGATATTGTTTTATTAGAACTCAAACAATGGGATATGCTAATCCCATCAACATTTTAATTCTAAATAGAATGATCTTAGAATATCTATGAGCATCTGAATAGTTCATTTAGACAGTCTATCATTTTAGGGGTGATAGGTCATGATGAAATTTAATTCAGTACTCAATGCATGTTGAAGACCCCTCCATAATTTAGATGTGAACCTGAGATCATGAATAGATACAATTGAGAGAGGAACTCCATGATATCTTGGAAATTTTTTCAAATTTATCATTTCATGTTGTTCGAGTGAGATATATTCTCAAATAGTAATAATTTGTGTAGTCCTAAGTTGGCCCACTACAACCCATATCACATTGTTTTTGTCTGGATTTTTTCAGGATTCCTACGAAAAAGTCTATAGTGACATTATACAATTTACAAATGGGTATAAGAAATGTTTTTATAATACCATTGTACTTTTGTCGCTCAGTTTTAACTTATTGGTATATCAAACACCTTGAGATATACTTATCCATATCCTTCTTCATGTTATCCCATCGAAAGTGTTTTCAGATATAACAATAAATATTGGTACTCCATGGAGATGATCTATATTCATTTTCAAATAGAATATTCTTTATCACAATTGATGAAGTCACACATCGTCTCATTCCATAAGGAATCACACCATCATCATCAATACAGATCTCTTTCAGTTTCCCTTCCTTTACAACATTCACATTCTTTTCTAACTTTGGATCATCCCTTTATGCAGTATTAATCTTCTCTTAGATATATGTTTGGGACATAATTTTTCCAAGGCATGATGTATTCCTTACTATTATGATTTACAAAATCATTATTTGTATATCCAATAATATAGGGTCTTTTTAATCCCTCAACATGGATAATGAAGAATGTTTTTTTCACTAAGAGCATCAGTTTCATTTTTTCCTTTACATGATGATAGTGAATAGAAAAATTTTGTTCTATGATTATCTCGATCCATCCAACTTGATTCTTGTTGATCTAATTTTTTGTGAATATATAAATTTGTCTCTTCAAAACAGAATATATGTCATACCTCTCACTATATAGGTTGTTCCACTATAGTTTCAATGAAAAAATCACAACTACTAGTTCTATATCATGTGTTGTGTGGCTCTTCTCATGTATCTTCATAATCTGTAAGGAATAGGCTATCAAATTATCATTTTTTTAGTATATAACCCTATCATTTCATGGAACCATAACTATATAAAAAAAACATTCTCAACTTTTTGCTAACATGAGTGATGGTGGAGTGATCATCCTATTATTTAGCTCACTGAAGCTTTCTTCAAATTGTTTTATCCCTAAAACATTTTCCATTTCCATATTATCTTATTTAGTGGGATTGAAAATAATGAAAAATTTCTCAAAAAACGTCAGTACTACACTGCTATTCCAAGAAAAATATATATTTCTATTAAACTAGATAGTATCGGTCATTCCCCAATTGCTATTTTTTTAATGGTCCACAAAAATTCCCTCACTTGTGATAACATGTCCCATGAATGTGGATGGGTCTATCAAGATTCACACTTTCTATATATGGTGTACAACATATCCTTCCATAATTTCTCCAACACAAGCCTTATATGTTTTTATTGTTCCTCGTTGATCTTGGAGTAGATACGAATATGATCAGTAATGACTTAAAATTATTTTTTGAGGTAATCTCTAAATATATTATTCATAAAATCCATGAATATTACAAGTAAATTAGTATGTGTGAAGGTAATAAACAAAATTTATAGTTCACATACCATGTACAGAAGGCAGTTATCTAAATATCATCAGTCTTCACCTATAGCTGATGGTATCCAAAATAGAGATCCACCTTTGATATGTACTACGATCCTCATATCTATTCGAGAAAATATTAAATCCTTTAAAGAGGATATTTTTTCTTTATGGTGATCTTGTTTATTTCTTGATAATCGATACATAGTAGCGTTGTTCCATCCTTCTTATTGAAAAATAGAACTAATGCACCACATGTTGATGCACTAGGGAGTATGAACCCTTTATCCAAATTCTCATGCCACTAATTTATCTCATCCTGATCGATAGGGGCCATAATTTATGTAAATTTTGAGATATGACAAGCCAGATGTATGAGTTATGTTGAGAACTATACCTCAAATATGGTGGAAGTTTGGGTAACTCTGGGAAATACATCACTATATTCCCTCACAATTGTAATTTCCCCTAGGTTTATTCCTTCATTTGACTGAACCATTTAATTGATTTGTTCATATTCATAGGGAGTCAAGACCCACACCATTGATAGATATTCCAAATGAGACTCAGGATCTTACTTTCCTTTTTAAAGGATCATGGGATGGTTTGGAATATGAAAATTTATTTCCTTTCCCAAATATTTTATTTTGTTTCTCTATATAATTAGAGACAAACTGTTCCATTATATCATTGAATTCCACCAAGGGAAGTATTCTGAGATTTTCTAGAATAATCCTCCCACATATGCCAATTGGGGAAAATTCCAACACTTTAGTTGTAATGATTTAGTCACCTTATGTTTATATATATATCTAAACAACAATGTTTCAGGGATTCGATTCAACAGTTCAAGAAAATATTCTAGATATAAAGGAATGTGTCAATCAGGAATAAAATACTAATTTTTTCATTTTCGATTGAGTAAGAAGTGTATCTTGTATGAATTCTTTTTTTTGGTATAATTACCTAGTTGTGATGTCTTAGTCCTACCCTTAATCCTTTGGATTCGGTGGCAGATGATGCTAATTAACGACGAGAACTTGAGGTTTAATACATTATTTTTCATAGTTCCCTTCCTCCATACAAATGTAGCATTAGAACATGGGTGTTTCTCTCCATTCCTCCACCACATTATCCTAATTACTCATGATATGTTGACATTCATGATCCAGATGGTTTTCAATCCCACACTTGATGCATTTCTTTATCCCTTTGAGGTAGTTCCCTTGATGCTTCTCACAAAATATTTGACATGTGGGTGGTTGAGTTTTCATTCGACCTTTCTCTTTAGATACTCCAACATGAAACTCCATCTATCATTTCTTATGACCATATACGTGGGAACTTCTCAAAACTCCATCACCACATTTAGATCAAATCTCACAACATATCCATTACTCCCAAAGTCTCTAATTTTTATATCCTTTCAAATTTTTGGTTTTAAACCAATAAACAATCTAACAAATTTTATATCATTGTTGATAATAAAATTTGAAATGTATCTTTCAAACCTTTTCAAATTTTCTTCATAGAAGAAGAATGATTCTCCTTCCTTTTGGTTCACCTATATGAATTCTCTCTTGATCATTATACGATGTGTTTTATAGAAATACATGATAAAAACATTATCGTTCTGTCTTCCAGCTCTATAAATTCATTTTTTTCCTTCATCATGGTGTTTATAACCATGTACCACAATTGATCAGCCTCTCCATCTAGATGAAATAAAACCATAGTAACTTTGTCTGTCTCAGAATATTTATGTACATAAAAGATTTTCTACGTTGATTTAACCCACTATTCTGTGACTAGTGGGTCGAATGATCCAATAAAAGTCTGTGGTAATTTCTTTATAAATGAATCAATATCCATTTTCTCCCACTTCGGTGAAGGAAGACTCCCCAAATTATACATCTTATTGTTAAAAACCTGTGACAACTAGTTAAGCATTGCCATGATATTCTGAATTCCACCTCCCAAATAACTGGGGTTATCATTCAGTCAATCACTCAATTTTCCATCACACCGGTTGTTGGACTATTTTCTCCTTGTTCTCATCATTTTATAAATTAGAGACAGTTATAAAATCAGATAGGCCAACAATTAATTAATAACTAATTTATTTATTTGTGAAATTAATTCTAAAGTCATCTCTTGTGGGATCCATATATTTAGAATTTTATAAAATCAAGCCTCTTGGGTGATTACTTATTCATAGTCTCATATTATGGTTTTTACAAATTTTCTCTAATCCTAATTCCCAAATTAACTAAACCATCCCCTAAAACTAACAATAGAAACCCTGATTTTTCATACATTACAATTATATCATTTTAAATATGGATAACATAAAATCATTACATAAAAAGGATCCAGAGTTTTAGTATCTTAGGAAAATTAGGAAAATAAAAAACATTTATGAATTAAAACATCAACCATTATTTAATTCATTTTTCTCTTATGGGCACATGAATTCTACTTAGCACATGGAATCACATTGGTATATACATCAATGAAATGGGTGAGAAAAAATTCTAGTAATAGGATATATAAGAACATGAATCAATCTATGATGTGGTGATTATAAACCTAACATCATAGTCACAAAATAATATTAGGATTAGAATTATTGGAGGAATAATTAAGATATGTCATGGGATGCGGTAATTCATATAAATGAAACATCATGTCTTAGTGGTCAAATACAACACATAGTTTTGAACAACGATAGCATCATAGTCACACATATTTCACATTTTCACATGAGATACAATGCATTACCCAATTAATTAGCGTTCTATATAATCCTGTGTATACCCATCACATCATAACAATTACATTTCACTATATAAATGTTGTCACACTCATCACATTAGAACATTTAAAATATCATGCATTCCACCTAGAACATATATCAACCTTGGACATCAAATAACCCATGGACATAAAAGGGTTTCCATTCATAAAGCATACATTCCTGAATAAACTTTTACATTTCCAAAATAATGTGGGAATAGCAATATTTGAATAAGATTCATCAATTTTGAGTTTATATGAATCAATCCTTGCAGAATTAAATTTTTTGTTTTTTTAGGAAAATAGTTTTTTTTTAAAAAATCATTAAATTTTTACTAAAACTTGATTGTAAACAATTACATCCTTGAAAAGACAATAATATGATAAAAACTTATTTTTAAGGATTATTAAAGGAATATTCATACTGAAAATGGAGTGAAGGATGGAAAACCCAAATGGTCTATAGGGTTTAGTTTCATCATTTAGGAGCATTAGTTTCTTTAGTTTTCATGATCAGTTCAATTGTATTCATGAATGGATGTTCGGGGAAAATATTAAAAATTGTTATTATTTTTTATTAGTAATCTTCCATATGCATAAATTATTTTAGAAATAATTTGTATATATGCTATGAGAATTAATCACTAGATGAAAGTTAATAATGTTCTTTTTCGGTTAATTTTGGTGTCTTTTTTATCATAACAAACTCATTTTATTTTATGATTTAGTATTAATTATAGAATTTAGTTTCCAAAAAATAAATACTACTGTAAAATATAGATTACAATATTTTTAAACAATTAAAATTGTTTTATTAACCTCTTTGAAGGCGTTCAACGAAAATTTTATTGCATCGTTCATGATGTCAGCAAATTGACACATCATGACAGATGATTTCGCTTTTAGAAATATATATATATATATATATATGGTAGTTTAATTATGTATCTTACAATAACCTAATGTCAAACCATTATATCATGCATGGTTGAGTAATCATGAAATTTATATAAGAGAATGAGGGTATAATAGGATATAAAAAATGAAATTAAAATGAAATAAAAAAAAGGAATATTATTTTACTTCTTGGATTTAACCTTCATGAGAACCTCATAGGGAAATGTTTTGACATTTTGGTGATACCGAGAGATTCTAGACATTGGAGAGTGTATTGGAAAGTGTTTTGGGTATAATTATAAAATTTCTATGAGATTCATAGGTGTGATTAAGAGAGGGGTGAGGGGTGGTATTTATAGTGTAGGAGAGTGGTGTTTTCTCATTATTTAATTCATTAGATTATAATTATTCTCATTAAAAAAATATTAATAATTATTAATACTAAATAATGTAATTAGATAATGTGATATCGAAAACATGGTTCTAAAATTATTGATGACTCAATGAATATTACATTTTACTTATATTGTATATAGGCCATAAATTACCATATTTCATTATTCACCAAAAATTCAAGTATTTAAAAATCACAAAAAATTTATAATAACCATTTCGTAAATATTAGTAATTAATTTCTTAATTAGAATCATCATTTACATAGAATATGCAGATTTAAAAATTAATATTGTTTTTATAACACTTTAAAAGCTTAATTGAAGCATCATATGATTATGTTAACATAATTAGAAAAAAATGAAAATTTATGGATACATTTTACAAAAATAAATTTTCCTATAAACTAATATAATAATTGTAAAATTGAAATTAAATATTTATGACTCTTAAAAATACCAACACTAAATTATTAATTTTCTAAATATTTACTTAAGTTGACACGAATATAATTACACCATACATTCATTTATAAGATTCATAAATTTTATGTATACATTTAGTGGTGGTGATACTATTCATTTTTTTATTTTACTATTCAATGGTTTTATATTACTGTTCCTAAGGTTATGTTACTATTTCATCGATATTGGTTCATTATCTTCTAGATGTACTTATTATATAATTAATTATTCATTTATAAAGATTATGTTATGGTCCTTATGTGATTTTATGTGATTTATACTATATGTCATTATAATGATGATGGAGAAATTTTTTTGATAAAAGTTTAGGTCGTTACATTGGGGCCCGAAATCAAAACCAGAAGATACACTTGCATTATAAATCGGAAGACGGTCGAAGTGGTACACTCATAATATCTAAGGGGTTGTGTTATCATCAGTCATATTGCTTAAATATTTATAATTACAAATATTCCACTCATATGATCTATAACACCATTGAAAACATCTAAATTATAATCATTTTGAGAAATCAATTGAAATTAACTATATAATTTTCAAATTTTTACATCAAATAAAAAATCCAAAATTCCAAAAATAATAATAATAAACTTAATATCATTATAATTATTGAATATTCTATTAAAATTAGTATTATATATTATATATATATATGAAAATGGTGTGGGGAGGTTCCCTCCCCTCCATGTGTCCCATTTACCCCTTCTAATGCTAGATCATGATGGTGACCCACAATAGGCAAGATGCATGCTCTATTTTGTCCCTTTTGTTTTCATTTGATCTACGTAGTACATATTTTTCCAACCTCTTACTCCACATTGTCGATGACGCCATCTCTGGTGGAAGCATCTCCCAACCATCAAAATATTATCTAAACTTCATGAAATCATGGGTCTTGTATAATTTTATCACATAGAATCCAAAATCGGCCTCTATTTCCCTAAATTTGTCCTTCAAGGCTTCCATATTATAGGGAGAATTAATTTACCTTTGGTAATGTCTCTTTATAATATTTTATAATCTAACTATTGGATCATAAATTTCACTTCAATGTTATATAAATCTCATTGAGTTTTTTTATTCCATATTTATATCAAGATGTAATCAATGGTGGATCACTATAAACTAAAGAATAGAATAGACTTAATAATAACAATAAAAAATATGGGTATGGGGCCAGGTCAAAGAACCATGCCACCTATTTAGCTTTAAAACTTATTTCACTCACTTCCACAATCATCCTAATCTTTGACATACCCAATGGTAGAGAGAGATGTATAAACACAGTTTAATAGAAGAGATGAATTCGGAGAGAATTTTTCCATTTCCCTCCCCTTCGTGTTATTATTTATAAACACTTTTTTTGTGTGAGGATATTATGATGATCTCCAAAAAATCCCAAACTCTTGTAAAAAAATGAATCACATTTTTGAATCAGTTGTGTAGATTTAATCCAAATATGATTCTCAATTTAAATAATATTTATAGCATCCATTAAATTAATGGGATAAAATCCCCAATTCATAAAACTGTTCCAAACTTCTCATGGTGTACTTAAAAAATATTGATTATTATAATAAACAAGGGTATAAATAATATAACATAATCAAAACAAGCTTCATTTGTTGAATAGAATAGGGTTTCCTCTCAATTCACTGTTTGGGACATGAATTAAAAAAATTAAATATTCTCGTTCAATAAAAATTCATTCCATGAACATGACAAATCCTTAAATTCATCAAACTATTACCCAAAATATATATTGGGTTAAAAACTCAATTCTAAACCCAAATGTACAGTTCTTTTTTTATTCTAACAAACTATTTTGGAATACTTTATTGTTATATAATTTTAAATAAGAATATTTATATTTCCACTCCAAACAACCCCACAATGATGAATATAGCTTCCAAAACACTTCATTGAAATTTAAATGATTTCTAATAAACCCATCCACATTGAATGAGCATTGAATTAAAAGCATTGGAAAAGTCACCCTTATGTTAAATCACATATTATTACAAGATGCATATTTATTTTGCATGGTATCATCCTTAGAAAAAATAATGAGTAATATAATAAATTTATTAAAAAGGATGCACATCATATGTAAACCATATTTATATTCATTCCCCTAGTTTTACAAGTATCCTACATACTTTATTCCTTGTAAAGTGTATACAGTTGGTTAAAAAACCACCTTCATATTTTTACTACAACTGATGGTGTCTATTAGTAAATAAATGTTGATCTACTGAATCTCACATATGAAAATTGTAATCATCTTCTTATTTTAATTATCTTGTATCATATTCTATCAAATCAAATATTCAATTCTCTCTTCAATTATGTAAAAAATACAACTTAAATTGATCTTCAAAATATAAATATTCAATCATTCTTGAATTCTATACTTAATTTCTTTTCAAATTTTGATATTTTATTCCCCAAAATATTGATAAAATAATCAATTTTTAGTTAGGTGTTAAAATATCAAAAATAATTTATAAGATTTGACTGAATTATGAGGAAAATATTTCCAATAATTATATCTCATGTATCTTGACAATATTCATCCAATTATATCATTTAAATATAAATATATAATAGAAAAATAATTTATGATATCATTTTTTGAATTCCCAATTTTAATCTCTATTAATATCTCCACAAATCATGGAAATAAATCTGAAAATATCACCAAAATATATTTCAAGACGTTTTCCTATATTTGAATTAAATTTTCAACTAAATATTACATAAATAATTCTTCGATTGATATTGAAACTATCCTAATAAATATTCTCATCATTATATGTTCGAAATAGTAATTAATGTCATGAGAACATGAAATCTTAAACTCCCATTATTCTAACCAATACTAATCTCACGCATCATTCCAAACATATAATTCAATATCATGCATCATGTTGAAAAACCCATTTATCCCATTTTATTATTAGTTCAATATCATAAGACTTAGAAGATTTCATAATTAATATTGAACAAAATCTACATTATACATATGATAATCTAGTTTTATGTGACATAGTATAGAGACGCATACATTTCATACATTGATATTACATCCTATTAGATGAATAGGAATTACATATCAAAATGATTTATGATAGAATTATATAGGTATTGTATTTTCAGAAACATGGACACATAAAAATACAGTTCATATGTGTCCCCCATTAAGTTATGTACTTTTTTTGAAATGGTTTAGCGTCATTCTCACTTTATTGTAAAAGAAAATGAGTAAAACTTTTTAGAACTGAGATAGACGAAACCCATTAAGAATAGGGTAAAATTATTACTATAAACAAAATTAAAAAAATTAAACAGTGATTAAGCAATTACAAATGAAGAAAATAAAAAAGAATGTACCATAAAAATATCCCCCCACCAGACAATATAATAGTGTGATCTGTCCAAAGTGTTGTGTCATCCTATATGTGAAGAAGTTATACTGTGTGGGATGAACAACATGGAAGATCACCTCTCCAACGAACATAGTAGCAGGGATGAGAGCTGGATGAAAGGTTCCAGCACACCTTTCCCTCTTTTGAGCCTCCCACTTGAAAAATAATGAAATGAATCGAAGAAATGTCATCCACATGCAACACAATAATAGATTAAAAAACTGAGAAAATATCATCGTAAATTTCCCATATGTCCCTAAAATGTTATGACATATGGATGAATGATGGGTTTCATCACCCTCATCCCTCCTTTGAGGTCTCTAACCCAGAAGTGCCAAAAAAAAGATGTACCACATCAAAATGAAATAAGTAATCCCAATACAACAAATAAATCTACTACCTAAGAACAAAAAGAACAAAGTATATTGATGTGAAATAGAACTAAAATCATTACAACCCATCCTAAAAAACTACCACAATATATGGAACAACTCGATCGTTGACCATAAAACCACCAGTGAATTTCCCACACATCCAACAGGAAAGCCCCCCCGGCCGACACAATTAAGAAACAATATTCAACTAGATTATTTTAAGTGGATGAACACTACTTTGAAGAAATCATATAGGATTTGAGTAATTAGGCCTAGGGAAATACAAGAAATCCATATTGAATATTGGAACCCAGATAAAGTTGTTGATAAAAAAGAACACTAGTGATTCATTCCCACAATCCAACCTGCACACTAACCACTTTAGTCATCCTTCATGATTTCCATGCCTTTTCTAGCATAATATCTAGTCAATGATTAGAAGGTAAACTAAAAATCAAGAACTCGATTGTAGTTGGATGAAGCATCCACTAAAACTGGAACCAGAACTTCTTGAAATACCATGAATCCTTAAGTAGGCTTTAATCGACACTAGGGGATCCCATTAAAGAAAATAATTTTCTTTTGTAGTCAAGGCTCCCTTAAAAGACTATATAGTGGACTTTTATCACTCCAAAAACCATCATATTGGTAAATTTTAACTCCCAAGACTATCATAGTGGATTGGATTTAGTCCCAAAACCATTTTAGAAGTCAAGGTTCACATCCAACACAATAATAGTGGAGAATGTTGCTTACAGAACTATGATCACTCCCCCTTCCAATCAAATTTATCTCATGAGATATCTATATTTATCCAATGCATTGGAGGTATATATAATTCAAGGCCCACATATCACATAGTAAAAATAATATATAATTGTTATATAATATCATAATCATCATATAAAAACCCAGGAAAAGAAATGGGTTTCAAAAACATTCATCATTTCATCATAACAGAACACATAAAAAATATATGGGTTTCATAGAATTATTTTAATCAATAAACATCTAGAGAATGGATAATTATGTAATAATTCAATCATATCTCTAGTAAAACATATGTAATGTCAAAGTTTGATATCAATGATGGGAATTTTATTTAAAAGATCACTAGATTATTTCTTGAAGAAAATACACTTTTTATTTTGAAATCATTTCATAAAATCTAAAAATATCTAATGATTAAAACCAATTCTTTGAAAATAACCATGTAAACATGTCATGGAATCATAGATTCATTGATCCTTCCTAAAGGTGGGAAAAATTTCATGTTGTACAATTGAAAATAATTTCCATTAAAACATTTGAAAAAAATCAATATACCTAATTTAAAAATGAAAATAAGATTGCTTGGAAGAACATTGTATAAAAATTAAAAAATGGGTACAAGTAAACAAGAAAAATTAACTTTAGAATAGAATAAAAATTTGTTGAATTTTCTTTTCTAAAACATGGACATGTAGGAGAAATGACTTTCAACTAAAGAGAGAAGTGATGTCAGTTTTCCTTAAAAAATATCTATGGAACATAAGTTGAGTAAAATGAAATAAAATCTATTTTTTTCAAAAAATAACAATATGTAAATAAAATTGATGATTTTATTGGGAGTTAGACCATAATATTTCTTCATAAAATACATAATAATAAATAATAATGACAAACTATTAGATTGTAACATAAAAAAACTATTTTGGTAACATTTGAACCGTAAGCACCATAAAAAAAATAAAAATAAAATAATATAAAAATATTCATACAATTCATAAGATACATAATAGTTGAAATTCATGGTAATTATACAAACCTATTAAAAGAAATAATTAGTGAATATGACATGTGTCTCAATGGGGAGGAAGTGAGATGAAAACCCCTCCCTCTAGAACAACATCGTTCATACATTTTCAAAACTCATATATAATAAATTTAGATTTATTAAACATATATTATAAATCTATAATAACAAATATAATACAACATATTATTTACATACAACATTTTATCACATGTTTATTAACAATGTATTATTTAAATAACTATATTGTGTGGTTACTACTTGGTTTTTCATGTATGTTTTGGTTCAGTAGTTCTAGTAATTATATATTGATCATGGTTACATCATTTATATAATTATAATAAGAAATTAAATATCATATATATTCATTATATATATATATATATATATATCTTTATTTATAAAATCTATATATAGAAAAGTGAATTACACTATCTATCAAGATGGTAAGTCATATGTACACATAGACACCCTTTCCACATTCTGTAGGATAAAATGAAATTAATTTATATAATAAATAACCATTACAAGAACATTTTAATATCATATATATTATAAATATTCCATAAATAATTCTTTATTTCCACCCATGTAAAAAAATATGAAAAAATATTCACATTACATCGTGGAGGTGGTAGTACACACATATACACGAGCAACATTATCATAATCTAGTGGATTGGAAGATAAGAATGTAAATGTTTTATTATCACTTAATAAGAATACTTATTCCATATATATCAAATATAAAAGGTTTATTCACCATAATAACCACTCATTTAATCTAGTGGTGGAAATTTTATGGTATAACTACGTGGAGACAGTAATCCGTACATAATCATGATCGATACATTCACTTCACATTTGTTATAATGAGAGTGAATAATGGTTTTTTTCTAACCAAAATAACATTTACATATATTTATAGTAATAAATTTACAATTTAATGTAGAAAATAAAATATTTATATGTGGTATAATAATAATAAATAATAATGTTATGGCTTGTCATTGTCCAGTTCTCCAATTCTCTACCTCACACTAGGGTTCCTTCTCAGTGTCACCTCTCCCTCTATCTTTCCATCCCCTCACAGTTAGATTATTTATCTAGTGTTCTTCTCCATCTCTCATTCTCATCCATTTATTTCTCATGGTGCATGTTTTCCTTTTTTTCAGCTTCTTCATTATCCCTTGCAATATAATTTGGTGATTCTCATATTAATTATTAATTCAAGGACCTCTTCTGATGTGACCATCACTCTTGTTACTGTACCATCATGAATATACCACATCATGTATAAACTTGATGAGACTATATTGATTTGGTATTATATTGATGGTGGCATTTTTTCTGATTTCTGGATTGACTTTTGGGTTATTTTCTTCACTCATACTTTCCTCTCACATCCCAAATTAGACTCTTTTTTATTGATCAATCATGTTGGTTTTCTAATTATTCACTCATTAATTCATCCTCAATGATTATGGGATCCTTTTTTCAAATATGATCTAGTGGGTTATGGCGATGTGGCGGTCATTTCTTCTATGATGTAAGATGGATTTTGGGGTATTCTAGAAGTTACTAATAGTCCTAGAAACAGTAATTACTCGATGTTGAGGCTCTATATACTCAAACACTGCTATGGTTTTTTGGTCCAAAACACCTCTTCAGGTTGGTCTAGAGTGGTGGTTCTCATGGAGGCTTTTGGGACATGAATTTTTGGTTTCCTCTCGCAGTCATGGAGACACAGCCTAAGGGGTTTTCTCTCCTTCCTCCAGGCTTTGGATAATGTTGTGAATGGTGTTCTTAGTACTATAATGACTTCATGATCTATATATTAGATCTATTTAATCAAATATAGGTGTTTATTTTATCAATCTTAATTCAGGATCGACATTTTGGTGGGATACTCTCCTTGGCATTACTGGTGATGATGACAGCACTACAGTTTTGGTTTCTCGGTGAAGTTGTGATGCAGTCTTTCAATTTTTATTTCTTGGTGGGTGATCTTATATTTTGTTTGAATCTCTAATTTCAAAATGTGTTGTTTTGGTAGCTCGAGGGTGATGGTGGAAGTTTTTAATTTTGTATCATAATTTCCTATAGTTTTTGAATTATTTAGTCTTCATCATTAGATACTATTTAGTCGAATTTTGTGATTTTTAACTTTTTCTAATTCAACCAAAAATTGGGTTTTATTGAAAATAAAAAAATATATTTGGATTGAAAAGAATGTGGCCGGTTAAGGTGATACCCCATCTTTGAGACAACTCATTTAGATATTCTCTTAATGATCCTAGGGTAAGTCTTTTGGAAAGAAGAAAACCCATATAATGAGTAAAAGGTAGTTCATAAGGTATTATGGTTGGGGATGGTCAAGCTATGTGGATAATAAGATTTTAACAAGTTATGGGAAGAAATGCCAATTTTTAATTGAGGTGAGGAGAACTTTTGGAATTTCATAAAAGATTAAAATTTAACAAAGTAAATGTCATGAATAATGCTTCAATATGTCTATGGATTAAATGTTATATAGGATGGGGGTTTAAATCTTATAAAGATAGAAAAATATTTTTAAGTGTTGTTTAGCCTTTTCTTTCGGTTTAACCCCTTACTTAACTCATTTTAACATTTACCTTAATAACATCTATATAACTCTTAAAGGGTAATAATTTTATATAAAATGTAAAAATGGAACATAATTGGAAAGGGGATTCCCCTTTATACCATATATAATATATATATTCCTCTTTATATACTTTTATGATGTTTAAAAACATTAATAAAATTTTTATTTTATAAAATAACTATTTTATAAATTTTGACACTTCGTTTAATTCAACATAAAAGTTATAAAGAAAAAGTTTGAAATGGAATTTAATAAATTATCACAGAAAAAATATATTATACTTATCTAAAAAATCTCGTAAAACTATAAATCACATAAAATATATTATTCTTATTATTTTTAAAACAATTTTCTATATTGTTTATTAATTGAATAAATTTTGTATTAGATTTTTGCAAGGATTAAATATAATTATTTGATCACAAAAAAAACTAAAAATAAATTACCATATTGAATATAATTATTTATACATAATTTTACCATTTAGTTTCACTCACTACTTCCTTTTTCTCTAATATGAACACATAATTGTTATTTAAAACATAGACAGTACCATTTTATATATTTCATTGCATTAAATATTATATTATTAATTTTCATTGAAAATTCAATTTAAATAAATAATCTTCATATTAAGGTGATAAGGATAAAATTTAATTCATATAATAAGATTTATGATTTAAAATTATGGCTTTATTAATCAGTTTTAACATTGATTTTTCCAATTTACCCATTAATAAGTAAAGAAAAATTTTCATGGTTACTATTCGTATTGATCTAAAATTAATGAAAACAATTTAAAAAATTGAGTCCTATGGATTTTAACTATAGAATAAATTTTATAAAATCAATTTTAATAAGTCCAAGAAATTATTTTTAAAAATAATCATACAAAACTTGATGGAAACTATTTTTTTAGAAATACACATTTTAAACATAAAATTGGTTTTTTTCTTATCTCATCCATATAATAATATGAAATGAATATTAAATAATTTTACTATATATATAATAAATTTTTTTATTAAAATAATTCACCAATAATGAATAATTTAACTGATTAAGATAAAAAATCATTGTTCAGATAAAAATGTTTTTAAAATAAATTAGCTCTTTTACCATGAAATAATTTTTTTATTTATAATTAATTTATTCCCAAAGAATTCATTTATAAAAATGTAAACAGAAAGTTTTTATAATTTAGTTATTCATTTTCCTTCCCTCCAATCCAATTTCTAGGAAATAACTATCATATAATATTAATTTAATATTATTTCATTGTTTTTTTAACATAACTTTCTATGTAATGCAAGTTATCAAAGAAATAGCTTGCAGTTCCACAAATCATTATATAGAGGGATTCATAAGGATCCATCATACTTCTTTAGTGATCAATATTATTTCAGGAAAACTCATATAGATGGAGGTGTGGATCCCAAATACTATTAAAATTAGTAGAACAAGGACTTACCATACCCTCAAGAGATTTAATTTTTCTCTAAGACTGATGGTCTATGGGATGGTGATTTCCATTACGTAAAATCCACTCTATATCTAGATACTACTAAAGACCATTCTAGAACATCAAGATAGAACTCCAATCCCGATCAGATAAAATAAAATGTGTAACTCTTTGAAACCTTACAAATTTCCAAATATAAAATTTTTAAAGCTAATTGTGAAATAATTATTCATTTATTGCAATGAAGTGCGATAAATTTGTAATGTAATAGACTATAACAAAAATTCTATTAGGTATTTTTGAGATTTTGGGGACTACAATGACAATTTCCATAGTGATGTTTTCCCATTTCCATTCAAGTATAGTAATGGTTGTAAAATTCCATTAGTCACATATCTCTCATTCTTAACTTGCTGACATACCAAGAACCAAGATACATATTCTAGAATATATATATTTATGTGGTCCAACAAGAAATAATATTTATAGTATCTATACATATTTTTACTTCCTTGATTAAAAGTGAATGATAAAGTATTCAACTCATCCAATTTCTCATTACACAAATTTGGTATTAATGAAACACATGAATTATTCCAGACCATTATCTTTCTATCATAATCATGTTTTAACCTAGGAAAATTTCTCAATTTTTTTAGAGAACTACACCATCTTTAAAAACCTCTTTAGTCTTCAGATGTATACATTGTTAAACACTCATTTGAAAAAAATAGGATTTCTCAACATATTTCATGATTTCAAAATTCATTCATGGAAAATCCATAAATATTGGTTGTTTATGATCCTTATGATAGATATTCCATCATGATCCTATAAACTCTGAGAATATTCAACCTTTTTTACATTACCATGGATGAAATGAGTTGATATTAATAATATAAAATCAATTTAAACCATTTTCTCTCGAAGATACTCAACTATTTCAATTTAAAAATATATTTTAAACAATTATGATTAGTATATATACCACATAGTTGTCTATAAGGAGAATTTCTCCACATACATAATGAAAAAATACCACACCTTACTTGAAATCATGAGTTGTCTAATTTTTATCAAGAACCATCTTTTGAAATGAGGTTAAAGATAACAATAAATCATTATATATGAGAATTGTTCCCATTCCCTTTTTCTATGACTCATTTTAGATTACAAACCCTTCTCTGTTATAGGGTAAAGTAGGAATATTTATACTAACTAACCATATTATTAGATTCATGAAAATTTATTCACATTATTCAATCCAAATGAACTTTTCTCCCTTCCAAGTTAACTTGGTCATTGGATTAGACAACAATGAAAAATTCTATACAATTCCCTAATAATATCCATCCCATCCCAAAAAACTATGGATCTCAATCATAGTGGTTGATTATGGCCATAATTAAATAACATCAATCATTGAAGGATCTACAGATATACCCTCACTTGATATTATATGAATCGTGAATGATACATTCTAAATCATTAATACACACTTAATATATTTTTTCCAAATCATCTCCTCCCTCAGGGTCTTCAGCACAATTATCTATTAATCTTCCTGCTCTTCATTTACCATTTCATAAAAAAGAATATCATCTATAAAGACTACCAAAAATGGCTCATGGTAATCTCTAAAGACTCTATTAATTAATTACAGTATGCTAGTAGGGGCACTAATAAGACCAAATGCAATCAAAATATATTCATAGTGTCGATTCCTTGTACATAATTATAACATGGTAATGTCCTCATTAACCGAAAATTGAAGATATCTATAATTAATTTCAATCATATAACCATATTGAGCCCCATTAAGTTGATTATACAAGTCATATGTATGATTCAAAGTATACATATTTGTAATTTTGATCTTTTTATATTTCTTCTAGTCAATGTTGAGCTGCATTGATCAATAGTTATTAATAAAAAAATGAACTGGTGTACCCTAAGGTGATTCAATTAGATTAATAAATAATTTTTCAATAACCATAGGGTGTTTCCATTTGAATTCTTGAAACTCGATAAATTCCATTATTTATATATTATTTAAAAAATCTGTAGAACCATGTATGACTTCTATTCAGAACTCTACATCACGATTCTGTGGAATACTTGATATTTCATTTTAAATAGAACAAAAAACTCTTGTATAATATGTATATAATTTATATTTATTTTATCCCTAGATATATGAGATAAACACCCATTTATATTAGGAATTAAGACCCATAAAATAAATGTAATTTATATTGTAAGATTCTATTTATCATCACACTGATAAAAAATCATACGTTTATTTAGAATATCAAATGTGACTTCCCTTCCACAAAACATTGGGTAGAAAATATTTAAGGAAATAAAGTCAATTACTAAGATAATATCACACTAAACTAGAGTGGTAATTATAATAATTTGAGGAATAAAATTCCCACAATCATAAAATAAGGAATAATGATAGACATGACATGTGATCATCATACCATTATGAGTTTTTACTAATAACTCAATATCTAACCATTGAGGTGGTACTATGATACCCTATTTGTAACACCCAAGACTTTTATGAGAAATATTTTGTTTTTTATGTTATATAAATCATAAAAGGAATCTTTCACTACACACAACACTATCTTGGCTTGATTTACACGCAATCACGACCTTCCTCGATAGCTTGTGTCATACGCAATACCGATTTTTAACAAACAACGATATGCTATTAAAATATTATTAAAACTAGCCGTTATGAATATTAATACCCACTTTTTGAAATTTTATAAATTTTATTTTTCAAAATTGACTTCATTTTTGGATTCGGAATATCGAAATTAGCCTAGGGTGAAATTTTGGTATTTTTATGAAAACTTTCAATTTTTGATGAATAGTGAAAACACTGGGTTACTATTTAAAAATCGACTTTTTATTTAAATAATTATTTATTTTATTTAAATTTATTTTAGGTCAAAATTGATACACAATACCTATATAAGTTCAATGTAATTCATTGGAGGAATTTTATAATAATTTTATATATAGAAAAATTTTATTGAACTTTTGACCGTCTTTTACCCACCTCCTAAGAGAATTTGCAATTTTAGATAAAGAATAATTTTACCACATCTGTGAGTGGAATTTAAAAAATCCAAGAGACACATTTGATGTCAGTAAGTAAAATTTGGTTCAATGAGATGAAAATAATTTTTGGTGAATATTAACGTTTTACTTTTTTTACCACGGTTAAAAGTAAATAGGGTAATTAAGGGTAAAAATGATATTATTATTACCCTAACACATGTAATAATTCGATTGGATAAGTGTAATTAGACCAAAAACAACCTTAGTAATAAAATATGACCATTTAGTCCCACATTTATTATATTAGGACATTTATTATTAATTTATTTAAAGAAGGGTTAAAATAGTAAAAATCAAAGTTTAATAAGTAAATCATTTTTAATATAGGTTTATACATAAGATAAATTAAACTATAAATATTAATTAGAAATATAAAAATATTTCTTACATAATGATATTTTATTTGTAATTTTTATACATTAAATAATTTATTTTATTTATGACACAATGACGATGTAGTAATTATTTTATTAATGAAATATTGACATAATTTATGTTATAAAAAACCAAATTAATGTAATATGAGACTTTTTATGAATTAAAATAATTTTATATGTTAATATGACATTTTAGTAGTAATTTAATATACTTTTTTGAGCTAATATTTCTATAATGAGTTTCAAAAAAATCAATTACCAAATAGTTTCAAAATTTATGTAAAATATTTTTTAAAGAAAATATTATATTATTAATTGTTATTTTGTTTCTAAAAAACTATGGTTCGGCCAAATGACTTAGATAAGGTTATATATATTAATAATAAAAAAACTTGGGGTTCGTCTGGCTTGTTATAGTAACTTTATTAACCTTATAGTGTAAGAAAACAAGAAGACACGGTAAAAGTAAAATTATTGAACTTAAAGTTAAATCTAAATGATAGGTTAAAATATGAACCTCAACTTCTCTAAATTCTATTTTATGAGAGGCTTTCGACCCATACCCACCTTATCTTCGAAATAAATCAATTTGGAGCTATTTAAAACCGAATATGACTTTATAATAAAATAATATTTTTATTTTTCCCAAAGGTACCCCTCACCTCACTTATAAAAGGGAACCTCCTCCCCCTCTTCCTCACACCACTTTGAGCCTTCAAGATCAGCCAAAACCTTATAATTTATCCTCTCCACTTCCCTAGAAACATCTTAGAGGTACTCGTCTTCTTCAAAGACCAATTTTAATGCCCTAAAAGGACATCTCAAAGAAGCGCTTCAAAGAAGAGGTAATGTCTGTTACCAATTCTTTCAACTTTATTTCTTTTTCCACTTCTTCATCATTAGTTTCTTAATTATGAATTTATAACATAAGTATCACTCATTTACTGATATGTTATTATAAGTATGAAACAACCCTATTTCACCATCTATCCATCCTATGGAAAATGAAATCACCGCGTGTGCGTACATACGGAATACTATCTCCACGCTGTGGTGTAATCTATTTACCACCACCACCTAACATGGATTGGTATAATGGTGTCCATAATAACTATATATAATTATTTTAAAGTGATATTGATTCTGAAATAGTATACATACACTCCAATACAATTCCACGATCATGGGAACGGTATCATCGCTCGTGCATACATACGGCCTACCGTCTCCACGATGTGATGCGACTCGTTCTACATGATTTTCATTGCATAATGATTACATAAATGAATTTAGTGAATAAATATGATATATATTACACTAATACCATTCTATAAATGAGTTATCTATAACCTAAAAATAAGAATAATAATTTATTCGACAAAACACACATAAGAACAAAAGGTAATAAACAGCCGAATAACAAGTTGCAATGAAATATTACTAATAATAAGTTCATAATACGACCATATATGATATCATAACAATGAGTATGATTCTTCTATAAGTAAATGAAATTATTTAAATCATTATACAGGAGGTTCAGACACTTACGAAGCAAATTGGACCTAAGGTAAGGGAAAATATCACAATCTCATTTTTATCCGAGATTGTTTATATTTCAGAATTTTCTGGGGAATATTTATCATCCACATCCATGTTTATTCAATGTGTAATATTATTTCTATCGTCCTACAATTTTTTAAATCCAATTTTACCCTTCGGTCAGTTTTTAGTAAAAGATATGAAAGGAATAATTTGTTGTTTTTCGTATGAGGTACTTTTTGACTTTTCCGGCCAATGTACGAGAAGAATGTTTTTTTAACATATACGACATGAATGGATTTCTAAAACATTATTTCCAAGAAGCTTCCTTTACAAGTTTTCATGTTTATTTTTAATCAACTTCTTTTAGTTTAAAATTATATGACATGTTGAGAAAAGAAATGCATTTTTGAAGTAGAAAGGATAATTTCCTCGAGAATGGAGTTCAAGTTTTTATCAAAAGTATTTCCATATAAGATAATATAGGGTTATGTTTCAATCCCTATTATTAAATTTATTTGATTATGTTGGTATGGGCTTATTTTTATGAATTCATTTATCTTATATGAATTGTTTTATGATGTCACGATGTTTAAGAATCCCATTTTTATTACATGGGTTATGCAATGATGTATGATTTATGATTTTGTGGCACACATAGGAATGGTATCATTATGAGATGGGTGGAACCTATATCTCCCTACAATGCATTGGGTAAAAATTTTATATCTCATGAGATATACATAGATGGAACAGCAGGTTAAACCGGTTCAGTGAAAAAGGACTGAAACGAGGAATGAACTCGGTTCAGAAATAGACTTTGTCAACTAAGATTGTATTGGCAATGAGTCTTGACTAATAAGAAATGATTCTCTATGATTTTGTCTGTATGACACAAAGTTTCATGTTTTATGTTATGATTATTGGGATTACATTTCACTACTATGATTTATCCCATGTTATGAAATTACGATCTCTTTTGCAAGTTATGATTTACAAAATGTTATGTTCTTATGAATATGATGTGATTGATATTTCTTTTTTTTACCATTAATGAGCATTTGAGCTCACCCTTTTGTATGTTTTCTTTCCCCAGGTCAGGAAAAAGGTTATTAAGTAGGATATGCCAAAAGGGACTCTAGATATGATGAAATAAATGGGAGGCAATGTAGAAGCTTTATGAACCAGTTGTTTATGATTCGCAGTTTCTAAAGATACTATACCTATACGGTCCTTTCATTGTTTTGTTTTATGTTCTAATAAGTGTACTTCAATTTTGAAATACTAACAATGTATGTAAAGTATGGGTCGTTATAGTTGTTATTAGAAGAAAGGTATAGTCAACCTTTAGAAACTAGGATGTGAAAGCCTTAGTAAGAATCATAAAGATAAGTCTAGGCATAGAACACAATATTAGTGTTTTAGAAATGGCCATGAATAACCTAGGATAAGAACTTATGTGTGAAATTTTATTCTTGATTATGTGGTTTTCCTATTATAATTAGTTTGGCTCACACTATTCTTCTTGGTTTTAGTCAATGGCTGAAACCCGAAGGAATCGTGTTAATGAGGAATGCGACGGCCAATGCAATGATTGTCCCCCTGAGCAACCAAACGTTATGGGAGCTGGAATGAAAAATCTTGTTGTCATGCTCACACAACTTTCTCAAGCTATGAATCATGCAGGACTTCCAAATGAGCAATGGAAGGAGCAACATTCTATTGAATCCTTCATGAGGCAGTGTCCACCTTCATTCAGAGGTTCTACTGATCCATTAGTTGCTGAACAATGGATTAGTACTACTGAAAAGATATTTTCAGTTCTTCAATGTTCTGAACATGATAAAGTCATCCTAGCAGTTTATCGTTTAGAAGGTGATGCTGATCAATGGTGGAATCTTATCAAGAATACGAGGCCAGAAGATAAAATTGAGTCCATGGAATGGGACAAGTTCAAGAACTTATTTTTCAATAAGTACATCCCTCATATTCTCTGAAAAAAGTTGGAGAAGGTGTTTCTTGAACTAAAGAAAAAGAGTGATGAATCTGTTGGTGTCTATGAAGCAAATTTTACAAGACTTGCAAGGTATTCTTCTGGTATTATTATCCAACCTGAGAGTTAGATCGATCAATTCTTTAGTGCCTTAAAACCAAGTCTTCGAAGTTAGTTAGCCATAAGAGACTTCAATAGCTACGAGGAAATCATTCGATGTGATCTCAAAGTTGAGATGGAGATTAGAGTAACCCATCAGTCATATGGGTTAGATAAGAAGATGAAAATGGAATTCAAAGGAAAATCTAAAGAGCACACTGAAAAGAAGATGAGTTTTCCCTTATGCTCAATGTGTAGAAAGAAACATGGAGGGAGTTGTCTTAAAGGGACAAGTAAATGTTTCAAATGTGGAAAGGAAGGTCTTCGGGCATTTGAATTCTGCAATGATGGGAAGAAGATGTCTAGTGATTCGATCAATGAAAAGGCTACACAGAGTGCACCTAATACACTTCAATGTTACAAGTGCAAGGAAATTGGCCATTATGCCAATCAATGCCCTAATCCAAGGGTTTTTGATGATGATCGATGTCAACAAACTCTTAAGGGTAAAGACAAAGGAAAGTCACATGCAATTTCTATCAGTGATGTGGAGTATGATAATGAAGTGGTGAAAGGTACCCTTACCATCCAATCTAAAGTAGCAAATGTTTTATTTGATTCTGGATCCACCCACTCTTTTATTTTTGAAGAATTTTCTAAGGGTATCACCGTATTACCTCAATAATTAGATGTTGAGTTAGCTGTGACAACCCCTAATGGCACAACGGTCGCATCAAAAGTTTATAATTCTTCTCCGATTGAAGTTTGTGCAAAAATAATTCCTACAAATCTTGTGATCCTCCCTATAGTGTAATTTGATGTGATTCTTAGCATGGATTGGCTTTCTCTATATGGATCTCATATCAAATTCCAAATAAGGGAAGTCACATTTCATATTCTAGATCAATCTATGATCGTCTATCGATACAAGGATGAAAATAACCGTCTAGTGGAAATTTCTTCCATCTTATAGGTCTTGATTCCACTAAATGAAGGTTATTTATCTCAAATGGTTGTTGAGAAACTCACGATTAATAATATTCCCATTTTATAGGAGTTTGATGATGTCTTTCTGGAGGAATTTCTGGGTCTTCCACCAAATCATTAAGTTGAGTTTTCAATAGAACTCGTACCGGGTGCTTTACCTATTTGAAAGACACCTTATAGAATGGCCCCAATTGAGTTGCAGGAATTGAAGAAGCAACTCCAAGAGAATCTTGATAAGTGATTCATACTCCCTAGTGTGTCACCTTGGGGAGAACCTGTTTTGTTTGTTAAGAAGAAAGATGGATCAATGAGACTATGCATTAATTATCGAGAACTTAACAAGATCACTATCAAGAAAAAATATCGTCTCCCATGCATTGATGACTTATTTGACCAACTACATATAGCTCAATACTTTTCCAAGATTGATATTCATTCAGGGTATCATCAATTATGGGTCAAAAGGGAGGATATACCAAATATGGCTTTCCGTACAAGGTATGGACACTATGAATTTATAGTGATTCCATTTGGTCTTACTAATGCCCCTGCTATCTTCATGGATCTGATGAATAGAGTCTTTAGAGACTATCTTGATCAGTTTGTGGTAGTCTTTATAGATGATATTCTTGTATATTCAAAAAGAAAGGAAGAACATGATGATCACTTGAGAGTTATATTGAAGACCCTGAGAAAGGAGAAGCTTTATGCCAAATTTACCAATTGTGAATTTTGGCTTCAAAACGTTTCATATCTGGGTCACATAATCCCAAAAGAGGGGATATCTGTGGATCTAGAAAAAATAGAGCTTATCAAAAGATAGTCGAGACCAACAACAGTAACTGAGATCCAAGGTTTTCTTGGTTTGGCTGGATATTATCGACGTTTTGTGAAAGATTTCTCACGATTATCTAATTCACTCACAAAGTTGACTCGAAAAGGAGTTAAGTTTGTTTTGACGGAGGAATGTGAAGAGAATTTCAAGGAGTTGAAAAGAAGGTTATCCAGTGCACTGGTACTCACACTTCCTTGTAGTGCAGAAAGGTTTGTGATCTACAATGATGCATCCAAGAAGGGATTGGGGTGTGTTATCATGAAAAAAGATATGGTGATATCTTATGCCTCACAATAGTTGAAAATCTGTGAGCAAAATTATCCAACTCATGATTTGGATTTAGCTGCAGTAATCTTTGCATTAATGATTTAGAGAAATTATCATTATGGAGAAAGGTGTGATATTTATACTGATCATACAAGATTAAAGTATACTTTCACACAAAAGGAGCTGAATATGCGCCAAAGAAGATGGTTGGATCTGATTAAGGATTACGACTGCTCAATTCATTAACAACCTAGGAAAGCAAACAAGGTGGAAGATGCATTAAGTCGACAAGACCATGCCAATTTATCCATGATGAGGATCACAAAAGATACAATATTTATGGATTTACAAAGGATGGATCTTGGAATTATAATGGAAGGGGAAAAATCTTATCATTATCAAATGAATGTTAAAACATCTATACATGTTAAGATTAAAGTGTCCCAGAAAGAAGATGTAGAGTTACAAAAGAAGGTGAGAAATGTTCCTGATTTCAACTTTGATTGTGATGGAATAATAAAGTTCAGGAATCGGGTTTGTGTTCCTCCCATCCCCGAATTAAAGGAGCTGCTGGATGAGGCTAATAGTTCTTCATTCTCTATTCATCCTGGAAGCATGGAGATGTATAGGGACCTGAAAGAGTACTTCTTGTGGGATGTCATGAAAAGAGATGTTTCTGAATATGACTCTCGATGCTTGGTTTTTCAGCAAGTTAAAGCTGAGAGACATAAGTCTAAGGGAATGTTACAACCATTACCCATACCCGAATGGGAATGGGAAAACATCACTATGGACGTTGTCACTGGACTTCCTAAAATATCCAAAGGCAATAATGCTAACTGATTCATAGTTGATAGTCTTACAAATTATGCACACTTCATTGCTATTAGAGAGGATTTCTCTCTAGATCAGCTTTCCAGGATATATGTAAAGGAAGTGGTAAGATTGCTTTGAGTACCACTTTATATTATATCTGATCGGAATCCGAGGTTTACCTCAAAGATCTAGCAAAGTCTTCAGCATACTCTGGATACAGAGTTGAGTTTTAGCACTGCTTATCATCCTCAGTCAGATGGTCAGTCTGAGAGGACGATTCAAACTCTAGAATATTTTTTGAGAGCTTGCTCTATGGATTTCAAAGGTGTTTGGGATCAACACCTACCTTTGGTGGAATTTTCTTATAATAATAGCTTTCACTCCAGTATTCAGATGGATCCTTATGAAGCTCTCTATGGAAAGAAATGCAGGACTCCAACTTGCTGGGATAAAGTTGGGGAAAGAATACTATAAGGACCAGATCTTGTTGATGAGATGGAAGAAAAGGTCCGATCTATTCAACAACACATAAGAGAAGATCAGAGTCAAAAAAAAAGTTATGCAGACAACCAAAGAAAAGACTTAGAGTTTGAAGTGGGTGATAAAGTGTTCTTACGAATATCTCCCTGGAAGAGGGTCATGAGATTTGGAAAGAAGGGAAAGTTGAGCCCTAGATATATCGGTCCTTTCGAAATACTGGATCGTGTTGGGAAGGTAGCTTACCGATTGGAGCTTCCATCAAATCACTCTCAAGTTCAAGATGTGTTCCATGTATCTCTCCTAAGAAAGTACATACCTAATCATTCAAATGTACTCAACTCCGAAGTTGTACCGCTGGAACAAGATCTTTTTTATGAAGAACAGCCGATAGAGATTCTCGATCGTAGTGAAAAAGTCATACGAAACAAGACCACTTGCTTGGTGAATATTTTATGGAGGAACCACCAATTAGAAGAAGCTACATGGTAGATTGAGGATATGATGAGGGAAAGGTATCCTCATCTATTTGTTACAAAGTGACGAATTTTGAGGGCGAAATTCATTTTAAGGGGGGTAGAATGTAACACCCGAGACTTTAATGAGAAATATTTTGTTTTTTATGTCATATAAATCATCAAAGGAATATTTCACTACACACAACAAAATCTTGGCTTGCTTTACACGCAATCGTGACCTTCCTCGATAGCTTGTGTCGTACGCAATACCGAGTTTCACTAAACAATGATACACTATTAAAATATTATTAAAACTAGCCGTTATGAATAGTAATACCCACTTTTTGAAATTTTGTAAATTTTATATTTCAAAATTGACTTCATTTTTGGATTCAGAATATCGAAATTATCCTAGGGTGAAATTTTGGAATTTTTCTGAAAATTTTCAATTTTTGATGAATAGTGAAAACACTGGGTTACTATTTAAAAACTAACTTTTTATTTAAATAATTATTTATTTTATTTAAATTTAGTTTAGGTCAAAATTGATACATAATACCTATATATGTTCAATGTAATTCATTGAAGTAATTTTATAATAATTTTAGATATATAAAAATTTTATTGAACTTTTGACCGTCTTTTACCCACCTCCTAGAAGAATTTGAAAATTTACATAAAACATAATTTTACCACTTCTGTGAGTGGAATTTAAAAAATCCAAGAGACACTGTTGATGTCAGTAAGTAAAAATTGGTTCAATGAGATGAATATAATTTTTGGTGAATAGTAACTTTTTACTTTTTTTTACCATGGTTAAAAGTAAATATGGTAATTAAGGGTAAAAATAATATTATTATTACCCTAACACATGTCATAATTCTATTGGATAAGTGTAATTCGACCAAAAACAACCTTAGGAATAAAATATGACCATTTAGGCCCAAATGGATTAGATTAGGACATTAATTATTAATTTATTTAAAGAAGGGTTAAAATAGTTAAATTCAATGTTTAATAAGTTAATAATTTTTCATATATGGTTATACATAAGATAAATTAGACTATAAATATTCATTAGAAAGCTAAAAAGATTTCCTACATAATGATAGTTTATTTGTAATATTTAGAGATTAAATACTTTAATTTATTTATGACACAATGATGATGGAGTAATTATTTTATTAATGAAATATTGACATAATTGATGTTATAAATACCCAAATAAATGTAATTTTATACTTTTTATGAATTCCAATAATTTTATATGATAATATGACATGTTCGTATTGATTTAATTCAGTTTTTTCGAACTAATTTTCTGATATTATTTTCATAAAAAAAATTACCAAATAGTATCAAAATTGACATAAAATAGTTTTTAAAACAAATATTATATTATTAATTGTTATTTTATTCCTAAAAATATACAGTTATGAAAAATGACTTAGATAAGGTTATATATATTAATAATAAACAACTTGTGGTTCTTTTTTCCTGTTATACTAAATTTATTATCCTTATAGTGTAAGAAAACAAGAAGACACGGTAAAAGTAAAATTATTTAACTTAAAGTTAAATCTAAATGATAAGGTTAAAATAGGAACCTAAACTTGCCTAAATTCTATTGGATGAGATTATTTCGACACATCCCCACCATATCTGAGAAATAAATCAATTTTGAGCTATTTATAACCGAATATGACTTTATAATAAAATAATATTTTTAGTTTTTCCAAAGGTGCCCCTCTCCTCCATTATAAAAGGGAACCTCCTCCCCCTCTTCCTCACACCACTTTGAGCCTTCAATCTCGTCCAACACCTTCCAATTTCCCCTCTCCACTTCCCTAGAAACATCCAAGAGGTAATGGTCTTCTTAAAAGTCCAATTTTAGTGACCTAAAAGGAGGTCTCAAAGAAGCGCTTCAAATAAGAGGTAATGTCTATTACCGATTCTTTCAAATTTATTTCTTCTTCCACTTATTCTTCTTAAGTAGTTTCATTGTGAATTAAAAACATCAGTATCAATCATATACTGATATGTTATTATAAGTATTACACAACCCTATTTCACCATCTATCCATCCTACGGAAAAAGAAATCACCGCGCGTGCGTATGTACGGAATACCGTCTCTACACTGTGGTGTTATCTATTTTCCACCACCACCTTACTTGTATGGGTATAATGGTGTACTTAATAACTATATATAATTATTTTAAATAGATATTGATTCTTAAATAGTATACATACACTCCAATACAATTCCACAATCATGGGAACGATATCATCGCTCGTGCGTACGTACGGCCTACCGTCTCCAGGATGTGGTGCGACTCGTTCTACATGATTTTCATTGCATAATGATTACATAAATGAATTGAGTGAATAAAAATGATATATATTATATTAATACCATTCTTTAAATGAGTTATCGATAACCTAAAAATAAGAATAATAATTTATTCAACAAAACACACATAAGAACAAAAAGTAATAAACACCCGAATAACAAGTAGCAATGAAATATTACTAATAATAAGCTAAGAATATTACCATATATGATATCATAACAATTATTATGATTCTGGAATAAGTCAATGACATTATTTAAATAATTATACTGTAGGTTCGGACACTTACGAAGGAAATCGGACCTAAGGTAAGAGAAAATATCACAGTCTCATTTTCATCCGAGATTGCTTATATTTCAGAATTTACTGGGGAATATTTACCATCCAAATCCACGTTTCATAAATATGTAATATTATTTTTATCCTCCTAAAATTGTTTAAATCCAATTTTACCCTTCATTCAGTTTTTAGTAAAAGATATGAAAGGAATCTTTTGTCGTTTTTCATACGAGGTACTTTGTGACTTTTCCTGCAAAACTACGAGAAAATGTTTTTTAACTTATACGGCACGAATGGATTTTTAAAACATTATTTACCAGAAGCTTCCTTTACAAGTTTTAAAGTTTATTTTTAATCAACTTCTTTTAATTTAAAATTGTATGACATGTTGAGAAAAGAAAAGTGTTTTTGAAGTAGAAAGGATATTTTCCTAAAGAATGGAGTTCAAGTGTTTTATCAAAAGTATTTTGATCTAAGATAATATAGGGTTATGTTTCTATACCTACTATTACATTGATTTGATTATGTTGTGATGGACTTATTTTTATGAATTCTTTTATCTTATATGAATTGTTTTATGATGTCGCAATGTTTAAGAATCCCATTTTTATTACATGGGTTATGCAATGATGTATGATTTATGATTTTGTGGAACACATAAGAATGGTATCATTATGAGATGTGTGGGACCTATATCTCCCTCCAATGCATTGGGTAATTATTTTATATCTCATGAGATAGACATAGAATGAAAGGTTAAATCGGTTCAGTGAAACATGACTAAAACGAGGAATGAATTTGGTTCAGAAATGGACTTTGTCCACTATGATAGTCTTGGAAATGAGTCTTGACTAATAAGAAATGATTCTATATGATTATGTGTGTATGCCACAAAGTTTCATGTTTTATGTTATGATTATTGTTATTACATTTCACTACTATGATTTATCCCATGTTATGAAATTATGATCTCTTTTGTTGGTTAAGATTTCCAAAATGTTATGTTCTTATGAATATAATGTGATTGGTATTTCTTTTGTTTACCCTTACTAAGTATTTGAGATCACCCTTTTGTATGTTTTCATTCCCCAGGTCAGGAAGAAGGTTATTAAGTAGGATATTCCAAAAGGGACTCTAGATATGATGAAATAAATGGGAGGCAATGTAGATGCTTTATGAACCAGTTGTTTATGTTTCCCAGTTTCTAAAGACACTATACCTATACAGTCCTTTCATGGTTTTGTTATATGTTGTAATAAGTGTACTTGAATTTTTATGTACTAACAATGTATGTAAATTATGGGTCATTATACTATTCAAATTCCAAATAATTAAATGAATGGGAAGATCTAGAATATAATAATACCTTAAATGTTATAGATTTGATGGTAATTGTACATTTGACCACATTATATACACACTCCACATCACCAATAATGTTCATATGGGATTTCCAGTTATCTATATGACTAAGAGGTTTATGATATCAATCATCATAATTTAACTTTTGGGTTTGACAATTGGTTAGTGTAATTCCCAAACTCCTTGAATTTGAAACACTATAATGTTGGTGGTGCATTCGTTGGAACGTTCCTTCGAATGGAATCATAGCATAACTTTTTTACATCACATCATCATTCATTTTCTAGATGGACTTAAATTCCAAAATTAAAACATTTAATGATATCGTTAATATAATTCCCACCAAACTTAATTTCTCTAATTTAGCAAAAGGGAAATATCATTTTCTCCTCTCTAGTGATTTTATGATTTCCTTGGAATTCAATAATTCCTTTCTTATCAAGACCATGAGATATATGGGTCAATCTAATATCTATTTCCACCATTATATCATATTGAATGATTAATGCATATATATTTAAGTCACTTATAGTTAATCCCATTCAAATACAAATATTTAGGTCATTGCATAATTGATCAACATTACTTTAGGTTCAATGATAATAATAGATTCCTGCCTTGCATGTATCATAATTTTTTCCATTAATACCAATGTATTAAATATCATTTTTTCTATACATCAATTAATATCTTATCTATTATCATATAAATAACTTATTAAATTTTCTAAAAGAAAAATATTCCCTCAAAATCATTTTACTCCATGGTATAATTTCTTATCATTTCTCAACATTCTTGATAATATTATATTATTGATCTACTTCACCATCCAAAGGATAAAAACTAAAAATGAATATTTCACTCACCAAATAGTAGATTACATGAAATATAATTCCAATGGAATTCATCCATTTCATATAATAAATAATATCAGTAGAACCACTAAAATGAGGGGGATGTTTCCTCAGGAAGAACTTCAAATAACCTTGTTCTCTCATTTTCTTATTTGGAAGATCATCGTAAATAGTATATTGAGAATTATTAGTGAGAATAGAAATGAGATTTTTAAATCTAGATCCCATAACATTTGGTTTCCTAGGAGGAAAATAATTGCACTATCCATAATATTTATCATTTACTTAACACCTATAGTTTCCAACCATCAACTAAAACTAATAATTATATTGTGAGAAATAATTATCGTAGTTAAAAATATATAATCATGAAAAAACACTGAATTGAGGTCTAAATAAATACACCATATTCTAAATATATAATACCCTAGTTTTAACCTAGGTCATCCATGATAGTTATAAAACATTTGGTTGTCAAACTGTACATAGTCTCATTCCAAGGATTATCATTAATGATTTATCATACTATTTTTCCAATGGAAACTACAAATTTTACTAATACAAACTATAGCGAACCAATTTTTTATACAAAGAAATTAAATATTATAAAATGAATATTAATTGAATATAAAATGATATGTGCCTAAATATTATAGTTTTAGTATCTCTAGAAAACTTGAACCATAAAAATTGTTTTTATAAGATCCTCCCATTATATTTTGAATTTCATGAACCCTTATTGGAAATATCATTACTAAAAACATTCATCATAACCTATAGAAGAGAAACATAAGAAAGGGTGTGCACAGATTCTCAATAAGGGTAAACAATTGATATATAAATGATTTCATAAGCATAACATGAGAGTTATGGTATGAGAAAATGAGATTAATATTTGAAATGCATACCATGTATATCAAATATAACAATCTGTATTCATAGAATAAATACTTTTTATTTCATTATAAATGACTCAAAAAGTTATCGTAGAACAGGATCCATGAAATAATACCATTGGAATAATATATAGAATTTTTTCATACACATAATCATTAGAATCATTTCCAAAATAGTCAAGGATGGATACCATGAATATCATAGCAGATTGTGTTCACTCCAAAAATCATTATAGTTTCCAAGGATCACTCCCAAGGATATCATAGTGGATTGGGTTCACACCCAAAACCATCATAGTAGTCGAGGATCAGTTCTAAGACTATCATTGTGAACTGATTCCCTTATCAAAATTAGCTTCACTCCCCCCTCGAGTCACATTTATCTCATGTGATATATATATTTACCAAATACATTAGAGGTTTATATAATTATGGGACAACACATTAAATAATGAAAATAATTTATATGTAATAAATATGATCTTATTAATCAAATCAAAAACTATAAAATGAAACTATATTCATAAACATTTTATCATTTAGTTATAACATAACCTATGGAAAATTCTTGGGTTTTATAAAAATGTTGTCATCATAAATCATCCAACGAAATAATATGGATGGAATAAATAAACATTTTAAAGATATAACATAAACAAAAGTTATATTATATGGAAAATTAATTTATAAGATCAGTGGAATATTTAATATGTAAAATACCTTTTTCATTATAAAATTATTTCTTCAAAATGTAAAAATTTCAAAAAAAATTATTGAAATAGTTTTATTTGAAAATAACTATGTAAAATTTAATGGAAGATTCAATGCATTAAAAATTAATGATGGTGGGGAATTTTTTTCATGTTTTATATGAATAAAGAGAAACATTCCTTTCACACATTTTAGAATTTTTAAAATGTACCTCATTCCTCATATGAAAATAATGTTCTTTTTAGAGAATTTTGACAAAATTAAAAAATGGGTAAAGCTTAATTTGTAAAAATAATAATAGAATATTAAAACTGTAATCCAAACAATTTTTGAAATCTTGTATATGGAAGAGATAATTTTTTACTAAAGAGATAAATGGGGAAAACTTTCCTTAAAGTCATATTTTCAGTCTCTTGAGTACGTACGATGAGTAAAATTAAATGAAAAAAATGTGTTCTCACAAAAATACCCAGTATAAGAAAAATATTGATTTTTTTAGAGTTAGATAATTTTATTTCATCTTCATATACATAATCATAATTAATCAATATAACCACTGAGATTATGACATAAACCCATTACTAATTTGGTAACATTGGAATTTTAAGCCTCATGAAGAAGAGAAACTTATATAAATATCTATATAATCAAAAGAAATGTATATTTTAAATTCAGAAAATACATTCATGAAAAGTATATACAACACATAAGAGATAAAAATTTTAAATATGGATTGTGTCTCAAAAATAAAAGTGAGCCGAAAATCCCTTAACATGGGTCAGATATCATACTTATGTGTACAAAAACTGTGTATAATAAATACAGAATTTATATATATATATAATATAGAACCATTATAACATATATAAGACCATATATGACTTTATTATAACCCTGTATCACCTATTTATTGATAATTCATTATTAAAATCATAGTTCTATGTGATAACTGGTTAATTTTTTATCTAAGTTTTGGTTCGGTTGTTCTGGACCTTATACATTTATAATGGTCTAGACATACCAAATATTTTAATCATAATCTAAATATAATATTTATAAATTATAAATATATATTTTTCTATTAAATATAAAGATATAAAATTTACATACGCCATTCATATCAAGACAAATTTTTATGTACTCTTGAACGTTGTTTTTAATTTTATGATAGATGGAACGAAATAAATTTATATAATAAATAAAATTTATAGAATAAGTAGTATAAAATTTATATCATATATATTCATTAAATGCATCCTAATTACCATTATAGTAAATCATAAAATAAAATTGAATAACATCGCTCAATGGAGGTGTTAGTCCGCACATACGCTCGAGCGATGTTATCATTTTTCAATGGCTTGGATGGTATGTAGGTATATATTATATTACCACTAATAATAATAATAATTTTTTAAATGTCATATAAAAACATTAAACCCTTATTAATATCCATCCATATCATATTTGTATGGAAAATGATTTTTAACACAATGTGGAGACAATAATTTGTATCTGCACATGATAGATACTTTCTCTTTTCATTTGATGGAATGATGGTGAATAAAGGTGGTTTTATAGCCATAATTAAAATTCATTTAATTTATGTTAATTAAGTTAAAATTTTATAAATAGTTTGATATATTTATAAGAGGTAAAATAACAATTAAAATGAAAGTGAACCATTATATAGATTACCTCTTCTTTGAAACAACTCCATTAGTTGTTTTATTAAGGATGGTAGGGTTTCTATTTTTGGAAGGCCAGCTCCTCTATAATTTGTTTAAGGGAATTTATAATCGAATTTGGTAGGGTATTGTAGATCATGGAGGCTCAAAATTTTTGATTAAGTGAGGGGATATGGTTCCATTTCATAATTTAAGCGAGGAAAAATTTAAGAATTTCATTAATGATGGAAATTATACATAGTCATTCTAAACAAAAATGATTTATATAGTTATGATTTGAAAATAAAATATATTATGTGGTTTTAATCCCATAAGAATTTAAAATTTCGAGTGTTTTATTTCATTTTTTACACCTTATCTTGGGTTTTAACTCCTTGGTTAACTCATTGTAATATTAACCATGGTAAGTTATTTTTCACAGTTGATGTGCTATAAATTTACAAAAAAGTTAAAAATTTACTAATAAATGGTTAGGGGATTATATTTTCTACCATATATTATCCAAATTTTCTTCGTTAATTATTTTATGAATTTTACATATTTTTATAAAATATTATTTTGATAAAACATCATTAATGTCAATTTTGAAACTATTTATTTAATTTTATTTAAAAGACAAAAGGATAATTATTAAATTCAAATATAATTTATTATTATATAAATAATATTTTTTATTTGTTTTTGTTACTTGTTTAATATTATGAATTACTAATATTATATTAATTTTAATATTTTAAAATCATTAATTTTATTTATCATATTAATTGAATAAATATTGTAATAGAATTGCATAAAATTTTAAGGTAGTTATTTAGTCCCAAAAAATATAAAATAAATTTCCACTATGAGGATAATTTTTTTCAAAAAACATAAATTTATATTCATTCACCAATTTTGGTTTCCCCTATATGAACACATAATAGATATTTAAAACTAAGAGATTGATATTTAGTATTTTTCTTTGCATTAAGTATTATATTGGTTATTTTCATAGAACCATGTCCATTAAAAAGTTACATTTTGAGACTAAGGGGATAATATTTTAAAAAAATCATCAAATAAGAATTATTATAACAAAATATGACCTTATCACTAATTTATAACCTAGATTTAACCACTACAAAGGAAATAAATTTTACCACATTTCATATTCATATTAATAGGAAATAAAAGGAGCATATTATAAAATTTGGAAAATATTGATTACACATATGGAATATTTTATATAAAATTAAATTTCAATAAGTTGGAAGAATTATTTTTTAAAAAAACTAGAAAAAAGTGAAAAACATGTATTTATGAAAAATTACAATTTAAATCCTATAACATAGTTTATTCTTTTCTCATGCTTAAAATATATTAAATGAATATTAAAACATTTTTTGAATATTAAATATGTAAATTTAGTAATAAAATTCTTCAATAGTGATTAATTTAATTTATTAAAATAAAAATGTATTTTTCCCATAAAAATAGTTTTTCATAAAAATAACTCTTTTACATAAAAATAATTTTTATTTTTATTTATAATTTATTAATACTAAATGATTTAATTTTTAAACATGTAAACACATATTTTTTATAATTTAATTATTATTATTCATACCCAATAATCCAATTTCTAGGAGATTACTATGAAATAAAAATATTTTAATAGTATATCATAGTTTGTTTAATCATAATTTTGCATGTATCGCAAGATATCAATGAAAAAAAATTATTTTAGAAGAAATATATTTTTGGAAACTTTATTTTTACTCATAATTAGTTCAAATTCAACATCAATGTTAAACAATTCATTATTAACTCTTATAAAATATTTTAATTTCAGTATTCAGTGTCATATAGTCTTCATAAATGAAACTTATCAACTATATAACCTTCAAAATTATTATCTATGTATTGTATATCCATTTAAAATATTATTAAACAGTTATTAGTATATAAATAATCATATTTAAAATATGATAAATCAGATATTATTTTCAATATTCTTATGTCTTTAATATGCATTAAACTCACCTATCTGGTCTTAAAATTTTATATAATCTATACAATGGAATTTTTCATTATCCTATGATGAAATTAATGTGACATAACATTATATGGAAACAATATAAATTTATTTAAGTCTTCCTACAATTTTACCAATGTATTAACAAGAAAAAAACATCAAATACCCGTGTGTAGTGAAATGTCCTCATTTGGATTTTTTATAAACACCCAAAAATATTTTATAATACCAAAATATATATAATAAATTTCCATCATAACTCATCTACCCCATATCAAAATTGTTTTAATAACCCTTTATCAATGTGACATTTTTATCTTTTATTGATACTAAATTTGAATCACTTGATTACAATTTAAAGTAAAAAGAGTTTAGAGATTGATTATTTGGCTTATAGAAAATAGATTCTAATTAATGAGAAAATTAAACTTATAATAAATAGATATTAATTTAAAATATCTATTCCCACTTGAGAATATTTATTATAGGAAAAAAGAGATTAATTAATAATCAATCTTGTCAATTGATGTGGTTCCTCTTTAACACACATTTCCACATCTCTTTTGATTAATTAAATATGTTTTTAATGTTTAATTAAGAATATAATGGATAAGATTTTTTTATGAACAAATTCAGTAGAATCTGTTTATATTTTTCGAGAAAAATATATATAAATTTTGAATTTCTGATTCCTTGTTTTTTTTATATAACATCATACCAAGAAATTTTTTTCCAATTTCAATGGAAATATGTCTTTTTCTAACCTTTTTTTTATCAGACTCCCTTTTTATATTAGTTCTTACATTTTTTCATTTTGAAATACATCCAGATGAAAATTATAGTTTTGTATCATATGTTACTTCCCCTTCAATAGGTTAATATTTGGATCTACCAATAGTCATTATTTATTTTGGAAGACCTTGTGGTTTGGAGGGATGTGAAGATGATGTCACTTTGGTTGAATTCAATCTCTCCATTTGAATTCAACCCTTAATTGAACAGAACCCTAGTAGGATGATGCATTTTACAAATTCCTCCACTGAACTCTGAGAGAAGTCACTGTTGAGGATTGAATGAAAATACTGCTACGGAATTTATAGGTAGTGCCTCCCATTGGTGTAAAAAATTCCATTATGGAATATATTTTTTTTGTTTCCAAAAAAAATAAATGATCACTTTGTACATGATTATTTTGATTGAGTAGAGATTGATCTCTTGAGAGGTCATCTTACTTGGTCTTGCAGTATATTTGGTGATTTGTTATACATATTCAACTATAGGTATGGTTGGGTATAGTGTACAAGAATCCAAAAAAACTATGTAAGTGGAATTACTTATGTTAACTCAATTGAATAAATTCTAGATATTCATACATCAATAATCAACAACATCTAGAATTAACTATATAAGAAATCATAAAAGCCTACCCATCACCTACGTGAGGGAAATTTGTTTTGTGGAAAATATCATACATGATCTATTATTAAATATTTATAAATTCCTAAATTACTATATTTAGATTTAAAATAAATTTAGATACATTTATATTATTTATCTTTGTCGATAATCACATACATAGCTCAATCACTTGCATGAACAAAACTAAAAATGTATGAAATCAAATATGTACATGAACTGGAATCATTGATAAACATGTATATAGATTAAATTGGCTACATGAGAATATTTGGTTACCTATTTCCTCTTGTAGATGGAGGTTCTGTATTCTATCTAAAGGAAAATACTTCATCAATAATAAATATTCAATCCCATGGTCGATTAAACCAATAGATTTTTAGTAGCTGTACTTATATTAGGAACATGTGTTTTCAAAAAACAATTTTTAGAGATAAACAATTGTCAAAAAATATATGGGAGAAATGAAATTAGATGGATGTGGAAAATATATGAGGTGATGGAGGAGGAGATGACTGGGAAGCTGGAAAACCAGGATATTCGAGATGATTTGTTATCCCTTGTCTAGGGTTTTTTTGTTTTTTCTAAATATTTTTTAACTTGGTTTCTTAAAAAATAGTTATATAAAATTTTTATGTTGTAATGTATGTTTAAAAAATAATTGGGGAATTTTCATGTGTTGTTATGTTCATTTATTTCACTCACGTGTTTGTAGTTGATGGATTCTACACATTTCTCATAGAATGAGTCATTTTTTCATTCAACTCTCTAAACTCAGTGAGAGATTTTTTGGTCATTGTGGTTGATATTAACTTCTAATAAGAAATTCCATATCTGAATAAGAAATATCATAAAAGGGTTGGTCTTTTGGTTTCTTTAGTGAGTAGGGGAAATGGTCGCTATTTAAGAAATTAAGGACTCCTTTCACCAATAAGTTAGCCATTCGAGGGATCATGTAGGCTATTTTTTCATGGTCCAGCAGCATCTGATCATTAGTAGAGATAAAAACATTAATGAAATAAATAAATATCATATTAATATATCAAAAAAACCACATTACTTGTTCCATATCTTTATTTCAATCATTTTTCTCTCTTTTCTATGCACTTAGTTCTTAACCTTTTGTTGTCTCTATCCCTCGGCCTCCATCTCATCAACTTTTTCACAATTATGGAACTCACCCTTCAGTCCTTTACTATTTTTTAAAATAATAATAATTTTATCTTTTAATTATACTTACGCAACAAAAAATCTACGTAATTCATTCCCTATGTATCGACAGCTTCTCGCCACTTTAATATTCATATGCAGGGTTGATAAGTTATTAATTAATACAGGGCCTAGTGATGACCTCAGCCTCACTACTATCTATTAATGCACTTTCTCACTAAAAAATAATTATCAAATCCCATATCAAATTGAGTATAGAAACATTTCAATCACTTATGACATCCATATATAACACACTTTCTTTATAAGTATCATTTTTAATTATATCTCTGTTGTAAAACCCATTCATTTCCCAAAGCCCATTTTTTCAAAATCTCTTTCTTTTCTCCCCATATATTATATAACACCATATATATATAATTAAGAATCATTCTAAATAAAATAAATAGTTATTAGAAATATATATATAAAAAATTCCTGGTGAATGTGGATATTATTCATTATTATGTTTAGTGAGAAAGTTATCATTTATTTTCTAAGACTGACCTTTTTTTATTTTTAACCTCATGAATAATTATATTGATCAAATTTAATTTTCCCCATTTTTAATATTCTTTTACAGAAAAATAATTTTTTTTATTATATAAATCTACTCCATCCACCATAAAAAATTAATATTATTTCTTTGAGAATAAATAATTTTATATGCATTTTTCAATATTATGAGGTTAGTTTCCAAAAAAAATACCACATTGAAACTTGTTCACTCACACGTTGGAAAAAAATTTGATTTTGCAAATTTTTTGCTCTCATTATTTCTTAATATTTCATAACCTATATTAATAGAATATTTGGGCATCTTATTAAGGTTCTAAAACAATTTAATTCTTGTATCTTACATAACCTACAATAAAAATCATTTTTGGGCCAATATAAAGAGTATTTATGTTCAAACATCTCATAAAATCAATAATTTTAAAATGATTTTATATTTTTATGATTCTGGTGATCATATTTATTTAATTGTTATTATTTTATGAAAGATATGTTTTATCTAATACATTAAATATATTTCATGTAATAACAATGTTTTTTCACCCCCATTACATCATCCTTTAGTAATTTTAAAAACTTTTTTATAATAATCCAACGTGTGAATAAATATTACAAAAAATAATTTTCACTCAAATTTCATAAAAAAATATTTAGTTTTTTTTTCAAATAATTGGATATTAATTTTCAGATATTATTATAACATATTTTCTAATTCATATCCAAGATTAAACTCAAAATTATTTTTGGATTTTATCACTTCTCTGTTAGTAAAAGAATTATAATGTTTTGATTATGAAGATTGTATTTACCACATTTTTATTATTAATAATTTGTGAAAATATTTATAGAATACTCGGTATTTATTTCCCAAATAATGTGGCCTTCCAAATATAAGATATTCCTTATTCTTTCTAGTTATAATATCATTGTTCACAATAACTTTTGTTGACATAATTATGAATTTATTAAAATCCGTCACTAATATATTTAGAGCATTTCAATGTTATTATTATTATATTACACCTCAAAATATTGATCATCGTTAATAGAATCAGTATCTTTAAATTCTTCTTTTTTCATACAAATTTCAATATAAATTTTTTTTAAATTTTTAATTTCTACAAAATGTTCTATATATTTTTCTAAGATAAAATACTATATTTTTTTTGGAATTTGTGCATCCATTTTATGTTCCTATATTTATTATATATGTTTTTATTTATGATAGGGATACAATTCTAGTTAGATATTGAACATATAATCCAAATATAATTATTTTTCTTCTTCTTCTATGATGTTTTTGAATCATCATTATCCAAATTTTTGTGGAATATTCTATTTATTTTAAAATAACCAGAATTGATTTTGATTTCCTTTTCAATAACATCCATTTCTATAATCAATGTCCATAACAATTTTATGATTCTTTTTTATTAATATTCTCCTCTTATAATAATCTATTATTCCTTATAAATTTCATTCTTTTATTATTATTCATTATAAAAATTGTTTATTACTAATAGAAAATAAGAAAAATTTCCAATTACTCCATTTTTGAAGAATTATATATAAAACGTTTATTTTTTTAGCTAGGCCTCCCATTAATAAAAAAATTGACACATAATAGAAAATATTTTTTTAAGACATTCATTCATTTATTATTCCCTAGAATTAATGAGGATATCTTCATCTTTCCACAACATCTTAAAATATCTAAAACATTATAGGTTATTTTAAATTAATCATTTATTTTCTTCTTAAAAACTATATATTTTATCATCTCATATTCAATGATATTTATTTTCTAAACATCAAGATTTAACTCATCAATATTTCTTTCTTAATGTGAAGATATTTTATGATAAAAGTATTAGAAATTTATGTGAAAATTTTCATCACCAATAAATGTTTTACATCTTAGCCAAATACTATAATTACTCTTATAATTTGATTTATTCATGTAAAAAATCATTAACTATAAAAACATTATTCATCCTATAATATTCAAACATGGGCCTCTATATTTAACTCATTTCTTCTTTATCATTCTTATTGACTTCATAAAAAATTTAAATGTTCCCCCAAATTTCAATTGTAATTTATAATCTTGTCCACTTTATAAATTTTTTTTCATATAAATCAACAAAAATACAATTCTTTGATTTTATATATTTTTCCAAAAAATCATTTTATCTATGTATTTCAAAATTACACTTTTACTGTCATGAATTTTCCCTACAATAACACATCATCAGCCAATACTGAATCATTGTGTGACACTTAAACCCATCTTACAATAGGCTATGGGTTAGAGACTATCACGAAGGGTATAAAATATTCAAAATGGGATACATTACCTCATTTGACCCCATAAAAATAACTGTAAACCTTAAATCAACAACATTCCAAAAAATGTATATTTTAAATCCCCTAAATAATTATAATAAATTATATTTATTTTCATATTAGAAAAAATTCAGAAAAGATAATTAACATGAATAAAAATTATAATATGGGTAGTAAATCCAATGCCAATACATGACCAAATCATGAGATTGTAAGGTATATCCTATTAGGTTAAACAATATAAAATATATTTTTAGTTTATGTCATGGATATTATGGAAGAAGTTGTTTCAACAGTCTAATTTATAAAACTATATGGTGACATTGGAGGAGAAGAAAAAATCTAGAATTCTGGAAGTAGGAAAACCAGAATTAGTACAATTATAAGTTGTAAAATATAAATTAGGTAAATTTGAAGCAATGTGATGTTTATAGAGGGGAAAATTTTGGATAAACAAATGACCTTAATATTAATAAATTATGAAGTTATGTAATTTTTTTTGTGTTTTATTGAGGGTTATATAATTTATTGATAATTTTATGTAAGTGGTGTCATGGACTCTCTAGAAGATCATCTTATACATTAGACTGGTCAGTTGGGGTTTTGGTGCTCAATAAAGGATCTAGGATTTAAGGATGATCATTTGTATCTTTTTTATTGTGGAGAAAACATTTTCACTTATAATTATCTTTCTATAAATATATAGTATTATATCATGTACAAAGGGTTGATCAATTGTAAACATCTTCCATTTCTTAGTTAAAGTGTATGTTGTGATGCCATAGTGGATTGAAACTATGTCCAAACCATATAAAACATTTACTGTCTTGTTTCTATTTAAATATCCCCATAAAATTATTTATGGGGTTTATTTCCTCTAAACCATTCATATGGAGTTCAATAAAACAATTAAAACAATTTTACAATCATTATGGAATTATTAGACATTTTTAGACCTGGTTGGAATGTTTTTTAGAATTTATAAATAGTTATTGATTTTTAATTGTGATTTTTAGATATTTTTTTTATGTATAAAAAAGATTTGATGATAATTAAATGATTTCTAGATTTCTAGAATATTACATATAAAAACTAATATGTATAATATTTAATGTGAATTAAAAAAATGAATTTATTTTTTTATGGTAATTGGACTCTCTATATGATATTTAAGTTTATATAATATTTTTATATACATTTAACATTGTGTAATAGGATGATTAAATTAAAACAAATGAAATAATCTTATTAAAATCAAGTAAGATACATGTTATCTCATAAAATATGGAGTTTGAATATGATACTTGGTCTGTGTGTAAGATATATTTAAGGCATGTTTGATATATATTTTACATCATATATCTGTGAAATATGTAAGCCAATTAATCCATGAAATATATTCATCAATGAAAGATTTTCATTTCATAAAATATCTTTTTCCAATAAGACTGTTTTTGTTATATGTCTATTAGAACATTGGTATTTCCAGAGTATGTAATGTTCTGAATTATCAAAACCATATTATGCTCTAATTGAAATTCATTGATCAAATTATCAAAAATAAATTTTGATTCAAGTTTAATGAATGTATTTTTATCTTCATGTTAGGAAGAATAAGATAACACTACAAAATCAACTGAATGAGGATGAATCAGAGTGAAAATTGTTTTTTTCATGACACATTCAAATATTACTCTATAAATCTAGTGAAATGATTCTATGCTAATCCAAAATACTTTAATCACCTGAAAATTATTTTATATTGGTTCGTGAAAAATTTTAATCATGATAAATTCTTGTTACTAACTATGTTATTGATACAATTCCAGGAGAAACTACCTTGTTCCCCAGGAAGGTTTATGAAGATGATAATCAAGGTAAACTAATCAAGAAAAGAGAAGAAATACACTGGGTTCTTTTGTAATTAACTAGTGTATTTGATTCTTATTTATTTTCCATAGTGATAGAAACTAATGTAAAATATGGGTATTTGTAAAAATACATTGGAGGTAGTTTTTTTAAGAAGAATAAAATATTTATTAATTGTGTGAGAACATCCCCATAGCCCATTGTATCAGGAAAAAAATCGCGGATCATGGGGATTTAAATTTTTTAGGTTAATCCTATAGAATAATGATGGGGGACTATTTTTATATATATTGGTGGAATATTTTTTTTAATATTTTGATCAAACCCTATTATTAAATGAGTTATAATAGGGAAATTGGTGAACCTGTGATGAAAATATAATTACGTGTTTTTTATCATTAAGATTTGTGTATTTGGTGACAAACACTTAAAATAATTCTTCATTTATTTTATTATATTTTAGTGTCAAATACTTATTATTCATAGACATAAATTAAAATATTCACGTTTGGGTAAAGCATGATGTTTTTAGATTGACATTGGTCACAACATAAAATTTTATATTTATCTCAGTGTTTTTAAGGATTTTATGTGTCTCTGATTCCATGTTATAAATTTCCATATTTTTTTAGGGAATTATTAATTTTAATAATTATATTAATGTTGGATGTATTGTAGTATATTTTTAATAGATTTAATTTTTTATTTTTTACTCAAAATAATATTATTGATAATAAAAAATTCCATTTTGTAAGATATTTGAGGATATACCTCATAATATAACCATTCATTATATAAGGGGGCATATGATAAAATCTCATTTGCTAATGGAATATTTTTTTACAGATCCACTAGTGAATTTCAATATTTTGATGTAAGAAAATTGGATTCTTTGTATAATATATCATTCATGTAGGATAAATTATCATACATGATTTGGGTTGTTAATGTTGTTGGCCCAAGTTTAATCTTGAAATGAAAAAGTCCATCCAACAATTTATTTTTTGCTATTTTGTACAAGTAATAGAGTGGTTTAATTGACATATGGATGAATTGATCAGTCCTCATTGAAAAATGACTAAAAATTTTATTGCAACACTAGAGTAATGATGGTCGACATCATGAGAACAAAAAATTTACCTTCCCTGATCAATCATAGAGAACTGGAATTCTTTATTAATGTAGATATGTATAGATTCACTGTGAATAAAAATCCCACCAAGATGGATATAATGAATATAGAAAAAAATTTGAGGATGACACTTTATTTATGAAGTTTAACCATGATAGCTGTTATGTATAATTCTGTTAATGTGTGAGGTTGAAGAATAATATATCTGAAACGAATCCAAACGTGATTTCATGCCTTACCAGGTTTCATTTATTGATGAAAACCCATGGATTACTATAATTCCCACAATTTAGCTGACATCATTCTCATAAATTCTAAAAAATATATGATCTTTCCCTACCATGGAAATGTCTTTGAAAATTATTAGATTTCAAAAGTAAATTAATTTCATGACAATCTATATTTATGATTTTTTGGGTTTTGAAATTATTCAAGGATACTCCAAGAATAACTAATAAGGAGCGTAGTTTACATATTGTTGTTCATCGAGTATAGATTTTAGGTGAAGAGACACATTAAATATACTCTTGGATAAAGGTGATCAGAATGATACCTATAGTTAAAGATGATAGTTAGACCAATGTACCATGAAATTTCATTTTTATATTCATGAATTGAACTGAGCATTTCTCAAGTTCTATAAGATGAACTCGGAAAAACCAAATTTTTAAGTGATCATATTTTTTGTTTTTTTCAATGTAAAAGAATGTTTGATTATATTTTTCCTATGTATTAAAATAATGAATGAGGATAGAGGGACCTATAATTCCACCATTATTACAGTGGTAGTGAAAATTAATTTTGCCCCAATCATCTTTGAAAAATTAATTTTTGTATAGAAAATAATTTTTGGTTCAGGAATTTTACTAAATAAAAAAGTTGTGGAGCCACTTTGATGAGGTAATGCATAAAATTATGGGTGTTACATGTGAGTTTAAAATTATTTTATAGGTGTCATAATTTTTTGTATGAACTTATTAATGTGATAGGGATATGAATGAAAACCAAAGATGAAAAAAAATTATTGCCATGATGATCAAAAAATCAACATATAAAATTATATTTGGTGGTTATAGTAGATAATATAGTTTATTTTCTATGTAAAAGAAATGTATAATATTTTCATTAATTCTAATAAAATTCAAAGATGGTCAAAAATTTTCTGGAAACATCTATAGAAAATTGAAGGTATGATCAATAGGCATTGAAGGAGAATTTTATAAGAAGAGATCGAGCTAATAATTCCCTTGTTCTTATCACTACTTAATTTTTTATTGTCATTGTCTCTGATTTTTTGGGTAAATCATAAAATTATAGAAGTATAAACTTATCTTGGGGGATTTAATTGTTTGGTTTCATCATTATACTTTTTTACCACATTTTCAAATTAATATTTAATACGTCATAATCCTTATATTAGATCGATTCTAATTATAATATTTTTTGTTCATATTTTAATTATTTTACAAACTATCAAAATATTTCGATTAGATTTGTTGGAACATGATACCTTAAAAATGACATGGATGGATGTTTCTTTTATGTAGTTGTATGTACAATCCATAAATATATAGGTTAATACATTTTTTAAGAATGATGACCTAATTAATTTTGTGTACACTCGTGAAATTAATTTTCTATAAAAATATAAATATATTTTAAACTAAAAAGTTGAAATTCCCCTTGTATTTCTCATTTACTCATTCTCTTATCATTTCATGTTATCAATCTATTAGCACCTTCATCTCTCTTAGAACGCATTTTGTTTTTTCATATAATTAATTTTTTTAACAATATCATATATTTTTTTAAAATCCAATCATTTCTGTATTTTTTATTTATTTCAACAATGAATAATCATTTTCCTCTGTAGTAAAGGAATATCTTTAAAAAACTATATTAATATGTGTTTTTTTGTTTCATTTGTTTACATGTTCGAATACACTATCTTCTGTCTTACCTATAAATTCATTACCATTATTAATACTATATTGTAGTTTATTGGTTTGAAGTTTTTTATAATCAATGAATTATTTATTATAACTATAAACCCATTTTCAGCGAAGGAATCAAGAGAACGAAGAAAAAATTAATGATGATAGAAAAATAAGAAATAAAAAAAATATTTCATAAAAATTAATAAAAATCAATCAATAATGTTTTCAAAAATTTGATTCGTTTGTGTGTTACTAGAAATTTATATTTTCTTCACGCATTCCCACTTAGTTTATATCTCAATATCTAGGGCCCCTAAATCCTAAAAATGAAGATCTTTTAAGATATCTAAGTAAAAAACTTGAAATATAAAATATTAGAGAGACCAAGAGAGAACGAATTTTTTCAATGAAAAAAATATTAAATAGTATTTTTTAGGAAAATGAACAGCCTTTGATGAGGGAATTTAATATACCTTAGGTTTCTAGTAATCATCCCACAATTAGATTGAAACATAGGGTCCATAATTATGCTCTTAACCAGTCATATATGTCCAATATTCTTTCATTTTTTGTTTTATATAATGGATATTCATTTTCCTTCACTAGAAACATTCATAACATTATGTAGACATTTTTTGTGAAATGGATCACTACATATGAAAAAAACAAGAGACTAATTTTATTCTATCTTAAAGGGGATACTAGAATTTTTTTTTCGGTCAGCAAGTGAGTATATTAGAAAACTGAGACAAAGATTATAATTCATTTGTAATAAAATTATACACCTATGTACATAAGGGACACATGTGAACCAAAAATAAAAAACTATTATCATTAGTATGGAGAAGCCAATCATGATTTTTGGTGATGATTTTGGGACCACATATGGATAGTCCTCATCTCCAGCTCCCATATCATATCCCCATGGATTTCATATCTGAATGATTATTTGGGAAATACTATTGCGGAATAATCTACTGGGGGAATTATAATTAGAAAATTAATGTAGTGTTGGAAAAATAGAAAACAATCATGCTATAAATTCTCAATATAAAATTTCTAAGAGGAAAAGAATGAATAAAGAAGTAAAAAACTATAGATATTGTAAATAATTGAACTCTCAAATGGATGAGATAAAGGAAAAAAATAAATATATAAGGAAAGAAAATTAAAAATACAACATAAACCAATAGGGACTTTTAAAATCAAAACCAAACTCTTAATGACGATTGTTCTCAATGGTAGATGGTTGGAAAGGAGGGTACATTTTTTCCAAGCCTGGATATGACTACAAAAAATCATATATAGGATAATTTTTGGGCTATTATACAAGGATTAAATCTATATATATATTCTATTCTAAAAAAACTTAAACTTGGATACTATAAATCTTCCATACAATTCACTGAATGAAAAGGGAATGACAAGACAACCATAAATTTATTATTCTCACCATCCCAAACCATAATTTCCAAGGAAAAAATTGATTGAATATTTTAATTTCCAAGGATGTTTTGAGATTCAAATAGTTCAAAATATGGATAAAAAGATGAATATGATAGACTCTTAAAAAGAGATAGATAAATTTGAAATTACCAATATTTAATCTCAATTCATTTAAATAGATATTAAGTTGGGTATAAGGGGAAATAATAATCCCTAAGTACGACTGAAATAAATCATCATGATATTTTTATATATTTGTCCCCATGTATTGTCTTAAAAACACAAGATGATGATATATTGGACACTATATGTGTTCAAAATGAAAATATTCACAAATATCTATTGAAAAAATTTAGGTTACATGAAATCTCAAAAAAGTGGATATTACTATTGAAACTCAAATAAATATATCTCTTATACATGAAAATAATAATAAAATGACTCTAATATGAAAAAAATAGAAATAAAATATTTTAAATGAAATAAGGGGATTTCCTTTTGTTTTTATGAATTTTCCCCATCCTTCCCTTCTCCTATATTATTAAAATCTAAAAATCATAAACCTAAATTAGTTTAATTATGTGGGATTTTCAACAAGATTCATGAAAATATTCTATTCACCCAATCACTGATTCAAACTCCATCAGATCAAAAATCTCTTAATAAAAGTGTTTAAAATAAGAAAAAAATGGAATAATTTACTACTAACATCCTCATTAAAGAGGGTAAAGATGTTCTACAAAACAAAATCTTACTATATATTAATGATCCATATATTTTTTTTTGTTCCCTACAAATTAAGGGATAGTTGGTAGTTAAAATACATATTACCATTTGTGTGATGACAAATATACTTCTATAATCACAATTTGAATAGTTGAGATTCGGAGAATAATAACACACCACTATGGTCATAAAATTTTTTGACCATTGTTTTATTCCTTTCATAGTAAGATTTGATGACCTTATTAAAGGATTGTGTATTTTATTCTTACCTATCATAATTCATTTCAATGAAAAGCAGTGTAAACAAGATGTACCAATAATTCATGTTAAGGCCTTCTTAGCCACTGGAGGATATTATATAAATATGGGAGAGGATAGTATTGTATTTAAGATTGGTTAACAAAATGAAGAGTTTCATGTGTTTAATATTGTTAAAGAACCATGATTTGGTGAGAACTTTTTAGGGCTTGAAATGTCATCACATTGGACTCATTAAATCATTAAAGAGAATTTTCTATATAATATTTTGTTGAATATACCCATTTATATGATGAGAGTAAATTTTTATATTAATTTTTTGGGTGTTAGAAATTATAATTTTTGTAATTTTTTAGATATTGATATTATCACAGTTATAGATTTTAAGATAATTAAAAAAGATGAAATTTTATTTCATGATGTCAGTAATTTTATATGATTTCTTGATGTTGAATTTATTAATTTCAAAAAAAAATGATGTACATTTTGAATAATATTAGGGTGAAATATTACAACATTTTCATGAATTTTATATGGAAACATCTTAATAGACAATCTGGACACTCAGTACTATGATCTATTATCTTTATAGGACATTGAGTAAAAGTGTGTTTTGTAATTGGAAATCGAGAATTTAAAATTTTTTCTTACTCACCTTAAGAAAAATATTTATGATTTTTTACCTCATAATCACGATATTATTTTATATATGAATATACAAAAAAATGTATGATAAAAAGTTTCTAGAACAGATGAAAAATTCCTTTTTTGTGAGAAATATTTACTACCGATAATAATATTTTTTGAATTGGATAAAATATTGGAAGATATTATATTACTAATATTGAATAAGTGAAAAAATACATAATTTTATCTATTAAAGGTATAAAATTGATTATTCCTTCATTATATATGCATTTAATCCCAATGGAAAAGGATTATAAACCATAGGCGAGGGTCAAATAAAGAAAAATCCAAATTGAAATGATGTTGTGAGAAAAGTGGTTATAAAGTTATTAGTTAAGAATATCATTTATCTTATCTTGAAAAGCTCACAGTTATATATGGTCTATATGGTTTCTAGTAAGGGAGGGTTAGAATTCATGAAAATTTATAGGAATTAATAGTTCAAGTAAAAAAATTCTCCAAATGGAGTGTTTGTATATATTATAGAAAGTAGAATTCTGTAACTAGAGTAAATAATTTTACCATTAAATTTTTAGAAATAATTATTAAGAGTCTGGTATTAAATAAATTCTTTTGTTTTTTAAATTTTTATCCTAGTTTATACTAGATTCTGTTATCCCCAAGAGATCATAAGAAAACCTCCATCACAATATCCATTGGGAAATTTTCTAACTTGAGAATTCCTTTCGGCTTTTGTGGGGTATCAATTGATTTTCAAGGGAATATGATGTAAGTAATTTAAAAAATGATTTTCCTGATCATTGAGTTTTTAAATGATGTTATCATTATAGTTGGAATCACTTTTGATAGCTATTTGAAAAATCTGGTACTATTTTTATAGAGATACAAATAGACGGATCTAGTTCTTCGATTGGAAAACTATCAATTCATAGTTACTGAAGGAAATTTTATATGTTATAATATTTCTAATAAGGGTATATTTCGTGATAATTCTATTATTTAGAAAATTAAAAATATTCCCCCTCCCATGAATGTCAATGTTGTAATAAGCATTCTAGGGCATGATAATTTTTATAGGAGATTCAAATATGATTTCTCAGAATTCCCCTCACATATTTTCTCATTATTAAAGAGTGATAAAAATTTATTGTTTGGTGAAATTTTTATTAAATAAATTAGTATTCCAAATAGGAATCTCATTTATTCATCCATTATCAATAAATCTGATTGTAAACTTATATTTACACTATTTTTTATGATAGTTGATTAGTTGAAGGAGTAGTTTTTGGCCAACAAATAGAAAATAGGATACATGAGGTATACTATGATATCTGATTTCAAGAAAATAATAAATAATATTAAAAACCAATGATAATATGTTTTGGATATATTTTTTCCTCTATAAAATTTTAGTCAGAAGTTGATATGTTCTAAATTCATTATTTTCATAGGCCATATCTCCTTAAAAAACATGTTGTTAAAAAAAGAATAAAATACCAAGTGGAATAGATGGATAATTGTTCATAAATGATATTATTTATAAATAAAATACAATAAAGTATTTTAAAATGTAGTGTAAAATAATTTTCTAGGTTTTCTGGTACTCAAACTAATGATCTCAGTGAGATAAATCCTTTTTTCCAAATTAATTATTGCTAGAAAGTTTTTCAAACAATCAGCATGGCATGAACTTTTTTCAAAAAAAATTTCCTACTAGAGCCAATCTTGAATAACAAACCCCTGAATTAATTAATTAATTCATTTTTTAGTTGAAATATTATTTTGGGGATGATCCTTTCATTTTTAGTAGACGTGGTGATGGTATTCTTACAAACTGTATTCATGAAGAAGAGATGTTTTCCATTCGTAAATTTTTTTCACTCTTAATATTAGGGTGTCCATTATTGAGGGGTAAGGACAACCAAGGTATTATAATCTATATTTTATTTTCCTTCAGGGTTGAATGATTTTCAGATAGTATTTTTTTCTTATGATAAGTTATCGATATTAGGGAATGTTGGTATAAATAGAGGTTAAAGTCTGTATTGAATTTCAGAAGTTGATAATTTTGATGCTTGGGGATTGAATTTTATGGTAATGTTTCCTTTTTTATTGGAATGGGTACATCTCTGTGTCTATAGATTGTGTTTCCAAATGATTTTATTAAGTGGCCTTCCAAAACTATAATGTGAGTAGGTTTATCATATTATTTAAAAATAATATCTATTACAAATTTAGGTTTCCAAAATAATTTATCAAAGATAAAAGAACTCACTTTAAAATTTATATGTTAATATAATTTATAGAGAATTATGGTTGCTTTATGTAAAGAAATCTTCTTACTATCTACAATCTAGATGAAAATCAGATATTTAAAATTGGGACATAATAATTTTCTAAAGAAAACATTGTTAATATTTAGGAATTATAATTCCTTGAAAAACTATGAAGAATTATAGGCTTATAAAATTATATTTTATACTCCATTTAAAAGACTCCATATAGACTTGTTGTTGTGGAATCATTTTATTCACCCATAAATCTTCATCAAAAATATTTTCTAGTAGTGACGACCCTTAATTTAGATTTCAAAACTACTGGAGAAAGAACAATACATTATTTGAGTGATTTTTTTGTCATTATGATAGAGTCCTATGAAAAATACAGGACTTATAAAGTGTTCACTGAGTATTTTCGCAATTCTTTAATTAAAAATAGGTAATTAAATATTGATCATAATTTTATGCTATTTAATTCTAGACATAAACAGTTTTTATAAAAATAAAAAACCTAGTGGTTTGGACCCTTCAATATTCTCTAAGTACTTAAAAATAGTGTTTTTGAAAAATTTTGAGAAGAAAATATACCAATTATATTTAATTGTAAAATTATAAAACGTTATTTGGAATATTATACAAAGGGCTACAATACACTATTTGTTCTTGGAAATTTCGAAATCATTAAGTCAGTATAAGACTATAAATTTATCTCTACATAGTAGGTAGCCCATAGTTCTTATGTAAATTTATTTGTTTTGAATAATAATAAATTCACATGTGTTTTACATGATTTCATTTTTTTCTATAATGTTTTAGAAATGAGTGATATTTATATTCAAGTACCTCATGGAAAAAAGTTTGACCTTTTAATGTCAAATTCTGAGATTTGAATTTATTAAATGGAATAATTAATTAGATCTTATAGGATTAAACATACCTAAACCTTATCTCATGTTTATAGATTTTTTAGAAAAAAAATATTATAGTCACATTTTCAAAATTTATTCTATAGTTGATATAATTTCATAACTATTGAAATTATCTAAAATTATAAAAAGGTAGTGTTAGAAAAAACTAAAGTGGATAATGCATCAATATTCAGTGATGTATTATTTTTCATTGTTCTTTAAATAATATTTTTTTCTATTTTCATATATATATCCTCATCAATGGTATTTTAATAAATCCTTCTCACTTTTGGGAAATATGTTAGGGAAATTTTCTCTTTTCTTAAAATTTTTACATTTTTAAATTCAGTTGTATGTTTTATGTGTTTTTTTATTATTTTTATATTATATAAAATTATTATAAAATTGTTTGAGATAAAATTGACACTGTAAATTTTTGTAAAAACATATGGTTTTTTGTGTTTTGAAAATTTTGATCATTGTTTAAGTCAATTATTATCATTAGGAATACTAAACTATGTTTAAAATTGTTATATTTTTGAATAATCAATATCACCATTACATTATTCAATTTATTTTGGAGATGTGCAGAAAATTTTGGGATCATGGGTTTTAACTTAACTGTACCCCATTAATATGATTTTAACTATAAACATTATAAAATCTAATTGACCTGAATTTTAATATTTGTTTACCACATTATAATTCAATATTCTGGATCATTTTGGGTTTATAATCTGGGATATGATGCCTTTATTGTGTTATGTTTTATTAAATACTATACACAACAAAGTCCAAATCTATATTTATATTTGTAAATGTCGCACCCCTTAATTTATTTAATTGGTTGTTTTTCAAGATACGCCCTTCATTTTCAGTGGGTTAAACTTTTTATTGAGTTTGAATATTGTGATTCCAATTTCATTATTTTAATATCTAGAATGAAATAGATTTAATTGGACAAACAATTTTCATTTCCCAATTTATATAATATTTTTGGTAAAATTCTAGATGAATATTGTAAAACTTTAATTAGCTTTGATTTTATTTTTTTTAAATTAATCTTATATGACATGAATACAAATTGTAATTAAAATGAAAATACAAATCTCAGTTGACTCATTTATTTCTTATTTCTTTGTTCTTTTTATTCGTTATCCTGTTGGATGAAATATTTACGATGCCTTGTAATTATAATGCTTTCTCATCAATACAAATTATCCATTTATTTTTCCTTTTAATTATGTATATCGTCTCACCTAGAGGAAAGGATAATATTGGAAGTTATAATTCGATGTAAATATATATTTCTTTAATTATTTATAATATTTTCAATTTCAATCATTTTTGTAAAATAAGAAAATGATTTCTCACAGCAACTGTTTAATTTTATGGGGGAACTCACATCACATTTTCATCTTGATAGATTTTAAGGGGAAATTTTATATGAAGACTATTATGATTTTGAATTATATTTTTTCATTATTTAGATTTACCCTGTTTTAATTAAATTGATAATTAATTATTTGAGGAAATGTATTTCTTATGTATAAGTGAATTTTATGATTCAATTATTTTATATATGTTCTCCCTGTATTTTTCATAATAATTTTTTGAAAATAACTTCATAAATAAATTAAAATAGGTAAATGTGATGAATATTTAATTCTCAAGTTATTGTATTGTATATGTAATTTAATAGGATGGTTTTTTAATTTAATATAATTAAATTTCCAAAGAGACAATATTTTGTATAGATGGTTTTAGGGAAAATCATGAGGAGAAGAAACAGAAAGTACGTTATACTTTTTAGGAGTAGAAAATCAATAAAATAAGCCTCATCCTCTTCCTTTTCAATAGATTTTCTGTTCTTACTCTTTTATTTTACATTGAAAAATAATAAAATAGGTGTAGGCTAAACATCTCATGGGGAATTTAATTACAAAGATTTATCATTACACTTCTTCATACCACTCTTTCAATTTAATATCTATTTCATTATAATATTTTTTGGATATTGATTTTCATTATAATTTGTTTGGGCCCCTTGCAAATTGTTTTCACTACATTAGAATCTTTCAACTAGACTGTTCTGATCTTGATTTCTTCAAACATTTTGTGGTTGTATGTGTCTTGTTAGTGGTGAAGTACAAGAATAATCAATATATAGATTAATATCTTTTTGAAGTATTTTTTCCTAATTAAATTATTTAGAGACATGTAATTACAATTATAAGGAAGGAGAATCATATTTTAAACTAATTTGATTAAATTACACTTATATATCTCACATTCTCAATCCACACATGAATGGTGTCCTTCGTTTGTTTCTACTTTAATATCACTCAAATCACATCTTATTTCCCAAAATATTCATTGTTGTTGATTGGTCATTAGTTTTTTTATATTTTTAGGGTTTTATTCCTTGATTTCACTCAATTTTTTCTTCATTCTAGATTTGATACCTTTGATTTAAAAATCTAGTAGTTTATAGATTTAAAATTTGGGGGAATCAATGACATATCAATCAAAAATGAACAATAACCTATTTATAGAATAATTTTAATTCTAAAATATTTTGATTGAACTTGAATAATGGGTTCCAATTGAGATAGAGAATTTATGAACACGATGAGAACTAAAAAATAAATTGAAAAGAATGTGAATTAATATCCTACTAATGAATAAAAAATGTGTGAGATCTTGATCATTTAGTGAACTAAGGTGGCGAAGAAGTTTGAAATGTTTTAAAAATTTGGCAACGTCATATTCTTATCCAGTCCAACCTATTAATTTATTCTTATTAGTTTTATCATAGGTCTAAGAGTTGGAAGATGTGATTATATTCATATTACATAATCTTGATGTCTTATGAGAAATATCATCGTCAGTTTCATGCATTACATATTTCTTCTTATACTCTTTCTCAATATATTTTTTAATACGGTAACTAGCGTGTTGCTATATAAATTACATTGGATTCTATGGATTATTTATGTTACAAGATGATACTTATCTTACGCATTTGCAATTATCTGTAAATTTATTTAATAAAATCTATTGAAAATGATAGAATATAGACATAATAATTAGAACTCACTGAAACTATGTAGAACCTTGTAAAAAACTATTCCCCTTATCTATTTTATTTTATAATTTTTTTTTCACAATTAGAATTTTATATTTTTATAGGATCATATCTTTACTATATATGTGGGTTTATTTTAAGAAACATAAATTGTAAAATTTTCGTAAAGAACCATGGATTCATCCTCACCTTCTCAGTAGAGAAACACTTCCTAAGTCATCTTCAATTGGAATCTGAGAAAGGTTTAGTCTATTAGATCATATAAAATTATAATATAGATAATATAAATTTAGTGAAAAAAATGTTTTCCCTAACTTTAATGGAAATAATTTTCATATATGGGAAAATAAGAAGCTATAATATATATTTTTTATCCTAATATTGAATTATATGATGAAGCTATTATGATATTAATGTCTATTCAAAGAGAACAAAATATTTCATTTGAAGAAAAAAATATTCAATTTTATGGAAATCAGGAAATGACATTCGTGTGTCTTGGTTAGAAATTGTTTTCCCCAAAGTGATGGGACAACAAACTATTGAATAAGTCTATTAAATATATGAGAGAAACTATGAGGGAAAAGTAAAATTCAAAGAACCCTGTATGTAAATACATATAACAGTGTCTGAGGATATAAATATGGATGTAGAGAATAATAATAATGAATACTTAACTTAAATCATTGATATTGTAAGAAATAATAGAGTATCTTGAGAAAATTGTCTCTACTATGCTTTGTAAAAATGGTTGTGAGAAATTTATATATTAGGTATGATCCAAAAAATTTATCTTCGGAGGATAGAGATGGATCTTAAATTATATGAGTTTCAAAATAAACTAATTTTATATGAAATGATGAAGAAACATTCCATCAAAAAAATGGAATATTAAATGAATCATGAATCCATGAGGAATCTCAAGTTGAATGAATATGAGTATGAAATATCTTATGTATTTGATAAATTAGAAGATATATATGGGAATTTAAACAGAATCATATCACTAATCTCTAAATTTTCAAAAAAATATAGGTTCATTATAAAGATAAATTTCCCTTGAAATTATTCAAATTTATAGGCATTAGACACATATAAATTAACTATTCAAAGAAAAAAAGTTGTGAATTTGAGGTTGAATCAAAATTATGGACAATGGTTATCCAAATTAAATTTTTATTATTCTAGAACAATAAGATTTAATTATTATTTATAGTGTTGCGGTTTATCTATGAATCATGATTTTATATTATTTTAGAGTAATTAATTAACTAGAAAAAGGCATCAATCAAGGTGGAATCACTATGAATATGATATAATATAATGAAATGAGGAAATTTGTTTAGTAAAACATGAAATTTTTCGACACAAAACTTGTTTCAATGTTCATAAAAAATTATGGAAGAAATGATAAACATGTGATTTTTTCATTTAATTTCTTGACTAATATTCTTCAGAAAAATTCCTTTAAAGAAAAATATAATGTATTTAAAAATATAAATCAAGAATAAACATCTCTTATTATCGTGGTTACATCAAAATCTAGTATCAAATAAAATATACTGACCATTTATTGTAGTAATTCCTTACACATAATTGAATACACTAAAATCATGAGGAATATAAAAGGTCATGAGGTACGGGTAATAAGTTTTTTATTGAGTGATACTTCAAAATGTTAGGTATTGCAACTTCTGAAATTCCGTGTAAGAAAAACAAATGTAAGGATGTGCTTTCTATAGAAGTTATGGAATTAAATAACCTAAATTTTAACCAATTATGTGATGATGGTAATGAATTTTTCTACCAAAATAATCATTTCATTTTAAGGAATTAAAAATATCAATGGTTTGTTTGATGAGGTGAAATAATTGGTGTAAATATATTTCAAATTTTTGAACCATACAACTCATGCAACTTGAATTCCAATTATGAGAACAATTTATACCATGTTATAATTTTCCCCCATTAAAAAATAAACATGATTAATATAGTGAAGAATTAAATTGATAGAAACATTACTCAACTAAAAATAAATAGATAATATATTTACCATGCTTTTCTAAAAGGTAAGATGGTACATGTGTAACACAAAAGAGTGGGAATTCATTACCGTGGAACATTAAAAAGAATTCATTCTGATGTGTGTGGTACTATGAGATTGAAGTTATTTAAGGGTGATCTCTATTTAATTACATTAATTGGTTATTACTCCTAAAAGAAAATTTATTATTCATGAAGTGGAATATTGAACTAATAGTATTGTTTAATAAAATTGCATGAGATAATTAAAAGCGGTGTGGAGTATACATCAACAATGTGGGATTAGATAAAAAATAGTATACATGAAGTTATTGTAATGTTCTCCGTAAAATAATATAATAAAGTATCAATATAAAATATAATACAATACCTAATGAAATGGTTTAAAAGAAAGGGAATATATGAGCATTTTTTAGTATGTAAGTACTATGCTAGCAATGTATAATCATTTTATTTATTTTATAGATAATCTATTTGAATTGCAGTACACGGTCAATCAATGTATTTATTGAGAAATGAAACTCACATGAAACCATTTGAGATGTGTTATTACATAAATATGACTATTAAGTTGTTTAAAAACGTATTCATTCCATACTTCATGAAGATTAGATTCAGAAATCGTGGAAAATGAGATAATAAGGTAAAAGAAGGAACCATTATGGGATATATTTCCAATGCAAGGTGAAAAATGATGTAATATAAGATGGCATAAGTTAGTATAATGTTATAAAGTTTTCATAATTCAAACTCATTACAAGGAAATAGTGTTAATTGATTAAAAGTATGAGATCAAATTTTCTATCAGTACAAAAATCATAGAATCAAAAATTAATGAATCAACATTAAATGTGAATAATATAGTTCAAATTAATCTTCATATTATCAATGATGAAGATTATACTATTTATAATTGGAGATAAAGAAATCATATATTGAATAATGTTTTTTTATTATGATATTATTAATAGATATCATGAAGAAAATGTCCAAACAAGATGGAGTTTGAGATTCAAAGACAAAATTTCAATCATCATACAAGTGAATCCAAAAACAATTTCTGAGTTAGTTTGGAATGTAGAATTGCTTAAATATATTAATTAAAAGAATGACCACATTAATAAAAAAATCATCTTGGAAACTTATTAAAATACATAAACACAAAAATCTGTCAGGTGCAAAGTGATTTTTTCAAAAATAAACACTATGATAATGTAGAACAGACAATAAATAATGTAAGGATTGATTTAAAAATCCAATCCTTGTTGGAAGGATTTTATTTTGATGAAATATTTTCAATATAATCCAATATCAATACTATTAGGATGTTCATTATAGTGTAATTATGTATAAATTAAAATATATATAAAATGGATGTAAAATTTACCATCCATAATTGTGATCTCTAACACAATGCTTTTACTGAAAAATTTTGGATTTATCATTTAAAAAAATGTGATCATGGTATGTATTATTTTGAGACATTATATGGATAGAAGTATCCACCTATATACTGGTAGTATATAATGGATGTTTATTTTAGGGACATGAAATTCACAAAATAAAAGATTGAAATAAACCCTTATTTGAAGGTGAAGTCCATAGTAATACTTTTAGTCATTTAAATGTTGATGAAATTATTTTTTCTTGTTATATAGAGTATCATTGTCATGAATATTATTTAAATTATAGAAAAAATACATTTTTAGATGTCAATATTTTTTGGGATGACTTATTTTATGGGATGTTAGTTTCTGTAAAGAAGTGATTACCTATTATTATCCCAAGAGAAATATAATAGGGAATTGTTGAAGAGTTTTTTAACATAATATTTCAACGAAATATCCACTCCTTTATATTTTGGAACAAAATTTAAAATATATGAGGCTAGAAACAACATTAATTCAAAATGTGTTTAGAATAATTATTAGTATCATTCTCCACATGATATCTTTAAGACCAGATATAGAGTTCACTAAGACACTGTTTATAGGTTTTTAGAGTGATCTAAAGGAGTCTTATATATTAAAAGGTAACATAATATTGTGATTTATAAAAATAACTATATATTATTTCCTGGTGTATAAAAATATATTTTATTTTATTCTACATGGATTTATTTGTGAAGATTGTGATATTGATTACACTGATAGGATTTATAAATCTTGTTTTCATTTCTATTTTGGTGAGAGGTACATATTTTGAAATTATAAAATCAAAATTTAATTCCCTATATCATTAAATAGAAAGAGTATATTGTATATATACATTCTTTTAGACATATATCCTGAATTAAAATAAATCTAAATGATTTGAATGTTGATATTTAAAAGACACTATTCATTACTTATGATAATAATATTGTTTTTATTCTTTTAAATAATACGGATCAACATTAAATATTAAATCTTATTAAAATTGATGTTATTTTTTCTAAGAAATTATTAATTATGGTTATTTGAAGATTATGTACAGTCTCACCAAGAACAAAATAACAACCATTTTTTCAAATTCAATTCAAAAGGATTGGTTTTATTAATTATAGCTGAAACTCCATGTTCATCCACCCCCTATCACATAATTTTTGAGGATCTTATTACCCAAAAATGAATTGGATTATGTTTTAAATGGACGATACAGAGTACTCAAACATTTGATGGTGATTCTCTCTTTATCAAGGGGGTTGATCTTTCCATAATTGTTTCCATCTAATGTTATGGTTGTTTATAAATTGGAGAGATATATGAAACTGAAAATTGGAAGGGTGAGTTGTGGGAGATAGAATATATGTCGCTTAGCATCAAATTCTTATCACCATATAAGGGAATTATGTAAAATAATTACATTATCAAGTAGAGTGGTGTCATGAAACTTCTCATATGATAAATTAGGTTGTTTGAGATTTATTGTATTATTTGTTGAATTTTAAATTGAGGTGATTAAATTTAGGAGAGTATAATGATGTTTACAAAAAAATATAAATGGGGGGTGAAGATCCCCATGTAATTATTTGTGTATTTTCTTTATTGTCGAACATATTTTGGGAGTTTTTAAAATTCCATTAATGAATATCTAGAATCTGTGAAGGTTATTGATACTTTATTATATCTAGATAAAATTCCTTGGAGACTGGAATTAATTTGGTTGAGGATTATATTAGGTGTTTGGATATATATATATATAGTATTCTATAAAAAAGGATAAGTGATAAAATAAGGATTTACTGTATTCTGAAATATTGGATGGAATAATGGAGAAGAACAATATCTAATGATAATTTAATAAGATGTATTTATTTTCATAAGATACATCAAATATTTATATGATATCCATGTTCACATAGGAATTTGAGCTAAGAAATGTATTTTGTTTGAAGAAGTTGGATATGTAAAAAAAAGTAAAATATCTTAAAATAGACGTATAAGCTACTTTTAATCTATTAAAATATCGATTTCACATACAATAAATGTTAATTAATTATGTTATTTATAAGGAATATATTATGTACACTTTTCATAATATCTCTCTGAAATGTGTATGATACATGAGGAATGCATGATATGTTGTCATAGAGGACATTATTTTTTTATATCTTCATCCCATTAGATATTATTCATTGTGACATTTTGAGAAACCAAATATTTCCATAATAATTAATATTTTGAGTAATTAAAACGAGATAATCCTCAAAATAAACATAGATGAAATATATCAATTGATATTAAAGATATATTATGGGTATGTGATAATTAAATCATAGAGAACATGATCACACCATAAAAAACTGAATGAGGACAAAAAAAGTGAAATTTATTCTATTTTTGAAGAAACTCTAGATTATTATTCAGGAATGTGAATATGCTGATGTTGTTCTATTCTTATTTTCAATAATCAAATGAAATTTTTTTTTAGTGATTCATTATATTTTTTTTAGAGTGATAAATTCATTTTTGAATGTAATTTACTATTTTTTTATGTGAATAACATATTTGGACTCTATGTATGTTGAGTGATGAGAGCCAATATTTCTAATACTTTGAACTGCTTTTTAATGGAAAATGACCCCCTAATTTAAGAAAAAAATGGAAAATTTAATTTTTCAGACATTAAAAATCAGGAAATTCATTGGTAAATGGATTAAATATTGGTTTTTATGTATTTTTATTCATTTTGGAATTAATTAAGGAACCAATCCTTAATTTAAAGAATTGTAATTTCACAATTTCAAGGTTTTTAATTATAATCCAAAAAAGTTTAATTATTTTTTATCTCAACTATAATAAATCCTACAATAAATATATGATTTTCATGTTTGATATTTTTAGCTAAATTTTCATCCCTAATATACGTATTTCCTCCACCAACCACGGAATAAATTGGATTGAAGTGATCGTAACGGAAGATCCAATCAACTATGAATTATAATTTATAATAAATTACATGAAACTGTATTGATAGTGTGGAAGAAAATAAACAATGAGAAGATCGATTACAAGAAGATATTTGATAAATTATACCTTTCTGGGATAGAATATATGTTCATCTCAATTCACCATACATGGAACCTACAATAATGATTTGAGCTATCATAAGGGATAATCTTCCTCTGGAGTTATGAAATGGTCCTTCAGTTCTTCTTACTATTTAAGTCTCATCAACACACTTTTTGAAGGTATCAATCTTGTAGAAGAGGGAATCAAAAGGGTAAAATATAGGCTACATAAGGGAACCACGTATATTAAATCCATATGAGGGTATCCCATATTTGAAATACATATAATGGTAAAAGATAAATGTTGAAAAATGTAATTGATTAAAAAAGGTTCTATGTGAACTTCATAGTTTAAACAACAACTACAAGTAGATGGATCATATTTTTCAAAAAAAAAAATATTCTTTACAAATGAGATATTGTAAATCAATCTACTTGCAATAGAGCTTCAAATAAATGAAGCAAAAATTAGCAAGTACATATTTATAGTAAATACACATTTCAGAACATGTGTTTCTTCCAAAATGTAGACTCTTCTTTATATAACAGAGTCTAATCGATTGTTGTAGTAAATCTATGAAATATTCAAAACAATTTAGTTTCAATTACAACAAAAATGTTTCTCAAATATTTAGCTCAATATATCAGACATTTATTGAATAATTAACACATCAATATTCTAAAAAATAAAGTGATAGAATAAATAAATCAGTGTGACTACTTTTTAATTTCCTATCCATGAAAATCACTTGAAAAATCATAAAAATTCAAAATTTTAAGACATCATAGAATAGTTGTAACATCTCATAGGAAATGGGGATAATTTCTCTCTTTAATATGATTATTTAAATCAATCATAACAAGGTTTGAATCTTTCAGAAAACAAACTTTAAATCATCCTGATATTCCACAAAGACTATTTCATGATAGATTGATAATATCATAAATTTAAATACTTCATGGTGAAAGGAAAGATATAATATTCCGTCATAAATGACAAAATACCAAAAAAAGGTTCAACTATATAGAGTTTATTCTTCGAACATAGGGTTGAAATCATAATGTTGATCACAAAATTAAGGATGTTTACCCATGCATTTTCTTCTCAAACCTGGTGTTCCATAAATAATTAGGGTTATTTAACCATAATTTTTCACTTTGTAAAATGTATGGTTCCATAATTACGTAAGGTTATTAATCAATATGTTTCTATCAATGTAGGGTTGATTAACCATACATGATGATCTTTCATAACTAGGTTTAATGCAATATAAGGTTTGTTCTTTACACTGTGTTCTTCAACGTAATGTATGAACAGTGTTTCCAGAACACTCTTAAGATATTTTTCAAAACTTTGACAAATATTCCATATCAATAATATTCTTGAATATAATTCCCAAATAAAGATTATAAAGAATATTATTCTCCTAAAATACCCTTAATGTAATATCATTTGTAAATCAAACAAGGGTATTTGTGAGAATAAAAATCTATAATATTTATAGAGTATTATTAAGATAATACATGCCCAACAATATCCACCTTTTTATGGTAAAATGTATAAAATTAATAACATAATTTATAATTTTACAAACAATTAAAAAAAAATAATTCCAAATTTGATTTGATAGAATTATTTTAATAAAATAAAATGATGCGTTTATATAAAATTTTCCTCCTATTTGTGATATCAAAAGTATTGTATATAAAAAAGTATTAAAACACGTTTAATTTTGCATAGTGTAGTAACTGTAATAATAATATATTTAAATAAAAAAACTAGATCTTTGGTTGGAGACATTAACATAAAATAATAAGAAATAAAGCATAAAAAATTAAGAAATTTTATTGATCATAAAATTGTATAAATACAATAGTTAGTGTGACTAGGAAACAAGATAAGTGAGACAAAATGGTTAGGGTACCATTGTTTGGGTTTGATTTGGATCAGTTATGGTTCTATAGGATTTTAAGAAGCTTCAAACACAAATTTCAACTGTACTATCTGTAATCGCATCATTCTCAAAAGATGGCCCCCCATCATCATATTCAATACATTGTAATCATGGATAATTTGAAAATTTTCCGCAAGATTTACTTTCAAAATTTAATTAAAACCCTCCTCCTTCTACATAAACTGAACCTATTGTTCTATGAATTTTTTCAGAAGAAATATTATACCTTGGTAATTTTGAGTCAGTTGGCCAACTCGAATCTTCTGATTATCTAATAGAACTAACAGAGGTGTACTATTTCACTGGATATTTTGATTATGATCATTCATGTCAGCCATAATAGTGGTTATTGTCTGAAATCTACGAATCAAATCTAGAGAGGTTGTAGGGGAAGAGGTATATATACTGTTCTGATTGACACAAATCTTGATTGACTCAAACTGACTCCCTAAATACAACATTAGATCAGATAATTATAACTTAGAAACATCTTTCAACTTAATAATTATAACTTCATTTGGCATCTCTCTCTTGAATGAATAAAATACCCTCTTGGAAAAAGAATTTTCTATAAGATCCTGTAACAAATTTCTATGAAACATAGAGCTCTTTCCTAAGATTGAAATTTTCTTCCAGAGACTTATTGAACTTAATCAATGTCTCATAAACCATTTTTGTTTGGGAATTAGATGTCCCTTAATCTGGATGTTTTCACTGAAAAACATCCACAACTGCTAAACATCTTCAAGGAGACATTCCTTAAGACTTATCTACTATTTTTTTCAATTTAGTTTTTTACGTGAACAAGAGAAACAATCAAGAACATATTTTTTTGTCTTCAGTTGTAGATTGATAGCTCTCATCCACTTGATCAAAAACAGAGAAAAATATATTATCAATATTTTTAGTAGCCACATTTTTTTATCTGAGCATCTATTTCTCATCCTAAATAGATAGATCTTCCTCTTGGACAATTAGTAAGTAAACATTCTACATATGAAAAATCTAGATTTCATCCAGTAGATCTTCCTCGGGAAAATGATCTTATAAATGAACTAACCTAGTAGCCTCACCCAAACGCAACAATAGTTCTTATATAGGTGGATATAGTCTTTTCCTTGGGTTTACAACCGAATAATATTGCACATATTATTTTTCATCTTCGTATTCTTCTTCAGAAAATCTCAATCATCTTTTGGTTTGTTTGGAATTTCCTTCACCTCGGGTTTCAAAAATTCCTTTTTAGCTAGTAGCACTTTTCTCCCCCTGAGAAAATGGTCCTAGTCATTGTATGTCATCTCCAACATCTATCATGAGTTTTCCTTTTACTGTACTCTAGTAAAAACTTATCTTCCTCAATGTTCCCGTATTTTGTGTCTTATTTTGATGTCATTTTGTTCCAGAATATATTAAAAGTACTATAACTTTCCAAAATAGAAATTGAGAGATTATACATTCCTAGGGATAAAATTTTATCCTTGCATCTGAATGATAGTAGTATTGATGATATCAGAACATAACCTTTGAAAATTCAGCATTATTTCATTGAAAAATAGAAACAAGATATAAATGTATGGATATAGAATCTTTTTCATTTCACAGATTCTGGGAGAAATTCATGTTGGAATAAACTAAACTAAATTTTTTGATCTACCTCAAGATCATTGAAAAACATCTTCCTAATGTTTTTTTATAAAAAAATAGAACACATAATTTATTCAGCTTTATGATACTTATCTCTAATAAACCTTATATCTAAATGAAAGATACCCTCATGTGGATTGTTCAAATTTTTGGGAAATTTTAGAGGAGTCAAAGAGAAAAATCCTTATCTTATTTTATTGTGAATAAAGTATCTTCAAATTCACCAAAACTAAATTGTACGCTATAATAGAAATATTATAGTTCTACCTTATAAAGAAACATTGAGTTTTTTTCATTGAATGGAGATTCTAGACCTTGAAATTATTTTTCCTGTTAGATAAAGAGATTAATCTAGTAGAGCCATTTAAAATCTACCACTTTTTCTGTAAGTATATTTCTTCCAGAAAATCACTAATTCTTCAGATCACTTTCTTTAACTTCTTCAGTTTAATTGGTTATTATCATTTTTTGAGAAACAAATACTCTAATGTTCTTGGGTTCTAGGTTTTTGGAAGCAACTAGATCTAAAAGAATGTAGAATCAGGTAGATTAATGGTTTGGTATTCTAAAATGGTCTGATAAATAAAAATTTTAGGTATTCAAAAAGTTTCTGATAGTACCGTGTGGCATGTTTCATTGCGCAAGATAATTAAGAAATTTTTTTAAAACACATTGGGAAATTAAATTTAAGATAAAATAAATTAACTAAAATATATATCAGAAAAATATTTTAAAACAAATTATAATTAATGTACCTAGTAAATAATTAACACATAAATAAATTAGAATAAATAAATAAATAAAACATTAAAAAGATAAAAATATTAAGATTTATTTAAAAAATTTAATAAACCTGACTCCCTTTACTAAATGAAAATCACACGGTGGGATATGGTTTAGTGAAAAAATCATCTAGTTAATATTCTATATTTATAAATTCTAAATATATATCCTTCTTAAGAATATGATCTCTTATAAAATGTTGCCTAATATCAATGTTATTAGTTATAGAATGACATATAATAGTTTTTGAAATATTTATATCACTAGTATTATCGAATAAAATAGTTTTACTATTAAAATTTAATCTTAAGTCAATTTTGTTTTCATCCACACTAATTGGGCATAGAATTTTTATATAGATACATATTATGCCTCATATTTTGATGGGAAAATGAGTCTTATTTCATAATTTACGAGGATACTAAATATTTTCTTAAAAAGTTATAGGTTCCTAAGGTACATTTCCTATCTAATCTAAAACCTCCAAAATTAGAATCTGAACCTGAAATTAAATTAAAATCATATGTTTTTTGATAAATAAGTTATTCAAAAATATTTCACATTAAATATCTATAAATCATTTAGAAAATAATAATATGGTATAATTTTGGGTTTGGTTGAAATCTACCACATAAACATACATAAAACAATAATCAGGTCTGATAGTAGTAATATATAATAAACTACTAATCACACCACTACATAACTTATTGTTCACTGGTTTTCGGGCTTCTTCCAAATCATGTTTTATATTAGAACACATTGGAGTTGTATGTGTCTTGATGTTATCAAGACCAAGCATTTTCAATAAATCAATTATATATTTATTTTTGTTTAATATATTTCCATAATATTTTTGATAAATTTGTTATTGTAAAGGGAATTTCAATTCTACCATCATACTCATTTCAAAAAAAAAATTGCATATGTTCTAAAAAATCATTAATTTTTTTTTTATTTGAACCAAAAATAAAATTTTCAACATATATTTGAACTAATAATATATTTGAAAAAATTGATTTCTTAAGAGGATTTGGATCTAAAAATCCAATAATAAATCCATTTTTTAAAATAAGAGGACTTAATCATTCATACCATTCTCTAGGTGCTTGTTTAAGGCCAAAGAGTGCTTTAGAAATTTTAAAAATAGAATATGGTTTTTGAGAATTTAAAAAATATAGAGGTTGTTAAATTTAAACATCCTCCATTAAATATCCATTTAAAAAGAATGATTTAACATCCATCTGATATAATTTAAACTTCATATGAGTTAAATAAGCTAAAAAATTCTAATTGCTTCTAATTTCACTACAGGGGAAAATATTTCATCCTAACCTATACCATATTCATGATTATATCCTTTAGATTATACTCTATCTCTGTTTCTAGTTATAATCCCTTTATCGTATTTTTTATTTCTAAAGACCCACATAGTTACTATAACTAGATAATTTGATGGTCTATCAACTTATTCCCAGACTTCATTTCTTTTGAATCTATTTAACTCATATTTCATTTTTAACATTCAACACACTTATTATAAGGATTATTCAAATGATTTAGGTTTTAGTTAATATAGAGTGGTGGATAATTAAACTAGGTTCCATGTATTTCATATAGTTCTTATTCGTATATCTAGGTATCCCGTAGTAGTTTATAATGGATGATTCTTTTGGGTTCAATAATTTTTGGAAAATAAAATTTTGCTTCATCGGTATCATGTTTTTATGAACTGGACTGAATTTTATTTATATTATTTTCAAAATCATTTTTTAGGGTTTCATGTATCATGTTGTCAGAAGAGTTAGTAATTTCATCAGTTTGATCGTTTTATTTAATAAAAGGTTCAATTTCATAAAACATCACATGAACTAATTCATCAATAATCCATGATGTTTTATTAAACACTCCATAGGATTTAGAGGTAACATAATATTCTAAAAATATTCCATCATCCTCTTTTGGATTGAACTTTCCATGATTATCCTTGGTATTTAGGATATACACCATACATCTAAAATCATTAATGTAATTTACTATAGGATTTCTATTATTCCAAAGTTCCTATGGACTCTTTTTGAGAATAGGTGAAATTAAAACTCTATTCAATATATACTAGGTTGTTCCTACAACTTCTACCCATAATTAAGTGAGTATACTTTATTAATTCAGCATAATCCTTTCCATTTCTTGAATATTTCTACTTCTTCTTTCAACAATTACATTTAGTTGAGTTGTTCTTGTTGGAGAGTAGTTGTATTTAATACCCAAATTTGAATAAAATGAATTGAATTCTTGATTCTAAAATTCTCCACCATGATTAATTCTCAATAAAATTATTTTAAAACCTTTTACATTTTGAAAAAATTTTCAAAAACATTCATAAATTGTAAAATTATCACTTTTGAGTTTTAGAAAATAGATCCATGAAAATCTAGAATAATAATTGACTAAAAAATATACATGTAATTTTCCATCAAAACATTCAACTCTTGATGTTCCAAACAGATCCATGTGGATAATTTCTAGAGGATTTGATGTAGAAATTTTGTTAACAGATTTGATGGAAGATTTTTTTTTCTTTCCAATTTGGCACGCATCAAAAAATCTGTCACCATAAAATTTAAGAATAGGTAAATCAGAATCTAATTTTTTCTTAGATAATTTATGTAAATATTAAATATTACTATGACCAAGTCCCAAACGTCATATCCAAGACTCATTTATTATACTAGTTAAACAATTCTATTTTAGTTTACACAAGGAATTCCAATTCAATGTATAAACATTATCAGTTCTAAGTTCTTCAAACATAATAAATTTATCTTTAAACATAGAGCAGGAATTGTTAGAAAAATCATAATAATATTCATCATGATAGAGTTGAGAGATGCTTTTCACGTTGTTCTTAATCCCTTGTATATATAGTAATTTGTTTTTTGTGGTAGTTTTTTGGATATCCAATAGTTCCAAGACATATTAGCTTTCTTTAAAATTGTCCCCAAAGATGACTAGACCTCCATCTATTTGAGTTACTGTATAGAATATTGATGAGTTTCCAATTATATACCTCAAGTTGACATTGTCCATATACCATATATCTTTTCATTTTCTGAGACATGTTTCCTTCAAAGGATATTTTCAAAAAGTTTTTTTGGTACCCATATCCTCTTTTGTCTAGTAGTGTTATCTAGCAGAGATATAGGAATCAGGATTTTCTTTGATTTTTAATAACTCGTTATATTTCCTTCAGATAATTTTTTTAAAATATAAGCTTTTTCAATTCCATTTATTTTATAATTTCATTAATAATAGCTTTTTGTTATATGTCCTCCTATTTCACAAAAATAAAATTAATAGTTTTTGTGTTGGGAAAAAAATAATTCTTATATTGTTAATATTATCACCCTAACTTCCTATACCAAATAATTTCCTTTTAAGGATATTTTTACAATGAATTTAATTCAGAATGTTTTCTCCATTTTTAAATAAGAGAGAAGAACCTTTTTAACTTTCTACTTTATTTTTTAATAATTTAATGTTACTTTCATGATCAGCACAGCTTGTGGTAGACGTGTTAGACTTTTTGATTAACCCATGATGTTATTTAAGTATGTTATATCTTTCTCCTAATACATCATTGTGAATATTCATTAATGATGTGTGTTTCTTTAATAAGTATTAAGATTTTTCTTCTTTCATTTTTTAATAGGCAACCAATTTCTTATTTAAAAAATGAATTACAATCAAAATTAGAACTAGATGAATAACAGGTTTGTACCTTATCTTCATCTTCCATGAATCACATATTTGTTTTCAGATTTGATTCATCAAATTCTGAATCTGATTTTAGTGAGCTGCTGGAGACTTTATAAACACTCCAAGTACACTTCATTTCTCTTTTCCCTTTTTTTATAATAATTATTTTAATGATTTGTGTTTTTTTCCTTTCTCATTTCTATTTTTAGTGGAGGAAATTTATGTCTTCTATGACCTAATTTGTTTTATTCATAGCTTCTAACCTCCCTTGAGACTTTCTTATTCCTTTTTATGGGTTTTCTAAATATATTTTTTCTTATTATTAATCTTCCTAAACATTCTGGATAATTGTGCCAGTTCCGTTTCAAAATCAGATGTATCTGAATTATTTTCTTCTATGAATTCATGCTTTATTCATTGTAATTTATTATTAGATGTTACCTTTAGAGAAATTTTATCTTTTTTCCCTAATACTTTATGATCATATGATTTATCTTGTATTTTAGCATAACACATCCTCAGTGTCCCAATTAATTCTCTCATAGTAATATTTTTGATAGGTGATGACTATCAACTTACAACTAATATACCATTCCATTTAGTAGATAATATTCATAGTACTTTAAATAATTTATTTTCCTTGTTTTACAGGATCACCTCAGGAAATAATATTATTTATAATATCTATAATCATTCTATCCATCTGAGTGATACTCTCACTATCAATCATTCTAAAAGTTCCAGATTTATACTTTGTTGTTTCATACCTCATTTTTCTTAAATTTTATATTCCATCATTGGCAACAGCAATGGTTTTTCACATTTTTTATATAGTACAACATTGTGAGACACAATTGAATTCATTTTGTCCAATACCACATATAATAGCATTATTATCCTTATAATTGTTGTCATACTCTACATCTATAGAAAAATTATTTGATGATGGTTTTTCATGAATTATATATGGAGTAATGATCATTGAGTAGACATTAAATCCCAGATTCTTCAAACAGATAATCATTTGTGATTTCCAGCATCCATAATTTTCACTATTAAAATAAGGATCCATAACCATTAAAATCCATTCTCACTGATTACTCACTTACATTTTTGTATATACCTTAAAATTTTAAATTTTTATTTATTTTTTCAAAATCACTCCTCTGATAACAATTATTTGGTCGAAATATACAAATATACACAAGAGAGGGGTGAATTCTTTATTTTCAAAACTATTCACAATTATTCCTTTTTTTTATAACTAGATATTATACAGATAAGTAGTTATTATCTTCTGTATGAAATTATGAGCATCGGATAAAACAAAAATGTAGAACGTAGCTCTTTATATTTTTTTGGGGCATACAGATCCCATAGTCCACTCCACCTATTTAACTCCCTGCGACTTTGGGGAATTTCACTAGTCATCTCCTAATATCAAAATACCGATCCACAACTATGTATAGAAAGTTGAGAACTTTACAAATAAGGTCTAAAAACATAGAACTATGGTTAGTTATTCGAAAACAGAAAAACTGCATCTTAGATCGAGAAGCTGGTACTCCACTAAAACAGAGTACAAGGAGTTAAAACTCTTAATAAAAAAAATACTGATTGAAAAGTTTTTGGTTGAACATCATAGTTGATACAGTAACTGATAGTAGATGGATATTATTATTCAGAAATTAGTTTCTATAATAAAGAGTAGTTATGAATTGATATGATTGTAGTCGATCTTCAAATGAAAGCAGTAATGATTAGTAGAAACATCTTTAAATAAAATAAAATATTCAGAATATTTATATCTCAAAAATGTAATATATTCTATAGATAAAAGGGTCTCATCTATTATTATATTAGATTTGTAAAATCTTCACCAGAATTTAGTTTTAATAACAAAAAAAGTTTCACTAATATGTGGCTCAATATATTTCAGCTTCTTTGAATCATTCACACATATTTATTCTAAGAAACATATTGATTAAATAAATAATGAATATATCCTTCTTTAAAATTCTTGATCCAAGATAATCACCTGATAAATCATGAGATTTCAAATTCATAAGACAGATCAGAGTAGTTGTCACTTCCCTTAATAATAGAAGAAAAATTCTCTACTTAAAACTATTCATTGAATCAATCATAACAATTTTTGAATCATTTGAAAATGATATTTAAATTGGCCTGATATTCCATAAACACCATTGCATGAAACTCGGATAAAATTGTAAATTCAAATCCCCAATGATGATATGTCAAATGTAAGGTTCTATTACAAAATGACACAATACAAAATGTACGGTTTAACTGGGTATCATTCATTCTCTGAACATAGGGTTGAAAAGTATGTTTGATCAAATAATTAAGGTTAATGATCGATATATTTTCTTCACAAACGATGGGTTCTATACTTATGCAAGGTTCATTAACCATAATTTTACTCTATGTCAAACATAAGTTTCAATAATTACATTTGGTTATTTATCTATATGTTTCTGTCAGCATAGGGTTGATTAACCGTATGTGTTGATATTTTAACATAAGGTTTTGTAAAAACATTGGGTTCGTTCCTTATCTTATGTACTTTAAGATACTATATGAATAGTGTTTCTAAAACATGCATAAGAGCATTTCAAACACTTTGATGAATATTCCTCATTAATAATAAGATTGAATATAATTCCAAAAACTGGTATTATAAAGAACATTAATTTCCAAAAATACACTTAAAGTAATATCATTAATAAAACAAACAAGGGTATTTCTGAGCATCAAAATCAATGATATTTATAGAGTATTGTTCAGCTAATAAAAACCAAAAAATTAATATTTATGTCATACTATCCACTGTGAGTCAGATCTGTAGTTTTGTTGGTTTGGCCTGATATTATAAGTGATTTATAAAGAATTTTTAGAAACTATCATATCCACACACCAAGTTAAACTGTATTGGATCCAAGTTCCTTTAGATAGATGAATGAGAGGAATTTTTTTAAGGAACTAAAGAGAAGGCTAGTCATTATAACTATTCCTAAACTACCGTATAGTGGATAAAGAATTTTAATTTATGAAGATTTATCAAATAAAGGATTGGGATATTTCCACTTGTATAATGATATGGTTATTGATTTTTTTCATGGAAAATTGATGGTCCATGAGAAACATTAGCCAAATAATGATTTGGAGTAAGCTATAATAATATTTTCATTAACGATATATAGGAATTATTTCTATAGATAAATATCTGACATATATACTGATCACAATAGGAAAATGTATATATTCAAGTAACTCTATTTGAACATCAATCACATAAGATGGCTAGAGTAGATTAAATATCATCAATAGTCAATATATTTCCACCCTAGCAATGAGAATATGTTCGATGATGTTTTGAGTTGAAATGATTGTGTTAGCATCTATAGGATAAAGATCACAAAAGATCCTATATTTCTGAACTAGAAATTCATGGATCAAGAAATCTATAAGGATACGGTTTAATAATATCATTATAAATGGAGGGTTCAAAAATCTATCATGGTAATGATTAAAGAGAAACATAACGAAAATGTAGAGCTTCAAAATAAGGTGAAAAATGGTATTGATTTCATCCTTGATTTTGATGGAATCATAAAGTTCAGAAAACATTTATTTTTACCTTTGATCCCTAATTTCAAGATGGATTTGATTGATGAATCTCATAGTTATTCATTATTTATTCAGCCTGGAAGTAAAAATGGATGAATATATATTTGAAAGATTATATCTAGTGGGAATTATTGTAGAGGAATATTGAAGTTTATGTTTCAATTAGCATGTTATTTATGTAGGTTATGGATGAGAGATATAAGTCTAAGGGTATGTTACAACCATTACTTGCCCGTGAATTGAAATGGGAAAACATAACCAAGTATTTTATTCATCATACTCCCCACAAAATATAAAAAAAATAAATATATATGGGTTTTAGTTGATCACCATATGAAATAAGGAAAATTTATATCCATTAGATAATATTTATCTCTTGATAAACATACCCAGTTATACATTAAGTGGTAATTTATCATGGTGTGCCTCTATCTGTTGTTTCTAATTGGGATTATAGGTTTTTCTTGATTTTTTGATGATGTATTTAGTAGGATCTACAAACAATGTTAATTTATATAACTATTTACATCCTTAGACATATTGTAAATCAAAGTGAATATTAAAACTCTAGAAAAAGTTTTGAGAGATTCCATTATTTTGATAATATTTATATAGGACCAATACCTTCCTTGGTGAAATTTTCTTACAATAATATCTTTTACAAAAAACTTCACATAGATACTTATAAAGTCTTCTATGTTAAGAATTGAAAAACTCAAATGTGATGAAATATATTTTAGAAAATAATTCTATTACTAAGAATGCTAGGGCCATTCAACATCACAAAATATAATATCTGATTCGATAAAAATACTATGGTTATAATAATCAGTATTATCTAGAGTTTGATGTTGATGACAATTTTTTCTTATGAATATCTTCCTAGAACATGATGATGATATTTGGAATGAATGGAAAGCTAATCCCTAGCTATATCAGTCCTTTTGAAATTATTAATCATATTAGGATAGTATATTTTCAATTGGATCTTCCACTTAATCTCTCTCCTGTTCAGGATGTGTTCTATGTGTCTCTCCTGAGGAAGTACATACCTGATAATTCACATGAACTGAACAGTGGGTACATACCATTGAATGAATTTATTTCCTATGATTATCAATGGGTACATATTGTTTATCATAGATAAAATGTTCTAAAAAATAATACCCCTCACATGGTCAATGTTTTTTAGTGAAGCCCCCAATTTTATAAAGAAACATGATAACATTTGGATGTAATTATGTAAAAGTATCCACATTTTTTTGTATCATAGTGAAACTTTGTAAGGGTGACATTTATTTTAAGGGGGTAAAATGTTACACCCTGATATTTTTATGAAATATTTCTCTTTAAATAAGTTAATTGCGTTTAGAGCATATGTGACATGCAATCTTTAGTTTAATGGTACTTTTTAACATTATAAAATTATTATGCATACATTATCACATAGTCATTGGATTTGTGGTAATGAATAGAAAAAACTAAATTATGAAAACATTCTGATTATATATGTATAGAATAAATTCCTTTGTTATCAATTGATTATAAATTAGAATAAAAATAATTTAAAGGAAAATGAAATTTTTTTCTGAAACATTAATTTATGTTCAAAATATATTTTTATATTAATATATAAAATTAACAAATATTGGTGAATTATTATAATGAAATATCAATAATTACCCTGGTAATGGTTTTATGCAATAAAAACTATTTTCTGTGGAATTCGTAAAAATTAAATAAAATTTTACGCTTAAAATGTAGTTATCTAAAAAACTAGTTTTGTTCTTATTTTTCAGTATCATTTTAAAATTAATATATGAAATATATAGCATATTTTATTAAATAAAAATAATTACATATTTATACTCATAAGGATCAAATTTTTTAATTAGGACCCTTTAATTTTTCAACAGGAGTTGTGACCATGTTAAAATTTATCACCATGATATAGCGTAGATCAGGCTAATCTAGAATAAAATTAAGTGATAAGCCCACAATTTTTCATATTAATTAAAATTTGATGAATTTAATACTAACCTTAATACATTAGGATATAAATGGAGTTATTTAATTGACACTTTCCCATGAAAATTAAAAATATATTGTTCAATTCAAATAAAGTTACAAATTCAATCTATTTTTAATATCTCTTATATTTGTACATATTGGAAAAAGTATTTAATGAATTAATATATGTATCAATTTTTTTATCTGTAAATTTATCATCATGATATAAATTTAGTTTTAATTTTTATAAATTACATAATGAAAATAGTTTTATATACAACACCGATGTGATAATTATCCATTTAATAAAAAGAAATTAAATGATTTTTAAAATATTAGACGTGTATACATTGAATGTGTTAATGTGACCAAAAAAATTTATAGATATATTGTACGTATTATTGAGTTTTTAATTCATTATATTCTAATTTTATCATTATCTTCATGTATTCAAAACTATATTAATTAAATAGTTTCATAATTGAAAATAAATGAATTTAATAAAAATTATTTTTTATTAAATTATTTAAAAATCATAAAAATATAAAAATGAGGAAATTTGGATATGAAGTTGTCTATAATATCATTAATTATCCATTTATGAGAAAATTTTTACAATATATTAAAATTAAATCCCATTATTCATAAAAATATATTACTATAGTTTAAAATTAAAATTTTTTTAACCAAGGGTTAATAAAAATGAAAAGTTTTAGAATGACACCATAAGTCATCTATATTATATTTTATTATGGAATTTAAACCCTATATTATCTTAAATACTAATACATTCCAATTTGTATCCATGTTTCATGAGAATAAAATTATTATAATTTTGTATTTTGAGAAAATCGAAAGTGTCCTCACCTAAATTAAGAAAAAACACCTCATCCAACAATTATTTTCCCCATTTTAAGCCTTATAGTACAAAGAAACTCTTGAAATTTCCATTAAATATCTATTAATTTCCTAGAGTTCTTTTTTCCCCAAAATTCCAACCCTTGATCCATGCATATGATATCTAAATGACTCATTTCCAACAAGAGGAAATTGCATTACACAATAACTTTCTTTTCTAATTCTCATTACCTAAAATAAATCTATTGGAATTATCTTAAAAAAATAAATAAAGTATTCAAACTATTCTAAAATGTTATTAATATATTTAAAACATTATTATACACTCTCTTTAACATCAAATGAGATGTGAAAGTAGATCTTGTGCATACATACGACTTGCTTTCTCCATGTAGTGATAAATTTTGATTCTCATCTCCATATTTTATGAATAGTTATTATGATGGGTTTAATATTTATATATTATATTAATGTAATTATAATACTTATGTTATTATTATATCATTTCTACCAACTTATCATTCCCCCCTTTGGGAACTGATAATGGCGTTCAAGCTACACGTGGAATACCACCTCCATAAAGAAATTTGATTCATTTTTCATTTATATCTTACTTGTATAGTAATAGGGTTTACCTTTATTTATAATTATGAAAAATATTATATATTAATTATCTCTAAATTTAAATTAATATTTATATTTATTTTATTTCAATCGTCAAAAAATAAAAATTGTGTTCATCTGTACATACAACTAACCATCTCCACAAATAGTGTAATTCATTTTTCAATCTCAAACTTTTACAAATTTATATAAATATGTATATAATGAGTATATATTATATTTATATAATAGTTAATTTTTTTGAGGTTATGGAACCAATATAAATATATATTGACTGGATCTACTGAAAAAAAATAATTATTATAACCAAAACAGCTAACAACCATAAATATCAATTTTAGTGAAGAATTATTGGTACAATGGGGTGTTGAAATGTAATAATGGGTTAATATAGGATAATATAATTATGAAACTATATTTATAATAGAATCATAATAATATAATTTTTTATATAAGTGTTTAGAGTGATTTTTAAGATTGATGAACTTGAGGAAATGGTTTATTTTACAATCTCCTCGTTATTATGGATTTTTTGTGTTTAAGACTCCGCTAGGGAATATTTCTCATCCATATTCATTTTTAAAAAAAAAGTAAAAAAAAATTCTATAATTATATAATGATTTTTAATTTCATTATTTACTATTTTTTAATTTATATAAAATTGTTTTAAGGGGATGTTTTTTTGATTTTCTAAATAAGGTAAATTGAGACTTTTTCAACAAAAATATGGAATGATTGGGTTTTTAATTAACATCGGATTAACATATTTTAGATTCATCGTGAATAAAATTTTCTATGCAAAATAATTTATTTGTTTATAATAATTGTTTCAATGAAAATTTTTTCCATTATAAATTTTCAGCATTAAAAATCCAATTATAAAATGGAAAGGTTATTTTCCTCAAGAATTATTAATGTGATGTTTCATAATAATTTTACACTTATGATGAAATCCAATTATGTCACTTAATATTAATTAATGATATTATTGAAGGATTCCATCGTTATTCTTCCCGTGGATGGTTTAATTTTATGATGAAAATATGTTTATGAAATCTATTACCTTTCCACCGGTCATGTTAAGGGTTATGCTATGATGAAATGTTTATTAAACCCATTTATTTACACAGTTTTGGTTATGATGAATTATTAATGATCATGTGTAACACATATGTATTATTTTTCTTATATGGAGGTTGGGACCTATATCTCACTCAACTGAATTGGTTATAGATTAATATCTTATGATATTAATAGGTTTTGAATAGAGAGTGAACCCAGTTCATTAAAGGATATTTTCCACTATAACAGTTTAGAGAGTGAAACACGAATGCTCTAATAGTTCAGAGAGTGAATAAATTCCACTATAATATTCTTGGAAAAGAAACTTTATGACTGAAGGAGTTATTTTATATGAAAATTTTTATGCCAAAATTCTATATTTTATGTTAGTATTATGCTCTCATCGATCATGCTCTTTAATTTATTTATGACTCATGTCTTTTTTAATTCAAATATGTATTATGTTCCTCAAGATTACTGTTACTTATTTGTAGGGTGTAGTTTAAAAATGTTGATCTCATGTTATGATAAGTATTTTTTTCATGTTATTATTTTATGAAACATTATATATCTCCTGGATAGCCTTAATGAGAATCAGTGATCACCCAATTATTATGTTTCCTTTCCCAAAATTATGAAGAATGGTTTGAAGTATGATATATATTCTAATTACAGTTAAATAAGTGGGAGATGATGTAGATATATAATTAACCAGTTGATTATGTTTCCATGATTGAAAAGATACTATACCTAAATGATTCAAGAATTTATTGAAATTTTATGAAATGAATATTAATATAAAAAGATGTAATTCAAATGTATGAATAGTATGGGTCAAAAAAACTATATGTGTGTATTATTGTACATATATGGGGCTCCATTCCACTCTATTTTGCGAATACTATTTATGTGGTTTAATTTTAAAAGAGTTATGTTATAGAATTTTTTTTCTGTGAATATGTTATGGAGGATAACTTTCGGTGATCAGAAGTTTAACGGACCCCAAGAAGTGGTAAAAATCTTGGTTGTAGTGTCTCTATACAAAAAAAACCAATCCCTGGTGTTTTTTACATCATTTCAGTAATATAATTACTAAATATACCTTTTAAGAGATTTTGGTATAATGATCATTGTTCTTATTATATGTTTTATGTTCTTTATAAGTTTATTGATTCCAGAGTAATGGTTTTGGATGAGGTTTGTGTCCAAATTGAGAAGTTTTGTTGGATGGATTATAGAATTTGGAAAATGAATATATTTTATTTTCTACTGTAGAATAATATAAATCAATAATTCACTTAGACCAAACTAGAGGCGGTGAAGAAAGTTGAGTGAGATTTTTTTGGTAGATAATCATTGGGAATAATCCATATTTTACTCAAACAGAACCTTGCCTATCACATCTATAATGTGATAATATTTTCAAAACATATGAATGTTGTCATTGATTTCTATATGAAGATTACTGTATTGAAAAATGTGTTTCATTTATAGATTCAATTTGATATGTAAATATTGAATGGTAATCATGTGTCTGATTGAATCAATGAGTTCAATATGAATGTTATGTTTTCAGATCAATAATGGGTTCTTCTGACTCTCTCATCACTTCTATAACCATGGTATTTTATGGTTATAATGGTGATTAGATAAATATGTTAGGATAAAAAGTGTTTATTGATATAATATATTTAATTCTAAATTAGTATATTAACCAAAAAAAGATCCACGAATCTACTTCAATTTCTTATAGTGTGGAAGGTGGGTGACATTTCATTGCATTAAAAAGTTGTAATAATGGAAAAGGAAAAATAAGTACAATCTATATTAGTTATTCTTAATTTGATCTATTAATTAATCATTATGGTAATAAAGGTTATATTAAGAAGTATTTTCATGAGTGAAGAGACAATTATGGAGGATATTCTTTCAAATGTTTATCCATAAATTATTCTTTGGAAGATATGTTTTATTTATTAATATTTCTATCCACTCCCTTTATTATTGGATTATAGACTCATAAGACTAATTTTAATATACATCCATGATATAGGGTATTACAAACTATACTTCTATTAGATATATAAAGGTATATCTTTTCGATGATAAAAATATCATGAATATGGGTATGGGTTATGATTCCATCTAGACAAAGTTAAAAGGTCTTCTATAATAAAAAAGGTATATTTAATTTGATAACTTTTTATAACTTAAATTATAGATAGGAAAGTTAGATGATGTGGGTGTTTATACTACCTTGGGGAATGAACATTGATGTCAATTATATGGGAAAGGGATGAATGTTCGGTCTAATAATGGAATTTTGAAGATCATAAGCATTGAGTGTGGAACATTTGAATATTGTATCCTCAGAAAAAAGAATAAGCTCTTTTCAAACTAAAAGGTAATCTAACTAGAATCAAGATGTTGCATCTATTTCATAAATACATATGGGGAATCTCTATGCTCTATTCTCAAGAATTTTCCCTCTACAATGTTTCTTCATCGATATTATTACATGGATGGTGTGGGTGTTCTCTATCAAAAATAAGTGTAAAGTTGTAAGAACCTCCATCCAATATAGATATATGGGGGAAAAATTACTGAATGAAAAAAAAAGTTTGTGGATTGAAAATAGTGGGGAATATAGATGTAGAGAGTTTTTAATATTTTTCTAGAGAAACAGAATATAGATTGAGAGGAACTTACCAGTTACTCTGAAACCAAATGAAATAACATAAGGGATGAATCATACTAATGTAGAGAAGACTATAATATTGAGGATACATAATTGTTTTCCAATGAATGATCGGTGGTGTCCAATAATTATGATATTTTCTTCGTAAAAATATATCCATATTTTCTACTGGTCTAAGAAAATATAGAACTTTGTTGGTATGAAATAAATAATGAAATTTTCCACGTAAAAGTATTTTTTAACTCACCTATATACACATGGATTCAAAATAATATGATAATCTTGATGCTAAGCCCTGAGTGTGTTTTTTTATAGGGTATAGTGATGAATACATAGGATTTCATCAATTTCATAATAAATTTTTTATGTTAGTTAGAATATGTATTTTTAACTTCAATGAAGTTATATTTTGTAAAAATTATAACAAATTGGATGTTTTAGATTGTATAAAAGAATAATCACAAGGTGTGTTTTAGTTGAATTCAAGTCTGGATTTTTCATATGTTTTATAAAATTTAGGGTCTATTTTATTTCTGGAAACCCAACACTATAAAAAGGAATTCTAGATGATTGTTGATATAAAATGGTGATTCCAAGGATAGAAGTTCTAGAAATATTCGTGTTTTGGAAGCTTTGAGAAGATATATTTCATGTTAATTTCATGATGTCATGGTTTTAGAAGAGATTAGTTGTGGGGTTAGTTGTAGAGGTATACATTGATTCAGTTTTGAGTGAATTTATACAAAAATAACCTACATTATTTTTTATCATGTATGATATAGATTTTAATGTATAGAATATGTTTTATTATGAGTTACATTCATTATTTTCATTTATTCATGAGAAATGAAAAAAATTCCTTACATTTATTTCAAGACAGAGGAGCTATATGAATGGCCAATTTGAAAATGGGTACTTCAAAAAAAGGTTTAAATACTGAAGCATGAATAGATATTAAAAGGTTGTATGAGAAGAGGCATTTTAAATGTAGATAAAAAAAGTTTTGACCATTTCTATGGTTTTTAAGTATATGAAAATTCAGGTTTACTCAGAATTAATACGATAGAAGGGTTGTATGTGGATCAGTTATATTTGAAAACCTAATTTATTTGTGGAGTTTTAGATGATGAAATTTACATGGTGAATTTGGAGGGATTTAATGGTAAATGGAACTGGGGTATGATGTTTTAGATAAATCAAATACATTATGGTTTGTAGAAGGACCCAAGATAATGGATTCATAAGTTCAGTTCCATTATTGTAGAACATGAGTTCATCAAGATCAATAAAATTCATTGATTTTATCAAAATGGGTGTGGTGATGAGAGATTAATTATTTTAATCCTCTATATGGATGAAGCTTATTTATTTACTGGTAAAAGAAATGTATTATGAGCTGCAATATATATATTTTTTGGATGCTTTAGGATGAATGATACCAATCCAAAAAATTTATTTTATTGATGTATATAGTAGGGTAATTAAAGTCCATAATTTTGTTCCCAACTCATTGTTACTGCATTCAGATGTTAGCCGATTGATTCAGAATGAGTGAAGTGGATGGTTCTATTTTCAGGATTATTTTGAAATTTTTTTTATTATATGTTCTCTCTACAGTAAAAAATTTCTCATGTAGTGACAATTGTTATAATATTCATGGGTAATCGCCAAAACAAATAGTGATAAGTATTCTAGTGTATCCTCAGACATCTAATAGTTTTGAGATGGTAATTACATTGTTTTAAAATTGAAAAGTCGTCATAAGTGTCTCTATATTTAAACATTTGGGATTTTGGGTGGAACACACTGATATATTATGAAATATTTTGTATGTAAATTTACTATCATTGATAGCTTGTGTTACACTCCACACATAGTTTAAATGAACCATTATATAATATTAAATTATATTTACCGCATACCTGTTTGATGGGAATATATGTATAGTAAAAAATAAATTGTGATAAATATTCGGTTTCATGTTTATAAATTAATTCTTTGGTTTATAATTAATTTTATATAAAAATAAAAAAATCACTTAAATTTAAAAAAAAGTAATTTTTTTATAAAAAACATTTTATGTACAAAATATATTTTATTCATAAAAAATAAATTAATAATAATTGGAGACTAATTTTAATGCAATTAATATATTATATAATAAATAAAATTTGTATCATTGATTTAATATTTTTCTATGAATGAGATAATAATAACCCATATATTATTTTTAAAGTTGTATTTTACTATGTAGTTTTCATCATGTGTTGTATTATAATTTTAAAATTAATTTCTACCAATTATAGAAATTTCATTTGATAAATTGTATTCCATATTAATAATCATGAGGATTAATTTTTATCAAAATATACCTCTTATTTAATGTTTATATAAATTGTAACTATTGTAAAATTTATCTCCACATTAATGTTTAAAATAAGTCAGTCTCTAATAAAACTAAGTGATAATGCCATGATTTTTCATCCTAATTCTTAAAAGATGAATTACATTTTACCATTATCACCTTACAATCAAAATTTGGTTTTTTAATAGTCTATTTTCTATTAAAATGGCCTATCTAATGTTTAAAACAATAAATTTACAAAATGTCACTTCCTTATTTGTAAATATCTATTATGTCTCCTCATAAGAAAACAAGTAGTTTTTAAATGAATATACGGTAATATTTGAAGATTAATGATAATATTATCATGATATAAATTTATTTTTTAATTTTAATTAATTATATAATTTTCATATGCTCATATAAAAAACTAATGTGGTATTTCTCAAATTAAAATATATATATATATAATAATTTCAAAAATGTTAAAACTAATATAATTTGAGTGAGATAATGTGTACCATGAATTTTATTGATCTATATTTCATATTAGGGAGGTTTCCATGAATTAGATTAAAATTACATATTTCTATTTCTACAATGAATGTTAAATTAAATGAATAGTGTTAAAAATAATATTGATTATACTAGATAATAAACAATATTTTATTAAATGATATAAATTTCACTAAGTTATAATATTTGGTAAAATAAATTATATATTGTTTTAATCCTCAACCATGGTCCATTTATGAGTTTTTTCTATTTTAATGTCTAAATATTTAACCTTAAATGGTATAAAATAATAATATTACAGTAAATTTATGAAACTGTTATTAAAAGATTAAAACAAAACGTACAGGGTACAAATCTGATCTAAGATTGTCCAATTTTTTTATATTATTGTATTTTAACTCATTCTTATCTTATCATTGAAGATTATCAATTTGGATCCATTACACATAAAAATTTATTTTTTTTAATTTAATATTTTATAAAATTCCTAGAGTACTCTTCCCCTTAATTTTAAAAGGGACCCCCTCATTTCTCTTCTTCACACCACAATGAGCCTTCAAGCTCAACCAATATATTCCATGCTCTCATATCTATGCCCTTAGAAAAATTCTATAAGTACTGGTATTCCATAATTCCCAAACCCAGAGTCCTTAATTGAAAATCTAACGGAATTATTTTAAAGAAGAGGAGGTTAGAGTGCTTTCGAATCAAGTGGAACTCAAGGTAATGGTTTTTTTTCACTTTTATTTATGTGTCAAAAATGATATATTCAACAATTGTTTATATTTTATTGTTCATATAATAACCATTAATTTATTTTTAAGATTCCTCTTATGAAAATTTTGGTTTATACATATCTATCTAGTTTTCATTCTTTCATTGAGAATATGATTCAAAATATACCAAATTGGTAAAAGTTTTATTTTACAATGTCATTATTTATAAGGATTCTATATGATTATTTTTATGATGATGAAATCCTATTATATATATCTTATAAAAAACATAAATTTTTTTCCTCTAGTTATTCCTTGAGAATGCATGTTTTCCATTCATTTTTAACACGGTAAGTATCCATGAGACCGAAAATACATTTTTTAGGAAAATTGGATTCCATTCTTGCTTCTTATGAAATACCATTTTATTAAATATACTAGTTTTTCTGAAAAGGATTTAATTATGGGTTTCAAAATTATACTATGATGGTTTAAATTCTCTTTTACCCATGTTTCAGTTTTAATAAATGGTTTAAAAGTAATATTCTTATCATTTTCTGAAAAAGATAATTTTTAACTTTTTACCGAAAATGTAAAAATAATCTTTTATTTTAACATATACAGAATGGATATGATTTCATGTCATCATGAAAACTCAATTTTCTTATGATTCCATCAAAATATATCAATGTTATTTACAATGAAAATATTTTCCATAATAAAATTTGGAAATATTAATATTTTTAATGCGATTTTTAAAAAAGAAAAGTTATTTTCCACATGAAATATTTCAATGATACTTTAACAGTATTTTTATATATGATAGTATCCTTTGATTTTAATTATGAATTTATGAGGATATAATCCAATGATGTTGTTGTTACTCAATCTTGGTATGTTTAATGTTTTTCTTGATGAGATATTTATTAACCACATTTATTTTCCATGAGTTATTATATAATGAATATTTGAAATGTTTATGAATACCATTCTATCTTCATGGGTTATAATTTGTTGATTTGAAAAAAATTATAATATTGTGGAAAACTTATGTAATAGTTTCATTATGAGATGATGGTTATGTTATAACCAATGATGTAGAGGACATTATAATCGAGGATAGTTGTTACATTATAACAGTGGACGGTGGTTATGTTATATCCAATGATCAATAGTACCTATATCTTAATCTATTTTATCGGTTAATGATTGATATATCATTAGATAAAAATGATAGGAATGGGGATTGAATGATAATTTGTAAGGGACTGTGTCCATTTTGATAGTCATGGGAGTGAACCTTGACTACTAAGATGGTTTGGGGTTTGAACCCATTGCACTATGATAGTCCTAGAAATTATCCATGACTAATAATGAAAAAATAGTCTCTACTTATGTGATTTTAAAAAAAAAATAAAATAAAATTAGGCTCTCATGGATCACATATTTTTTATTTTTTTTCGGTTTTATTTATTAGGAACTACCATGTTTTATTCCATGACTTATTATTATGTTATTTTATATGCATGGAATGATTTTAAAATGTAAATTGAATATTCTTATGCCCTTAAAACCTTTTTATTATTATGTGACCATTGATATCTCCCTCATTTACCCATACTAAGTATATGACATCACATTTTCTTATATTTAATTTCCATAGTTTATAAATTATGGTTTTAGGAATAATATTTCTAGGATGGGTGCTAGTTACAAAGAACATAATTGGAGATAGTTATGAACTAGAAATCTATGAGTACATGTTTCCAAAGTCATAGACCTATATAATTTTGGCATGGATCATTATGTAAGTAATGAATACTCATATATTAAGATGTGATATCTATGTATGAACAGAATGATTAAATATAATTTATATCAGATAAAAGATTAGTTAACCTTTCGAAACTAGGATGTGATATATTTAGTAGGAATCCTTGGTATAAATATAAATGTATTTAAGAATATTAAGGATTTAGAAGCTATCATGAATGACCAAAGGTCAGCCTAAGGTTCATACAATAAGGTTCCACGATTTGTAAATCATATAAATGATTTTTCATGATTATGTGGTTTTAATATATGATTATTTTTTCTAATGATATGATTTTTGGTTTTAATAAAAGACCAAAACTTAAATTAAATATGTTATATTGAATGTGATGAAAAATACAGTGATTTTCCTCTTGATAACCCAAATTTTATGGTAGATGGAATGATTAATATTTATTTTATACACACAAAACCTTCCAGTGTTATGAATCATAAAAAAAATCCAAACAACCATGATATATAATAATGTTCTCTTGATTCTTTCATAAGGAATCTTCCACCTTCTTTTAGTGGTTCCACTGATCCCATAGTTTTTGTGAAATTGATCAGTACCATTTGAATGATATTTTCAATTCTCCAGTTTAAGAAACTATAAAAAGCTATCATAAACATTTAATATCTGGAAGGATAATAATATCTAGGGTGTAATATTATAAATAATACTTGAATAGAGGAATAAATTCACTATAGGGAGTGGGATGAGTTTAATAAGATATTTTCACATCATGTACTTCCCTTATAATATACTCACAATGATCGATAATGAATTTATTGAACTCAGTAATAAGAATGACGAATGTATTGGAACATATAAATCTAATTTGACAAGACTTTGAGGTTTTTCTTCTAGTTTAATAATTATCTCCTATAAAAAATTGATCAATTCATTAGTGGCTTAAAACCAAGACTCCCAATGGTGCTAGTAGTAAGAGACTTTAGTGGATATGAAGAAATCACTTGATGTGAACTCATGGTAGAAATGGGAATTAGGTAATCTCACCAATACTAAGGTTTTTATAATAAAATGATGATAGTTACTCAAGATAACTCACATGTACGAAGAAATTACATTTACCTACCTGAATTAAATGTGGTAAGAAACCTTGTGGGTATTTATTGGGTGGAACTGGGTTATTTTTAAATGTGGGATGGTTTAACATAAACATAGTAAATTTTAAAATGTAGTGGAAAAGAACTGTAGATAGAATAGTGGAAAGGAAGACGCAAACTGATGGACCTCCCATGCTCTAATGCTTCATTTTTAAAGAGATCGAGAATAATGTGAATCAATTTCCTATTCCAATGGATAATGAGGATAATAATAAACAATATCATATAAAGATAATTTCTAAAGGGAAATATTATGAAATAACATTATCTAATGTGAATCATGAAATTTTGGGGACAATTATCCTCTATGATAGAATTTGTAATTTAATTAGGATTTTTTATAAATAAACCATATGAAATTATTATTTTTCATCCATTAGTTAAATTTTTTATGATTCTATGAATTAACTACATCACATTACAAGGATAATAAAATAATGAAATCACATCTGATATTATGTCAGGGTAAGAATATACCCAAGGTTCCAATGTAAATTTTTTTATCCAAGATAGGTGTCAATTTAAGGAATAAAGGGTGAATTGTCTTGGGGAATCATATATGTCTTCATGTTATATAAATTTAAGAGTTTTGGATAACACGTGGGATTATGATTTTTTTTTGTTTAATGATAGGTTCAATTTTTTTTACACCCCTATTCATTTTTTATGTGATAGGAGTTTATCAAAATTAAGGACATTTTTGTAGACTTTTTTGGGAAAACAAACCTTTTGATTTGTATATGTTTTTTTAGAGAGTATGAGGTGGAATTTTTTTACATTTTTTGGACATGAGATTAATGTTATTTGAAAAATTCGGTGTTTATAATATATTTAATATTGAGTTAGTTTTATGTTACATAAATATTAAAACATTATAGGAATTATATTTATATAATTTTGGCAAAAAAGGAAACCCACATGCATGGAGAAAAACGGTTGCATCCAGCAAAGCCGTGAGACTTGAACCCATAACCGAAGAGATATAAGGGTATAATTCCTACAAATATACTATAAGAAATGTTATTTTTTGTGTTACACCATTATGGGTTATATTTAATATTATGTATCTCGATGCATAGTGTTTTATCAAGTCAAGGTAGAGAGCCAAAAGGGTCTAGGGTTGGTATAACCATTATCCATAGTGAAATGTAAAATAGAAAACATCAATATTGATTTTATAGTAAGAATAAAGAAAACATATAAAGTAAATAATGATATTTGGGTTATAGTTGATCAAATTATTAACTCATTACTCATAATTTTTATCAGAGAATACTTACCTCTTGATTAAATTTCCAGAATATATGTTAAGGAAGTGGTAAGGTTTCATGGAGTAGCACATTATATTATATCTGATCATGACACATGTTTTACCTTGAAATTGTTGAGATTTATTCAAAATTATCTTGATATATATATGAGTATTACTATTTCTTGTCATACTTTTATAGATGATTATTTTGATAAAAAATTTAAATTTCTTTAATATCTTGTGTTACACACAACAAAGCATTTAAATGAACTACGATATACTATAAAATTATAGTCACCACCAAGATATTAAAATTAATGGTATGAATAGGACTAAATAAATTATAAAAAACATTATGGTTACACATTTATAAATTAATTATTTTTATGTTAATTAATTAGAAAAAATCATTTGAAAGTAAAAGTGATATTTTTTAAAAATACTATTTTTAGGCGCAAAATATAATATAATGTCAATATAATAAATTATTAACTATTTTTTAATGAATACACTGAAATAAATATAATATATATTAGAAAAAATTTTCCAACATTCATTTTATATTTTTCTATGCTTGGTATAATAAAAAACCTAGTTTCTTGCTTAAAATTGTATTTTATTAAAAAGATGTTTTCATATTGTGTTGCATGGTTATTTTAAAATTAATTTAGTCCACTTATAAAAAATGAATTTAATAATATGGATTCCATATATGTTATTATTATATTAAATTTTTTTAAATAATCCCTTTTTATATTATGTCAATATTAATAGTAACCATGGTAAAAATGTTCACATCAATAAAGGGTGGATCAAGTTAATATAGGATAAAAAAAGTAATAAGGAAATCATTTTTCATCCTATTTTTTGTTGGATGAATTTTAGTATGACCGTATTACCTTATTCTCTAAAGTTTTATTAATTTATACTCTTCAATAAAATTAAATATATAATATGTAAGGCAAAAAATGTTACTAAATGTCACTCTCTAAATTTTCAATATCACTTATGTGTCCTCATAGATTGAAAAGAAATGTATTAATGAATATAAGTATCTATTTTAAGATTAATGGAATTATTTTAATTATTGATATTTATTTTCATTTCATAGTAAATATATAATGACCTAAAATGATTATGTAACCCTGACACAATATTTCTCTAATTAGTAAAAAAGTTTATAAAATTATATTAAAAATACTAAAAGTAAACTAATTTGACCAATTTAATGTGTTATATTAATATTACAGATATTAATAGAATATTATGGATGTTTTAAAGCATTATGTTCTAATTCCTTTTTTGTATTGATTCATTTAAAGCCAAAATAAATGAATAGTGTTAAAAATGAAATTAATGATATTTTACAATAAATAATATTTTATTAAATTGTATAAAATTAAAATATATATTATATTTAAAAAATTGAATGGGATATGATTTTGGACATCAACCATGGTCCATTTATGGAGTTTCTTTCATTTAATAGTAATGTTTATAACCCTTAAAGGGTAATGAATTTTATTGTTATTGTGCTTGTAAGAAGGGTTAATAAAGGGTTAAGAAACATTAGGGTAAAAATTTGATCCAAACATTTCAGAATTTAATTGGATTGGATGATTTAGACTCATACATGTATTAGATTCAAATATTATCAATTTTGAGTCATTTGGAAATAAAAATTAACATTTTTTAATTTATTATTTTAAGAAATTACATGATTTTCCATCCCCTCGTTTATAAAATGAAACCCCTACATTCTCTTCGTCACATAACATTATGCCTTATAGCTTGAACAAACTTGGTCGTGTTATCTTCTCCAACCCACTATCCACATTTTGGTAGTAATAGACTTCCTAAAACACCAACCCTAGAGCATGTTAGAGGATATCTAAAAGATTAATTTCAAAGAACAGGATGTTCGAGTTTTTCTAAATTTAGTCGAGTTCAATTTGAGGGGTTTTCACCTAACTTTAATTTCCATGGGACATGTGATATAATCCACACTTGTCTCTTTTGTGTAATGTATATTATACACATGAATGTCTTATTATGATTCCACTTATAAAAATTATTGGATATATATATCCCTCTGATGTCCTTTCTTTAATGAGGAGTAAGATTGAAAAGTTTCCAAAGTGACAAGGTTTTATGTTATAATATCATATCAAATTAGAATAGTTTTTTATTACGTTTTCAATGATGAAATAAAATGATATATCTCTCAAAAATCTCATGAATTTTATTATATATTCTTTTCATTATAATTTATTTTTTTTATTCATTTAAAACACCTTAATTATTCAAGTGATGGGAAATATATTTTGTGACACCCACCAAATGAGAATCAAAAATTTTATATTGATGAAATACTCGAAGCATATGTATTATTATCACTATAAAATTAAATAAGTAGCATGGATACATGGTGATCATGCTAATGGATCCCATAAATCACTTGAACCCTCATCATAAACGTCATCACATGACCCCAGGAATGTCATGTTATAATATTATAAATTATTCAAAATCTGATAATTATTACATGAATACCATGTAGTGGATCCTTATACTCATAAAAATCCAAATTAGACAACCCATATCATAATTTAAATCCCTTCTGGTAATTCTTATTTATTTTATGACCCTCCATCATTTTCATTCCCCTAATAATGCTACATATCAATATACAGTCTCCTGACAGTCACCCAAATACCATATAAAATAAAAACTAAAAAAAAAAGATGAAGCTTCATGTGATGGAATTTATTTTTATTTTCACGTGAAGGGATTATACATCTCACCTGATCAGTACAATGATCACGTAGGGTCCCTTGTTTCGTGTCAACCATTCAATGTGTAAGACACTAGGAATGTAACCTTCATCATGTGAAGGCCCTCATACAAGTCAATTTGATTATGCGATGCACCATTGACAAGTAGAGTAACCGTCCATGAAAATTCTCACATGCCATTGTGATATCCTATATTGATCATGTGATCCCCTAATGGAAATTCAATGTGTAAATGTCAAAATTATTTTCATATAAATATTAAAAACTAATAATGGATGAATAATCATGTGAATGGTAGTAATGATGTTTTAAATTACAAATGTATATGATTTATATATGACCAGTCAATTAATTAGGTGAAACCCCTTCCAACATGCTAGCCTCATCATGTGAATATTGTTGGTCATGTAACCTTTGTCATGTGAAGGATCTCATACATGTATACAGGATTATTCGATGAGTCGTAGAATATAATATAAACCATCCATAAAAACACTCACACACTTTTGTGACATCCAATATTGATTATGTGATTCCATGATATATATCCATGGGAAAAAATTTAAGGCCTTGGAAAATAGAAGAAAAACTGATAGAAAATAAGTAAGCTTCATGAAAAAATGAGTTACGTTATTTAACATATTAATGGTCGATGTAGTACCCATGATCATTCCATTTATCACATTAAATCCATGTTGAAATGTTGTTCTCATCACACAAAGGTTACTTGATATATAACCTCTTACATGTGAAGGATCTCAGACATGTCCATTTGGTATAGCAAGGCCCTGATAGAAAATCAATGGTAAAGTTCCATATCCATTATAAAATAAATATTAAATTGGAGGAACCCTTTTTCAAATTTTATTTATGTTTTTTTCTATTTGAAGGACATCTGAGAAGAAATATTTATCTTGTGAAGGGAACCAAAAAAGAATCACTTGATCTTGAAAATTACTCATTGGTAGGTGTCCTGATCACACAAAAAATCTTTAGCATGTTATTATAATCTTTTGAATGACCTTTTACAAGTTTATATAATCATTAAAATCTTTATGATAATCAATGGGTCCAAAAAAGTTTGTTATGATAGAGAGATGTTGCAGATTCTATTTATCATGCATCATAAATATGACTCAAAGGATGACACAAGGTAAGTTGACAGGAAACAAATGATGCTCCACCAACTCAAGACCATATACTTGACATACACTCATAAAAATTGGCATATATCTGCGTTGGAGGGGCCTTTAAATTTCTCCCTCTTGGAACAAAATACACACACAGTAGTGAAAAGGTGAATGCAGACTTCTATGATCATAAATAAATACAATCATAAGGGTTTTCCACCATGTTACCCTAAGAAACAACATAAGGGATTAAAAAGAATGTATATAATCATTTTTTAATCACCTTATTGACCATGGAAATTAATTATGTCGTGCTATTAGTATTACACAATTGAGTTTCTATATTTCAACTTGCTCGCATGAGGACTCAATAGGCCAATACCGGATGGAAATTGATGCACTTGTGTGATAATTTCTGAAAAATATACAATACTTACATGAAGATGAATATGATGATTTTTATTTTAAGGATTTAGGATCCCCATGTTACCTACTAATTAGTCAAGAAACATCATTTGGGCATATCATCCAGATCATGTCACGGCACTCGGCCATATTATATATGTCCTGTGAAGTCCTCCTGACATGTCATCCATGACACCTATAGTCCTATATACATATCAAGAAAATAATGTGATTTTCTCTATAAATATAAACCATGATGACATGAAACACTTGGATATTTATACAACACTCATGTGAATCACCTTCGAAATTTTATCCATATCATGAGAAACCCCCGATAAAAATCATCCAAATAACATGATACCACATTGGAATGTCATCCAAGTCAGGTGAAGTCACCTATAAATATTATCCATGTCACATGAATTCATTCAATCATGCTAGAAAAGACATGAAATAAAACCCGGACATGTAATCCATTTTATATGATAGCTTTCCAACATGTCAAGCATGATCACATGACACTCTTATATTTTTCCCCGTCGACAACATGTAGTGACCTCAGACAAGCCAGGCGAATCATGTGATCACCCTCAAACATGTCCCCTAGACAATAATGAATTTTCAACACATCCATTGTCATGTCATAAATAAAACCAAGAAATGAATAGAAAAAATCCTTATAATTGTTAGTTAGACAACCAAGACATGTCTGAAGGACACTGAGGGTATTTTTGGTAGACAATCAGGATATGACAAGAAGACACTCTGGATATGTCAGGTGGACACCACCAGAAAAATCAAAATTTTCTATCAAGTATACTAAATAATGTGGCCTCTAACCTTGTGAACCCCAAAACATGAGAAATTTTTTGGAATTCCCATTTCATATGGGAACAGTCTATAAAGGCATAATAATGTATACTCAAAACATTATATGGATATTATGGGATTATCATGCCATTGAGACATTCTAAACTAGCCACTCATGGTTCCAAATCATTATTAATCAGAGGGTAAGGGTAACATTTCATCTTTAAGAATTATAATACATATAACCCGCCTCCACATCTCAAACACTCTAACCCATTGGACCCAAAATCTAATGTGTGATTATTTTTCTTCCCCATCCCTTACCTGATTGATAATCCAATTGAACAACTATTACTCAGATTCCTATTATAAAACGGATAGATTAGACATCTTACCAAGGCCTGAGATTCATATCAAACATCCTATTTGGGGCCATCACATCGCATATGTCTCATATCCATGTGATGTTAGTCATATCACTAGTTTTCCCATGATTCCCACACTGAGCATGACTCAAATGGTCTTATGGAATTTCAATAATCATATAACTGGAATCCAAAAAATCCCCTGACTAGGAAAACCTAAGAGTGTAAGCCATGTTTAGTGACATGATCCAACATCCCTCATATAATGGAATTGTCCTTAGTTTAAGTCCTATAAAAATTATTATATGGGTAATCCCTAGAGAAATAACCCTCATAAAAAATTATTATCTATCAATTTCCATTAGTGGGTTGTGGGTATATCATTCTACAATGAATATAATTCATCTTATAAGTAGCATACATAGTTTAACTTATTAATGCCCATTCTCAATACCCAATGCATATATTCCCTCATATATTTACCTTACATATGATGTTAAACAACACTGATTGGTCTTAACTGAACTATAAGGTTTTGGTTTCATTTTATAAACACGATATTTATGACACCTTATGAGGGATAAACCCTATCCTAGAAGCACCAATACTATCCTTTGATGGGATTAAACCTTATATTTTTGTGTTAAATAGTTTAATAATATTAGAATCTATCCATGTAAAGGAAATAAGATTAATTTAATGGAAAAATTCAGATACATATAAAAGGATTCATTAATAGAACTCACGTTACATGTTGAAGTATTCAACACTCGTTCATTTTATTAGGGTAACCAATATCGTATTGGGATTTTTGAGAGACTATAAAACATATATTTGATCAATAATAGATTCTATAAATAATTAATACTTTCCCCAAAAAAGGTTTACTGAACATGAACTCTCCTCTAGACCAATTTTAGTTCCTAAGTGTCATTATGTAAGAATACCCAAATGACCACATGACTTTGTAATGTAGTTATGTAACATGTTATAGATGTGGGAACTACTAGAACTTCCCAAGAGAGATGAAAATGTTAAAACCTACATGATTGATTTTGTGACCATACTTGAACCCCCCACAATCAATCTTCAGCCTCAGCCTTCAAATAAGAAAAAAAATGTTTAACCCAACAACAAAGAGTATAATGATAGATAACTGAAACATTATAGGAATAGAAAATAATATATCCTAAATAAAGGGAATAATACCATTCCTATGTAAAAACTGGTTGACCCTACATGAACCTCATAGTTAGAAAAGATAATAGGTTTATGCACATCAAACTATTTAATTCCTAAGAACATCACTTTTGATGGAAATGAAAATGGTGTACCCGAAGTGAATCCTTCAAAAAATAAAAATATTGGCTGAAAATGATTTGGGATATCTTTTTCCACCCATATTTAAATAAAATGTGTATTAATGATGTGAAATCCATTATTAATGAATTGTAACTAGGGTTACAATCAAATAGTCCATTTCAAAATGAATATTTCATATGAAAAGAATGAACAAATCAAAAACAATAAAGAACATTCGGGTTTCCCATGCATAAGAGAATGAGAATGTTTCACACTAGATACGATTCACTAATTTATGACCTTGTTTATTTTTTTCATTATGACTATTTAAAATGCTCTCATAGACATCTTGGGTTGAGATAATGTCTCATCAAGAAAATTGTATAGAACCTATTCTTATGTAGTGACCTCTATAGGTTAAAATAAAACTCACCCACCCAAAGCCTTTATATGTAGATGGAGAATGTGATGATTCAAGAATACCACCGTAATTGTATGATAAATACCCTCAAGGATTCATGTACAATTCTATAGATGTTGAAGATGAGATGATCGTCTCATTCTTTTGAAGCTACCAATAAACTCATGGAACCTGTCACCACCAAAAAACACTTCAAGATATGATCCCTATTTTTAGAAAATTTGAACCTTCCATATAGTTGGATGGTGGATAAATAAGTATATGATGGATCCATCCTAGTTTAGGATCTATTGAGGAGGTATCCTTTCAATTTCCATCACCAGTTTCATCCCTACAGTTCCCCTCACTCCCCTACTGAGAGAACCACCCCCAAAATTTCAACCCTTGTCAGTCATGCATGGGTACTAAGGAGGTGTAATTGGGAACTGAAATATATGGATAATATGGAGTGGTATCATATCCCTACATCCAATGATGAAACTAGTCTCTATATTCTTATAGTATCTAGTAGGTAGGCTCATGTCAATTCCCACTCGGATCAACTCTGTATGCTTACTCATATATTAGTCATGGGGGAGGCACATATCCCTTCTCTAATTCATTATTTCCATCAGAATTTTCTGATGTAAGAAAGAGTACATGGGTGGACTTATATCCCCGCATCAATCAAAGGCATATTCCAATATATTTTGTATAATTATAATCTATTGTCCTATATTCATATACACACATTTCTAAAGTGTCACTACATTATAGCCATAGTAGGAGAACTCCACTGGTATATTCTAGAACATGTAGAGATATAGGGACAGGAACATATTCATATGCCAGCATCCATAGTAGCAGATCACCATGATTGTATGAATAGGTGTATACTATAGATTAAGTGAACATTTATTCTCCCCTCCGGGATGTTTATTGGATTATTTTGATAATGGATAAGTCATATCATGGGGATCGTATCTCTATTCCAATTGAGGCTCCAAGTTGGTTTCGAATATTCCAATGTATATGTGCACATTACTATTGAAAATTACTAGTGGAATACTGCAAGGGAAAAGGACGGGGATCATATCCATACTCCAACCAATGTTTGTTGGTACAGTATGGAAGTCGCCTCAGAGAAGGCTCATATCCCTTCCAATGATGCTACTCATAATGTTACAGTAGAATTTGGAATCTAGGATCATATCCCAATTTCCACTGGTGAATGACTAGACCGGCATCCTTCATAGGTAATAAAAGAGGAGGCACATATCCCTTCTCACATTCCAAAGGTGTTTCAATATATTCCAATGGGGAATGTATATTTGAAATAGGATCATACACACAATTCTACCATGATTGAATGGTCTATTCATGAAATCATCCATAGGAAGGATCATATTTCTTACAATACTATAGAACCTCGCATACATACTCCAAAATTATTCTCAGCACTAGGTTTTTATCCTTGTATCATTGGGAGATTATCAACATATTCTATCAACCCTCATTCTTCATTCTCATATCCCTACTGTACCCCAAATGGAATGCAAACATAATTCATCCATAACATATATTGTGACACATATTACTAATATTCCCAATGTAAAAATACTTGAGGTTCTGTGATTCATATTAGAAAAACCTAAAGGGGTTTTCGACTGTTCATCTTTTGTTGAAGTCTGTCACTACATCAATATTATTCCTCACATTAGTGTAGATATGGATCATAGGGACTCTACTCATGGAATCTACCATAGTTAACCTCTCCATGATTATATCTTTCCCGAAAAAGGAAATCCCCCTCTTTCTATGCACCTTCATATATAGAGGTTCTCAAATCTCATATGTCTTTGTTTAAAGTGATTCTAGAAACATTGGTTTTAATGGTACATAGTTCCCTAGGAACTATAAGTAGAACTTCACCACATTAAACATGAAAAACATTAGAAAGAACCTCTATTGACTTACTAGGTGGAGGAATTTAATTATATTGAACTAGATTCCAAGATGGAAATATGGTGCTAGTTATCGTGAATCAACCTCTCAACCATGTTATGTCTCATCTCTACTTCATATTATGAGATCTGAGATGATATATAAAAGGGGTACTTGAATTAACTAAGATTGAACATGTTGGTTACTCATCAGGGTTAATGTATACACACATATTTTGTCTAGGATATGAGGTAATTTTATAGAACATAAATTCTCTCTTCTATCAGTGTGTACTTGGTTTCATTACATATATCCTGAAACCTAAGGATATAAGGGTATAAAAATTTTCAATGATGTGTTTGTCTTCATATCATTAGAACTTCCCATTGACTTATTTTTAAATCCCCATCAAATGTACGTCTACCAGGAGGGAGAAAATATAGATAATTTCACATCACAATGTAACCAAAACAGTAAATCCCCCATGATATAGTTTCTCATAATGTTACAACTACAAGTGAAATTTGGGGATCGGGTAATGCATGGTCTAGATAGTCAATAAAATGATATTCCCCCACATTAAATGATTAAATACATCATGAATTGTTGGATAGGGCCCCTAAGAGACTCCTGGCATCGGAACCTAAAAAATGGTATTGAATTTTAGAAATATATGATGAAGTTGTTGATAACCCAATAGCACCCTGTGGAATATTACTCCCATCATAGGATTCCATCATACCCAAACCAAACATAAATCAAATTACACCAAATCAAATGGATTATAATAGTAGCCTCTATAGTTTTCATCAATGATTGAACCGAACCCATTGTAATGGGGGTATTTTTGTCCCCCCCTACACCCCTCATGTAATCAAAACCTAATAATATCCTTGAAATATCAGTAAGAGATACAAACCAACAACATCATTTAGGACTAGGGGCATTTTTATCTCAAGCTCCCTTTCCCACCATTTTCCTCTCACCCTAATATGCTCCTAGATAAATCAACAGTAGTTCTAGATCATCCATAACCCATAAGGATGGGGGAATTTATAACCTAATTTACATATCTGGATCAATAAAATCCCCAATTAGAATCACCCAATGCTCAAAAATAGGACTAGAAAGTTCCAATAGTATCCCAAAATTATCCCATCCGATAGGCATGGGGTCATTTCTGTCAATAACATCACCTTGTAATGAATAAATATTCTCTAGTTTCAGAGGTAAATAATGATATCCAACATCCAATATTTTCCTCCAACCACGAGACATACCTTTTCAATTTTGGGACCATTCATCAAACATTATTAGAAACCCCCCTATGGTAACTATTTACAATCCAAGATGGTAGGAATGTACCGAAATGTAAATATCCCCATAATGATCCCAATCCAAAATGGTTCAATATGAACAAGGGGCATAGAAATGGATCTGATTCCACCCTTCAAAGGCGAGTAAGAGGTAAAAAATCACCCTATTTTAGGGAGAGTAATTGGATAACATCAATTTCCTGATACACCTTAGGGAATTTCATCACTATCAATCGTAAAGATGATGCAGACAAAGAGATAAATATAGAGGGATGTAAAGAAAAAACTATACCTTGATTGGAATTCAATTTGGATACACAAACTAAATAATAATGTATATAGAATTTGAGAAGGATCCATACCTCGCACCTCTAAATGATGAACTAGCACCTCTACTGTAGAACATTTCCAACGGTAAAGGGAATGGTGTTGCTGTTTCCCATTCACCATCACGAATATCTGAAATTCTTTCCATAGAGGAATTTCTAGAATAATATGATAATGAGATATCGAATCTCATATTGTTAATGAAGAACTACACTGGGTAAATATTTCCATCGGTAATCATCTTTAAATAGATACAAATGTCCATTCATCAACATATTATGAGAGCGATAATCCCCCTACATGAATGGTAGTTGAGCATTAGGCCAGCAGTAGACCTAGAAAATTGGTATATATAAATGAATAAGTTGAGGATGATAATGACCTTCCTTCATTATAGATATAACCACTTCATCATTAGGAAAATAATCCCTTCACAGAATAGATAAAGAATCAGTAGGATATGAAAATGGTTCGACCTCATCAAAAATATTTTTTACCCTATAGATGTTAGGTGGTCCAAACAGTGGTACCTTCTAAACACCTCAAATCCATTGAATCCCTAGTTTCTCGAATGGAATACAAGGAATGGTGGTGCACAACCATGAATCCCAAGAATTACCTCTATCCTGAATGAGTGGATGAAACTTTTCCACAAAAAAATTTTCAATCCAAACTTCTCAACCGTTGATGGGGTGATTGATCAAGAACAACATCTCAATTACATCGTATCATAATTTCTCCTACTGATGTGTCCTCAAGATCAAAAATTGGTAAAAAACATATTTTTCAATGCATACTATGGTTGTTCCATTCATAATTTTGTATAGAATCCTTCCAAATGAACTATTTCAGTATGGAAAGAAGTTCATCACCAATTACATAATGATTTTAGCTCTATGATCATGAAAATTTAAACTTTTTACCAAAACAATTGCAAAAAATGTGATAATTAATTGGATTATAACTTCATCACCTAATGGAACTATTTAACCTATTCATGTATTATACCTCTCTTACAAGAGAAACTATTGCAACTCTATTGATAAAATATTTAAAATATGATAAAAATCCCATTGACCTCAATGATGTATCTGGGTGGATACTTTGAGTTTCCAGAAATGGGAAAACACCAAAAATATTTCATTCAACAGACCTAGGATAAATATTGGTCCATGAAATCAATATAAATAAATAGGATGGGGATGTTAGAGACTACTAGTTTTACACTCAAACTAGTAGAAACTCCCATTCATGTACCCTAGATGGACCCAAATCGTATGGCACCACCATTTGAGCAACAGCTATAACACAATATCCCTCAATCATAAGGAAAAAAAGATTAGGGTCTCCTATGATTTGTGAAATGGATTAATAAATAAAATTAATTATGATATGATTAGGTCCTAGGTTATTTCTTTACATCCATAAAAATAACCTTCTCAAGATATTGATGCCTATGAACCCCAATGGGATAAATCTCACTGATCTTCCTTACTAAATCCATTTTCAAAGGAGGCAAGGACACACCATCCAGGCCTGATTTTTCATTGAATAATTATTTTTGAGAATATTTGATTCTAAATAGGTTATACTAGGGATTTACTAAAAAGTGGTGAACTATGTAACCAACAATCTACTAAAAGAATAGGGTGACTTGAAATAACTTACGGCCTATCATGGACATAAATTCAATAAATGGATGACTCAAAACATTTTTGGCCAACTTCATGCCACCCAGAGAGAACGTATTCAAAAACTAACGATGATAATGATACCTAGGGATACATCATTGAATACACCTCCCATGGGTTGTCACAATTGTGGGACATAGGAAGAGACCCAAGAGTCTGATTCATATTCAACACTCACATGAAATATGAGTCATGAAAATTTATTTCCTAGAAAATGGAGAATGGGTTCCTCCCCTCTAAATAGAACCCTTAATGGATAGAAATAGACATTTTTATTCATTTAATTATGTTCACATAATGCATCCCTTCTCTAATGACAAATAAACATCTAAGGGTTAGTTCCTCATACCTGAAAAGGGAGATGGAGGCTGAGGATGCAGAATCCAATGATACAAGGGACCAATTAGGCATGGTCAGATACAATATTTTATTCATATACCTACTAAAGCCATATATATGGTCAAGACCCATGTATGAACGCTCCCATCAAGTCCAATAGAATCCAAAATATTCCTCATATCCTTCCAGTGGTTATTCAATCCAATTCAGTTTACATGGCTGATTGGAGGGGAATAAATTTTATGATTAGCCTAGAAAAAGGGGAATGATTGTGAGACCAGTTTCACCTGAAGAATATGATTCATCCTCTACTCAATCAATTATAACATACACCTCAAACACCTCAAATCCTCAGATAAATTATAGGGAGAAACCCCACCTTGGAAATTTATACCTCAAGCTCCATATAAAAAAAATATGAATATGTTTTCATTCATTCTAACTAATCTCTATATACTAGATACTCTCAAAATTTAGAAATAACTCATAGAGTCGCTCATCATGACCCTATATATCCAATATATGTTCAAGACATAATTTTTTGAAGCTAATGATTATACATTAGAGATAATTCCATCAAAATTTCATGTCACCATATCGGTAATATAATAGGATCAAGAAGAAGTTATCCAGGGAAATATCATACCCCTTTATGATTTAGGAAAACAATATAATGCTTAAATTTTATGGTCACGGGTATTATTTTAGGATCAACCACATCCAAATTCTAGACCTCTAGTGTTTGGGATTTTGTGATGGGTTTTTCATAGACAATGAAAACCATTCAAGGGTACATCAAGAAAGAGAAAAGGACTCCTTAGAAAATCCATACTAAAGATAAATTTAGGTATATCACATAAATTTTATATTATTTTTTATTTGTGAAAAAAACATATGATTTCAGGCTTGGAAGACCTTTTCTTCATATCTTCATAGTATTACCTTCAATATTTCATCAATGATTGAAATACACCATCAATGGGATGGTTATCAGACTACATGGTGATAGTGCACCCTTCGAGTAATGTGAATCCATATATGTTGAGGATTTTTTTGCAAGAAATAAGGATAAATACCAATGGTGGATGATGATATATATTTTACATCCCCCAATTGCTTGAGTACCACCCCAACAAATCCCTAAATCATGCTCAATGGTGTTTATGTTCTACCCATAAACCTAATCGAGGAAATAGATTTAATCCCAGTAATCTATTTTAAACCATTGACATACTTTTCTCATTTCCACGTGGTAGGAGTCACTTCATAAAATGTGGATTCACTAAAAGGCAATAAATCCACTTATTTGTTAGGATTCAATAATTCCCTTCTGTTATCAAAAAAATTGATCAATCCACAAGTCATTATCTACATCTCAGGATATTTAGGCTTCTACTACCCCTTTTCATAGAATAACAGAAAATAGGTATCACAAATACTTATCTATGATGAATAAATAATTTTAGTATGATATCATCTCTTCTCATGGAGAATATTTGCCTAACAGTGATAGAGATTCCCTTGAATTACCCACCATTTCTGAAAATTCATCGATAGACTAAATGATGGAAGAAGAAGAGTGTAACATCATGAATTTCTCTCCCATATTTGAGGAAGCAATATCCACCACCATTGATGAGATTTGGTAGGTTAATCTTGAAATATAACAACACGCACAACCCATATTGATTAGTTCCACCATGCCTCATGAGGAGGAGTAGATGTGTATTCCATTTTTAATGAAACATCAATGCGGGTTTGATTGCTATTATAAAAATATTCCCTGAATGAACCCTGATGTGGCTACTCATCACCTAGTCTTACCTGATGGTCATCAAGATCCCTAGAAGTTAGTTAAAAGGATAAAAACCTCTCATGCTATTAAAGTTGAATCACAAGTATTTTTTTTAAAATACAACATTTTAGAGGAAGTGCAGTACCCCAAAGGGCTCGATAACATCATCTCCATTATGAAAATGAATAGGAAGATCAATGATTATGTCAACTTTTGATACCTAAATATAAACTAGGTAAAGGGTTGTTTCCCATTGCTAGTCACAAAAATTTTGATCGATGAAACTACTGGATTCCATGACCTTTCCATCATGGATAAGTATTTATGATATAAGTAGATAAATATGGCCCTTGAGGATGAGGGATTGACTGTCTTCAGATAACCTAATTGGATATTTTCTAACATTTCATTTCATTTGGATTAAATAATGATGTTTCCATATACCTTTGTTCCATGAAACATATCATTAAATCATTCCTGGGAAGAATAATGGAATTTTATGTTTACGAACAGGTAATTAAATAGTGATGAAGATATGATCAGCTCATGTATATTTAAATTGTCTTCAGTAAGTTTCATCAGCATAGTTTTAAGATGAATCTTATAAAGTGTGCATTGGGAGTAAATTTAGATAAATTTCATGGATGTTATTTATGCCACCATAGCATCATGGTTGATCTGAAAAATACTACTTAAATCCTACAAAAGTCCCCCCCCCCATATTCATAATGAACTTAGTTTTATCCATGGGAACCTAACATAAATTTGAAATGTTATATCTAAATTATCTAGAAAATATTCCTCCATCACCATGTTAATGAAGAAGGGATACAACTATTGATGGTATGGGGACTAATGAAATTCCTCTGAGAATATCAATTAGTACATGATGCACCCATGGGTATTAATTATCCTTGTAGAAGGAAATCCACTTATCTTATATGTGGAAACCAATGAATGATCGCTTGGTTCTCTATTCAAATAGAATAATGATGCAATGAAATAATAGAGGTTATATTATATCAGTAAAATGATGTTAGCTACTGAGTCATTGTAATCTGGTGTAGAGATAAACTACCTCACACTAATCCTTGTAGTGAAAAATCTAAGACATTACATACCACATCCCAAATTCCAATTGTTATCTTGTATTAACCTACTCACATACACCCTAGGGAAACCTATGTTAACTTATTTTTTTACCCAATAGGCTATTATTTTGAAATATTATGACATTTAGTTAATTTCACAAAAGGATGTTAAAGTTCATGCCCATGCTGATTTCTTTATAGTACATCCCACCTCATAGAGAACACAAGTTAATACAAAACAGTTAGACGAAGAGGTTTTATATTCCCAAGATACTCATCAATAATGGGAGATGTATTTTAATAGTGCCTCCCAATTTTTTATTGGAATGAGTATGGTAACCCAAGTATAAAATTGATTAGTCTAGGGACTAAATTTGTTTCCCCAAACAAATAAATATTTCACTATTACTTATCACTATTTTAAGTCTACACTAATATTGAGGAAAAATACCAAGCCATATTTTCTGGTATGGAACTATCCCTATACCTACATATCTCCTACATGAACAAATTGGGGGATTCAAAGATACTAATAAAAATAGTTAATAATGAATATTACATTAAGAAGGAATAATTAACCCCACTCATATATTATGTTTGAATATTAATGAAATAATTCCATTTAGAACTAATGTTTCATCATGTTCTTTGATGAAAAATTGCTTATTCTGATAAACTGTCTTACAAAGATAGAGTCTTGGCTAACCCAAATCAGGATGAATTAGATTTTCACATCACACGACCAAGGAAGGTCTTATCAATCATAGTTTTCCATATGCAAGAAATAAATTAATCTAAAACATCCCAATATCATGATGAACCGATATCCACGCCCATATGGATGGACCCCATATTTGGTTACCTCCAAAATGGGACTATCCAACTAGATCAAGAAGAAAGGGAGATGAATCGATACTAAGCAGCTAAATATACCATTCAGGATGGTCCAAATGACAAAAAATATTCTATAAACAAAGATTATATGGATTCCTCCTCATGTAAATAGATGAATTAGGGATCCCGAGAATCATGAGAGAAATCCATGTAGGGTCATGTGGTACTCATCGGTTTGGGACCAGACTCTCCCACTAAATTATGGGGATTGGTTACTACTGGAAAACAATGATACATAACTATGTGGAATTCAACATAAAATTTCATGCATGTAAGATTCATGAAAAAATCATTCATCAATACCTAGAGTTTCTATATATGGATAATTATTCATATATATTTTTAAATTAGGGGAATGGACATTATAAGGCCATATTCCCCATCCATAGCTAAATATTTTAAGTGAGTCATTTCTAAAATTGAATTATTTTCCAAATTGGATGTTGTAATAACCCTCAAGGATGATTGGAAAAGTAAAATCATTAAATTCATAGAGACTAATATCATCACTATATCAGGTGGCCCTCACATGATATAGATAGATAACAACACTTAATTTTTCTCTTCTGAGTTAATGAAATTATACTAGGAGTACAACATCAAATTCACCCATTAATCTAACTATCATGCAGTAGAAAATAGAGAGATCTAGTCCTTTAATAAGGCTCCATCAAATGTAATCTTGAAAACTGATGAAAATAAAAGTAATTCCTAGACATTAAAGATCCTTCCTGATTTATTCTCCTACCATACCACCACACTCATTTATACAAAATAAACTCTATATTCATTATTTTATAGAACTAAATTATTGTTTCCCATAAAATTCAAGTATCCCATTCATTGAATATCTATCTTTGATAAAAACCCTAACAATAAGGAATATCAATAGTTTTTGGATGAGTTGGAATGAATTAATGGGAAAATTCAACATAAACTACAGAACCTTGAAATTTGTAAAAATATTATTTCTTGATCCTTCAATAAAAAGGATTGCCTCGACAAGTTCCTTCAAAGAGAAATTTTGTTGTCTCTCAAAACCCCAATGATACCAGGAATGAAACCTATCACACTAGAACCCAAACGAATAAGACCTTACATCAGACATTTTGTTCATTGTAATGGGAAGTACTCATTGGCCATAATGGATGGTGAACATGTTATTCCCCTATAATGAAATGTTTCTCAAAAATTAATTTTCATGGCATCTATTAGGGATTTCATGTCTTGGTAGAATAACTTTGAACTGTATAGCATCCTTCATCCTTACCACATGATGTAAAATAGCATGGAATACATCCTCATCACATGAAATTAAATATGACTAAAAACTTCCGTATTTCACGACATTAAGATTCATAGAGAATGTTACTTCATGAATGGTCACCACACATGAGATATATCAATGAGAAAGTTAAAAGAAGTAATCTTCTTCTTTTGTGTGAGTCAAATCCACTTTGGGAATATCCTCATTCAAGAACTATATGTAACATGATTCCTATTACTATAGGATATATAGTGATTCCTAGATCTCAAATCATAGTTCATCTATAATATTAATTCAAAAAATTCCTCCCATTGTTTATCGGATAGACCTGTGTTGATAGTTTTCCATTCACGAACTATCATCATGTTTGAACCCTATTATAATAGGATATATAGTGATTACGAAATCTTAAATCCTAGTTCCAACCAAAATATAAACATAATTAGATCCCCTCTCTTCATTTCAGTCAAAACAAAGTTGATATTTTACCATTCATGAACTATGTTTCACTTGATTCATATTACTATCGGATTCATAGTGATGCTCAGATCTCAAATCATGGGTCCATCAAAATTATAAATGGAAAAATACCCCCTCTACATGTGGGTCAAATCAATATAGTAAAATTTATATTCAAGAACAATTTTTGGCATGATTCCTATTACTATAAGAAATATAGTGATTCCAATATATAAAATTATGGGTCCAACTGCAATATCAATAAAAAATGTTCCCCCATATGTATGGGTCAAACAAATGTATAATTTTTCCTTTAAATAACTATATGTGGATTGATTTGAATTACTATAGGATAATTTGATATTCCTAACCATCAATCAATCAATCATGTATTTTTTTATTCTAGAAAATGAGAGTACAACATAGAACCAGTCCTCATAGACAGACCTACATGAGAAAAAAATCCCGGGGGCCTAAAATATTGGAGACCAAGAGCATATACTCTAATGATGTTACCACCTTCAATCTTCAAGATGATAAAATAATGAAATCAAGAATTTTATGGACTAGAATATCCATAAAAGATAGGTAATTGACATCCACATTACCTTCTATCCATGTATGAGAAACTGTAATATCAACACCAATAATGCTCTTGCATTTTCTTATCATATAAGATATAGACCACAAGATCATACCTCGATAGGGGATGGTATTATATAAGATAATTGTATCATTTTCTGCTTCAGAGATCTCCAAATTACTTTTCTTACGTATTCTTAAGCTAGTTTTCATAGCCATGTCCTCAGCGTGAAGATAATTACCTTGACCCAATCTAATAGAGAATGGAATAATTGTTGATCTGCAACTATCACGGACAATACCACCTCCACAAATAAAACCAAAAACAAAAAAAACTATCACTGTTTAATATCAAACCCCTTGATGGAGGCCGCCAACACACCCATATACCTGATTGAAAATTATGCCCCTGATAAAATAGATAAGGATTATTAATCTATCTCTATAAAGAGGGTTCCAATTTCCAATTACCCAAGGACCATACAATATCAATCAAAAATTTTTTAATTCTTCATAAAATAACCTGACCATTTAAAACCAGACCCTCAAGGATACTCTTATTTCTTGTCGGCTATAAGTACTAGTATCCCATATGTAATAACAATGTACATGTTGTTCTTTTAATACCTCTCACACTTGATCCATAGAACCATCGATCAAGGAAGGAATGATCCAACATAGCTGGAGAATAGAATGTTGTGAATTCACCAAAACAATCCCATAGTTCTTTATCCCATTCACTATCAACAAAATGATATTCCGAACTCTCTTTTTTATGATTTTTTCATAAAACACATTTAGAAACAAGCTAAATTCCACACCTTTTAGCATTACCATCTATAGATACCAATCTATTATGAATTATCCAAGCTAATAAATTATATTTTTTAGGAATAATCTTAACCCAAAGAATATTACTCCATATATCCATTAAATTCTGGATGGTAATAATCCTTTGGTAGTCTCTAGACATAAAGGCTACCGAAGAAAGAGTAAATATACACTGAATTGGACTTTGAGATAACACAATGAGGCTGGAAATATCATATTAATCCCTTTCCAAAAATGAATTAGTAAAAGTATGGAATTTATAGGATTCCATAAATGACATAAACATAGAAGGACAAACTGGATAACTAATAATCTTTCCACTCTAGTAGTGATGAAAAAACAAAATATCACCCTTTCCAACTAGTTAGCATGAATAGGGTATAAGGAAATCAAAAATGGGACTAGCATCTATCTAGAATGGAGAACCATATTTATCCAGTGAAATCATGTCACCCACTAAATTTCCATGAATTGTTCTTCCCCATAATGTATGACATTCTATAATTTCCCATGCTAATTTTGCATGCATACCCATAAGAGTATCATCAAAACTGTGAACATTAACTCCACCATCCTTCACGAGCCGATCTATCATTTCTCAAGATACCCATTTCATCTTACCATTATCCATTGAATCCCATATGAAATAAGAAAGAATTTTCTCAATAGTTTTTATCACCCCCTCAGGAACATTAACAGATGATAGAGCATGAATAGTAGTGTCCATAAGTACACTATTGATCTACGTTATTCCCCCTCCAAATGAGAGATAGAAATTATTCCAGTTAATAACTCAAATCATAATCCCACAGAACAAATTACAGAAATCATGAATTTTAAGCATTCCAAAAGATAGAGGATCCCCCAAATAATCCATAAAAAAGCCACCTTTCTGCATATCTAGAATATGGCCAATGGTGGACAGACAACTTAAATTGCAACAACAAGGAACATAGAAGTTGATTTTATTTTAATTAATCACTTGTCCATTGCAAATGAAATACTCATCCAAATACTTATTCAAAACTTGAATTGATCTACTCTATGCACTCATAAACATAATAGTATAATCAGGAAAGAAAAGATCAGATATTGAAGGATAACCCATCCTATGCCGATATGGAATTATAACCCCATTACTCATGCTTTTCTGAATAATCCTGCTGAGGAAATCATGATCTAGGATGAATAAAAATGGAGATAATGGATTCCCTTTCCTTATACCGTGTGTTTATTTAAGGAATCCATAGGTATTACCCTTAAAAGATACTCCCATCTAGGAAGAGCAAATGTAGTGAAAAAATATATCCGAGTTCCAAGGAGAGAAACCCATACCTGATAACACTTTATTGATACAACTCCATTCAACACTATCATAGGATTTATTCTTATCATGTTTAATGACCACATTCTACCACTGAGGTTTAATATTAGTATCCCTGACCATTTCTTGATCCAAAGCTATAGCTCCCTAAATAGAACGTCCCATTCTTGTCAAGTGAATGGAAAGACAAGTATTAATAATACTATCTAGAATCATATAAGGCATATTACATATACTAATAGGCCGATAATGATGAATAAAAGTGGGATTCATAGTCATATAAATAAGTATCGTAGTGGTGGAACATGCAACACGAGGAGGCTGGCCTCCTTTCAAAAAATCATGGATCGCATCAATAATACCATTCTTGATAATCTTCCATGATGATATATTGAAAGACGTAGGGAAACTGCCTTGACCAGTAGCACTATCTAGATTGAGCAGCATCATGGCCTCAATGATTTCTTTTCCCATAGAAGGGATCACATTTCATCAGTTTCACTTGCTGAAACACATGTTGGAATAACATCAAAAATATCTTTGGGCTCCCTTGGATAACCATTGGGCTGCTTTTCATTCACTCCAACCTAGAGATCTCTAAAATAAGTGTTTTCCAAAGCCCCAACGGTATCTCAATCATTTATAAAAGAACCACCCTCATGTAATATGTCAGGCATAACTAACCTTTTCATCTCATTAATGTAGGAGTGAAAGTCTATTGGGTTTATATCCCCTTCCTTCAACCATTTAATTCGTTCTTTATCTATGGATAAACATGGCTATCTGAGAAACATATCTGCCAAATGATTTTTCTTATGAGTAAGATCCTCAAACACCCGAACATCCCAATCTTCATCCAGACTACATTCAAGATGATCCACCTCTTTCATAATATCATGTATGTCTTTATCTAGTGGAGGAAGATCTTTCAACCATGCCAATAAAATATTTTTTAAACGTATAATCTTATTATGAATAGTAGTCCGTGTGTGACCTTATACAGGCTCTTCCCAATACATCCATACCAAATCAAGAAAGACCAGGTCATCATTCCAATAAGAAAAATATCTAAATCTCTCCTGGATATCATTCATGGAAGATATAGTGATCAATAAAGGAGAATGATCATAAATACTTCTTACCAAATGATCTACTTTAACATTGGCATATGTGGATTAAACATTTATGTTACCCAAACATCTATCTAGGTGACTCCATGATCTACAATCACCTTTATATTTATTATACTATGTAAAATTTTCTCTATGAATCTTTAGATCCATTAGACCTTTCCGGCCATAAAATGTGTAAAATCATTGCTAGACCGTCTCAGAAAATCACCTCTTCCATTTTTCTCATCTGGATTATCAGTAATATTAAATTCACATCCAATAAACAATGGATGGTCTTCCATAACAAAAAAAAATCTATCCCATAATAGCAATCATTGTTGAGGATCATAACATCCATAAAAAATTGAGAAAAAGAATGAATGATATTTAAATTTTTTTCTTATTGTAATAAATTGATTGCCTACTTGAATCTAATACACTGTGAAGAAATTATGCCATAAAATCCATATATGATGATTAAATGGATCTGGTTGTCTTATTGCATGCATCTTGAGTATTCTAGAAAAATAATCAATCCTAAATGGTTGTGGTTTGTGTCAAGAATACCAATCGTACCAATTTTATGTTTATTTATAACAGATGTTAGAAAAACTATTTTGACTTGAGATCCAATGACTTAAGAATTTCATATAAAAACTGGATAACTTAATAAACCAGGGTTCTAGGATTGGCCCAAGAATATGTTGCCTTTTCATAATGGGAGATAGACCTCACCTTTCGAGGCTTAGTACAATATATTATACAAACTTTATTAGCCTTAGAATGTTACCCTAATATAGATATTCTTCCTTTATTGTCGAAATATTCATTGCCTTCATCTACTTCTACCAAAGAAATGTAATCCTTCCACAATCCAGAATCAATGGGAGTAGAAAGAAATTTGTCATAGATAAAACCCGCCGATGAAAATGACATATTTTGAGTATTCTTTTTATAAACAGAACTATTTTATAATTATTAATATTATAATAATAGAGGTTTGGTATAACAAGACAACTAATCTTTTAAAAAAACTCAAATATTATAAATCTGTAGATATAATGCTTCTAAAAACAGAAGAAAAACTAATAACAACTTTGATCAAGGTCAATGGATCCATTATAAAAGGAACAATCTCCCAACAAGACACTTCAGCATCTGGTAATTGTCATTCACATGAATTATCTCTTCAAGAAGATTTTTTTCCTCCAACATTCTATCATTAGAATCAACAAAAGTCAAATACAATAGATCCTTATCCATCCTCACATCTCGATCATTTTTTAATCATCTTCCCAAGCAAATCCTATGAGTCACCTAAAAAATGAACTTGAAGGGAACAATTGGAACAAAATCTCAGAAAAATGGGTTACACAATTTCTTGATTCTAGGAGAAAGAATCTTAGTCCCAAAGAATAATCTTTTCTGGAACCGGATGTGAAATATCCATCTCTACACATATTCGAGAAACTATAGTATACATTCAGGATTTGGTCCTAAAATATGAACATAAGAAACAACCGAGAGAATCTCCACTCATCTCCAAGATTCCATTATTATGGAAAGGGAGAGGAATACTTGAATTATTTACCCAGACTGATACCATAAAATTCTCCTAACCATGATGAAAATCCAAGGACAATCAAAGTAATCTAAAATTCCACAGGCCAACAGAATGAGGAATTAAACACCACAACTAAACAAAATCTTCCCAAGAACCCAGGATAATACAAAAATATTGTCTATGAATCGGATAAAATTGAATATGGAATTGAAGATCCCAAGAAACCACAATTTGTTGGGAAACTAAAGAATATGGTCTCACACCCCCAAAATAAACAACTAACACCCATCTTAGAAAATATGAATCCTCTTCAAAGGTCGACATGGGGATATCCATACAAATATGAAATCCTTCACACACAAAACTTGGATGCACCATAGAAATTTCCGGAAATAATGGAATAGACGGACGATTAACATCACAGAGAGCATCCCTAATATATTTTGAGAACGTCGCATCGGAATAACCAGGACCCATTCTTTTACTTGAATATTTATCATCTAGTTCAATAATTGATAACATTCCTTATACTCCCATTTATTTTGGTTCAAGGAAGGATTACTTTTCTTTGGTAGAAGTAGATGAAGGCAATCAATCTTTGGACAGTAAAAGAATAATCTCTCTAGTAGGTTATCCTTCTAAGGAAAATAATGTTTGTATCATATAGTGGCCTAAGTCTCAAATAGTGAGGTCTATCTCCAATTACAAAAATTCAAAAGGATCTAGGACCAATACAAAAACATTGGTTTATTAATGTTTCCAGTTTTCATATGTAATGCTCGGGAATTGGATCCCAAGTCATAACATATTTTATATATTCTGTTATAACTAAACATAAAATTGTTAGGGTTGGTATTCTTGAGCACAAACAAAAACCTGATAGGATTGATGATTACTAACTATCAAATCCTAATTCTATCAACAATATAAATGGAAAAAATTCCCCCCTCTCTGTATGGGTTAGACCTTCGTGGATGGTTTTACATTCAAAAAAATGTGTGGCTTAATTATTATTACTATAGGATACATAGTAACAACCTGATCTCCAATCTAGGGTTCAACTACAATACATATAATGATAAAGATAAACCCCTCCCTGCATATGGTTTGTACCAATGTTGGGAACTATATATGAACTATGAGTGGATTGATTAATTCCATCCCAAGATATGTAGTGATGTATGGGTCCAATATTTCAGGCCAGGAAAAAGCTAATCACCACTCATTTTCATGATCCTCAATGAGAGTTGGATCTATGATGATGATCTAGTCCACATAAAACTATGAACAACCCCAGATATTCCGTGTCATTCACTTTCCCATGACTTAATTGACTACCCAGTTATCCACAGTTTCTTTTGTCGAGAATGGATTAAGTGAGCTTAGGAAACCTGAAAATATACTCTTGTCAGCATGATCGATATGTCTGTCAGATAGGTAAATTGATTCTAGAAACATGATGTTAAAATACATGAACAATTACTAGTCCCATGATGTTATACTGTGTGATGATGTTTGAGTTATATGATGTTAGATTTCTTGACTAGAGGTCTTCATGTCCAACAGATCATCCCCCTGAAGACTATTTATTCATGAATAGCATGTATTATCCCTTCACCTTAAAAATGTGTTCAATATATGCTAGAATAGCCTTTAGGTCACTCAATACCTTCTTGAATATTATGTTCACTATGAACAATATTTATATCTTCTGTATCTGAGTTGATACATTCTAATTACTCAGGTTCATATCCTTCTAATGGGACCCCATTGACCTTGGGATCCCTTGCTCCTAGTTCTCCACTATAGAAAACTATTAACATGGATTTGATAATCTAAAGGGGCCCCTCAATGATTCATTAGTGAATGAAATAATTCATAATATATTTTTCCAATATCATTTTTGGTCCAAGATGATATGTCATCATTAATCTTGAGAGTTATTTTATAGACTACATGGAATATGGGATTATTCCATTATCAATGGTTGACCTATACCCATCAGTTTCTAAATTTACTTGATTATGATATTCATCAGTTGTGACTTCACTTCCTATATCCCAGTGATTCATGTGAGTTATACATCCTTGATGTTACACATATTTGTATCATACCCATTATCAAATGATTATTATGACATTTCCTTCTTATACACACTCATCACAAGGTATTTATCACCCATGAAAACCTAACATTATTATGTTTTTAAATAAATTTGGATGAACCTTTTCCAACAACATTCCTCTAATATTTGTCATCAATTTTTCTCAAATCTAAGTGGGATCAATAATGATGCAATGGTTTAGGCCTTCATATTCTAAGACATGGTGAATGAATCTGAACTGCCGAAAATTTATATCAAAACTATGTTTGGATTTATTATAGTAATAACAAGATATGTAGTGACACCCAAACATAAAATTCTAGGTATATCCATAATGTAATGAATAAAAATTCGCCAACCTTAACATATGGATAAAACCTTGGAAACAGATTCCGTAAAATTTGAACTATATATGGATTTGTTTCTATACTGTGGGATATGTAGTGATGCCTAGAACCTCCATTTTAGGCCCTACTACAATGACTCATCATTCCAAACCATATCCCTCCATGGGAACCATGTTTTAATGGGTACCCTCTGTCATAAAAAAATTTTCTTACCACGCTATATTCCTTACCTTTCACTCTTACAAAACTTAATCAAATGTCCAACTATCTCTAGTTTCTCACACAAATAATGACTCATCTGAGCTTAGGAAACCCTGAATTTCACTCTTTATAACATGATTTAAGTGAAATCTATCAGAATATAGGAAATTATGTCTTATTTTCATGTCGTTAAACTCAAAAACAATTTCATAGTCACATGACATTAAAATACCCAAAAAAAGTGTTCATGTTGAAGAGATCATCCCATGTGAAGATTTATTACTCTAAAATCACACTTCATAACCATTTACCCCAAAAATGTGTTCCATAAATGTTGGAATAGTCCTTATGGTGCTTGAACCCTTCTTGAATCCGGTGTACTCAATGAAATAACTTCAAATATTAGATATATGAGTGGAAACCAACCAATTGCTCGTGTTGATATCCTTCTTTTAGAACACTATGGACATTGGGATCCCTTTATTTAGGTTCCCACCTATAGAAAATAGGTAATGTAGACTAGAAATCCAATGGGACCCATCTCAGATTACTTGATGAATGACACAACATCAATTATCTTGTTTCTATGGGATGTTTGGTCCAAGAGGACAAGTCCCACATCAACCCAAGAGTTATTGTCCGAACATCATGGAATATGAGCTTCCTCCATTAGTAAAGGATGAATGTTACACACTAGTTTCCATTGAAAAATTAACTTAGATATTTTTTGGTTATGATTTACATATTCTATAACCCATATATTCAAGAATATTCAGATACTCTTAATGTTTCACATCTGTTCATCATACCCATTTCCATAGAATTATTAGGACATTGCAGTTTTATACCCTTTCATTTCATGGTATCTACCCCCCATGAATACCTAAATTCTATAAGATTATAAATCCATTGGGATTTCCCATTCTTAATCTGAATTTCCTAGGTACGAATCACCAATTTTTTCCCACATCCAACAGGGGTAAAGAATGACACAATTGTATATGCATTTATATTCTAAGTCCTAGTGGAAATGCTCTAAACTTCCCCAACATTCACATCAGAACTATTTCTGGATTGATTCCTATTACTATATGATATATTTTCAAACTGGAACATCTAATTTTTGATTTATCAATGATGAAATAGTTAAAAATAATTTCTTCCCTTGCATATGGTTTAGACCTATAAAAGAGATTCTCTAAAATCAGAACTATGTATGTCTTGATTTGTGTTACCACTGAACACATAGTGACACCCAGAACTCAAATCCGTTGTCTAGCCATGAAATTTCATATAAAAATGATGTTAAACTGAATGAAATTTTATATTCATATGATGTTAAAATTCATGAAAAAAAATTCATCAAATTTAAAAGTTCATCCCCTCTTAGGATTGTGTTGTTGAGAATAACATGTTTTCTCCCTTCACCTCAAAATGTTTTCAATGCACATTATTGTAGCTCATAGGGTCTCAAACCCTTATGGAATCATATTTTCTCTACTAACCAAGTTCATATAATTGATATCTGAGCTGATAACAATAAATTTCTCAAGTTGATTTAATTTACATGTAACTCTAGGGATATTTCTCTATGTTCTCCCCTATAGATAACTGGTAATTTAGACCAGTTGATTTGTGATAACCATTATTAGATTCATTAGTTAATGAAAAAAATGATATATAGATTATTCCTATAGAATGTTTGGTCCCATAGAGTAGGCCCCAATAAACCTATGATAAATTATCCATACTAAATGAAATATGGGCATCTACATTATCAATGATTGACCTTTACCCATTTGATTCCACCTCCATTCAAATATGATATTCTTTGGTTATGATTTTCACCTTCCATAAACAAACTATTCATATAGATTTGAATATTCTCAATGTTAAACATATTTGAATCATACCTATTTTCAAAGAAACCTTGTGACATCATATTCACGAACCCTTCAATTTTAGAGTATGCTCTTTTTTGAAGACCCAATTTCCTTTGGCCAGTTATTCCTATTGGGGATACATTCTTGATGAATGACATTCATCTTCATGAAAAAATCCTAGTTGCATGAAATTTAAATACATTAAAATATCCTGGTCATGCAATTTAATATTACATGACACAGGGGTCGTCCTACAAGACCTGTGATTTAATATAGCAATACATCCTATCTATGAATATGTTTTATGAATGAATCATTCACATCAATACTAGAATAAAATATGGAAACAGTGTATCCTTATGTATGACCATGGTCTATATAGAAGAACCCTTAGATGACCATGATGTTGGGACTCACTAAGGGAAGGAGATAGAATGTCCCTCTCTCAGACATATGAATCAGATCCTCATGGACGGATCTCCTTAAATGAGATGACTTTGGCATGATTCATTTTTTTATTCATATCATATCATGTTTTTTTATTTATTAAAGACAAGAAGAAACAAATAAGGAAACATAAAAGATGCAAGAGGTCCCATCCCATCCCCCCCCCCATTGCCCCAGCCTTAGATAAGGAGGCCTAAAATAATGTAGTCCGATAACATCCCCCTTAATAAAGTTGACCCCCTCTGCCTTGATGCTGACTATATTGTGAAGAAACACCTCTTCTATGCTATAAACCTCCGCTGAAGCCAAGTAGTCAGCAACCTTATTCCCCTCCCTCCATGTATGAGTCACATGGACATTACTATTAAGCCACTTTCTGCATTTTCTGATCACATAACAAATCTACCTAGGCACATCACCGTAACCTTTCAAGGCATTGTGAATAATCATATAGTCTATCTCCACTTCATAAATTTCTAACCCTTTTTGCCTACATAATTCCAGAACAATATTCATTTCCAATGCCTCCGCCTGAAGGGAATACCCTGTACCAAATTTGTCCGAGAACGCCCAGTAGACCGATCCACTACTATTGCGCACCACTCCACCTCCTCATGCATACCCCAACATGCAAGAACCATCTGTGTTAATCATTAAACCCGCAACAGGAATATGCCAGAAAACCCATTCAAATTTGGAATAATTCATTCAATTGCAATGTTCATAGAGAAACAATTGGAATCCTATACATAAAATATAGAATATCCCTCTCTCTAAAGAGGTACAGGTCATACATACTCTCTTTTTTACGTACATGTTAGATCTATATACAACCTAATTGCACATGAGGAAATTATTTTTTAGGAAGGGATCAAGATTGAGGATACCTATCAATAAGAATATTGCTAAATTAAAGGTTCATCCCACAGCTAAATTCCCTCGATTTATGAAATGTGTACCCAAGGATATCATTCACAATTACTTGTTAGTTTCAATATCCTTACTGTATGATTCTGAACTAAAATGATGTTGTTTTTACCGTATGATGATAAACTATACAATAAATTCATCCCCATAGCACTTTGTAAAATTATGAAAACAATCCCTCATTATCCCTCCTAACCAAAGGGCGATAAGAGGTTGACCCTAGCCAGAAGTATTTTGAGTTAATTTCATCATATTTCTAATCATCTCAATCTATTAATCACAATTGTTTTCTTGAGAAACTCAGGTTTCCACGAACCATCTAATTCCCTTGGAAATGAGAAAAAATACATTGGGTTGACCATGTAAAGGTGGATCAGTATAAGGGACATAACCCCATTAACCAAATGTATATTTTCCTTGAATGAATTTACTTCAAATCTATGTGAATCCAACATTCATTATAGTAGATTTCATCACCATACAGTGATTCACAAACATTTTTTGCATGAATATCACATACCATTACTCATTAACTGAGAAAATTGAACCATGATTTAGAGTAATATAATATTCTAATGAAAATAATATTACAATACTCTTAACCTTTGGAATCATAATTAGGATATTATGGGACACTCCCCTGATCTTAGGTTAACAATAATCATGAATTTAAACTTCATTCACTTTGGTGAAATTAGTATGACCATAAAATTTATGCTTTTATAGTCTAAATCGCAAGACCCTAAATTTATTCTGAAGGAGACATAAATATTTTCATAATGAAAACTTAAAAACAGAGGCCTAGGAAAATGGAAAGCCTCTTATTTATAAACTCTTCAACTGTAGATTTTATTAAAAAGTTAGAACATAAATAAAATGGCATGGAAGCTCATCGGGACCTTATATTGTCCTTAGTAAAAGTCAATACATGTTCCTTAGATCCCTTGTATAGGAAAAAATAGAGTGATGTTTTATTGCATCCCCTCACCATGATAATGTGTTCAATACATGGAAACACAAAAAATTGGTTCTCAAACCCTTATTTAGTATCATGTTTTTCATAAACTGTCTTCAAGTATTATAAGTCTGACCTGAAACAATAGATTCCTTGATTTGATAACCTTCTCATGGAACAACATAACCTCGAGTTATTTCTTCTATTTTTCCACTTTATAAATATAGTAATTAGGACTATTTTACCCAAAGAGTACCTATTAAGAATCACTGGTGAATCAAAAAATACCTTTGAACGTGTTCTTAGAGAATGTTTGGTCCTAATAGAGATTCCTCCTTAAACCTAGAAGTTATTGTCTTCACTGTGTTGAATATGGGGTTTTTCCATTACAAGTGGTTTTCATGTACCCAAATGTGTCCACCATCAGTTGAATAAAATATTCATACTCTGTGATTTATAATCCCGATAACCTGACTGTCCAATACAATTTGTCATCCTCAACAATACTTTACCATGTATAATACCCTTTCTCATTGAAATAATAAAATATTACATTCCTGAAGATTTTGATGTCCTATACCGTGTGAATTGAAACTACATGGTGTAGGGACTGATTATACCATCCTTGAACTAAAATTCCCTAGGGTGAAAGAACCATTCTTCGATATCTCTTTTCTCCATATCCCACTTCATAATCTAAAATCATGAATCTTAAAAAATATTTCATGGCCCATGGAAAGAAGAGGGGACCCATCTTCTTGACATCGAATGTAATCCATTTGGGCTCTACATAAGGGCCTCTGACGCATCAACTTGAGGTGTATCCTCGTTATAGGAAAGAACTTCATATCATCCTGAGTCTCAACAAAACATTGGTATATATCAATACTTTATGGTGTTATATGTTCATCCCTTGCATATATTCCACATTAAATATTCACTGGTTAAATATCCCTAAAACATTTTTCACAAAAAAATATTACATCTATCCTAGTGGACTCGGAATCCATAGAATTTCACCATATAATCCAATTAATTTTATGAAATAATGCAGGGTGTCCTAACCCATCATAGATATTTATCCTTCATGTTATATAAAAGAATTATTGATTCAAGAACCCTTTATGAAGATTCATTCTTCAAAATATCAATTATTAATGTAATTTACTAGAAACCTTCATGGAGACTCATTCTTTAGAATATCATGAAGGATTTAGGGTTCGAAAACCCATCATGAATACTTTTCCTTCCCTACATGCAATAGATGGAATAAGCTAAAATACTATAAACTATGTCAATATATGGAATGTCCTAGAATTCATTAAAATACAACAATAAATGGTCCAATCTAGAAGACCTAAAACTACAATAGAATATTTTCCATGCTAAAAGACCACAAACAATTTCCACATTTGTACCATGCAAGATAACTATAAATAAAATCAAACATCAGGTTTACAATACCTTAAAGAAAAGTAATGAAAATGAAACAATTCTCTCCAACATAAAAACCTAAAACGGGAACCCTAAGAAAAAATTAATATCTTTTCTCTCTGGTCATTTAAATTATGTGATCTGGGATACATTGAGCACATATCAATTGGAAATAGTACAAAACATGTCAGTATGAATACTCATAAAATTGGGCTTTAGAAAAATACAAGTATTTGATCTCAAAATTTACCTTATATTAAGCTTAGAACAACGATATGGTAATATAAAAATTAGAAAAAAATCTTTTTGGGGACCCTTTGGAATACTAAAGGTCTCCTGGAATGTTGTAATTTGTTTTGAACATTAGATAATATAAGCAAAAAGGACTCCAAATGAGAATTTACTTTCCACATAACCTAGTATTTTTCCCTTCAGACCTCACTTCTGAAGGGGGAATTTGTTAATTCCCACCAAATAAGAATAAAAACATTTAGGATCCATGAAATACCAAAATAATAAGTATTATTTTATTTATAAAATATGTAAAGGAGAAACATAGCTACATAGAGAACAGGTTGTCGAATCATACGAATTAGGTGACCCCCAGAAAAGAAACATATTGGCATGACCCTAGGAATGTCACACAGCCTGATGTTTTGATCCATTTGATTAGATAATGATCACATTAATCCCCTTCAGTGAATCATTTCGGTAATAAAAACCCTTATCTAATAGCTTGCTTCATCACAGGAATCCCTTTTAACAAGTACACCTACTTATAAAAACCTATGTCAGATGAGTTTAGATAATAATGTTACATTTTAATCATTAGACTCCTAAAAATCACACTAAAATAAAAGCTAAATTACTGAAATCATCATGTGATGGATGTTACATTCATTATCACATGAAGGGCTCATACTGATCATATAATCAATTCAATGATCACATGAGATATCTAATATCATTTCAACCATTCAATCTGAAATACATTTGGTATGTTCCTTCCTTATGATTAGTCCCTTATACATGTTCATTTGATCATATGATACACCGTAGACAAGCAGAACGATCATCCATGAAAATGCTGGAACTCCATCAGAAGATCTAATACTGATCATGTGACACCATTATGGTAAATCAATAGGAAAATTTTTAAAGTCTTATCAAATTAAAAATATAATATGACAAAGTTATAATATTCTTGTGAATGGGAGTTGCGCTATTTTTCATGTAAAGGGCAGATGTTGTCTGCATTGTAAGTACATTAATCATGTGGTGACCCCAAAATAATGATGTCCTCAACATGCAATGGTCTATAGGCGTGTCTCTTTAATTAGGTGAAGGATCCTAGATATTTCCATTTGATGACACAATTCACCATAGACAATCTGAGTGACCATCTAGGACAATGGTCACATGCCATCATCAGATCTAGTATTAATCTTGTGACTCCCACATGGAAAACCAATGGGAAATAGTCGAAGGTCTTAAAAAATAATAAATAAAATGCTTGAAAATGTGAATGTTTCATGAGGAGAAGAGTTATGATGTTTTTATTGTAAAGGGCAGTTTGGGAATACATGATTTGTACATTAATTATGTGAAATCCTCAAAGACATTCTTTTATTGTCACATAAAGTCCACTGGGCATGTCTCCTCTATCAAGTGAATGTTCTAAGACAAGTTCATTTAATAATGTGATTCCCTAATAAGAAACCAATTTGTGATTTCTATATCACATATAAAATAAAATAATAAAAGTTAGTACCCATATTTAAAGGATATTAGTGTTGTTTTTCTTGTGAAGTACCTCTGAAGAGCCATGATTATCTCACAAAAGTCTCCATAAATGTCTTCGTCGATCAAGAAAATTCCTCTTTGACATGCATCCCGATTAGTTGAAAACTCCCTAATATATTATCTAGATATTTTTAGACACTTTGACATGAATATTTCATCTTGGGAAATCCATTTGACCATACATGCATAAAATAATTATATAAATGATGAAGTGATATCACAATCGTTATTTATCATCTGACACAAAGATAATGTCATGGATAAATCCTTGTAGTTTCATGTGAAATTCATGATACTCCACCAACATAATCTAATAAATAGAATATATTTTCCACATTAAGTGTTTTATATATGGATTAGTTATTCCTATATATTATAACATCTCAATACAGAAAACACACATGGGAGCATAGAGGAAAATGGGGACTTCTCAAAGTATAAATCCATGAAATCGTAATGATATTCCACCATGTAAACATGGGGAATAAATTAAGGTATTTTTCATAATGTATATATTCTTAATATAACCACCATATTGATAACATTTAGGACTTATGATTCATCGAATAGATTTTGTAAAAGATTTTATGTGTGTTAACTTGGTAGCATGAGATCTCAACATGACAATGCCTGAAAAACATTGATGAGCTTTTGTTACAAAGGCTGAAAAATACATTATCCATACATGAAGATGGATAAATTTATTTTAATGTGATTTTCTCATGTGTTATGTGTTCTGTATTCAATATTCATATGGAATCTCATGTACAAATCTTCATGGTCATGTGGAAACACTCAGGCATGTTATTCAAGTAACACAATATCCTTTAGACCTGTCATCAAATGCATGTTAATTCCTTTTGACATGTCAACCTGGTCACATGAAGTCCTCTAGGTATATTTCATGTGATCATGTAGCACCCTTGAGTGTGTATGTGTCAATTTTTAAATGAATTTAGTACATGTCGGTTTTTCATGCGAAAGCCCCAAGACAAGTCATCCAGATAATGTGATACCACTCATTCATGTTATTACTGTCACTCTAAGTTCTCCAAACATGGTATCCATGTTATGTGAATTTATCTAGATATTTCAACCATGTAATATGATATCACTTTGACATGTCATTCAGATCACTTGGAAACCCTCTGATATATCCACTTTGATAAGGTGACTCCCAAGAAACCATCTATATTTAAAACGTGAAGATTTCTTGGAAATTTTATTTAGATAACATGAAATTACTTAGACATATTTTCTATAAAACTAAGATATATCCAAATATTGTCATACATTTTAAGAATACAACAATGACATTTCAGGTAGACAACCTCAAACATGTTTGGATGATAATAATAACATGTCAATCTGACACTCAGGGTATGTTAGGAAGACAATCAGGATATTTTAAGAAATCACTATGTACATGTCAAGAGGACACCCCCAAACATATCACCCTTATCCTGAAAGGTTACTATGGAATGTTCCATCTAAACATGTGAACCCCAAACCGTGAGTCTTTTTTTTGGGAATCTACTTTTTATATGGGAAGTGTCTATAATGGTTTAGGAATGGATACTCATACAATAATATGGGTATTATGGGACCCACATTCCATTCATTCATGTTTATATATCCATTCACGGTTCATATTATTTATCATTTAGAGGATAATAGGAGGATATCTTCTATTGGAATATACCTTAGTGTATGTCCTTTAAAATCTCAAACAATCTACTCATGGGACCAAAAAGATCTTGTGGTATTATTATTATTCCTTATACATTATTGGATTGAAAATATAACTGAACTATGAGGAATCAGATTCATGTCATAATCTGGATAAGTAAGATGCATTCCTAAGGCATGGCCACCATATCAAACATCCCATATTGGCTACCAAGTGCATAAAGGTTGAATCGAATTGAAGTGAGTCTGATCACATAATATCCCTTTTTTCTCACATTGAGCATCACTCATGTGGGATTAGGTATTTGAAACAATCGTATCACTAAAATTATAAAAATCCCGTAATTATGGAAACCTCAGTTTCTAAGCCTCGTTCAGTGACACGACATGACTTCCACAATAAAAGGTTATCCACCTCATGTAAGTCCCTAAGGCATTAACATATTGGTAAACCATTAGTAAATAACCCTCACAGACATTAACTTTTTTTCATGTCCCACCAGGGGGTTAAGGGTAGATCAAACTATGGTGAATCAGTTTCATGTTATATGTAGGATGAATAGGATGACTTCATAAGGTAAAAACTCAATAATCAATGCCTATATGTCATAAAATATCTCCTTTATGCATCATGTTAAAATATGAATATTGGAATTAAATGAAATATGTGGGTTTTGATTCTTATTATAAATAAGAATTATAGGAAACCTCATGAAGGTTTAGTCCCGTCCTAGAAATTCCAATCATCTCCATAGATGGGAGTGGACTCCATGCGTTGTTTGAAATCAAAAAAATATAAGAATCTTTCCATTTAAAATCTATAATGTTAAATTTATAGATAACCTTGGATGCATAAAGATGGTCTCCTCAATTGGACCCCTTTACACAAAAAAAAACTATTCAACACTTGATCATTTTCTTAGGGTTGGGAATCTCATATCGGGATTTGGAAGAGATTCATGAAAATAAATTAAATCTATAAGAGAGTGCTGAAATAGGTAATAATCCCCCCTAAAAGATTGTGAAGTGACAGATATCCCATCCTCTCAACAATTGTGAGTTCTTATGTTTTGTAGGGTTTGAAACCACAAATGATTGTCTATCTTTGGAAAGTATGTTTAGATCATCAATTAGATGTGGGATCTATTGGGAGTTTCTTTGAGGGATGAAAATGGTAAACCGGACATGAGTGATTATGAAACCATACAGAAACCGCTAAAAAATAAATCATTATCCCCCATTCATAAAATGTGAAATAGAAGTGGTGAACCCAAGATCAAATCATGTAATGACAGATAACAAAATCATTTTTAGGTTTTGGATAAATAATTTCATAAACATGTGGAACCATACCATTTCAAAGGATACACAAATGGTGATCTTGACATAAAATTAATTTCACAAAAGAGAATATGTTTACACAAGTCCATCCATTTCATTCCCATAAACATATCATTAAAAGGAAATAACGTTTTTACATAAAATCAACTTCATTTCCATCTTCTACTAAAAACCCTTCTTCATCCATATCATATTTTTTCAAGAAAAATTTTAAATATAGTTTTCTATAATTTTCATATGATGTTTCAAATTAAATTTTAGCAATTATTTATTTCTAAAAAATGTTTTACAAAATAATTTACCTATTTCTATCCAAAAAATGCACTTTTTAAATTTTTACCAAAAATGTAAAAGGAATGTTTTCCTTTAACTTATAAAACATAAATGGAATTTACCATGGTTATGGTTGATCAATTATTTACATACCACTTTTTATTTTTCCACATTTATTTTGAAAGAATATTATTTAAATAATTAATTCTAAATATTTTCTTTTTAAAAGTGATTTTAAAAATGGAATGGTTATTTTCCTTAGAAAATATTTTAGTGGTATTTTAAAGGTATTTAGATATATGATAATATCATTTTATGTAATTACTCATTAATTGGTTTATTATAAAATGATACCATTCTTAATCACTCTTTGTATGGATAAAATGTATTTTTATGATATGTTTATGAAACCCATAAATTTTATATGGGTTATTCTATGATGAAGGGATGAAATTTTTCTGAAACATGGTTTCTTTGTATAGGTTATGATGTAATGATATGATGAATTTTTTAATGTCTTATAGAACACATATGTATGTGTTTCATTATGTGATAGTGGTAATGTTATATCCATGGATGTTTTTAATCTTATAACTAGTGAGGTTGCTATGTTATAAATAAAGATGGTGTAACATTATAACCATGAATAGTTGACACCTACATCTCTCCCAAATTTATTTGGTTATTATTGATATAGATTGAGATAAATAGGACTCTAATGGAGAGTGAACCTAGTATAATAAGGGTATTTTTTCACTTTTATATTCATGGGACTGAACGATGAATTTTAAAATGCTTTGATGATTGAACCCATTCCACCATGATAGTCATGGAAATTATCCTTGACTACTAAGAAAATTATTTTGTAATATTATGTTTATCATATAAAATTTATTATTTTTAAAATGTTATGATATTATGGCTCATGCACTTTTATTTCTATATGATTCATGTTTTATGAACTACCAATATTTATGACGTGACTCAAGATTATGATCTATGATATGAACAACATGATTTTAAAATTTTAAGATCATGTTATCATACCCTTATCCTAATGTTATTTTTATGTAAACATTTATATCTCATGTTTTATGCTTAATAGTAATATGATCTCACCATTTCTTATGTTTCCATTCCCTAATTTATGAAGATTGGTTTTAGTAATGATAAGTTTAAGAAAGGTAAACTTTTGGAAGAACATAAATGGGAAACTCTAATGAACCTGTTAGTTATATTTCCATGATTATAATTTAACTAAACCTAAATGATTTTTGGGTTTGATGTTATGTTTTTTAATTAATATTCATCAATGTGTATATAATATCTATGTACAAAATGTATGGGTCACTCTATGTGGACACATATAGGAACCCCACTAGTTATGTGTTCACTTATGGTTCCAAAACCCAGAGTTGGATATCAAACCATCAAACAAAAATTTCCATTTCATTAATTGAAGAAGATTAAATTTCATTCATGAAGTCTAGAATGTAACTTAATTGGAGGAAGGGGTTGTAAAGGTACTAAAAATAATTACATAGTTTGAGATGTTTTTTTATTAATTAAGTGTTATCCACTAAGAAATAAATATGATATATCACTCTTGGATGAAGAATACTAATATAAATTATCAAATAATATGTAAGTTAATGAAGGGAGAATTGTTGGGTAAAATTAAGGTGGACAGAGTTTGGAATCGATCATATATTCTTTAGAAGGATGTAGTTTGAGATAGACGGGGGTAGTGTTGTTCTTTGATCAAGATTTCATAACATGGTGTATAGAGGGAAAATATGGTGAACATAATAGAAGACTGATAGTGTAGAGTATTTTTTAATGATGATATAATATTTTCAAATGAATCCTAAAAATTATTCTAATATGGGAGATTGTTAGGATTACCCATGTGAAAACCATATTCAGGATAAGTGTTGGAACATCTGGAAGGATTATTTATAGATGTCTAATTTACAAAACCAAATGGTAATAGTAATGAATGAGTGAAAACATAATTATGTTCAAGAGAAGGTAGATCATAAGTAGTAAAATAAGATGTCTTGCGATCAAAAGAAGAGAAATAAGATGTATCAAAATGAGTATGGATAGAGTAAGTGTCGATACAGAATGGGATTTCATAAGAATAAATCCTAATATAATATATGGTTTTCTCATTATTCATGAGGGTTGATTAAGTTTTTCTCAAAATGTTACATTTGGGATGTTGACGGCGGTTCTAGAATAATTTACTCTTCACTAGATGAGTTAGTGGGGGGAGTAGCACTCCGTAGTGATCAAGGCTTGTTGGTTGATCACCAATAAATTTTGCATAGTGGTGGATATTGTTTCACCTAATTACCTCTACTATAAACTTATAATATGGGATCATGAACTAATTACTATTTGATTTTACTCTTATGTGGATTATTAATAAAAGGGTTTGATGTGTTCCCCTCATGGTTTTAGAGTAATCCTAAACCACTATAAGACTTGTGTTGTTTCTTTTCATTTTATTATAATATTTTTTCCATTTAGAATGTGTGCCTATTTTATACGTGTGCATTAGGTTTTGCGGCGTGGGGGATTTTCCTTTCAATTGTAGAGAAATTTTTTATTTTAGTTCATTTTGATGGTGGTATGTTCTATACATTATTTCCATTGTCCACATGTTCAAGAGGATATATTTTGGTGATTTCAGGCTTTTTTGGTGCCAAAAAATATAGTTCTCTGACCATATCTTGCAAATATATAAAAATAGAATACAAGATTTGGGTTTATCATAAAAGTATACTCAATAGGTTTCCCCTTGTAAAATATCATGCTAATGTGGATGAATCATATTTAAGCCCTATTAAATATATAGTGACACCAAATCATGTACCATACTATGAAAACAATAACCCATCTCACAACATACCCTCCATAAGAAATCAAAATTAAATAAACATATATAAGAATCATTAAAATATATCAAATTAGGTACCCAATACTATCTTATCCATGATTTGTTTAACCTCACATCACAAAAATATATATTTTGTTGATCTTATCTCTTCCCAATCCACTATATCAAACCACATAGAACATCCACAGAACATATCTGTATACCATAGTTACAAACCATAATAATATACCACTTCTACATAACCACACTACTTACCATATCCTTCTTTCAATTTCATATGTCAATTGCATTGCATCATTATTCAATAATTCATGAAATTAAATAATTCACAATTCACTTGTTTATAAGTCACTATTTACATCAATTCATCATTTTCAATATATTTAAGACATGATAATAATATCCATCACTTCGTTTAAACATGACATTATTAGAACAACCTTATTCCCATTATAATTTTCCAATTTATTAATTTATTTCATCAATCTTCTATAACATGGAAAACTATAACACACGAATCACAGCATTCTCATCGTATAACTATATTAAAAAACCACACCATGACCTCTTCCAATACCATTTTCATAATTCATCAAACCACTATATATCTTCACAATACAATACCATAATAATAATCAATGTAATTATGATAAATTTTTGAACTTTTATATTGTTATTATTTATTAAAACACACTTCTATCAACTAATAAGTAATAATTTATCAAAAATGAAAAATTTGGGAAAACAAAAGAATTACATTAAACATCCATAATTTTACATCCCACAAAAATTGATTAATTATTTTTATTTAATTAGGAAAATTATCTCTCTTAAACCGAAGATATAATAAATCATGGTTAATCCACATTAATAACAGTATAATAGTAGATAAAATTCAAAACACATTCCCAGAAAATAGATTTTTCTAATACAACACCTGAAATAGATGGTTTCTCACTCCCCTCAAAATACCTAAATGTATTATCTCATCATGTCCTCTAGTTTCTAGATCATTATTTTTTTATACCACTATGTCTACGTTTAAAATGTCTGGGTAAGAATTAAATGATGTCAAAATTAACATTAGAAACTATTCTATACTCAAAAATAGAAATTTGGATATCAATCAAAAATAATCAACCATACAACTCTGATAATCCACACCACATTATTCTCATAGATCCTAACCAAATAATCCACAAAACTCATCTCTCTAATTACCATTAAATGATTCATCTTATTCTTCCAAACCACAACTACAATCTTTTCATCATATTTTTTACAAATATCAATGTAAACAGTTAAAAAATCCTTCGATATATCCCATAATTTCCACATAGTAACATCCAAAGGCTACAAAAGACAACATGAAATACAAGATTAGTCTCAACTAAGTGGAAGAAAATAATTTGGAACCTCAACCCCAATACCAACATCTTCATATCCTAATAGAAATTTTTTTTCCCTCAAATAAAGATATGTACTGAATATATAAGGAAGTGAAACCCGAGGTGAGTTATGAAACCCATTCATAATTACCTCTCACATCAATAGTAGAAAAAAAAGCATCCCTTGAAGAAACACCCAATGTTCTCCACCCAATTTGAATCCATTTAAAGAATCGATGTCAAAACTGTGGCCTCTCAGTGAAACAATTTATGATCTCTTAGCTGAAATTTATCCACCTATTAAAAAAAATTTCATTTCATTTTTTATAGGAAATCTCCACCACTAACCTCTTCCACATCTAGATAAAAAGATAAAATTTAATTTATCATCCAAAACCTACCCTTAACATTATGGTAAACATAAACATGCATCTTCATGCTTAGTTCATCGACTACCACATTGGATATACCCAGAATATAAGGGATATCAATGTTATAATATTGAACGTACCAAACACATATATATATGAAATAATTTTAATCTTGTTAAGAGTTGATATAATAGAGGTTGTAATGATCTTGATGACCAAAAAGAACTATATGTTGTGATAATATCACAGTTATAACTATTATAACAGCACACAACCAAATTAATGATGATATGTATCAAAATAAACCATTAATATTACTCATTTCCCAATAATATAAATTCTTTGATAATCAATGAATTAATTCTTTAGATACTCAAGAACCATGTTGTGTTGATCTGACCACAAGAAAGGGTTATCATTCTTTGAAAAATAAAATAAATTTAATGAATTAGGATTGAAATCAGATATGAGCCCCATAAGATATCCTAAATGTCCAAGGAAACCACATAAATCCTTACAATTATTAGTTTCTACCCATGGAAAAAATTTATTAATCATCAAAATATAAATAGATACACCCTGTTAAGATAAAGTATGTCCTAATAAATTCACCCAAAACATAACAAAACACTATGAAAAACATTCCATATAAAACATTTTATCAAACGTTCTTCAATAAATCCTTCAAATTTTCATTATTATTCTATTTTGTTGTTGAATACATCACAATATCATTGATGAAAACCCTATAAACTATTACAAGAACTCATTGAACATAAAAATTATCAACACCATAAAAATATTAAGTGAGTGTGGGACTCCTAATTGAATCCCCAATAACTTGAAACTCACATAGAAACACTTCATGGTGGTATTATAAAAATCATACTCCTTCACATTCATCTAATGATATCAATATTACATATCAATCTTTAATAAAATTCTAGCACCTTTCAACTTATCAAATAGGTCATAAATTTTTATGAAGGGATGTTATTTTTTTCTCCATCACTCTGTTTAATAGCTTATTTTTCATACATAACTACAAACAACGATCATCCTTACTTTATAAAAACACTATAAATTTATATGGAGACACACTAGGCCAGAAAGAAGGATTTTCTAATTAAACATATATATTAATCCACTAATCCTACAAACACCAATGACTATTTCCAATCAGGATAGATAAAAAACAAAGAGAGACCAACCTATAACTATATTAGAAATTGTATATCATGTCTAGGTGGAAGGGTTATAATCTCTTTGGAAAAACATTTATAAATTACTTTGTACCTCTCAAAAAATAATTTTTAAATAGATACTCAAAACTCAACCTCAAACCTAACAACTATGATGAGATCATCTCAATATGTCATGATTCTATCCAATGATCCTACTCGCCAATAAAAATTTCATGTTCACCATACAAAGTAATGAAATTTACTATACATGAATAATAAAATATGATATTATACACTTAATATAACATTTACATGTTGTGGATGAAATCATATGTTGTATCTATCGTAATAAGAGATGTTTCATTAACTGATGTCTCTTCAATGAAAACTCACACCCCTAACATGCTTTAGAAAAATTATAATGATCTCCAATTTGAATAGATTCCTTGAATGGAAAAGTAATCTTGTTTACCATATGTCCTAGTTCTTGGGATACAGAAAGTTTTAACAATTAGTGTGAATATCTTGAATCAATCAAAGTAAAAACTGGGGTAAAATAGATTAATTTTTTACCTTAAATGATCATAGGTCCTATAAGGGTTTTAAAATCCATAACATGAAACTATCCTTATCCTCAACCCATGTACCATCAAACATGATAATTCTTACAACCTTATTCCGGATCACTACAAGTTCAATGCAGATGAGGAATATATTAGGGTTTATTCATACTAACTATATTAGACCTCAGTGGTGAAAAATAAAAAGGGAATACCTATTGTTGAGGCTACCGTTGGAAATGATCATTGGATCCACAATGACCACTAATAAAAATAACATAATAATGGATATTATTAGTCTATCCAGCATAGAAACTATATACTATTTCAAAGTTCTTTATATAATTTCAACAAATAATAACTCTAAAAAAATTTATGGATGTCTTAGGGAGACTAATCATATGATGGAACCTTGAATAACTAGAAAAATGAGAACCATTATTCATAACTCTTCTCTTTGAGAAATTATCATGAATTATTTCTTAATGAAAATTCAACTATTCTAAAGGCATTTCGATCTAGTAATCCATCACTGATTCCTAAATTTATAGTGAAAACATGATAGATCTAACCATAAATATAAACTATGTGTGTAAATAATTCTCAAAATGTTAATATCATGAATTATAATCTAAAATAATATTATAAGAATAATAGATATGGTTTATAAACATTTCACTGAAATCCCACGTACATTATTTCGCATTTAAAATGGGGAGAAACTGTCACTACCACATTACCATTATTGTAGAATATAAGAACTCAGTATGAAAATCACTCTATATGATCTCATATTTCAGTAATAACTCATCATAATCTCCATGGAAAATATCCCACAATTATTGATCTACACCTATAAAAAATATAACAAAAAAATGAATAAAATTCTTCATCATCATGAAAATGTATCCAAAAGAAAATTTCAATCTCCTCCAACAACCTCTATATCTCATGATTAGTGAAATGTCCCTCTTTCGTTGATATACTCTGCCTTTGAAACACCAATAATAACTTCCTCATATAATTTCCATCTTTCAGATCAACCTCTCTACGATTCATATGAATGTTCTGATATACATCACCAACTAGAAAAAATTAGTTCGTCATCCATTAAAAATATATACAAACATAAAAACCATCTCATTATTGGATATAAATATAATTTAATGTATTTATGTTAAAATAATTTTAGATTCACAAGACATTTTTTAATTCAAAAATAGGAGTAAACAAGTATGATTCATGTATTAGACCTAGGATTCTTCCTCGAAATTAGTACACTATTGTTTAAGAATGTCATGTGGACTATCACAATCTATTCATCGGATCATAAGATTCTTTTAAAATCCTATATATTATCCCTAGACTAAATCACATTTAATTTTGAATGAATATATTCCATAATAAAGCCAATTAAATCCACAGTTGTTCCTACTCCAAAAAATCACTATAGAAAATAAATCTATAATAACACTCTTCCATGACTCATCCACACTAAAAACCATTCTGCGTTAGAAGTGGGTCTGAGTGTGACCCCGGAATCCCACGTATAATTGGACACAATCTGAAAACTAATTACAAGTTTATAAAACGCATAAAATTAGAGGTATTTTCCTATTTAATCCACGAAAAATAATAAACACCACCAATGAACATAACTCCATGAAATAAAATGTCATATGTCCCATCAATAATGATAATAATATGAAAATTATTTCATTATTATAAAACAAAACTCTAAATAAAAATACCAATACTAAAACATCACCTGCAGGAAAAAAACTCTAATTCCAACCAATTAACATTTCACGAGTTATTAATCTATAGTATTTTATCCTAATATATATAAAACATATATAAATATTAAATAAAAATATATGGGTGATCATAGAAGAATACTTATTAGGTTAATTCCTATAGAATCTCATGCTAATGTGGAATAAGATTAATAAATCCCCAATGAATAAATATTGAATCATACATATGATCCGTATTTGGACAACTATTAAACATGTCACTATAGAACCAGTCTCTAAAATACACATACGTTATACAAATATAGTAAACATTAATAAATATAATAGGAGGTATCCCACTTATTCTATTCCATTAATCTCACCACCCTGATGTCCCAATGACATATAAATTGGTTCTCATATCACTTCCCAAAAGAATATAGAAAAAATACATATTGCTTCAGTATTCCACAAACAAATTCTATATCTATATTCCATAACCACATTAAACATTTTCATACCATAACCACATAAAAAATTCATATATCACAACTGTATACCACTACCACATAACTATATTAATTTATACATACATATTTTCATTTCATATTTCATTTACAACCCTATATTATTTAATAATTGTTTCAATTAATTATAATTCAAAATTTACTTTTTTATAATTCATTATTCACATTAATTCAACAATTAAATTACATTTTCAATATAATTATAATATTCAACACTTCATATGATGAAAAATTTATCAATATAATTTCCATACCTTTCCACATTTTCAAGTCATCCATTTATTTCATCATAAATTCATGTCCTAAGAAATAATGACACACTAACTTATGATTTCTATGAATGGGTTGAAACACTGAGAAGGGGTTGAATAAATGGTTCGCATTTATAAAAAAATTAACATGAAGTTAATCTCTAGAATGTGTATATTTCAAGATCTATTCGTGTAAAAAGTATCACTCTCACCACATTTTTAAAATATTAAAATAAAGTAAATAACACATATTTTTTGAGGTTTTGACCCCAATGAGTGTAATTACTCTGGGGTGTTCTATTAATTTTTGTATCATAGATTTTACAATATTATTAATAAATAATTATTGAGGCATGGAATGGTATAATCCTTTACCAATTATTTCAAAACACACATATGTCTCATGAATTATTGATTATACTGGTTCCTACCAATTAAAATATTTGGATTATTATCTATACCTTATGACTAAAAATCAATATTATTCTCACAAACATCAATGTCTGTATTTTCATCATTTGGAGCATTTTTGTCCCATTTCTTATGTTTCTTTTAAAATCAACTCAATAATATCATTCATACAATTAATGTAGGTTTGATTCTTAGTGATATTTTTTAACCAAATTAGATCAATATAATTGGTGGAAATTGTAGCCTCAATCAATAAAATTCTCAAATATTATTTTCTCCTTTTATATAACCATAATTTATTTGATATGTGTGGTGAATGAATGGGATCTAATTTTACACTCTTTATAACAAAATTTATTCAATAAAAAACCTAAAAATATTTTAGCGATATCAATGTTTTTATTAAATCCCCAAGAAAAAGCATTATCAACACCTTTGAACTTATCCAAAAATATTGGCTATAATCACAAACATTACATCATCAAACAAATACTTTTAAAAACGAACTAAACATTTTAATAATGGTTTTAAATTCTATATATTGATTTCAATGACATTAGAAAATTCTAGTGAATGTAATTCAGGAAAATATACTTCTACATAACATACTTTTTGTAAACGTACTTGTTGTAAAGTTTCTTCTTGTAAATTCACTTTTGATCATGGTACATCTAGTGAATATACATCTGGTGATGATACTTATAGTGAATGTACTACTATTACATTTTCTTATAGTTTATAAGAAAATTCATCTCAACTCAACATCATATATCCATCATAAATTTGAGAAGTTATGATGAAAAAAATTCACATCTAGTGGTCTAAAAGTCAATGAAAACAATACATTCGAACTTTAGATTGTAAAATATTATTTTCATCAACTCATAATATAGGATTTGCTTTCTCAAACATATAATTTCTGGGATAATTTTTGGTATTTCTATAATGTGATTTTCATCCATTGGTCGACTTGTAGCTAGTCACTGGACTTGTTTTCCATCGATTATTATAGTAACCATCTAACTCTTAACGACATTATGATCTTTTTATGATCCTATAAAAATGTTTGGATTCATCTTTTTGGATCTAAAAAATTTACAACCTGACTCAAAAATAGTTTTTCAAACTATAATGAAAACAAATACAGCACCTTCAAAGACCAAGGATAACTTCAATCTCCCCCTTTGGATTAATTGGAAATAAAACTCTTCTATAAACCTCCACACCTTTTCTTCCAATCCAATCATATAAATTTTTCATGGTAAAAAATCATACCTCAAATCTTCTTTAGAAATTAATTTATTTGGGAATTTTTTATCTTTCAATGAAAAGAAAATTTTGTCCATGTTATTTTAATTTACTTCCACTAAATTCAATTATATTAATTTTTTTTCCACAATTGAATGAGAAAATCATCCAATGATCTCTCAAATTTTTTAAAATATTATACAATTTCATATTATAAATTATTTGTATGCCTCTTCAACATTTTCATCATAATCCACGGACAATGCGTGGAGTCTCCGAAAATTTCGACATGTATAAGGATAAGGTTGAACATTAAGTTTCAATATTAGTTCCTCAAACCTTCCCCTTTCGAATATCTTTTGTAAAATATCATCAATTTGATCCTAAATTGAAATATAATTAAGATTGAATTACCCAAAATTAACATTCTATTTGATAAAATGGAACATTATGTCAACATTTTCTAATCTGTAGAGTTGAAAAATGTTCTCTAACATATCAATTACACAATAATTATAACAAAAAATAACCTAATATTTAGAATTTACTTTAAATTATTCTATATAATCATTTATCCACATCATTTTAGTACATGTATCAGTGTCAACACCATCATATAATTCCATTGTAGTAAAATTCATTTAGTATTTCTTCTTTCTATACTATAAAACAAAACTTTCTCCCAACAAGAATTTACTTTTGAATATTGATTTATGTCCATTACAATCACCAACTCAATCTGAATCTCCGAAACTAAGTATTTTTAACATACCAATTATCTAATACATAAATCCAAATATTAATGGTCCTCTAACATACCTCAAAATTCTTTTAACATTCATCATGTGTGATACTTACATTGAAATTTATCAAAAAAAAATCACTATAGATATAATTTTTATTCAATATGTAGTTAGATAAAGTAAACATTGATATAAATTATAGAAATCATTTTTATTAAAAAAACTATATGATATATCTTTTCTCAAATTCACTCTGATAGAGAGAGAATTAAAAACGTCCATTGAGTCATCTATGTTTAAGATCATCAACAATTCCAAGGGATCATTTTCCTATTATAGGAATATTTATTCCATTTTTCTATAACCAGTATCCTAAGAATGAAATTCAACTTCCTAATCATTGAAATTTCATAGTGTTATTTAATTTATTTTGGAAAATTCCCCACATGAAATATCATTATCACTATCAAATATTATGTCATCAATGTATAAAATAATTGTCAATGATTGGAGACTTTTCCCCTTCACTTATAATACACTATCAACATTACATTTATAAAAATTAAATAACATCATGTAGATATCATGTTCATAATACCATACGCACATGGCATAATTCAACAAAAATAATTTCTTGAGTTTATATATCATACTACCATCCTCATTAAGTAGAATACATTTGGTTTTCTTATATAAACTTTTTATTCAACTTCAATATTTAGGATCACAGATTATACATCCATCAGATAAACCATATAATTTCAATGATTAAAAAATAACAAAAAATTATCTCAGTATCATACACTATGACTGTAAAATATATTTATATAAAATCAACTCATTAAACCTAAGAGTATCCCATTAAAACTAACCTTTAATCATTTTTTTAAAACTTCTACTATTTTATTAGGCTTGTTCATGAGCAACCACTTATCTCAAATGTAATTTTTTCCTTTTGGTGTTGGGACTAGTTCTCAAGGGTCATTTTTTTCATTCTAATATTATTTATCATTCATGGATTTTAACCATTACATGTTCTTAACTACTTCTAATACATACTAAGTTACAACCTAATATATAAGGGTCATTTGATTCTACTTTCTTAGATTTATTCTCTTAAGAACTGTAGCTTTAAATCATTAAATGAAATTACCTGGAATATCATTCTTTTCAAATGTTTATAATTTTAACATCCTACTTATCATATAATATGATTCATTAATATATGAATCAATACTTGTTTTCTCAATACTGGAATTTGGAATTACTTTATATTATCCAATACATGTTTTAGTTTTAATAATTATTTTCTTTTCTTTATGAGACTTATCATTCTCTTCTTTCATCTATTTAGACTTATTTTTAATTATTTGGACATCATATATTTCAAAAAAATTATATGACCACTTATTCATATAAATTTAACTCTTTTAATTGGTTTTTTAACCATTGAAAATACCTTGTTCCTCATTTGCATCAAATTTTCCAATGTTTTCATTTTTATTCTCATTAAGAAATTATACCAAAAAATGTTAAAATAATTCAATGTAGTTTTATTATTAAACCACATATCATAGGGGGTAGTGTTTATTCCCATTATAAGAAGAAGTTTGTTTTGAACATATAATGTTATACATATGTATTACCTACTAAATAATTTTGTGATTTTATATTTTGAAATAATTTTCCATCCTATTTCAAATAAAATTCAAGTTTACTCTCTATTGTCCCATTTTTACGAGTAGTGTAGGGAGCACTGTTTTTATTTTTTATTTTGTATTCTGATAGATAGTATTCAAAATAACTATATGTAAAATCCTTTACATTTTCCATTTTTATCTTCGGGATATATACACTGCATTATTTTTAGTTTCCCTCATACCAAACCTGAACATTTCTATAACATCATATTTATGTTTCTAAAATAATATAATGGTTGTTGAATTGAAGTCAACAATAAAAGAAATAATGTCAGAATAAAACTTTTTAAATTAATTAATCATAAGTCCACATACATATGATTTTTTAATCGTAATAGGTTTGGTGGGATAAATTTAAATTCTTATATGTTTTCATTAGGACAACTTTCCTTTTTGATAGGACTAACAAACAATAGTTCTTTCTATTTTTAGTAAGGGAAAATATGTTACAGTTTCTACCTTTGAGATTTTTCTCATTTTTTGTTGGCCAATATATTATATCCTTCCATGAAAAAACTAATTATCATCATTCACACATATCTAATATGAGTAACCTCTACTTTGATCAAAGAAATAATTTATTTTTTACACCAAGAGATATAACTATCACATCCTTAATGTTTTGAATTATACACCAATTGATCTATAATTTCACCTCATTTACGTCATCACAGATCTAACATAAACATAATAATTAATGATTAATTACATGCACAAAAATAGCATCCCTTGATTTCAACTTCTAATCATCTATGATAATTTTTTAACTTTTAATTTTATTGAACAATAATTTAGAATGGTAACATATCCTCTATAATAATATTCGAAGTTTCTTAAAATTTTAACCTCCTCATTCATGTATGAGGGGAATCAGTTGTAAATAATCCATCATTTCACCTTCCAAATAGATTTTAAGGAAACACCAACAATTATGGATTTTCATTTGTCTCTTTTTTACCTTCTCTCATTCTCTTTTAGTGAATGGATTCTGTAAAGAATAATTTTCATTCTTTCATTAGTAAAGTGACTAGACTGATAACATCAACCATATGTTTATTACATGTTTTGAAAATGTTTTTTTGTTGAAGAGTTCTAAAATTCAGAGTCCATCTTATTTGATATATCACCATCAATATTCTAAATTATATTTACTTCCATAAAAATTTACTTCCCATCTACTAGAATCTTCTTCATAGAAGTGATTTTCTACCACAATAGTTGTAGGATTTTTACCCACAGTATCAACAAAACTAAAAATATCCTTTATATAATAACCTTAGATACTGATAAAAGTTATCCTTGGAGTACGTTCATGGTAGTTCATTTATTGGTATAACTTCCTTCTGATTTTGAAATAAATAATTCTATTCTTTGAATTATTTTTAAAAATACCTTGGTTTTAAAAAAAGTATTTATAAATATCCAACAAATGAATAATTTTCTTATTTTTGGTCTAGAAACCTTCATTATTAATAGAATTATATATATCTTAATTTTTAGTAGAAACTAATTTTACATTTTTTTTCAAATTATCCTCTGAATATTATTCTTTAACATTAATTTCCTTGTTGAAATAATCTTTCAACTTCATTAAAGATCATTCCACATCAAGAAACATGGATTATGTCTAGATATTTTCATCTTATACTATATTAAGATTCTATTTTTTATCCTTTTGGGTTTTTTCATGTCCTTTCACCTTTAGACTTGGTAATTCATTTCTTCAACATATGAATTCAACCTTATGAGAAATTCATCCCTACATTAAATTTCTTTTTCACATTTTATGAATAAGGGATGTTCAATCCTAAGTTTAGTATTTTTATCAATACAATATTAATGTTCTATGTTCATCATGGATTCTATGTTGGTCACATTAAGTTCATATTATTCATTACATTGGTTTTCCACTGGTTTTACAAGATCTAATATGTTTACAAATTTCATCATAATTTCATTATCAGACAATACAATTTCCAATGATTCCTCTTCTAATTCGTTATAAATAAAACTTTTTTTTTCTTATGAGTTATCTTATTATTTCATTTAGATGATTTTATAATGTCATTTAAATCTGTATTCCATGTTTTAAGGTTAGGTTGTTCATCAGTTTTGAATTACCCAATTTCATTAAATTTCTTCTTGGGGAAATTTTCAATAGTGTTCTTAACTCTCATGTACTAAAACAATTATAAAAAAAAGATTGAATTTCTACCTCCCTTTACCCATTATAAAATTAAAATAGATAAGAGGCATTATATTCTTATGATTCATATCATCCTTTCCATAACCTTCTATTTTATAAGAAGATTCAACATCTAATGTATCATGTTTGCATTTTCTCAAGGATTTAAAATCCACACCTTCCTTAGTTCATTTCATAAATTCTAGATCCTTCTTCATTTAATATGCCCCAAGAATATTTTGAATTTTACCTATAGATAAAAACTCTAAATCAGTAATAGTTGAGATCTTAGGATCATATCTATTTAGGAATATACTTATTAACTTCTGAAAAATAGTTAAGTCTATCAATGTTTCTCTAAATCCTATGATTTTGCAGAAAACTTTATAGAATCTTGTGATAATATTCATCTATGATTTCTTCATTTTCCATAATTAGGTCCTCAAATAGACAAAATTTGATTTTATGTTTTTCTTTATTAAATTTAATATTTCATTAAGGAATAATTTTGATCTTTTTTCATGTTTCCATAGATAATTTGAGACACATTTAATTGGTGTAAACAACGCTGCCCTATACCAGAACTCTTGGATCTGATTATCTTAGATAGATACTTCACGTAGTTTCTCTAATTTCATCTATAAAAATCATTGATATCACTATACATGATTATAAAATCAATAATTATTCATGGACATACTAAATCCTAAGTATATTTTCAGGAATGGAGATTTATATAATATGAAAACAGCATAAACTAATAATTACCATGTTATTTATATTAAGGGAAAACTCTCCCTTTATATACGAAACTACTTCATATGTGAGAAGTCTTGAATATATCCCAAAAATCCTTTCACATGTGTTATCTTTTGAATAAATATTTTGGAAACTAAAACACAAAAATCTAAAGTCAACTTAAAACTGGTAACGTGTTATGGACTTAGAAATAGATGAAATAATTGATATCATTAATACTCATCTCATACCGATGGGATGCATAAATTTGTACAAGAAAAAACTATGGTAATCCCTTTTTCCATGACACTTTACTTTTCATTGAGATCTCGATTAATATATCTTGCAAAATTAGTCATTCATATACCAAATACCAAAACCTATTTTGGTCTCTCAAGACACATAGATGCATCAAAAGGATATATAATGTTATGTGTTACCCATAAATTGATTTAGTATAATACATTCACCTTAATATGGAAAAATAATTTTCTTACCATCCCTTGTAGAACCATTTAAAAAATATAAATAAAATTATCCATATGATTAAGAGTACGTAATATCAATACATAGTCACCATGTGCTCGCTATAAATTATCATAGAGAATGTTAATAATAATATCTATATGATCATAAAATATCAAGAGAAATAAGGTGGATGGTCAATAAATACATAGTAACAACTATAGTAATAATCTGTATTGGAATAATAACATAAAAAATTATAATAACTTACCCATTTCAATAGAATATCATTATTTTTTTGAACATCATTTAATCTAAATTATGTAAACTATGATTTTCATTCCATAAAGACCAATGAGTATATTGATAAGTTAATACTTGATAAAAAATATCAGAATCATTCCATGGAAAATGTGTGTAATATTTTAAAATAATATATCCATTGTATAAAAAAGGATACCCATAATGCTGTTTATATATATGAAAAAAATCCTTGTAAGAGAATGCTTGAATGGTGGCACTCAATAAGGAATCATGAATTGGATTTTTGGTATCATTATTTCATTCCACCAATATATATATATATATCAAATTATAAATTGGGAAACATAATCCTAATTAGGGTAAATCCATTGTAAAACGATAAAATTAATCGATGTGAAAAAATATAAGTACATTTCGAAAACATTTTTTACATTGAAATAAAAGTGGATGTTATGGGTCACTTTAAAAAGTATTTTTAAAAGAATATTTGAAAACTCATTCATAAAAATTATTTTTAAAAAAACTCCCTAATAATAAAGACTTTAAAATTAAATATTTTTTTCTATAAGAACTGTGGATCCAAATCATTTGATTATGAATTGGACATTTTCCAGGCATTAAAATAATTTTATTGAAAACCCACTTTGAAAAAGGAGTTATAAAAAAATCCTCTTATTAAAACATTATTTTACCAAGGAGGATTATAAAATAACGTAAAATAAAATATGAGGTTGTTGAATCCAAAATTGGGAGAGAAATTTTCAAGATAAATCATTATAACTCAATAAAAAATATTTGAGTTACTAATATTTCATATATGAAACATATCACTTGAATTGAAAAATAAATTTTAAATAGTTTATGTGATAAGAATTAATATCCCCAAATAAAATAATGGGATAATAAAACATAATACAATCATTGGTAATATTCATCTAAATTTATAAATTCAATATAATGACCATAACTCAATTAATGAAATTTGAGTTACGCATTATCCTTTTGCTGGGGAAACAACTAAATCAATATCCGCCTGAATAAGGGAACACTATTTGGATATTAAATCCCATGTAATGAATATTTTTTGATAAAAATATATTCATTTGTAGTGAATACATTTCAAATAATGAAATAATGGGCATAATATGTATTATGTCTCAAAGAATTATAATTCTAACCGAGAAAACCCTTATGGCCTAAGATAAACATTAATAAAAACCCTTTGAAATAGACAAGTTTATGTTTAACTTCAAATAGAATTATTAAAATATATTTCATGATATAATATCAAATAGGTAGTATTTAAACTATATAAATGAAATTAGTTTCATAATACCAGACATGTCCAAAAGATTGTAATTTGAGACAAAAACTCTAAACATGTTTTCGAAAGTGTTCTGCACTTGAACATAACTTCTAAAACAATTAATTTATTTTTATTAGATATATACCAAATAAAAATATTTATATATATATATATCATATGATAATGTACATTTACTATCATAGTTTATTTATTTATAACATAGTTTTCTTTCTTATCTCTGTTACTTGAGGTTTTTGGTTAATTTTCCCATAACTCATTATTTATGTTGAGCATGCTATAATGAATCATAAAAAAATTCATAATATTAATAATATTAATAGATTTATAGAAATAATTTATATATATTAAATATATTTTTAAAACCATGCATGATGGTTGGTAATGAAAAATTAAACTCATTACACATGGAGAAGATAATTCACACATATGCACAATTAATGTTTCCATTTCTAAACAATTGAATGAGAAAGATGGTAGATGATAACATGAAATTTTAGAATAATATTAATGTTATAGGTATCATATTTTACATTGTAACATCCTTTTTATAATCCATGAATTGTAGTTTTGAAAAAAAAACTAAGATGTCACTTTATAGAGGAGGTAATTCTCACAACGTTCTGATGACGCAATTTTTCCTCAGTTGAGGGAGAGAAACTAATAATTGTTATTAAATTAATTTAAAAACATATAGGTATAATAATAATACTTAAATCCTTATATTTTTATATTGATAATTTATTTGGATGATTATTGTTAATAATAAAATCTTAATAAAGAGAAAATAGTTATGTTGGAGACTTGATCTTTCCTTTGAAAACACTTTGGAATTAAAGAGAGTTGGTTAAATTAGTGTGTCCAATGGCTTTATAAATCTTGATGGAATTTTATGTTAGGATATATTGTGTAGAGGTTCAATGAAAATTGTAATTTTTCATTAATAATTTAAATGGTGTTAGTCACCCACTTCATTAAGGAGGAATAGGGAACTTTTGGAAACACCTTGCGTATTTTAATTATTCCATGACACTATTCCAAGTTGAATGACTCCAAAGATAATAAATAATGAATTTTATGGTGTATTTGGTTTTATAAAGTCTCATAATATTATTTAGAAACATGTTTTATACATTTCATTGGGTTTTAAAAATTATGGTTTTACATTTTAAACATTAAGTTATAAACAAGGTAGGTAGTTTTTAACTAACCAATTTTATGTTTTATTATAAATGTAACATAACCCACAAAAAATTGGGTGTTATGAAAAAAAATCGCAATCTATTTAATCCAATTAAATTTCTAAATATTATAAAATTAACTTATAAATTAAAATTTTAATGGGTAGAAAACCATATTGTAGTAGAAAAATCACATTTTTACCATTAACGAATATTTATATTATTTATGTTTTTATAATAGTGGTGACATTAATTGGTCTCCAAATTCATTACCTTAGGCAATTTATTAAAAAATATTATTAATAAAAACTAGAGTTACAAAGAGATTACACCAGCTGGGATTTGGTAGAGTATAAACCAAAAAAACACCATAAAAAGAGATAAAAAAGATCAAGTATGAAAAAAATGATCCACACAAACTTTTATTAAAAAATCCATGATATCCATAAAGGGTTTTACTGTCCATTGAAGATTCCACCATGGAGGCGTATATCCGATCTGTGGGGAAGCTAATGTCTACCTCGACAACGTTAATTTTCTATCAACTTGACTTCTATTCTTCATGATGGAATACAATTGTAATTGTAAAATTAAAGGCTAAGTTGAAACCTGAAAAATACCATAAAGCTCTAAAACTAAAATGTGGAAATAAAAAATAATAAATGTTTGAATCAAAAATCTATCGAGTAAGAAGACAAGAATTTGTTGATATAGAAAACTGATTCTATTTCACATCACCTTCCAAAAAATTATAGAATCACATGATGATCAGTGAAAGGTTCCATCTTAGAGAAAACCATGTATGCATTAATGTACTCAAAAATTGTAATTTCATTATGCTTCTCTGCTTCCATTTTTCAAACATTACACATAAACATGAGAATCCTCCAAATAAATATTATTCTTAACACCAAGTCGTATTTTTCAAGCATCACACAATGTCCCCCATGAGATTTTGGGGAATTTCATATCTCCAAACAAGAAGAAACCCATAAAAACCATACAATCTATCACCAAAAAGATTGAAAATAAAACATGAAAAATAGTGGAAAAGAAGTCTCTAGCATAAATCCTTTGAAAAAACGAGTCTAATGTAGTTACACTCAAGAATATGAACAACCATAAAATCTATTAGAATCTGAAACAAAACAAAATAAAAGAAGCAGACATTATATCTTGAGCCAAAAAAGATCCAAATGTAAAGGCTCGGAAAAGTGACCCCATTTTGGTTCAATCATGATCAAACTCTCACGTCCAAATAGCTCTGTCAAAAAAAATAAAGGTAATCATATCTGGTAATAATCATTCCAAAGGTATGTCTCTAAATTTAAAATTAGTATTCTCTTTGTATTCATAAACCATCCTTATGAACATGTGTTTTTTGATTTCAAGGTACTTGGTAGTAGATATTTCACCATTTTTGTGTTTTTTGGTGTGTAATTTCATCTTGCTCATCCATCCATGCAAAAACGTCCTTTCACACATCATCCGAAATCAAATAGGAATCTCAATAAAGAGGATCATTATTGTTGTCATATTACTCTACCTCTAAACCAAGCGTTGCAATAGGTTATACCTATTATTGAGGACGATTAGTATTTTCCATCCTTGAGGCTACAAGGGATCTTGTAAATATGTTTCATTCAATGTGATAATAGTCTCTATGATTCCTAGATTTCTTTGTATTTTGGGTAATGTATCCATCAACATCCGACATCTATTTTCCCATTCAAAGAATATTATTTGAGATATGATTCCCCAATTTCATTATGTTGATCATTGTCCTCCTAAAATGAATCATTAGAATCCTAAATTTTACCTGGATCCATGCCCCGTGTGTCATGATATTTAAACTGTTTCACATAATATTCCTCCCATGTTTGAGGAAAATACTGCCACTTGGGGGGAGAAAACATGTCATCAACAAAGCTGGATATTCTTTTATTTTCTTAAAGTTGTTCCTTGTTATCCAAAATCTCATTATTCACCTCAGTGTTTTTTCTTATTTATAAAATCTATATGGTCCATCATTTATGTTGTGATTAACATTAGATCCATCTAGTCTGATATTCTACTTACTTTTTTCAAACTTATTGGATTTCATGGCCTCAATACATGAAGTATTATTGAAATTATATTTTTTTTCAGGACCATGAATGTGGAAATGATGAAATTAATATGGAAGACTTTCATAAACAACCTCCTAAAGAAAACCGTAATCACCATTCTGGATAAAAATTCGAGTGGGGATCTCTTCAGAGACATCAATTTCAAACAAAATTTAAGCGACAGAAGGCCTTGGGAGAGTCCTTGTCGCCATATCTAGTTTCATTGGATTAACAATTAGCTTCGAGATTGGAAAAAAGAATATTGTTTAAATAAATATAACGAAATCTTGGGAAACCCAATCCAAATCAAGAATATAGGAAATTTGGGGATGGGGTCAAATTATGGGGTCTATTTAAGATATTTCATGCGGAAACCCCCAAAATTCTATGAATGTTTTTCCCAAAGTCGATAATAGCCATCCTAGGAAGAAAGGAGAAACACAACATTTGAGGAGTTCAGTAAGCCGATATCAAAACCAGAATAGTCAACGTCTTCAAGGTATGTTCTAAATAATATCAATGATGGATTGTGATTAATGAACTTTCCAACACGTAAAAAGCATAGATCTGATGCATGAAGGTTTGCCTCATTTGTTGAGAATGAAATCGTCGGTTTTCTATGGAGATGCATGTCTGTAGGACTGTTATAATGATCTGAAACCACAACATCATTTAGGAAAGGTCATTTATTCGTCATCGTTCTCTCGGGGACCACATTCGCTATGGTTCTAAGATTTTATATAGGTTTTTTCTCATCCTGAATCAGGTCTCTCACATGTTTTCCCATTATTAGCCTCTCCATATTCTATATTTAGTATTAATTAAAAATTAAATGATTGTTTATATATTTAATTATGTGGTTATACATCATATTAGATTCATTTTTAAAGGATTTAAATTCAATTGGTTCAACATAAATTCTATTATATTAATGAAAAAATATTTTAAAATAATTATTTAACTGTTATCTTGTTTATTACATTAATATAAATAATCTAAATTTTCTATCTAAAAAGTGAAATTGTAAATATTAGATAAAATGTAAATTATTATCTAAAATAAGAATCATTTTATCATATTAACATTCATTGTGTGGGTAAATTAATCATAATGTTATAATAGGCAATGCATAAAAACCCATTTTTTTATAAAAGTGTATTCTTAAGCATAATGATTTGGAATATTGAATATATTATTATTGATCAAACAATATTTATTTTAAACAAAAATAAATCCACAAAATAATTTTCTTTGTGTTCAAACTTAATTAATGAAACATACGAAAAATGGTTTCCATATAATGTTATTGATTTTCTAAAATGATATTCATGGGTTTTATAAATTAAAATAGTATTTATTTTAAAATTTGATTCATTCGAAAAATATATTTTGTATATATAAATGCATTTGAAACTTATAATTCATATAAAAGTGATAGTTTATAAAAACCATTATTTAGTAAATATTAATAAAAAATTTATAATTTTAGAAAAATATTAAGGGTACATCATAGGATAATTTTTTGAGGAATTAAAGAAATTATTTTACTCTATAAAATATTAATTTTTATATTTTTATATTTTGTTTTCAAAAATAAAATATACATTATCATGAAATTGGTTATTATTTAAAATAATGTTTTTCACTATTAACTAATTTTAATTATTTACCTTTTAAAGGTAATAACTATTATTGTTTTAAAATCATAGTGTTTATAATGTTTTATTAATACCTTTTGGTTTTCTTACATTGGGTGTACCATGAAAAAAATTGAACGAACACATTTAGTTTTTTAAATGTAATTAGAATTTTGGGGTGTTATATTCTCAATGTTTAAATGAATTATTACCAAATAATTTTACTTATAATATTAGAGTATGTTTTGTTCAAAACAGAAATAATTATCATCACTTTATAAAGAGAGATAACCCATACCAAATTTCACATAAAATTGGGCTATGGGATGTAGATATAGATCGATAGTGAATAACATCCAAAAAAACCTAAAAATGAAATATATGATAATCTTACCTCTCAGGGGTTATATTTATAACACAATTTTAATAAGTTGGTGAAAACATACATGATATAAGACACAAGAAAATGTGGAGTGAAAACTCACTATTGAATTCATTAAAAGTAGTTCCTTAGGATTTTCCTTTTTCTCATTGCTGTTAGTGACTATTTTCTGCCATATTCCTTAGATTGGGACCTTAAAACCCATAATTCCTAACTCTCTTTGAATTGAAGTAATAGATTTTTATATATTATAAAATTCCCTAACACTAGTTAATCCACATTCCATAATAAATCTTAATCATAATAGATTTGATGAGACTCCATCTTTATATTCCATGGTGTGTTTAGAAATTCGACATCATTAAAATTGTATGTCATTTTTCATTATAGATGGATCCAAATAATCACATGGTTCATTAATATAGATCTAATTTCAATGAGTTGTTCATTTAATTAATATACACATTTTTCCATGAACCCATATTTCCTTCTGGTTCTATACATTATTAAAACCAAAAGGGCTAACATGAATGGTAAACATTAACAATATATTCAAATTATTATAATCAATAACATAAAAGTTATTCAACTATAAAAACTTCTACCCTTGTCATCATGTTTGCATGTAATTTATTTAGTTAAATTCACACTAGTCATATTTTAACTGATATCATTCTTGGTTAAACCTTGGTTACTTTGGGATGGGATCATTCATACTTATTAACCTAGTCATAAAAATAAATATCCCAAATTACTATAATCTTTATTAAAATATTCTAAACCCAATATTCATTTAAATTTATGTTGTCAGAATCCAACTTATCCTTCCTCAAAAAACATTAGTCATTCCTACATTCATATAACCAAGTGTGTATATACCATGATCATATGAAATCAACACAATAAAATTACAAAAACCTATTTGAATCCTAATACATTGAGCCATAATGATATTATATATTCCTAAAAAAATTAACAATATCTCCTACACTCAAATGGTGTTAACCACTCGCTAATAAGGTCAAACAAAAGTTTATATATATCATATTACCAAAAATGATATGAAATTATCCAAAAATATCATGAATCATTTATCAATACCAAGGTTATCAATTAATAATTTAGTTACTTATCCAAAATAAAACCACACATTATTATCCTAACATTAAACATATAAAACCCATTAACATATTCATCCTTCAAATATGTGTTCTTCCAATGTTTTCTCTAAAAATATAAGCTTTATATAAAACCATTTCTCAATGTTATTGAAACCATATAATATTGTATTTGAAAACATTAATGTCAAACTACTATAGAAATATCATTATATTTTTCAAATAATCATTAATTACACCTAGAATATTCTAAATGTCATAGTTATATATAACTTCAATATTTAATATAAAAAAAGTATCAAGAATTTATTTTTATTATGATATCTAACTCACTATTAAAGGTAAGACCAAGAAACTTATATATTCTATAAAAATAGGTGTATACTTAAACACCTAACCATTTACATAATGGAAACCCCATAATTTTTTATGTATTATTAAATCATTATAAAAAAATATCCAATAATAACAAAACAATGATCAAAAAGAATTATTATATTTTTAATAATAGGTTCTTAATACTTAAAACATGGCATCCTGGTTTTATTTTTTATTGTGATCCCCTAAAATCCATTCCAACTCCTAAATCTGCATGTGATGACCTATAAAATACATAAACGAATGGGAAATCTAAAAATACCAATAAGAGAATAAATATGATAAGGAAACATAACATGTGTGTCAATGGTATAATATTATATTATAAAAGATAAGTCTTATGTGTTATTCCATGGAGGGGAATAAACATGATAAGGAAAATCTTTAATTTCATATATGATGTCTCATGAGACTGTAACATTACCCAATGCATTGGACCAATATCTTGGTGAACTCATAATAACATGTTCATGATCTATGTGTTCCACATAAATAAATTAAATCATAAGTAATAACATAATAATTACATGTGGAAAGAAAATAGATTTCTTAAACATACTTCATATCATAGTTAATAAAAATTTCATAATGAAGGAATTTTAGATATGATATTAAAGAATGTATTTTCAAATCAAGTAAGGGAGAATGAACTAGGTATATATTTGAGAGACATATATACATAATTTATACAAAATCCATAAAATCAACTGTTGTTTTTTTGATGAAGATTCCTTCAAAAATATAAAAACAAATTAGTAAATAACCTTTTCTCTTTTAGTAACACAAAAGAATTACATCTTAGATGAAAAATTGTTTTGAAAGATCACGTTGAACAATTATCATGGAAAATATCATTTATATTTTGAAAACACTAATTTAAAATCAAAAAATTTCTTAAACATTAAAGAAATATTGTTTAACAAAATAACCTTTTAAACATGGAAATAAATATTTAAAACATTGAGTAGTAATGATGGTGGTAGTGATTTTTATACATAATACGTTAAAAATAATTATTTCCATAACATTTTTTAAATAAATATCAAAAAATTTCTTTTTTCAGAAAATGATAGGAAGATTAATTTTAAAAGAAAAATTTTGAAAATAAAAATGAGCGTAACAAAAACGCTTAACAATCATGATAAAACATTTATGGAAATATTTTTATAAAACATGGATTTTAATGAAAAAGGATTTTCTCCAGAAGAGATAGATGAAGTCATATTTTCTTAAAATTATTATTTTAATAATTATAAGTACCAAGGGGTGAAAAATGGTACTATCAACTGAAAATATCATGATTAACTTGAGGACACAAAATTTTAAGGGGTTTATTATATAATGATAAAATAATTTCTTTAATGGACTGGGCCTCTCTAATCTATTCCTTTGTGGAAATTAAGTGTTTGAGGTGTTATGGGAGGTCAAGGTGACTTATCCCCAACACTTTTCCAAATTTCAAACCCTGTGAACAGTTTCACCGGTTGAATGCTCTGAACAATTCTAATGGTAGACTGATGAGAATATTTTTTTTGGTAAAATGATTTTAATTGTTCCATTGGTAGACCGATGTGAACAGTTCCACCGGTGAGACCATTGTGAACAGTTCCAATGGTACACCGATGTGAACAGTTTCAACGGTATACCTACGTGAACAGTTCCAATGGTAGACCGATGTGAATAGTCCAACTGGTGAGATCGACATGAACAGTTCCATTGGTAAACCAATCTAAATAGTCCAACTGGTAGACTATTGTGAATAGTTCCAATAGTAGACCGGTGTGAACAGTTCCAATGGTAGGTAGATGTCAACAGTTCCAACAGTAGACCAATGTGAATAGTACCACCAGTAGACTGATCTGAACAGTTCTAATGGTAGACCAATTTGAACAGTTCCAACGGTTGACTGATGTGAACAGGTCCAATGGCAGACCCATGTGAAAAGTTCCAATGGTAGACCGCTGTTAACATCTCCAACAGTAGACCAATGTGAACAGTGTTTCCCATCAGTGATCCATTCTATGAATAGTGTTTCCAGAATGGTGACATTCCAATAGCAGCCTATATTTCCTTTTCCAAGTTTCGTGTCCATGAACAGTGTTCCCAAAATGGTGAGGTTCTAATAGTATCATTTTATCCTTTTAAATATTTCTAATTTGGTGTACTATGTTTCCAGCTTCCTATAGTTTCTCCCCCTAGACGTTTCCCTTCATTTAAAATGCATTTAAGGCCTTGTTTTAAGAACTCTAAGGATGATTCAAATTCCATGAATCCTATAATAATTTTTTTAAAGCTCAGGATGCTTTTACATGGTCAAACTATGTATTTTAGTAAAATTTGATTGTAATGGAAAATCCAGCGTATCTTAAATCGTTGCTATATTAAAACTTCTAAAGGGATGAGATATATTTCTCTCGTGTTCTTTATCCTTGTTCTGCATTGTGACACACCCAATCCTTTAATTCCTACCTATAAGAGTTGAGAGATCAAACATTCCTCCTTGGAATGGTTCCCCTTGAATTTATTTTTACTGCAAGTGCACCCCCTTTTTTGGTGCAACAAAGCAATATCGACCAATCTTCGATATAAGGAACGATCTATCGTCATTATTTTGGGTTCATCTCCTTCTGTTTCTCCATTCCATTTTATGTAATGCTATCTCCATGGTCCTAATGGACATTTCACCGGAGTTTACCTGTGTGGTAGTGTCTCTGCATCCTCGGGTGGGTACAGTTGTCACGAGTGAGGAGATTTTAATCTTTTGTGTGGATTTTTCTCATATAAATAATGTCAAGAACATTTTGAGGTAGGGTATTCATGGATTATTTATTCTTTTACGTGAAAATGTAGAGTTATCAAGTTTTATCCCACTATATCACAATGGAATTGAAATAATAAATACTTGAACGAGATAAAAAAATTGATATCAATCATATGTTATTGACTCTTGATTTTCTAGATAGTGTGATATCAATGCTTTCATTGTTTATATTTTCATTCTTAATGGAAATTGGTAAAGACCATAAACTGTGATTAATTGTAAATTTGTAACGCCCGGACCCCAGTTACCCAGAGTCGGTGCATTATTTTAATACATTGGCATGATTACAAGGAATCAAGTCCCAATGGACCGATTAGTTTAGCAGTCTTGGAAAATATATTATATACATGAATGTTACAATACACTTCATAACACAAAAAACAACATAAATAATCCTTTATGAACGCCATTATTCCCTTATCTTAACCCTGCATATCAATCAAAATACACTTCTTGGAGTCCTAAGAAAAATAAAACATAGAAAGGGGTGATCTTAGATTCTCAGTACGGATAATAATATAGAGGAAACATTCCTAAATAAACATAAACATTTAAGGAAATATATAACTAAAACAGAAGCCTTTTAAACTTGAACTTCAGCATAATATGGCAAAGATAAAATGAAATAATGCTATTTACTTATTCACATGAATATTATACTAGTCGAATAATCACATGGAATATCAATAACCACTTTCATAATGATGGAATGCATAATTCTAGACTATCATAACCACATAGCCAAGGCATCGTGCCAAGACTACAAATAATATTTTGTAAAAGTCCTCATGCCAAGACTCTATTTTGTCTCATGAGACCTACCGATGAATTGAGGAGCTATAGCAGGCTCCACATGTAACATATTATGTCCAATGCATTCCTCATATTAATAGGTTTTAACATAACATAAACATTCATATTAAAACTAGCATACGAAATGTCAATAATTTCTCTATAAACCATGAATGGTATAGAAATAACACATCCACATTCAAACATATCACAAAACCTTCAATACAATATGGAAGTTTTGTATCATAATAAAACAACTTCAAATATACTTAAAATCTATCAAATGATGATGACATAGATGAAACAGAAACTATTTGAGAGAAATATCTCTTTCATGAAATCATTTAAAACTCACACATTTTAAAAGGAAGTAATTTAAAAGATATTTTTGAATCAAAGTGTCCCATACCACTTTGAGACTTTTAAAAAGAAATATCATTTCAAAAAATTCATGTCCATATAAATAAATCCTTAAAATTATTTTGAAAATGGGTACATTAATTAAGAAGATTTAGAAAGATAAATCTTTAAAACATTTAAAATTCTGATCTTGATAAAGAGTAACTTTCACAAGTTCATAAAATATTAATTTTGAAATCATTTAAAAGTCACGTAATTATAAAATAAAACATTTACATTGAAAATATTTTTATAATCTTGTAAGGGATGATTATATGATTTTATAATGATGGAAAATAGCCGCACCCACCGTATAAGTTAAAAAAAAGACATTATTACCTTCATTCTGTCGAAAATGTTAAAAAGGACCCTGTTTGGAAAATGACGGAAACATTCCATTATAAACATCTTATAAAAAGTCAAAAAAGGGTATAAATTACATTAACCTATATTCTTTAAAATATAAAGAATGTTTTGAAATAAATTTTTACAAAACATGGATGTGGATGATAAAGAGGTCCCAGTAGATAATTACGTATAAACAACCTCAGATAATGAAGAGATTGTGAAATAAACCCTTACCAATTTAGTAACTTACGAAACATACACCCCATGAAATAGGTATCATAAATTTAATATATATATACACATAAATTAATGTGTATTACATAAAGAATACAATTATGGGCAGTACATACACCACACAAAAGGTAATAGTTGCAATATGGCATGAATCTCATGGGATTAAGGAGTGAGATGAAAACCCCTTACCTTGTACTTTTCATTGGTAGAGGGTAGGTTAATATCTTGTATAATAGTTAAATAATTGTTATTAAATTATACAAGAATCATATATATAAATATTATATCATATATGATCTTTTAATAATGCTTTGTTAATAATATTTTAGTATTATCGTCATTTCAGGTGTTAACTGATTCATTTTCCTTTATATGTTTTGTTACGTAAGAGGTGTTTTTAATGGATAGGTTTTATCTTATTCATTTCTAGAATGATATCATTTCCTTAAACATTACTTTTAAACATAAAATGATAATTATTCTTGAATGGATATGATGGGGAAATGAATCTCATCACGTTCGTGGAGACGGTAATCCGTATGTATGCACGAACGCTACTTCCATTTCATTTTTCATTTTAAAATAAATAAAAACCAAATGATACATAGGTATATAATTATTCCAGTATAATATAATATCTTATATGTGTTACTTATGTTCATTAACACCATCCTTTATACGTTCTATGTATGGTATGAACGATTCATATCACTTTGAGGGGGCGGTAGTCCGCACTTCCTCAAATAAAAATATCGTATATATATACAACATGAAATGAATAATGGTATGATATAAAATGGAATTAAAGAATCTTATATATAAAATAAATATCATTAATATCATATTTAATTATAGTTCCATCATAATGTCCACCATGAGAGGTGGAAGGCGAAAATTGAACAATCATCGCTTTGTGAGGAGTTTGGTTGCCATCCATAGAAACATTATGTTCTTCACCCATTAGATTGATTTGTGTGTAAGTGTGGTTATAATACTTCTAATACCAATATCCTAGTATATTTAAGATACTGTTTTTGTTACAAAATAAAATAATAAAAAGATTTTAGGGGTTGGAGAAGTAAAATAAAAGAAAATAAGCTAAGAGAAATCGTTACCATTAATTTGGGTAACTCCGTTTGGTTTGAACCAAAAAGGACTCTTAAAGTGCCTTCTTCCTAAGCTAAGGCATCTAAGAAGAGTAGAGGGATATAGGTAGCTTAATTGGGAAGATTTTGGACGAGCCAAAAGGCTTGAGAGGTGTGAGGAATTGGTTAGAAGTGGTGTCCTTTTATAAGGGGGAGGAGGGGCTCTTTTGGAAAATCTATAAATATTATTTTAAAATAAATTCAGTTTCAATTTATAATGGCTCAAAGGTAGATTATTTAAAGGTTAATGTGTGGATGGGTCTAAAACCACTCAACCAAAAAAATTTAGTAAGGTTTGGTCATTATATTAACCTTATCTTTTAGTTTTAACTCTTAGTTAATTAGTTTGACACTTACCATGTCACTTTGTATTTTTATATTAAATTGTTAATAAACATGATATATACCTCCAAGAGTCCCCCAAGTGGCCCATTAATGATAAAACTATCATGATATATGTTTCTTTCCCAAACCTTAGATTTTTTGGAATAGAATATAAAATAATAATATAATGTTTGTTTTAAAAACTCATTTATGTCAATATTGACATTACTCAATAATTGATTTTTGTTAAAGTCTTAACAACTTTATTAATTCAAACCAAATTCATTTAAGAAATCCCAACATGTCATATTCCCCAATAGAATTCGTGTATGTCATCAAATCTATAAAATTATAGTTATTTTAACATTTATAATATCAATTATTTGATTCATTCATTAATAAGTAAAATACTGCATAATTATTGTGTCATATATATTTTTACTTTTTCAATGCCTAAAAATAAAATATCATTATGAAGGAAATCATTTTAGATTTCTAATGAATATTTATAATCCAAAATATAAAATATATATCCCCATGTAATAATAGTTTTTCTAAAAGATATAATCTTCTGTCATTTTTGTATTCACTTTAACTTAATTAATATAAAGTGTCCCTATCACCTACAAGTGGCTCCATGGGGTCCCAAAATCAACCCAAAGACTCTCATGGTTGGACATTTATCCACCAATAATGTTTGGGCACGTTTTAGGGTAATTTATTATTAGAATAATTTTATTTTTTAACCCATATTTACCGAATTTACCCTTTAACCATGGTAAATAAAATATTTACCGAAGAAATTATTCAAAATGTCTAAAAATAAGAGTTACCTATTTAAACAATTTAAAAATCCTGATTCCAAATATGGAATCCATTTTTCGAAATTCAAAACACAAAAGTGGAAAAAATTAATTTAAAATTAATTCTCGTTGTCAAACCAAAAAGCGTGTTTTTAAGATATAATAACTATCAAAAGTTTGACACTTGTTTATGTCTGGTTTAATTTTGAAATTATGTCCAATGAACAACATTGTATTAAATGGTAAAAATATATTCTATATAAACTTTAAAACCACTCAAATTCATAATCTATCACTATTAATTGTTTTGATTAAAAAAGTTGTTTTTAATTAAAATTTAGTAATATTCAATATTCATCAAAATATAAAAATTATCATAAATGTACCAAAATTTCACCCTTGGATAATTTCGATATTCCAAATCCAAAAATGAAGTCCATTTTGAGAGATAAAATTTATAAAATTTCAAAAATGGGTATTACTATTCACAACGGCTACTTTGATTGGTCGTGGTGTGTGTTAGAACTCGAAGTTGCATACAACACATGCTACTGTATTATTCAAAGAAAAGTGTACCATAGAAGCTTGGGGTATTAAAAAATTTATTGTCAAATTTAATGAGACATGTAAATGAATCAGGTTGTTCTTGTTGTAATTTGATGTTAATCAAATTGATGGAGTAAGCATGTTTAATCATTTTGTGATATCTTACTATTTTGGTTTCCCATAGTTGGAACTTAAAAATAATAAATCAATTAATTCTTTATGGATTAAATGACTTATTGTTTGTTAAAATATAATTCCTCATAGGGTTCTGAGTTACCCTCTTGCTTGCAAACGGTCTAAGATCCCAGTTGATTTGATGTTTTTTTTCTACTACTTGTGTTGGGATGTGAGCCTGGATGGCTATTATGATATGTAGGGGTCAGGAGTCCCAGCGGTTGTGGCATCAGTTGACACCTAGAGTGATAAGATGCATCAGTTTACGCATGTGGGAGTTATGGAGGACACCAAAGATGATGAAATGGGTTGGATGTGAATGTTTGAATGCTTGATGATTATTATTGGTTGTTTATCTATTTCACTTACCCCACTACTCAAGGAAGTTGGTCTTCATTTCCCTTCTTCCAAAAAGGGGAGAAGATTCATGGGTTATTCCATGTGCTTTAGGTGTTTAGATTCATGAGGGAGGATGGGTCTACGCTCTTATTATAGGTGGAAAAGACTCAACGGGTAGTTCACCTACTCACCCTGTTGAACCCATTGTGTTTAGTAGCTTAGAATGTTTGTATATAATGCATCAGAATATGGGAATGTGATGATGTTAATAAATGATTGTATAGATGATGTTAACCCATGGGGTTGGATCTTGATGGGATGTAATGTTTAGGTTGAAATTTTAAAATAATAGTGAACTTTGTGTATGATGCTAATGAAATGTAAAGTGGAAATTTGTTAATGGTTTATTAGTGTTTAATGAATTAATTAACTTAGAGTGTTACTGATAAAAAGGGATTGAAGAATGTAATTGACCTCTTTAAATGTTAGTGTGCTTATAGGATACCTAGTCTTAGAAGTGATAGCTTGGAGTCCAAGGGATGTTAGCTGTAGTTAAGTCTATGAATAGGTTATAAACATAGTGTGGCTATGAGATATACTATATTCTGTATTTTTTGTGTTTCTATATGCTACTCCACCCCATCAGTTATGGTAAATGACACCCAGGGGATTCTAAGCCCTAGGGGTGTTTTCCCCAACATTCTGGTGGGAATATGGATGGTTGACTACCCCATTTGGCCTTATTCTCTTCTCTTGGTAGTTACATGTGCTGGCAGGAACAACAGTTAGTTTTTCCAATATATGTGTGTAGAGGGATGTAATGTCTTGTGGTTATTCAAACACATATATTCTGGATATATTTTTCTATGGACAACAACATGTGTAACGTGTATAGGATGTGATGGATTGAGGATCGTTACTCAGTGTGTGGGCTGTAATGGCTTGAGGTATAATGCCCGACGTATGATACATGTTATGTGAGTTGTGGTGGCTCTAGAAACTACCTGGTTGCATTTCTTAATTGGACATGGTGGTTTTGTTGAATGAGGTGCATGTTGTGGTGCTTCGCCCAGGTGTTTGCAGGAAAGCCCTTTTTGAGAGAGATTCTTAGTACGTGTGACCTTAGGGAAAATTGGAAAACCAATGGGAAAGTAGTAGTGGTGTACCCTTGATATTCTTTATTATATTATATACTCTTGTATTCTATATGTGGTGATAGAATTCATGGTGAATATGGGAACATGGTATAGATGTTTAGTTGAAGAGTCGGTATCACTTTTTATTCATTGTGCTTTATCATGCTTTCGTTTCTTTTTTCCAAGAGGATACAGGGAGGATTCTACTAAGGATACTATTATACTCACCATATGTATATATATAAATTTTTTTCGGGTCACATAGAACATGTTGGAGATCAAGACAGTTTCTATTATCTTGGGGTTGCAAATGTTTTTGAAGCTTGTGGTTGCTGTTGTTTTTTACTTTCCTTTGCTACATGGAGTTTTCCCCTTTTAGTTGTAGTAGTTTTTAATGGCATTACATATGTGTACTTGGGATTTCATTTATATTTGTTGTCTGAGTTGTCATTGGTTGTTGTTTGTCATATCTCTCTCTTTCGCATGTGTTCCCTTAGAGGGTAATGCCTCCCATTTGTTTGTTTACTATACCATTGGTGCTAGTTGCTGGCCCCTGTCCTACTGTAGGCGGGACTCAGAGGGGTCACTATTTTCCTTCTCACATTGCCGGTCCAAGAGGGGTACACCTTGTGGGAGGGGTTCGTGACAGTGTGGTGTCAGAGATTCTTGTTGGGGGATAAGATGGAGTTTTGTGTTTAGCGCAGGTTTGGTTGCATGAGTTGGTAGGGAAACAGTGTCAGTCTGGTTTAGCAAGTGATGTAAACACTAGATACTGGAAAATACATAGGCATTAAGGTCCCCCTGTGATCTGATTCACGAACCTTTATGTTTACAATGGCTACTAAACGAGGTGATACTACTTTCTAGGAAGAGACCTAGGAAATGATAATGCATAATTCTTCCTTATTCCTATGTGTGAAGGGGTAGACCATGGGATATGTTAACCTATAATAAATTAATGAATCAAAATTAATTAATTAATGATGAGTCTTCCATATTCTAGATTTAGTATTTCTAACAATTTTTTATTTTGAAGGTATGGCTCTTGATCATCATCTTTGTCATGATCATGCAAAAGATATCCAGCAAGCTGTTTCAGCAGATCGCCAAACGGTAGAGGTTGACGATGAGGATAGTTTGGGGATGAGACTTCGAGAGATTCAACACCATAGTCTTCAGAAGTTTGGGGGATCCATTTCAAATGCAGTCATGAAAGACAAGTTGGAGGAGGTTGATATAGGCTCCAGTTCAATCTTTTCTAGGAAGTATCATTGGGTTCCCATGTTTGTGACGATGTTGTATGGAGCATCGAGTCAGTGGTGGTTATTTTTCCTCAGGGATCATGAGAGTCGGTAATATCATGGGAGGAGTTCTGAGATAAGTTTAGTGTCGAGTTTCTTTCATTAACCACAATGGTGTCCAGTCGCCATGAGCATCATACCCATTGAAAGGGGAGCACAGGTGTGCGAGATTTTGGAATCCAATTCAGTAACCTTTTACAGTATTCTTCGGACATGTTTCTAGATGAAGAGGCCAAGGTGAGGCATTTCGATGAGGCTTTGCGTCCATAGATCCAGTGCCAGGTAACCCCATTTGTGTTGAGGAAATATCTTGAGTTTCTAGAGAGGTCAGAGGTTGTTTAGATAAAATTGTCCAAAATCGGATGATCACATTAGAGGATTCATCAAGATTCCTCATGAATTAGAGCTATCATCCTAGGTTCCCAGTTTATATGGCAGAACAGTTTCCTTTCGGTCGGGGGTATGTCCCACCCCTCACCTACTCATTTCTCCTAGGGAAACAGCTATGTGTCCTATGACAAGGGTTAAAGTGCTTGATTTTCGTGTGGTGTTCAAGGCCATCAACAGCATGAGTGCCCGACCTTTCAGAGAAGCCATTGTGCACTAGGTGTACCACTCCAGGTTCCTCCATTGAGGCAGTTCCTGCCGAGGCAGTAGCAGTATGTTTCACCCACTTTGGATTAGAAGCAGGTTGATGGTGCAGGAATAGGACAACCACGTGATTATCATCATCCTTGGGGAGAAGAGTAAGGCCATGGTGGTGGTCGTCATTAGGGTTAGAGAGGTCTTGGAGGAGGTTGTGGTCAGCTTCATGCTTTTGCGTTACAAGCTCCAGGCAAGCCAGATGTTGTTTGAGGTACCCATTTCTTTTTTTCTACATGGGTGTATTCCTTGATTGATTCAAGAGTAACACACTCCTTTATATCACCTTCCCTTTTCCATTGTTTTTGACTTGAGTTAGAGAGGCTTCAAATTCCCTTGGCATTGACTATGCCAGTTAGAGGACAATCTAACTTATTTCAAGTATGTAGAGACTATGATCTAGTGCTGAGGAATCAATGATCTTCGGGAAATTTCCTAAGATTATGGATAAAACCATATGATTTCATCCTCATCATGGATTGGTTTTATTCGGTCAAGGATATCGTGGATTTCATTAGGAGGTGGGTGGTGTTCATCGATGCATATGGAGAGCCAATGGTGTTTTTTAGTGAGCGAGACACTCAGATGGGTCAGAGGAATGTTCCATCCTTATCATCCACAATGGCTGAGATGATGATAACTTCATTAAATGTTTAAAAATTGACATTTCATAGGGTTGTAGAAGATTACCCTGATGTTTTTCCAGAAGAGGTTGTATCCCTACCACCTCGATGAGAGATTGAGATTGGGATCGAGCTACAACATATAGAATATATTATCTCTATGTATATATATAGGATGGTCCCTTATGAGTTACGAGAGAAACGTTTAAATATTTATGGTTTGTTACAGTGAGGTGTTTTTCGGCCAAGTGCGTCACCATCGGGTGCACCAGTTTTTGTGTGAAGAACATTGATGGTAGATTGTGGTTGTGTATCGATTATCATTACTTAAATAATGTGACAGAAAAGAATCGCTATACTCTTCCATAGATTGATAATTTATTCAATCAACTAAAGGGTTAATGTTGGTTATTAGAGATCTACATGTGGTCAGGATATCATCAGATGCATGTGTAGGATGAGGATATCCGGAATACTATGTTCCAATGTCGTTATGGGCATTATGAGTTCATTGTAATGTCGTTCAATCTAATGAATGATCTCTCTGTGTTCCTGAGAATGATGAACGATGTGTTCTGTGAGTTCATAGATAATTTTGTGGTGGTTTTCATCAAAAACATCCTTGTGTACTCCATGTCTGAGGAGGATCATACAGAGAATCTACACGCCATTTTGGTAGTTCATTATCAACATCAACTATTAGAGATGTTTTAAAAGTGTCAGTTTTGGGCACGAGAAGTCTGTTTCAAGGGGCCTGTTGCATCCTAGTATAGAGTAGTTGTCGATCAATCGAACATAAAAGCTGATGTGTCTAGGGAAGCCCTCAAGATAGTCGTAGAGGTTCTAATATTTCATTAGTCTTGCAGGCTACTACGGGAGGATCATAGTCGATTTCTCTCAGGTTGTGACTCTTATGACGACATTGACCTGGAAGGATCAGTCATTCATGAGGACTGACCCATGTCAGACCACTTTCAAGTATCTAATGGTGATGTTTGTTACTGCTCCAATTCATTTTATTCCAGTAGAGGGGGTTCTGTTTTATGTTTTCTACAATGCTTCACATCTAGTATTGGGATGTTTTCTGATGCAGTATTGATCAGTTGTTTCTTATGGGTCTTGGTAGTTATGTCCCCATGAACGTAACTATGCCACCCATGATCTTGAGTTGAGAGGCATGTTGTTTTCTCTAAATTCGTATATAAATTACATCTTTGGTGAGTGAATTGTGGTTTTCACTGATCACAAGAGCCAAATATATGTTTTCTCCCAGCGTTACTTGAACTTATGGAAGCATCGGTGGATGGAGTTATTATAGGAATACGACTATTAAATATCATATACCCCTGGAAATGGGAATGATGTAGTAGATGTGCTAAGCCAAAACTTACATAGTGATGTAGTGTGTGAATATGGTGATTCCTGAAGAGTTATGGAAGAACTTCCGGTATTACATCCCAATATCAGAGATGTTGGGGGCTAAGGTTGTCTTTTTTAGATGACAGTGTACTCATATCTAGTGCCGAAGTTCGAAGATTCCTAGTTGGAGGATCAAGAGGTGGATGGCTGGAGAGACCGAGTTGTTTGTTGTGAGGCCACTAATGGTTGGTCTGAGGATGAAAAACACTGAATGTTGTATCATAGAAGGATATTTGTTCCTTTTGAAACGTGTGGACGGTTCTCAGAGGATTCTAGAGTTTTCCTTTAGCAGTGCATCCTGGCATGAAAAATATGTACCGAGCCTTGAGGATTCAGTTTTGGTGGCCTGAGTTAATGTGTGTTGTGGTGGAGTTTGTTTCGCGGTGTTTGGTCTTCAAGAAGGTTAGGGTTGAGCACCGTGTCCCCAGTGGTTTGCTCCAGCCATTATATATTCTATAGTGGAATTGGGAGGACATCTCAATGGACTTTGTGAAAAGTTTACCTTGATCTCTAGGAAGACATGAAGCTATTTGGGTGGTAGTTGACTGTTTAATGAAATCATCCAAATTTATATCAATTTTAGGGTTGATCTGATTGGTTTTTTTTATAAAGATAGTATCTGTAGGTGGTGGTGAGAATCCATAGAGTCTCAAGGAAGATCATCTCGGATCATGATCCACTTTTTACCTCTAGGGTGTAGAGTGGTCTTCAACATGCTTTTGGTTCTCAATTATGCCTTTGCACTTCTTTTTATCTTCAGACGGACGGTCAGATAGAGGAAACTATATAGACTCTTGAAGACATGTTATGCTCTTGTTTCATTGATTTTGGAGGTTTTTGGATGAGGCACTTACCCATGGCGGAGTTCACTTACAACAATAGTTTTCAGTCAACCATCGGTAAGGTTTTATATAAAGCCTAATATGGCTGACCTTGCCATTCTTCATTGTGCGGGACTAGGGTTGGAGAGTTAGTAATTCTCAGACCGAAATAAGAGCAGAATACAACCGATATGTTTCAAGTGATTTGTGAGAGGATGAAGATATCGAAAGATCATTAGAAATCATATTTCGATCAAAGGAGGATACCTTTGGTGATTGATGTTGGGAATCAAGGATTTTTGAAGGTGACTCACCATCGTGGGATGCAAAGGTTTGGTCATAAGATTGAGATTTCTCCCCAGATTATTGGTCCTTTCATGGTGTCGGCTCATGTTGGAGTTGTGGAGTATCGAGTAGAACTCCCCCCCACAGATGAGTCGGATTCATAATGTTTTTCATGTGTCACAGCTTCGTTGTTATCTTCTAGATGACTCTCATATCATTGATTGGGGATATATCATTGGTGATGATGATGCGACCTTCGAGGAGTGGCCTATGGAGATCCAATACCACAAATAGAAGGTGTGGTGCGGGCGTTATTTCTCCTTGGTTCATGTCTTCTGGAAACACAGTGGCTTGGAGGAGAGTACTTGGGAATGTGAGTCGCAGTTACATGCTTAGTACCTCGAGTTTTTTGATGTTTAACTCCATTAATGTCAAAAATATTAATATGATCACTTTCTGGTGGTAGACCTTTTGTGTTTATGAGATGGATTTCTTTGGTAGCTTCTTATGGCTTGCTCTCTTTTGAGAGGTATCTCGATGGGGGGTTGTTCAGACCCCATTTCTGTTTACCATTAGGTGGGTTTTGAATTCTTAAGGAGGATAATGTTTTAAGAGGTAACTCATATAATGTCTCAGACTTCTCTAGTCCATTCAACTTCAGAAATGTAGTGTTTGAGGTGTTCTGGGACGTCAAGGTGAATTATCCCAAAAACTTTTCCAAATTTCCATCTTTGAGAACAGTTCCACCGGGTAGACCGGTGTGAACAGTTCCACCGGTAGACTGCTATGAAGAGTTCCAATGGTAGATCGATGTAAATAGTTCCAATGGATGGCCGATTTGAATAGTTCCAACGGTATACCTATGTGAATAATTCCACCAGTGAGATTATTGTGAATAGTTCCACGGGTAGACCGTTGTGAACTGTTCCAACGGTAGACCAATGAAAACAGTTCCTATGGTAGTCCAATGTGAACAGTCCCACTGGTGAGACTGATGTGAACAGTTAAATTATTAGACCAATGTGAATGAAACCACCTGTAGACCGATGTAAATAGTTCCAACAATAGATTGATGGGAATAGTTCCAACAGTAGGCCGATGTGAACAGTTCCAACAGTAAACCGATTTGAACAGTGCCACCAGTACCTCAATGTGAATAGATCCAATGGTAGAACGATGTGAATAGTTCTAATGGAAGACCGATGTGAACAGTTCCAATGGTAGAACCCTGTGAACAGTTCCAACAGTAGACTTATGTGAACAGTTCCAATAGTAGACTAATGTGAATAGGGTTTCCCATCAGTGAGACATTCTGTGAACTGTGTTTCTAGAATGGTGATGTTCCACTAGTAGCCTCTGTTTCATTTTCCAAATTCTGGGTTCATGAACAGTGTTTCCAAAATGGTGAGGATCTAACTGTGGCATTTTTTTTCCTTTTACAAATTTCTAGTTTGGGGTATAGTGTTTCCAGCTTCCTACAGTTCTCCCCTTTGATGTTTCCTTTTATGTAAAATGAATTTAGAGCCTTGTTTTAAGGACTTTAAGGCCAATTCCATGTACATAACACCTATATTAATTTTACTAAGTCTTATTATGCTTTTACATGGTAAAAGCACATGGTTAAGTGCAATCCACATTTAATAGAACATCCAACGTTTCTTAAACCGTTGCTCCGTTAAATCTTCTAAAGGGATGATATATCTTCCTCCCTTATTCTTCCTCCTTGTTCTCTGGTGTGAGATGCTCAATCCTTTAATTCCTTCCAGTAAGAGTTGTGCGATCAAAATTTCTTCCTTGGATTGGTTACCCTTGAATTTCTACTTGCTGCAAGTGCACCCTGTTCTTTTGGTGCAACCAAGGAGTATCGATCAATCTTCTATATAAGGTATGATCTATCGTCCTTCTTTTGGGTTCATCTCTTTATGTTTCTCCATTACCTTTTATGGAATTCTATGTCCATGTTCCTAATTGACTTTTCTTGGGTATTAACTACGATGGTGGTGTCTCTACATCCTCGAGTGGATACAGTTGTCGCGGGGGATGAGACTGTAATCTGTTGTCTGAATCGTTATCGTATATAAAATTTCATAAACCTTTTTAGGTAGGGGATTCATTTCTTCATTATTATCTTATGAGAAAATTTGTAGTTATCATGTTTTATCCAATAGGATCACAATGTAATTGAACTAAAAAATATTTGAATGTGATAAAAAACCCGATAGCGACCGTATTTTATTGCATCTGATTTTTCTAGATTGTTTGATATTCATGCTTTGTTTATTCAGTTATTCATTCTTAATTGAAATTGGTAAAGAATGTAAACTAAGATTAATTGTAAATTAATTTTCAAATGTAGAGAGTCACGTAAATGAATTAGGTTCTTCTTGTTTTAATATGATGTTAATCAAATTGATGCGGTAAGCATGTTTAATCAATTTGTGATAGCTTATTGTTTAAGTTTCCCATAGTTGGATCCTGAAAATAATAAATCTATTAATTACAGATTGATTAAATGAATTGTATTTTGTTAAAGGATATTTCCTCATATGGTTCTAAGTTACACTCTTTCTTTCTTAATGTTTAAGAGACCAATTGATATGATTTCGGTTTTCCTACTACTTGTGTTGTGACGTGATCCTGGATGTCTATTATGATATGTAGGGATAGGGAGGCCCATTGTTTGTGGCAGTATTTGATGCCTAGAGCGATGATATGCATCGTTTATGCATGTGGGTGTTCTAGAGGACACCTGAGATGATGAAACAGGTAGGATGTGAATGTTTGGATGCTTGAAAAATCTTATTGGTTGTTTATCTTCATTACTTTCCCATTGCTCAAGGTAGTTGGTCTTCCTTACCATTCTTACAAAAGGGGTGAAGTCACGCGGGGTATGCCACATGTTTTCCTCATTTAGATTTTTGAGGTAGGATGGGTCTATGCTCTTGCTATAGGTGGAAAAGGCTCGATGGGTAGGCCACCTACTCACCATATTGAGCCCCTTGTGGTTAATAGCTTAGAGTGTTTTCTAGAATTCTTGGTAATATGGGAATGTAAAGATGTTAATAAATGATTAAATAAATGATGGTAATCCATGGGGTTAGAGCTTGCTAGGATACAATGTTGTGGTTGAAATATTAAAGGAACAGTGAACCTTGGGTTTGATGCCTATGAAATATAAAGTGGAAATTCGTTAATGGATATTTAATGTTTAATGAATTAATTAACATAACGTGTAACTGATAAAAAGTTAAAGAAGTAATGCAATAAAGCTCTTCAAAAGGGTGTGTTCTTATACGATACCTAGTCTTAGAAGTGGGAGTCAGGAGTCCGAAAGATGTTAGCTGCAGTTTAGTCTAATACTTGGATATGCCCAAAGTGTGGTTATGAGCTATATTATATTCTATACATTTTGTGTTTCTATAGGCTACTACACCCCACCTTTTAGGGAAACTGACACCTCGGGGACTCTGATCCATGGGGGTGTTTTCCACAACCTTCTGGTGGGAAGATGGATGGCTGACTACTCCCTTTGGCATCGCTCTATTCTCATGGTATTTACTTGTGCTGGCGGGCACAACATTTATTTTTTCCCATATATATGTGTAGAGGGTTGTAAGGGCTTGTGGTAATGCACCGACATATATTACTAATATTGTTTCATATGGACAACTATAGGTGTAATGTGTATTGGCTGTGATGGGTTGAGGATCCTTACTCAGTGTGTGGGCAGTAATGGATTGATGTATAATGCTCGGCGTATGATACATGTTTTGTGAGCATTGGTGGATCCCAGAAACTACCTGGTTACATTTCTTATGTAGACATGGTGGTTTTGATGCATGAGGTGCATGTCATGGTGCTTTGCCCAAGTTTCTTTGGGAAAGAATTTTTAGAGAGAGATGATTTGGACATGAGACGTTGTGGAAAAGCATAAAAATAGTGGGTAAGTAGTATGGTACCCTTGATATTCATTATTATATTATATACTCTTGTATGCAATACTTGGTGAGAGTTTTCATGGGGAGGATGGGATCTTAGTATACATGTTCTAGTGATGAGTTTGTTTCACATATTGTTCACTGTGCTTTAGCATTCATTCTTGGCCTTTTCATGATAGGATCTGGGGAGTATCTTACTAAGTGTATTGTTATAATCACCGTATTTATATATATAAACTATTTTTTAGGTCACTTGGAGTAGGTTGGAGATCAAGCTGGTTTTGACTAGCTAGGGGTTGTAGGAGCTATTCGGGCATGTGGTTTCTGTAGTTTTTTACTTTCCTTTAGTACTTTCAGTTTTCCCATTTTAGTTGTACTATTTTTTCATGAAATTACATAACTTTTCTTTTGATTTATTTTATATTTTTTGTCTGAGTTGGAGTTGGTGGGAGTCTGTCTTACCCCTTTTTTGGCATGTTTTCTCTTGTAGGGTAATGCCTCCAATTTGTTTGTTTATTGTACCCTGGATGCTAGTCGCCAAACTAGGGCAAACTGGAGGTGGGACTTAGGGTTCACTATCTTTATTCTCAAATTTCCATACTAGGAGGGGTTCACCTTGTGGGAGTGGGGTCATGACAATTTCTCTTAATGGAATTTCAAGCATTAACAATCTTGATTAAAATTAATGTAATAATAAACCCTTAATGCTTTTGTAGTTTTTGAATCATAAAATTCCATTAATTATGATGATTAACTATAACATAAAATATAATTATGTTGGAATTATTTATGATATATTATATAAAATCGATGTATATACACAATTAAAAAAAATAGTTTAATAAAAGAAATTTTCTATCAAAGAATGGAATTTGAGTTGAAACACATACCAAGATCATATCATTGAGGTTAGAGATAATAAATGGGGTTATTATGTATAAAAAATGTATATACATACAAATAAAATTGTAAATAAACATTAATTTATAAAAATTAATTTTACTAATAATTATTTAATGATATAATCAATAAAGAAGTAGTATAACCCAACGAATGGAAATTTAGTTAGGAAACCCATAACCTTGTGTTTTTATTTAGTTGAGTGTAATTTAACATCCAATATAGTAGTTTTAAAAAAATTCAATCCCCTCTTATTACATGACTATGTCCAACGAATTCCCAATAAGATTCACCAAGAAATTTCTTACCATTATCTAAGGAACCTCTTACTAAATAAAATCACATTTATTTATATGATAAAGAATGAAAAATATAATTATGTGATTGTCCTATGTTAAATGTCAACAATCATCCAGAATGTTAGTAATTTTCCCCATGTGATCATAGACCATATTGATAGTGAATTTAGATGGTCAAATAATAAATATTGAATATTCAAATAATCATTCATGTTAGAATAATTGAATGACCCCTGAACACCGTGAGATGGGAGGGCTGAATCTTGGTGTCAATTTTTTATTTTAATGTAAAGAATCATGTTCCCAAAATGGTAGTAACTTATTAAATCTTTTTTTGGTAATGTATAATAATTTAAAAAATTACATGCTGAAAGACCACACAATAATTTTTCTTGGCTCACCACTAAGGGGTAGTCCAAGGTCCATATTCCTACATGTTGTCGGTTATACCAAATTCCACTAATATTCACTAGTTGTAGATTACAAAGGTTTAGCATAGTCACTATGTACCAGGTGCATTTCCTTTATAAGGTTTTAGGGATAGCACACAACATCCCTCGGATCACTTCTGTCGACTCCCCCTAGCTAACTACTTTGAGAGAAGTATAACTCAGTTTATTAACATGAATATTTCTTCAATGGGTTCGAATTTATATCATGCATCCTAAAATTTAGATTCATTCTATGTTGATTTCATGTTTTCCCATATGTGGTAATCATCATTTCTCCATATTGTTTGTTCGCAAACATGTCCACCAAGAACTGGCATTCTTCCTCTGAGTACTGCACTACATCGCATACAGATATTGCTTCTTTCGTGAACAGCGCTACTACACATAGCACATTTTTGTATTTCCTTATAAAACCTCTTATGTGTACAGCCTCCAAAATCCCCCTCTGTGTACCACCTCCACATACCACTTTCACATACCCCTTCTTATCTACAGACCAACTCCTCTTCCGTTAACTGACTTCCATGAACCACTTCTCCTTCGTAAGGTTGTCTCCATGTGAACCACTTTTGGACATCACTAAATTCCTCAAGATTTCTAATAAAAAAATATCATTTTAATGAAGGGATTAGTTCTCCTTATATAGGTAAATAGATCTTAAAATCCACTAATCCATGATTTCCTATATATTCACCGAATACCCTGCTCCCTCAAATCATTCTGCCCTGAAATGTACTCTACCACTATATTCTTCAAAGCCAAAAAAATAACCATCTCTCTTTCGTGAGTGACATGCCATCCTATAGACCATTTTCCTTTTGTGAACCACAGGTTTTCCCATGAACATCCTTCACTCTGTGAACTATTCCGCCTACATATTCCACATAATGTTTCCCTTCTATGAACCGTTACCATGTACCTCCATTGAAATACCAAAATTGTGCTTCATGGTACACATAATATCCAATCATATATATAAAATCATCCTTTTACAAAAACCAAACTCCCTGTTTTAAGGTCGAAAAATTTCCAAATCATTGGGATACTACGCCACCTTAAACACTTGATTCAGCATGTACTAATAGATCACATTAAATTGAAAACCCTTTGATCAACCCAAAATGGATTGATAAAAAACAGAAACCATACTCTATTTCTAGAAAAGAAAATATTTGGTTCCAAAAATCACCCCCTTTGGGTTTATTGTAAATATATAGATATATTTAATAAAGCACCAGTAAAAATCAAAACATGATATGTTAGAAACAACTCAGTCAACAATACTCTATGTCTACTTGAGCAGTTCTCGTTGTAGAAAATAAGAGGGTAATAATGAATTGGATTATCAAGTCTTGGAATTCTTTAAAGATGTTAATGTAAGCTTTAACAATTTTTCAAGACACAAAAACAAAATTCTCCATTATCATTTTCCTCCTTTTTAACTCAATGAATATATCTTGTAACCAGAAAACAATTTCATAAAAAAATTCCATTTTCCCCCTTTGCCCAATCTCCATCCACTATACTATTGAATTTATCTATTCTACCTCTTTGTAAAGAAACCCGATCTCCATCCACCGTGGTTCAAGTAATGTTTCTCAAAAACATGTGTTGATAATGGCTTTGTCAGTTCTTATCCACTTGGTCATCAGATCCAACATGATCCATTTTAATCAATCTGTATTCAATATTTTTCTTTGATGAAGTGATCTCTGATTTCTATTTGACTCATATGATAATGTTGAATATGGTTCATTGTGAGGTCAAATGAACTCTTGTTTTCATAGAGAATCACCATTGGCTATTTCACCTCATCACCAATATTAGTAATTCTTTTTTCTTCAATAATAGCTTAGTGCAAGCCTAGGTAGTGGAGATATACTCAACTTTTGCAATACTAAAAGAATTACTTTCTGGTTTCTTACTCAACCAACCCAGACATTTCATTCCAGAAATCAATTTTCCACTACTTTTGAACTTTCTATCAACAAAATATTCATACCAATCAGTATCATAAAATTTTAATAGTTTAATATCTCCTTCTACAGCAACATATAAGTCATACTAGTGAGTTCCTTGAATGTACCTCATGATTATTTCCACTGTATCTTTATATTCTTCCATTGTACTACATTGAAAATTATATTCTAATCATGTTGAATAGAAAATATATTTTTATTTAATTGGAAATTATAATATTCTTCCAATGATTCTCATGCACATTGTTGGATCTACAGATGTCCCATCTTCTTGCTTTCCTAGTTTTTCCCCAACCGTAATCGTAGTCGACATTGGTTTGGAATCATAAATATTTAATTTTTTCAGCAACTCTCTTACATAATTTTCTTGAGAAGTAAATGTGTAGTCTTTCATATGAATCAGTTTCATCCCCAAGAAGTATGTGAGTTCACCATTTATAGAAATTTTAAATTCTGATTTCATGTGATTGGATAATTCATCCACTGATCTCTACCGTCTTCCACCAAATATAATATCATCTACGTATTCCTGACCGATGAACTAATATTTCGGAGAATTAGTCACATGAATATTCTGATATGCTCTTCTTATTTTAAATACGGGCATCTTCAGATAAGAATCCTTTTAGGAATACCACAAACGTTGTGCCGTCTTCAAACATATAGTTCAATATTTAATATAAAAACTTTCATCTCATCCTAAAAAATATGAAATCCCCATGGTTTTTCAATGTATAATTATTCTTCCCAAACATTATTTACGAAATATATTTTTGCATCCAATTGATACACATTATATCCTCTTGGAAATGAAATTGATGAAATAGTCGGATTGACTCTATTATATTCATCTGAGAAAATATTTATTCAACATCTCCACCTCTAATCTATGAATTTCCTTTACATTCCAGTCATACCTTATTTTTACCACATTTCAATGTTCATAAAATTTAGTTTTGAAAATTCACTTCTTAACAATCAAATTGTGGTTATCGGTTCTCTTAACCAAATCCCATGTTTGGTTCATATCGATCTGATCAAACTCTTCATTCAAGTCCTTAACCCATGATTCATCCTTTTTAGCTTCTTCAACTGAGGGTGGTTCCACAATTTAATGGAATGTATATTATGCATTATTCCTCATTCTCTTTTTCTACATGGGAGCATTTCAATCCCCAATGACGTTGGATTGATAAATTTTTGTGCTTCGATTTCTCCTATGAGGTTCATTCGAATTTTCTTCAGCCATGGATTCCTCTTAAGATTCTTCATTCTAGTCAACGTCATTATTTGATTCCGTAGTGTTTTCCATGAATTTCTATACTTAGGTATTTGTATCTGTTCCATGTTCACATTCTTCTTCATCTTCTATCACATCAACAGAGGAATTCCTTAAAGAATTTTTTGTTTATTCTTAAATGGTCAGTGCATCACTGATTTCCATATAAAATTCCATGTCATTTATTAAAACATTTTTCGGATTTTATACTCATTGAATATCCCATGAATATTCCTTCATCTACAGCATCGACATACTTTCCTTGAATTCCTAATCTGTTTTGGATAAATCATTTACTTTCGATAACATTAAAATAATTCAAAGAGGGCTTCCATCCATTTCATAAATCATAGAGTGTCTCGGATTCCCCCATATAAAGCCTGGATTAGTTTTGAATATTAATTGTAGATTTCACGTCCTCTTTCTAGTAATGGAAAGAGATATCAATCTAAATTAGCATAGTTTTTTCCATATTATTTACCTATTGATTCTAGTGCTCAATAACTCCATTTTAATGTGGATTTATCACAACAAAAACCTCATTTGGTATTCCATGTTCCTCTAGGTAATTCTAAAATTCAATTGATGTGTATTCCCCTGCATTTTCATTCTGTAGAACATTGACTGTCCATCTAGTATCATTCTTGGAAATTTGGAGATAATTTTTCCTGTAATCAAGTACTTATTGTTTCTTATATATAACCATAAAAACGTTATTCTACTATAATAATCAATGAAAAGGATGGAGTAATTTTCTCCTTGTGTTCTAAATTTTTTTTATCAATCCAAATATGTTTGTATGAACGAGATCAAGATGATTTGATTCCATTTTCTTCTTTGGCTGATATGAACTGCAAACCAAAATCAATCAAATGCGAGAACCAGAAGTATTTTCCCATTCACGCTTAAGATTAGTGATATTTGTAACTATATTCAACATAGATATATTTTCCATGTATTTTTGATTGATTTGATGCAACCTTTATTTCCACAAGTTGTTTTCTTATGAAACTATCATGTAACAAATGATCTCTTTACTATCAACTTGATAAAGGTTTCCATTTTTTCTAAAACCATTCATGATGGAAGTCTTTGTTCTTTCTTTTATAGTGCACCCATTTTTATAGAATGTAAATATAAGTATTAACTCATAGATTTGACACATAATTAGGATATTCTGATGGAACCCATCCACATAAATAACTTCAGTCTTCTTTAGATCACCATTGTCTAGTTTCATACTTCCACTTAATTTGATCTTCAATACACAATAATTACTGAATCTCACAATTCTGTCAAGTTTTTATTGACATTCGTTAAGAGTTACACATTTCAATTCATATGGGATGATCATTAACTACCAAGAATTTAGGTGCTTCTGTTCTAGGTAGCTTTGAGAGATACTTCTACAAGGTTGGATTTTTCAATTTTCTTCTTTCCCTTACATGAAATATCTGTATGAGTGAATGATAAATATGGATTTTCCAATATATTTTCCATGTGCATAGGTTCAAATTAATCACACTCTTCTTCTAGTAGATAGAACTTTTTCTTAATAACAACACCATTTGGTTAGTGAGTATTGACTGGTCTCTGTGATCTGTACAAATTATTCCTACCATTCTTCTTCCTGCAATCAATAGATTTATGACCAAAGATAGAACAATGAAAAAATATCCATTGAAATTTTTTCTTAAACATGAATTTGGATATTAATTTTTTGTCCTTTCTTTACTTCCTATCTCTTACCCATTTTAATTTCTCCTTTCCTCTTCACAGTATGACATTGAATAGCCCAAATAGCCATAGAATTGACATTTCATAAGTTCAACGGTATTTTCTCTTCTATTCCTTTTTCATTTGAACTTCCATAGGATAATAGTTTGACTTTATATCATCTCATGAAACACGGGGACAGTTTATTCCTCCATCCATTCTGATTAGGGACATTCTTTCACTGTACATTAGGTGTTTGTGATATGTATGTCTTTCATATTGCCTTTATTTTGGACCATTTTAATTTTAGAATTTTATTTTTCATCATTATAACCAATTACTATTTTTCACATGCATGAGGTTCTTTGATCATTATGAACATTTTCAACTCCCACAAAACAATGCTTATCTCTCTCTAGAAGCTCAGCATTAGGGAATTTTCTAAACTGAATTTTCATCTTTTTTTCTTTTAGACTTGATTCATTTTCATGTTTACCACTATGAGTAACAACTTCTTATTCAAGTCCCTTAACATTTTTGGACTTTTCCTTTAATCTCGATGTAATTTCATTAATGACATTTCCATGTTCTTCAACTATAATATTTAGTTAAACTATATATTCTGAGCATTCAAAAGTTGTTGAATGTTCCTTAACTACTTCCTCATGTTGATCAATTTCAGTTTCCAGTATATCAATATATTCTGATTAATCTTTTGTTATTAAATTCCACTTTTTTCATATCTTTCATTGATTCCCAAGCTTACCAAATGAATCCTTTTGTTGAAACTTGATATTGAAAACAGTGGTGAACAAATTATCTCTAGATTTATCTCCCGATGGTTATAATTTTTCAACGGTAGACATCATTGATGCTTGTGTTCCATATTTAAATTCTAGTTTATCTTCCTCAAATAATTCACAATCATCATATTATTCTTCAAAAAAACCTTTTTTTTGTAGATTCTTAATTGAAATTAAGTCTCCCTTTCTGAAAAACCTTCTCTAAGAAATTTTCATGTCTCTAGCTTCACGTTATTTATAAGAAAACATTTTTGTGCACTCAGTGGCAATGTGCCTAAATCTTCAACAATGAAAACAATCCAGAGGTGGCTTGCCATAAAATTTCCCTAATACCATCTTTATTTTCATGTAAATGAGTCAAATAATTTCATTTTCATCGTTTTCTTCTTCAATACTATCTTTTAAAATTTCATGTTTTTTAATGTCTTTGAAGTCCATTACCTTCCTTACTAGAGTCATTTCATATTATGGTATGACACTTATCCTATATTCCACTAGGCTGCTCAGTAAATCATCTATAACATATTTAGAAATATATGTTTCTTGAGGGGTTAACAACATTTAATTGTAAAAAAAAGGATGTCTTCTCATTATTTTCATTACAATATCAATGTATTTGATTTATTTACCAGGTACCCTTATTGCTCCAACAAATTCATTAATTCGATAGAAAAATGTATCTTCGTTTTCATGAGGATGCATCGTCATATAATCAAACCTATTGTAAAAAACATGTAGTTTCTCCACCTTCACATTGTTTTCACATTCATAAATATTATATATTTTTTCTCACACAATCATTGATTAAATAAATCTCTTCACCTTTAGATATATCTAATTAGAAATAGCTGTAATGATGGACTTCTATTCATTGTCATTTGCATCAAGCATTTTCCGATCTGCATCAGTTATAGACAGGCCTATTGGATCAATGACATATATTATTTGTGGAGTCACAAAAAAAATTCCATTTAAATAGATATAAGTTAAGGTCTCAAACTATTTTTAAAAATATTATAGTTTCTTCCATGATATCAGGGGACACCCATGACATTTACTGAGTTCTCCATGGCAGTAAAGATGGAAAGATTTAGCACTAGCCACCATTTTACACTAATACCACTTCATGGATCCCAAAACACCCTGATAGGGGAGGTTTGAATCGGGTTGTCATTTTTTATTTTAAATTGATGGATCTTGTTCCCCCATTGGTATGATCTTGTTAAATTTTTCTATTATTAACATGCAGTAATTTAAACATTCACACACAGAAGCAACACACAACAATTTTACTTGGTTCGTCAGTAAGGTCTAGTACATAGAGAATATGCCGACAAGTTTTTGGTCATACTAAAGTACAATAATCTTGAATATTTGTGTATTAAAAATGTATAGAATAGTCACTTTTTTATAGGTTAACTTCCTTTATAATGTTTTATGGATAGTACATGACATCCTTCAGATCACTTCTATCGGCTACCAATAGCTCACAGAATTGAGAGAAGTCTAACTCAGCTGATCAAGATGAAGTTAATTTTAATGGGTTGGATTTAAATCATCCATACTCAACTATAAATATATTATATGTTTAAGTATTTTTTCCCCTATGGATGTAATCTACTGTTCTACACACTATTCATTTTCAAACTTGTCCTCCGCGGACAGGTCATCTTCCTCTACGCACTACATTGTACAGCGTACTATAATTTCTTCTTTAAAGAACTATTTTTACCCATGTACCACCTTTGTATACTAGATCTGCAATCTGCCTCCATGAACTACCACCACAAACCACCTTTGTTTACCAAATTTGTGTAACTTTTCTTCTTCGCAGACCAACTCCTCTTAAATTAATCATCTTCAGTGAATCCCTTCTCCTTTGTGGGTTTGATTGGTTACAAACTAATTATGGACTTTATTTAATTTCTATGGATTTATAACAAAAAATTCCCATTTTAACGAAGGTAATAGTTCCCATTATATAGAAAAATTGATACACACAATTCATTAATATAAGATTTCGCAAATCATCCCCATGTATCATACTCCCACAAACTGTTCTGTCCTAGGTGGTTTTAGTACGACCTTTTCCTTCATGGCCACCCAAATCATAGTCTCATTTTTATGAAACACATTTCATACCATAAACTATTTTCCTTCCATTAACCGTAGGCATTCCTATGAACTGCATTCACACTGAAAATTGTTCCTCCTTTGTGGTCTATATACTGTTTGTCTTCTGTGAACCATTCCTGCAACCCTCCTTTCCAATCCACGAACCATCCTTCACGGTCCATGTACAATCCACTCCTACACATTAAAATCCTCCTTATCCAAAAACCTTACTATCAATTTTGTGTCCCAAAAATTGGGAAAACCATAGGAAACTATACCACATTAAACACATACTTCATCATGTAATGTATAATCACATCGAATTTTGAACCCCTACATAAAAAACATTTTTATAAAAAACAAACAAAAACCATACTTCATTTAAAACAAATAAAAACCTTGTTTCCAACAATAAAAACATATGAAAGACAAATATATTCCACCATTTCAATAGGGTAACATTCATTCTTGGTGAACATCATCTAATCTGAATTATTTTAAGTTTGATGTTTATTCTAGGTAGAGCAATGAGTATATTACTAAGCCAATAATTGGAAAAAATATGGTAATATATTCATATAAATGAGGTGGGTGGTTTCAAAATAACATAGCCCTATTTTAAAAAAGGATACCAATAAGTATATTGACATATATGAGAAAAACACTGTATAAAATAATTCTTGAATGATACCACCCAACCCCAGTTTAACAATGGATACCTATAAGGATGTTGACATAGATGATAAAACATCCGTATAAAAGAACACTTGAATGATACCACCCAAGAAAGGATGTTTATTTTGTGTAGAGAAATGAGTATATAAAAATGCCAAAACAAGGAAAAAAATTATCTTAATATATTCATATAAAGTAGGTGGACGGTTTCAAAATGACATAACCCTTGTTTAATAAAGGATACCTATAAGAATGATTACATAGATGAAATATATATGTATAAAATAATGCTCGAATGATACCACCCATGAAGGGCTCATGAAGTGTATTATCTGGTATTCTGAGTTCATTCCCCCGATATATATATATATATATATTATATATATTACAGAATAAATAGTTTAACATAATCTCTATTACGTTAATAATCATGAAAATTAAAATTAAAATGGAAGTGAAAACGTAAAATTGATTTTAGAAAACATTAAAAATTAATGTAAAATAGTAAGTTAGAAGTTATATAAAAAGTATTTATTAAAATTTGAATTTAAATTCCTCGAATTTTTTTACTTTTAAATAAATTTCTAATAATATAGCCTCTAAAATTAAATAATGTTCCTTTAGGAAATGTGGATTCAAAACATTTGATTATTAAATGGAATCTTTTGATACTTAAAATCACATTTCTTAAATCCCAACATTATAAAAATTTTAGTAAAACATTATTGGAATTAAATCATCATTTTACTAAAGATTATTAATAAATAATATATAATAAATTATTAGGGTGTGTGAACCCAAGCATGAGAGAATTAGGTTAAGGATTAAATATTATGACTCGAATGAGGATATTTGAGTTACCAATATCCATCAAGGAAAAGATATATTGTAGGGAAAAAATCTATCAAGGTAACATTGAATCATTTTTGGGTTGATTGTGTTTGTGGAAAAAGCTGGATTCCATGGTGATTTTTCAAGTTCTAGAGATGTGGTTGATAATCAATGTTGAAAAAGAGTCATGATAAAGGAATGGATGATCTGGAGGCGGTGAAAAAAGAACATATACAAGGTAGTACCATTTCTTAGTGTTTTCCAAATATTTGGTGTCCAAAATTTGAATTTTTTTGAGCATCGCGAAAATTGGATTTTTTTGAAGATCTAATTTAAATTTGGAAAAAGTCATGAGTTTCACGAACATAGGTCTCAGGGTTTGGATTTCGCGAATACCAAAAGAATTTTGATGGTGATTCTTCGCGATTACGACGAGCTTCGTGAATGGCGATGTTGAAGGGAAATGCAAGGATGCTTCGCAGAGGTGGCAGAAAGTAATTGATGGAACACTCTGCGATTATGGCGGGCTCCACGATCAGAAAATTGACATGGTGGTTCGCGATATTGAGAGAATTTCGACAGAAATTTCAGAGCATCGTGAGTTGTGATGACGTGGAGCTGAATTCGTGAAAAAAGATTCTAGGGTTGGTGGAATCGCATATAAATAGGCCTTGACCATCTCAAGAGAAGTAGAGAGTTTTTGAAGAAAATATTTTGATCTCGGCTCGCGAAGGTAGTGTTCTTCGCGAAAGAAAGGAGTTTCGCGGCAGATTTTCTAGCTCCATGAATGTTGGGTGCTAAGCGTTGTCTCAATGTGCTTTGTAAGGGAATTTGCTCTACAATGACAGGAGCTCCACAAAGTCCGGATATTTTCAAAGGAGTGAGCTACAAGAAAAGGAAGGAGCTTCCTGAAGGCTTGTTTGAGCTTCATGAAATTTGGAGCCTCACGAAGTAAGGTGATTTGCGAAGGTACTTCCAAAAGGTTGTTGCTTAGTGTTCAGTGGAAAATTAGTAATCATCAATGGATACAATTTGAACATAAATATAGAATCTACATATAGTGGATGATGTATTCATTAGTGATAATAAAGATAATTATAAGTCTATAAACTATGACTGGATCCCTTCCAACTGTAGTGAGAAAAGGAAGTGGAGAAAGGTTATTCTTTCTACAGGCAGTGAGCCAGAGGGAGAGAAATAGGGAGTGACCCTTAAGAAATTAGTGATCTGAACCTAAACATTGTAAAAGTAGTGAATCTGGGAATTGATTTGATATAGCCTGAACATTATTGGTTGTGAGATTTAGAAGATTTGGTACAACAACACATCATCGTTGTATGCTCCTTGGACATAGCCCAGTGAGGGTGAACCAAGTAAAAAACTTTATGCCTCCCTGGTTGCATCCCTGCTATGCATCTAAAGCATCACCATCAGTTAAAGATAAAAATAAGTGATCAAAAAACCACCCAAGAGAAAAAAAAGTGACCCTAATAATAAAGTGGTCATGATCCAGTGGGGAATGAAGAATTTTGATAATGAATATCCATACCCTAATTCACCCCCCCCCCCTCTAAGGGTATCTAGGCCCCTTTTGGTCCTAACATATATCCAGAAGTTGAAATAGGTTTTAAATTTTTTACGTGGAATTAATTTATATCCCCAAAAATAGATATAATTACACCTAATAAAATCAAAGGGTATAATTTTCCAAACATAAAAATTCAATAAAATGATCAAAACTCAATGAATAGAAGTTCAGTTACCGAGAAATCCTTACAACAAGGGAACAACTGAATAAATGACCACATGAATGAGGGAGCATGATTTGGTTAGAAAATACCATGAAATTAAATGTTTATGATAAAATATATCCATTGGAATTAAATACACCATACAAAATAAATATGGTATGCAAAATGTTTTCGGTCTCAAAGAATCGGAATTAAGACCAATAAAACTGTTATGGCTTGAGTAACACTTTAATAAAAAATCATTGAAAGAGGGGGCCTAAAATTGAACATAAAATAATATAATAAAAATATAATTTATTATATTATATCTCAAATACGTAGTATTTATATCACATAAGTGGCATTATATAGATAATACTAAACATGTCTCAAAGAGGGGAATTTGCGACGAAAACAGTTTTCTCATCCCAGAAATGTTCTGCACTTGCACAAAACATCCTAAATATTTCACTTTAGTACATTACATATGTATACATTAACATTAATAATCTATATTTAATATTAAATTTTCCTTTAACTATAATATGTAATTTATTTTTTATACATTTTTTTGCCTATATTGGTTACTTGAGTTTGGTCGGTCACCTTTCCTATAACTCCTTATATATGCTGACTATGGTAGAATAATTCATAAAGTAGTATAATAATATATAGAATAATTTTATTTTTATTAAAAAAAGTTATATATTAAATTTATTTTTAAATCTATTAAGGATGGGTGGTGATGAAAAATGAAACTCGTTGCTCATAGAGGCAATTGTTTGCACGTACGCTGGATTAATGTTTCCATTTCCCAACGAATGGGAGGGAAATAAGGTAAATGAAAATTTTAAATATAAAAAAAATATTATATTATATATATCATATTTATTCATCCATAAAATAATTTTCATCTTCCATTAAGGGTAGTGCTGAGAAATATTAGATGTTTCATTGTGGAGGTGGTAGTATGAGCAACACACTGACGAAGCTTCTATTTTCTATTAGCGAATGGAGGGTAATAAATAACTATTAATATATTAATATGAAAAAATATCAATATAATAATTATAACTAATTCAACATATTATTATGATTATAAGGTATTTTTAAGAGTAGTAGTGATAAGAGTAACATAAGAAGGGGATACCACTCACATTAGACACCCGATATTTCATTGTAAAACTCCATGGGATTGAAGGGAAATAGATAACATAGTATAGGAAAGCGATTAAGAAAGATTGAGGGAATTTTAGGAATGGAATTTTCTTATATTTTCCTTCTAAATTTCTTATGCGAGGTGAATGATTATATGGGTGTATGTAACCCCTTTTTATATAAGATAAAAAGTGAACATTAAAAAAACACCCTTTATATTTTAATAATTCCATTGATCTATTCCCTTATTAATGGATAAAAAGATTAAAAATTAACATGTTTGGTGAATTTCATTCAATAAATTTCACCAATTTATTTCCACAAATTTTTTACACATTTTATATGTTTATTACCATTATGTTTTTACATATTACTCTTACTTCGAAACTACGTAACTAGATTTTATTTATGTGATTTCATGATTTATTATAAATATATGATAAACCATAGGAAGAAATTTGTCTTTTATGGAAAACATTTACCTCTATTTAATAAAATTCAATTTATAAATATTAAATAAAATTTACGTTTAAATTAATATTAATATTGTGTACAAGAAATTGTTTTAATAGAAAAAAGGACATTTTGACCATTATGGATTCTTAATACTATTTATTATTGATTACAAATAAAATGAGTGTTAATATATTTATTTATATTTTTTAAAATTATATTATATCCCCTATTTAGAGTATTTAATTTTAATTTATTTGATATAACTACCCTGATATTTTAAAAACAAAATGTTTAAAATAATTGTTTCAACATTATTGTGGTAATTATTATTGATCCTAATACTCAAAAAATTATAATGAAAAATGAAATCATAAAAATTAGATAATATGAAAATTATTTTCTCAAAAAATAATAAACATATAATAGTATTAAATTTTAATGTGTAGAGAAATTAATGTTTACATTGATGCATGTAATGCATAAAACCCTGTTTTTTAGAAAATGGTATTTTTAAGAATAAAGTTTATGTACATGATAAACTTATAAATTATATTAATTGTGAAGAAATTAAAAATATTATTACTCATAAACTAATATTTATTTTAAATTGAAATAAATTTTAAACATAATTTTTCCCATGATCAAACATAATAAAAGAATCAGATGAAAAATATTTTCCATTAAGTATACTTGATATTCTAGTAATATATTTTTTGTTTTTTAAAATTAATTTTTTTTAAAGGATTTATTTTACTTTTTAATATATATATATTTTATTTCAAGGATTTAAAAACTACTAAGTAATATAAAAGTAACAATATTAACAAAATCGATATTTTTTATTATTCACTTAAAAATCATTTATTTTAGAAAAATATCAAAAATATCCCCTAAGAAAATTTTATTATGAGGAATTAAATGATGGATTTTATTTATCAAATATAAATTAAAAAAATTAGGTTTATATTTTTAGAATAAAATATATTACATAAATAAACTGACTTTTACTAAAAATAACCTTAGTCAATATTAACCCATATGAATTATTTACTTTCAAAAAGAAATAAATATTAATGATTTATTATCTTAGTTTTCATAATATCTTGTTAATATGTTGTGTTTTTTTATTTTAAGTACAACACTATTTTTATATCCATGAATTTTTTTCCCATCCATGGTAAGAATACAAAAACTATTAATGGAATTTAAGTGATCCTTTCCATAAAAAGGATCCAACGGATGAAACAAGTCTCTGATAACACTTGTGATACCTAGAAATGAATTAAAACATTTAGAATGGGGGGTTAATCATTGGTTAACTATTTATACTTTTTATTCACCTGAATTTGACATCTATAACTTCTTATGGTTAGAATCCATTCAAGTAAATATAATCACACTCACTATATTCTAAAAAAAGAATAAAGTAAAACAAAATGATATTAAAATTTATTAACCCTAATAAGGGAACCAATTTCATACTATTATCAAAAAATTTGTATTGTATATTTTTCACTATAAACAATCAATAATTACAATGGCACGAGTAGAGATCATCCTTTAACCAAAATCACATACCATATATAAGTCTCATCACTAAAATATTATATCATTATCCACTAGTTACAATGTTAGACTTATTCTATGAGAATTTTTATTTTAAAGGTTTCTTATAGTGAAAATTTTAAATGTTTGGAATTTATTCACTTGAAAAAAATGTATTCAATTTCATTAGATACCTATAAACTAAAATATTATATCATTATCCACTAGTAATCATGTTATTAATAATATAATAATAAGAGCATTTAGAGTGGAAAAAAATAGAGGAAAGGATCTTGGGAGAAGACGCTACCTCTAAGTCAGATAACTCTTTTTGATAATAACCAAAAGGGTTTCTTGAATTCCCTTATTCACAAGGTATGGATTATATTATGAATGTATGGATGAAAGGATCTTATTTGAGTATAAATGGGATTATCCAATGGGATTTATTAGTTTGTCAATGCGGTTATAGTTGGTGGCATTTTATAAGAGGGGGGAGGGGCACATTAGGAATGTCTGGAAATATTATTTTATTATAAAATAATTTTAGAAATATTATAGTTCAAAAGTGATATATTTTAGGGATAATATTTTTATGGGTCTAAATCGTGTCAACAAATAGGTTATAGAATTTTTTTTTAATTAACCTTATATTTTAGCTTTAACCCTTAGATAAAAACATTAACTCTTACCATGTCTTCTCGTATTGTCATAATATATGGTTAATATAGTTACTATAAAATTACAAGAGAACCATAATTGGATATCTAATGAAATTTTTAACATTATTATACATCTATTGGCCTATTCATATATTTTGAAGATAATAATATCATTTAATAGAATAGTATTTATTTTAAAAACTCATTTATGTCAATTTTGAATCTATTTAGAAATGTTCTTTCACATCATAAAAACATGATTACTTCGAACCAATGGCATTAAATCATCCCTAACATGTCAATGTAATCTAAAATATTATATTATAGAAAACAATTATTCATATTACATTAATTTTAATATTTATAATATCATTTATTTGAATATTTCATTAATATGGTAATTGATGTGTCATCGTTGTATCATTAAAATAAATATTTATTTAATGTCTTAAAATTATAAATAAAATACCATTATATAGAAAATGCTTTTGTATTTATATTGGCTCTTTATAGTCAAAGAGATGATTTTTATAAACCAAATTAATATTTTTAGTTACGGGATACATGTTTATGTTATATTTCACTTTTCATTAAATTTAATAATATAAAAGGTCATCATCACACCCACATGGCACCATGGGGTCCTAAATTCTACCCAAGGATTCTCGTGGTTAGACATAGCTCATCCAATAAGATTAAGACACATGTTAGGTAAGTTTTATATTATTATAATATTATTTGATTTAACCTTATTTACATGATTTACCCTTTAACAATGGTAAATAAAAATAATTACTTATGTTACTATTCTAAATGGATAAAAATAAAAGGAATCCATTTACATAATTTTGATCTTATTATTTCATATATGGAATAAAATTTTTGAAATTCAAAACTTATAATTGGAAGAAATTAATTTAAAATTAATTTCCACTATCAAACCCAGAAAATAGGTTTTCATGAAGTAAAAACAATCAAATGATTAACATATTTTTATGTCCAATTAAAATGTGAAGTTACCTCTAATGACCGTCATTGGATTAAATGATAAAACATTAATCAAATTTCACATTAAAATAATAAAAAGAGAAAGATAACTATATAAATAAATTAGATGAAATGTAATTTTTGAATTAAAATGTCATATTTTTCACTATTCGTAAAAATATGAATTTTATCAAAAAACTCACAAATTTCAACCCAAGTAAATTTTGATGTGCCACTTCTAAATAATATTTTTATTTTATTAACTAAAACATATAAAAGTTATGAAAATTATTTTTATAAAGTGGCCACCATCAAAATGTGTTAAAACGATCATTTAAAAATATTAAAGTATTTTATACTTAGAATTGGATTCATTCTTATTTTAAGCCTCTAATATTCATTTTATTAATGTAAATAAATATAGAAAATATGTAAAAATCATAATATAGTTTATTTTGTTCATTCCGGACAATACAATGGATAGGTGTTAACTACCATTTAACATAATATTATTATTTATGTTTTATTTTTTGATATTACTCAGTGTTGTGTGCAACAGATGATTTCAAAGAAACCCACTGTTGTATGTCGGGTACTCTATCAAACATATTGTCCCCTTTAAACCTAAATTAATATATATTTAAAAAATATTAATAGATATGAAAGTGTATTATTCTATAAATACCTGGGGAGTTGTAGAAACACCATAAAATACAAATTTGAACTTCATATCCTTTCCAAAATCCTCATATAATCACTTCAACAAACATCATTATAGCCTCCTCTCCTATAACATTCACAATTCATCAAACTACAACAATTTATATAAACTCACGACACTTCCTCAACAAAAAAAATAATTTTATTCACTTCTCACTTATATATCTTATTGTTGTTTGTTAAAATGTATTCCCAACTACTAAAACAAATAATAATTTCATAATAATAACAAACAGCAAATACATAGAACATAAATCACTTATACATATATAATTTCACAACCCTTAAAAATTGATTAATTTTTTCTATAATTAGTTCAATTACATATCAATAATCCAAGGAAATGTAAATAATAATTAAACCACATAAAAATAATATAATTGGATATATAATTTATATGCATGGCTCAAAATTAGAGAAAATCGATATGAACCTGAGAGTAGTTAAGTTATGATGATCAAACACCCATAATCTCATATGGAAACTCTAAAAATCCTATAATATGTCATATATATGTCAATACTCTATCATATTCATGAATCAATAAAAATTTTATTCCTCAAAGGAAGAAGAAATTGAATAATAGAGGAAGATATAAAAAGAGAACCATAGATAGTGATGACAAATTCACACAGATCTGGAGGCTCAAGGATCAATAAAGGGTATATTAAACCATTAATAAATATACTAACTACCAACTAAATTTTTCGATAAGAATTTTTTTTAATGAAAGTATATGAGTGTGGGAATTTATATATAAATTTTAGGCGTACCAAACCACGACATAGTGACTAAAACCATATTGTGGTTTGTCTCACTCAAAAGCGGTCCAGAAATAGCTGTGTCTCATGAAATAATGCTTTAAAATATCAACCAGCCATTCCCATTTATAAATCATTGATTTAACCAAAACCATCATGTGGTTACTCAACCCATGAAATTATATACCTCATCCCCCTTTAATCATCAAGAAATACCAAAAATAGGTTCTCAATGAACAATATTTTTTCCACCATAATCAAAACTATGTTGTAGTTTGATACCCATTTTAAAAATAAACTCACTCAAAACCCATCACCAAAAAAATGATAAAATAATAACTATATCTTATAAAAAATGTCATGGTGATCAATCCATGACCATTTTTTATCCAAAAATGGAATAAACCCAACTACATAATCCCATTTTTATAACTATGATCACTCGACCCTGATTAGGACCCAAACCATAACCAATGATAATAACCGTGATATATTTTAGACCATATCATTGGGTGGTTTCCTTAAAAATTTGGCATTTTTATTCTTTTTGTACCTACCACAACAAAAATCTATCGCATCATTTATAACACCTTAAAATTATAATGTGGGGGACCATAAAAATATGGTACTCCATACTTTTTATGAAAGGTAAATCCAAAATTAATAGAATCATGAACTTATATACCTATGGATAATGGTGAGGAAACATTTTGATATTATATATATGATAGTTCTTTAAATTAAAGATAATAATATAATTTATTTCTTAATTCTATTTTTCCATGAAAAGTAAATTAATATGAAAAAAGATATTCATATTCAATTCAGATATTTCCTAAGAGGATCCAATAGAGGAAACCTGATTGTGTAGATAATAATTGTACTTTCCAAGAATTGGTTAAGAAACACATAGAGGGGATGAATCAATTTTTCTTACTTTTTATGTTTTTATACAAAAATAAACCATTATTACGTTGATAATATATAAATAATTTTTATCTTTTATCTCAATCTCACTATTATCTAGAATGTGGAACAAATATAGAATGAACAAATGATGTTTTTTAAGGTTCACTCACAATGTGTGACTTACATCATTCAAGTGCATGGTATCATCCATGGAAGAAATAATAACTCATATCATAAAATAATTATGCAAGGAAATTATCATATAAAAATAATATTTTTTATATATGTTTCACATATATTTAAAATAAATCCTTTTAATAACCCATTAAAAAAAAGTTGACCTAGACAAGATCATCATTAGCCAGAGGAGTGTTCCATGATCTCTAGGGTCTAGTGACTGGAATTTAGGGACATGATTTATTATTGTGGAATTATTTTCCTTATAAATTTATTATAATCTAATAAATATAAATTTATTGAAAAATACATCACCCATCCATACATTGGACATTTATAACATTTGAAGTAAAAACATTTTTATCATAAGGATAAACCTATATGAAAGAGGTTCTACGTATAATAGTATAAAATAATCTCTATAAATTAATATATTCAAATATTAATTTCAATAGTACATTCATATATGACACCAACTAAAGACATAATCCCAAATAAGTATAAATATTAAAAACTCAAATAAATTATAAACAAGGTTACTAACATTCCATATTTATCATTCGTACACTATTATGTAATGATTTACCCTCCTGAATTTTATATAATATATAATGATGTATTTTCTAATAAAACTTACCTAAAAAATCCATATATCAAACATTTTTAAAATTTAAATTGAAGACCTCTTCATTAAATGGATAAACATGTATACTCGCTCTAACATGTATAATAATAAAACTAATCTCACTAAATGAATGTAGTTAAACGTTCATGTCGATGGTATAAACATATAGAACACCGAAAAAAAAGACACATAAACTTATAAAAAAATTTCAAATCAAAATAAATTCCAAACATTTTGTTTTCAATGCATTCCCTTCAAAGTACCATTTGATTATCTTCTAAGAGAAATGTGTGTAGTGAAATCAAGAGAATGGGAAGTTGACTCATCTCATAAGGAAAATGTTTTTCCTAGTCATAGAATCTCATATAAATTTAATATTATTTTTTAAATCCATAAAAATTATAATATATATTACCCTTCTATGAAATTAATTTATTATATTTTGAATATACAATATAAATATATATTTGATACTTTTTCCTATATTAATTTTTTATTTTTTATTTTGAATTCATATATTTGGGAACACTATAATTTATATCCACATATGGAGGTAGAAAATATTATGGTGGAGGGGATGGGGTTATGAAAGGGGATTCCTATATATCCCTGTGAAGGTAGTTAAAACCCATATAGTTTGGTTCCATTTAATGAGACATGTCATACCTTTTAATTTCATGTGATATAGACTAAAGTGGTGACTCTTAATCTCATTAAAAAATGACTTGTAGTTGTGCCCTTTCAAGATAAAGTAGCTAGGATAATTTTTATAAATTTTATTGTTATTCATGCAATAACTTCGTGTCTTGTGGTTTAATTTTTTATAAATAGGTCCACTGGAAAGAAATTTAAAGTCATCAAGATTATAATTATACCAGAAAAGTACTTAATAGTGTTTTTGTGTGGTACTTACACAGAATCAATCCATACCAATGATCCTTAAAGATGAGTTAGGTGAAGTAATATATGGTCTTAAACTGAGAGGTATTACCATTTGTAAATCTGGTTCATTGATTGGACCTAAGGAGGCTAGCTTGATTCTTAGGAGATTTGTGGACCCATTCAGTATAGCCATATGGGAACTCTAAGATAGGAGAGATACCATCAGCTTCACCTGGATGTGGTATCCTTGTTATGAAAAGAATATATGATTTATAGTATCCTAAAGATCAATGAATAGGAAAGATAACCCTTGGAGCTCTCTCATAGGATTATAAACTCACATTATCAAAGGAATACTTGATCACAGAGTCCACATGAATGTATGGAGTGACTTGAATTTTTTTGATTAGTGGGCGAGGCTTAGGATATGATAAATTATGTTTTTTTAAGCAATGGACCTTGATTAATGGCCTCCAAGAAGGTCCAAAATGTTGGTGGACAGAAGTATGAAACATAAAATAGGTGGTTTAATTAAGTATGTGAAGCACCTAAGTGGGCCATTGAATTTTGGAAATAACCTCTTTTGAATGTATAATTTTGGTAACTATGTTTAATTGCTCTTTAAGGATATGAGCAAATCCAATTGGGATGAGACTAGGTGAATGGGTGAGCCCTGATGAATCTTTTAAGGTTTATCTTGAATCTAATTTATTGATGGTTAAACTCTACCCTATTATTCTCATATTTCATAGGCCATCTACTCAAAATTGTTCATTCACCTCTAATGATTTTTTGGGAAAGTGGTATTTTGGGAGGGTTTTAAGTGCCAAAACCTTTAGATAACGAAAATACCCCTAGTTTCTATTGCCCAAAAATGTTAGGTATATCGATGTTAGAATAAGGGGGTTTTGTCAAAATTTCAACTAGAACATTCCATCCCACTATAAAACATAAACTGTTTGGAAGATATGATTTCCAAAAAAATTATAGTAATTCAGTAAAAAGTACATAAATAGTATATGAAAAGTTGAAAATAGACGTTCAGAAGATAAAATATCATAACCAAAAATCCAAATAAATGAACATAATAAAAATAATATTGAAATGTAAAAAAATGAATGAATATTTAGATGAAAATCCAAATAATATAAATTATATTGATACTAGAACTTCTATACAACATCACATCATTACGTTTAAGACAAATTGGAAGATGGTTTGATACCCTAAACCAATGTATCCCAATAACACCAAAACATTGTTCATTATAAACCAATTAGAAGATATAAACATGGATTATCATTCCTCAAGATTATCTTGGATTAGACGATTAGTGAAAATGAAAATCTCTTGGAATTTTTCAAAAATGATATATGAAATAAATAAATTCTCGTTTTAAAAGATCATAAATCAGAATAATCATAACCAAAATAAGTTTCTATCCACTGAACCTCCTCAATCACAAAATATTATAAAATTAATAATTATAATAATAAAATATAACATCATTGTAATCAAGCCTCAGTCAATATATTTTCATAGAAAGAACTCACTGAAATAAAAAAAATTTGATTGGAAGCATTCAGAGCATCGATATGTTATAAACATATAAATAACTGTATGAAATATTAGTTTATTATAATTTCTAAAATATCTTTCACATTATAAAGAATTAGTTAAATATATATGTTATTCCACAAAAATATCAGAACGTCATATTCCAAAATATTTGTGTCCCCTGGATATTTCATTGGATGAAACACTCTATCTTTCAATAAAAATTCCATCAATACACCTATCTACCTCATAAAGAGTATTGTATAGCTTCAAAGGCTCTCCAATAAATAATTACCATGATTTATCTCTCTATAAATAATTATTTCATAATTTAATTCTAAAAAACATACAATTTAACATCACTTCATGTTATCGCAAGAAATAAAGGAGTGTATTACGATTCATCAAAATAAAGTTGTGCAGAAGGTGTTATTAAAAAATATCCCCAACAATGTCTCACTTTTTAAATGATCATAATCTCATGAAAAAAATAATTAAAACAACCCCAAAAATTCATTTAAAAAATTTAGTATGAGGATTCAAAAATAACTCTATGTTCTTAACATCCTTAGGAATGTTATACAAGAAGGTAAACATAAGAAAACAAAACTTCTCCCCCAAACCATAACAAATTTCTTCCCTTTTATTGAAATAATATAAACCAAAAAATTATCTCCAAATAAGTGATTTTAAAATGAGTTTATATTTTCTCCCCCTCTAATATTATCAAAAATAATAAATAAGAAAACTATTTTAAAAAATATAAACAGTTGTATCTTTTTTTAATTTTAGATGGTTCTCTATTTGACATAACATTCAAAGAAAGTATGTATCCTCTTTGATAAATCTATTTATTTACTAAAATATCATAAATTAAACAACCTTTCTCTGCCTTTTGGGATTAATAAATGTAAAATAAATATATATATTAAGGATTCAATTATAAAAATTAAAATATCATATCAGAAGTTAACATATAATATATACATATGGACTTCACCGAAAGATGATGGTTCTAAAATCAATATTTTAAATATATTTTTCATGTTTTTTGAATACTTACAAAATATATATATATATATATATATGTTCAATATTTAATAAAACATTTCCCCATTTGAAGGATATTGTTATAATAGAATATCTAATTAATTTTAGAGAAATATCATAATTGAAGTTCATATTTTGTATAATCATAAGAGTTTGAGGTATAATGTAAAATATACCATTTATAAGTCTAATTGATGTTAAATTATTTGAATAATATAACTTAAGTAATTGTAGATTCTGTTTAATATTCAAAGAATTATACTAATAAATTTGGATCATATTTTAGAATTTATGAAATTCTTGTGAGAGAAATTATCAAAATTATAAAAAATATACATACTGCACTTTTCATGATTAGTTTATCATTGTCAAGAGATGACAAAACATGAAGTGAAAAGTGGTCACCTTATATTTATATAACCCAAATTTTGTTTCATATATTCAAAATTATCAGTAGAGAGAGGCTTGGTAAAAATACCACCAAGATGATCCACTCATCTAATAAATTATTGAATAATATCTCTTTTGTGGGTGTTATCTTAAAAGAAGTGATGTATTGTGTCTTTGTGAATAATTTTTGAGTTATTTAATGGGTTTATAGAAAATTAAATAGTACTTTTTAAATTGAAAAGGTTTGGGCTTTGTGTAAAGATCATTGTAAAATTTTTGAGTACATGTTATATCTTAGAAACTTGGGTAAAACAACATCCAACTACCACATATTCTACTCAAATGGTGGAGAGTGAGATAGAGTGTCCTTTCTACTAGAACAAGAAAATAAAGACCCATCTATGTAGAGAAAATTGATAAAATTTCTTTTCTAATAGATTCTATAGTAACTAAATAGAGCATCATAATTTCTCTTCAAATAAAACATCGCTTAAAAGGAATAAAAAGGTCTAATTTTATATGTGCCTTTAAGGAAATAGATAAACCATTTAATTAATTTAATATAGAATTCATTTTGATTTTATTATAATATTACATAATAGAATACAAGATACATAATTTCCACTAAACTTGTCATTTTGTAGAGTATCCATATGGTTATACTACTAAATAAATATTGAGAAACCAATTTTACATATTCATTAACTGCATGTTCATATGAGGTACCTTTCATAGTATTTATACAAGAGGTATTTTCAAAATAAAATCATTTAATTAAATTTATTATATAATTCAATTGAGATATGAATATTCTTATTTTACTTTGAGTTATTTGAAAGATAAGAAATAAATTAAGTAAACCCATAAAACTCATCTCGAACTCACACTATATAGGTTTTAAAAAACTATTTTTGATAGTTTTTTGAGTTGAACCAAATATAATTTCATTGATATAAGTTTGATCCATGATAATTACATTAAAAATTATTTTGAAAAAAAATATTTTGATCTATCATTCCCTTAATAAAATTATTTTCATGTAGAAATCTAGATAATTGATTATATTGGTCTCTGATATATTTTAAAGTCCATAGAGTACCTTAGTATGTCTGAAATCTTCTTCGGATGAATTTATAACATAAATAATGGGGTTTTTTTCTTTGTAAACCTCTTCCTAAACATATAAACTAAGGAAATAACTTTTTTATATCCATTTTTAATATTTTAAAATTCAAATGTGTTATGAAATATAGTATAATACAAATATGTTTTAGAATAAATACCATTTTATAAATATCACCAAAATTTATCCCTTATTCCGGACTAGAATCCCATATAATAATTCTAGCATTATTCCTAACAATTATTCCATTGTCATTATGCTTATATCATAAGACCCACTACACACATATATCATCAAGATCCTTCATTCATTCAACCAAATTAAATAAACATTTATTCTTTTGAAATAATTTATCTCTTCATTCATCCACCTTATCCAACATTCATCACCCAATGAATCATATTATTTTTTCGGTTCTAGTTGAGATATGAATTTATGATTCTAACATTGATTTTATAAAGTACTTATAGTTCTATCTTATTGGTTTACTTCACTAATGATATAATCAATGGAATAATTCCTTAAGATCGGCTAGTTTCTATAGAAAAAAATATTGACCATTAACAAACGGATGTGTGAATTTAATTAGTATAGCTTCATGATATGAATTGTATATTATTATAACATCTAGATTAGTGACTAATGATGTTTATGATTCAATTTTAAGTTAATAAATAGGAAAGAATTTATAAATGGTATATGGAAGGACAAATTATGAATAATTAAGAATCACATACGGTTTATCCCCATCAAAATTGACATATACAGTTTCATCAATGATATTTTTCTTTTTTTACTACAATAATCCTTACTAGTTATGAAATAACCGATGAAAATAACTACATCATCACATAAATCAAATTTACGATGGTAATCATTAGTTTTCTAAATAAAAACATTACATTCAAAAATTATGATGAAAAAATAATTGGGTTTTCTTCCAATTTACAACTCAAAAAGAATTTTATTTAAAAAGGATGGATTAAAACATTATTCATAGTGTAGTAAGAATTACTAAAGGCATTGGCCAAAAAACGATTACCTATAAAATATTTGCATTATATGGTCGAGGTAATCCTCTAAATTGTTATATAATTTTGTCCAACTACACCATTATATAGTGGAGTTCTATGTATAGAAAAATTATGAGTAATTACATTCTTAATATAAATAGATTTAAAATTATAATTTACAAATTCCTCAACACAGGCACTCAATTATGTAATCAAGGGTAGATTTTTCTTGATTTTGGTAAAATAACAACACCATTAAATAATAGATAGTTATTTTGATTTATGTTTTAGAAAATATTTCAAAGTGAACCTAGTGTAATTATTAACCAATATATCCACATAGTATTTGAATTCTGTAAACCATATTTTTTAGGTCAAAAAAGGATTATGTTTACTAACTATAAAGCTATCGAAGTTATGACTTAATCGGAAATTCTAAATATCAACTTACAATAGCTAACAAATTGACACAAATCATAAAATATACTAGATTAAAACAAAATCTCTCGAAGTTCCTTTACAAGTTATTTCCTAGAATGCTAAACTAAAGTCCAAATATTTTTGTTTCCTAATGTTTTATTCCAAATAAAAGAATAATCTTCTATAGAAATAAGATAAGTTAATTTCTAGAGACTAGGTCTTCTATGTTTATCATGTAAAAATTAAATTTCCCATAGGTAAATAAAACGTGGACTCCTTCCATACATGTAGTGGTGTATTTATCATCCCCAATGTTCATATAGAAATCCATATTTAATAATTTCATAATGATAATATGGTTGTTTAAAAAACAAAATACAAAAACTGAATTTGGAATTAAAAACATGTTAAAATATATCACCAATTTTGATAATATATCATTGTGTGTTTTATCCAATAATAACACATCCACCCTTAACTTTTTATAATTTCTAAAGCTTATACATGCCTCCAATAATTTGTTGATAACAACTGATATCTATGAAACAAGCATTCCAACTTCTGGAACTCATCCATCCTTCTTGAAATTAGTAAAACTGTGATCTTGGAATACGAAAAATCATGTGTCCATAATGTTAATAAATAAAACCTATAAAACCCACATTTATAAAACAATTTTGTGTTGAAAATCTAATAGTTATTTAGAAATAAAATACCTATGATTTTTTGAAGATTGAACCATGTTATAAGGAAATCAGTATTTCCACTGAACCCCTCTCTAATACTTGGTGAGAAAAGGTTCATTCATGAGAATAATAAATTTTGATAGTAAATGTGACATACTATAATTAAAACATTCTCCGTAAAATGGTCTAAATAGTTTACATTGTTTGTGAAACCTATCTACGTTGTTCTTTATAGAAGTAAAATTAGATGCAATATTTTTTAGATTGTTGAATTCAGAACATATTTTTAAATCTATGTTCTTATCATTATAAGTTTAACTGAATTATACTGAGAATATAATTAAAATCAAAATTTAAATATATCATATGAAATCATAGAAATTATATCATATTCTTTATCGTGATCTGCCATATCCTTATCATAGTATTTATTCATATTTTTCTTTTTCTTTTCTATTCGAGTTACATACATATACATTTCTTTAAATAACGTAACAACATTCTTATCATATAAAGAAGAATAATTATTTTAATCTTATAAAGTACAGAGGTAATTTGAAACTACATTTAAATTATTAATAGATTCATTTTTACCATGGAAATGAAACAATTTTTATCCTATATCTGTTTATAATATATCCCATAATCTTAGAACTATTATCTTTATCTTATAAAAAACTATCAAAAGTAATAGATGCTTCACTATCTCTATAAAAATCCAAATCCTTCATGTTTTTATTTTCATTCCATTTTCAATATCTCTTGGAATATCTGTCCATCATCTCTAATTTTTTATAACCTGGTCTAATGAGATATTTTTTTACATTCATAATACATATTCTCTAAATATTATCCCATTCTATTTTTATCCTTTCTATATTTCAATTGATCATACTGGAATTTATTTATTAAAATTTTATTATTCATGCTCCTTGAAATGAAAGAAATTTATCCTTTAATAAATTCTAATTTACTCATATCTAATGGATTTTTAAACATATTTTTTGAAGTTTTTAGCTTAGAGACCTTGGCCCAATGATTTATTGTATTGAAATTTAGTTACCCAAAGATAAACAAAATGCCAATCCACACCTCCATTTCTTCGTATATAAAAACTCGTAAGTATTATCTCATATTTTATTATATTTTCATTTAAATCATCATAATTTTTTCTTTTTTATATACTTAATGTCATCAACTTCTTTTCCCTTTGATTCCCACTCCTGAGGAAAAATATCAAAAAAATCTGAAATAACATATCATCCATGATTTAATTTTCACCAAATAAATGTATAATGTTAGAATATTAAATCATTTATTCTTATAAGTTATATAATATTCTATAAAGAAGTTAAATGTTTTAAAATCTACTAACAATATCAACCATGAAGTCTCAAGATTCTTGGAATTTCTCTAATGAGTGATTTTCACATTCTTCTATATCCCATTTATGGTTTCAAAAGATGAAATATGACTATAAAAGTTTCTAATTATCAAATAAAGAAATTTTTTCCTGACTTTATAGTAATCTTTATTGTCCAATTTTACCTCATGAGTAAAACCAAATATTTATTTACATAAGATTCTATAATTTCTATTCAACGTAAGAAAATGATCCACCCAAGTATTGATCCCAATAGCTTTCATTAGATTATAACAATATTCATAATCTTCTTATTAAAAGATAAGTGGTCTTAATGGATTGAGATTCACAATAATTTTATAGTTATTCTAGAAATATAAAAAAACATTCTACTACAATACAATTAGTTTAAGAAAACTAAGAAAAATTACGATTGAATAAATAGAATATGTGATAAAGATTAGTCTCAAATATAGAGATTACCTATGATAGCAAATGTTATCCCAAAAATATAGGTATATAGAAGATATAAGTGTTGTGAATTTTATTCAAAACATAATCTAGAAATTTTCGTCCAACTCAACAATACATATTATTCAGAGGACACAATTTCTGACCAAATCCGAATAACTAAGTATAAATCATAAAAACAATACAACCATAGTGAAAAATAATGGATTGGATGCTAAAAAACATAACCTATATAAAATTGATAATATATATATATGTATAACATATAATTTAAAAAATTAATCAAATCTTTAGATATTAATCCCGAAGTATATAATTACCATAATATCACAACAAATTGATGTCTTCACTTCTAAACAAAAACAATGGATGGATTGATAACATGAACCCAGGTATCCAAATCCTACCACAACATTATTGATTTTAAACCTATGAAATTTTATTAAATAGGATTATCTACCCCTGATTGTATCTTCAATTAGATTATTTATTTAAATTTCAATCTCATGAACTTCATTCAAAAAAGGTTGAAATGAATAGCTTCCAACACTAGAATCTTGTCTATAACAATGATAAAAATCAATAACGGTTCCTAATCCTATAACCTCCTTTATCAAATAAGATAAATTAATAAATTACTACATTAATAAAATACAAGAATTCTTTTTTGAAACCTTACTTGATGAAAGATCCTAAAAGAACTCCCTTAAATAAAGGATTACAATCAGAATCTCTCAAAGCATTTACATGTTGATAACATAAAAATTACTTCTAGAAATTATAAAATGGTTCCTTATCAAATATATCTTACATCCCATGAATCCTAAATTTAATTTGTAGACGACACCTTAAAAATCATCAATTAGCAAATTTTCAGATCTTGGGGTCTGGTAATAACTACTTCAGAAGAAATACTCAATATTCTGAGGAAAGATCCCTCTACTGATCATCGTTCCATCATAATGATCATCTGTAATTAAAAGAGTTAAGTGTTTGTTACAATGTTCTATATAAATTATGTACATTTATTAGGTTATGTTTAAATTAATCTATTAAAATTTAAGTATTCACAACACAACATTTGACAACACTGCAAGTACACACAATAAATAAAGCAGTGTGTTGTGATTTTTCAAGGTAAATAAGATAAGAAGATGTTGTTAAATAATATCTCCAATATTCTCCGTCATGTATCCTCTATTTTTATTTAAAAATTACCCTAAGGGGAGTTTTAAAGGATTGGGTACATAGTTGTGTTCTTAGATGTACTTTTCCTAGATTTTTCTGACTTTTGTTTGCTCTAATTATCAAAATTAAATGTTAGATGGTCCTTTTATAAGAAATGAAATGCATGGGAACATAGAGTTGTGAGGTGATCATCCATAACCATCTTGGGAGCCTTAGTTTCCATGAGGCCACATGAAAGGGTATTAAAGGTAACGATGTGTGTGCTAAAGTGTTCACACTGAGTGTACTAAAGGGTACACACACATGGATTCACTAGGGTGTGCATGTAGTGGTGTTATACCGTGAATGTAAACCTTTTTTGTTTCTAATTTTTATTAAACTCTTACTAATGTCAAATATAATTGAATTTAACAAGATTTTAGTCCTAAAAATTGATTCCTTTAAATTTGACCAGTTTGGAAAGAAAATTGTCAAAAAATTTGGAAGATATAGCAGTGGAAAAATTATGAAATAAAAGATTAATCATGAATAAGTTTGATGATTTGAATTCTCTATTGAGGATATGAGTGTGCATCAAACTGGTAATGTGGGAGAGTCTTCTTCCAGTGATATGGTTGTTTTCACTACTAAAAATATGGGTGCACACTTTTCTTAAAATGTGGTTGTCAATGTGGGGTGAGTGGAATCGATATACATTTTCTATATGTAGGGGACATCTAGGAGGTCACATAACGACATGGGTGACTAATATATATTCAAATCTCTTTATCTCTTCTTTCCTAATTAAAACATAGTGTGCATAATATTTTCATATTTCTAGGAATTAATAATTCCTTTATTATTTCATCATGTTCAGTTGGGCTCTTTTATAGGAATTCCCAATGAACCCTGTTTGGAAAATAAAATTGATTCGTAAGGATTGGTGAATGTTTTATTTAAATAAAAAGTCACATCTTGACATTATTTTATTTTTTATTGTTTTTATATCACCCCTCCTTTTTCTGTTAATTTAAAAAAAGTACCTAATATTTATTTATGTCTTTCATAGGAGATGAATCATGATTCAAGGATGGTTTCTGTAGAAATATTTTCCACATGTCCGGAATGATCAAGGATATTGTTCTTGATTAATGTAATGAACCTGTCCTTGTCCACCCAACACATCACTTGATCTAGCTCACCACAACTCCTAAAGCACACCTCCCCAATTCCAGAGGTCATCAACAAGCTGTGATTTTCTAAATGATACAGTGCAGAGAGTATACCATCCGGTCAGATTTTATTAACAATAGAAAATAACCCAACACATACACAATGAAAAAAATATGATTAATCAAAACAAATAACTAAAATAGAAGAATTATATGATAATTGAAATGAATTATAAATTCATACAAACTCACAAGAATGAAAAACATGCAAATGTAGGTCATCTACTAGGACAACCACATATACAAAATAAAAAAATAAAAAAAATGCATCACTCTCTACTCCAACACTAAGCTAAACCACATAGATGATCTACACAATGCTTTAGGAGCACCAACTTATTACAGGGACTCCATGCGGGTGGCTACACTCGATCAGGAAAAACTATGACTTGGCCTCATCTACTACGCAACGTGTGATCTAACCTAAAAGAAATCATTAGGTGCGTACTCACAATTAAGTTCATTTATAGGGGTGATAAATACATCTCAGTAGGCCACACCTAATGGTGTACATATAATTTGTTTTCATAACAAGTTCATACACACGAAATATGCCCAGTCTAGCCAAAAATAGATAATAAAAGGAATAAAGAAACAATTTCATAAATCCCAATGGGGGATCAAAAGAAAAAGAAAACATCCAAATTTGGGTTCATGTCTCATTCGGGGAGTAAATAAACCTAATCTCTAGCCCATATTAGATTATTTATAGCATATGGCTAACTCATCCACCTGAAATCATGTGCACCTTCTAGATCTACATAGGTGTTCTAAGATGTCTAAATGAAAAGGAAATGAATTATAGACCCCACGATATTACCAACGGTGTCCATACATGATACCGTATCAACTAGACACTAGGGATCAAAAATCATGATTTGTACTAAGAATAATAAAATCTAGGTCAACCCAAATTGAGAACCTTTCAGTCCTAGAGGCCTTTCATAATGAATTGTGCACCATCCCTGACCTAATAATACGTTGGGTATATATATAACCTCAGAATTTTATAGAAACCACGGTACCAAGATTTAAAAATTATCAACAAAGAACATAAAATACTCTTTGAATGCCTTAAAACTCATGGCTGGGTTGAAAATAATTATCAAGTTAATACTCAACATGTGGGGGGTTACACACATCCAGATCACTTATTAGCCGCTTAATCATACCAACCCATGGAAAACTACTTCTGGAGATAATTAGATCAAACTCTGGGCCAATGCCCATTCAATAATAACCCTTGGATATCCTCATCAAACCAAAGTCCCAAGGAAAAAATTCCACAAAAATCATGGAAAATTATGTCCAAAAATGGGATGATCCAACTCTTGAATCCAAAATTAAAATAGCTAAACTAATAGTGTTAATCAACACTCAACCAAGAAAATTATGGCCTCTCTCAATCCCTTAAATATCATCATCGAAAAAACATCAAGTACTATAAGATTACCCAATACCAATGTTTTTAAGCCATTTTATTATGCTATAACAATGATCCTACGAACCAAGGGGTATAGTGAAATCGATATATAGCTATACCAAATGTTTATTTGAAACCATTGGTATATCCCATTGTCAAATTTTAATTCCCATATTTTTAACTAAACTATTAATATATATATGTATTGCAATGGTTTATGAAACAATGGGTATAATATGATGTACAATATATTATAAAACCAATGGTTTACAAAACCGATGGTATTGCTTCCTCCCCCCGCAAGAATAGACGGGCCATCCAATATCTCTTCTAGAACATATAGACAAAAGAGAAACAACATCTCATATTTAATACAATAAAAAAATATTAAGAATTCTACCATCCACCTATTAATAGTTTTCAAACCTTTTATAATACTACAATATATATATACTTATATATATATCATCCACACAATCAATTTGTTTTATTCACTAAACACCATCCACACATATTTCACATTAATTTCAACTAGAAAATTGAGTGGATCAATATCTCCCTCATAACCATCATCATCACCCCTATCCCTATAATCTTTATTAGTATCATTATAATAACCATCATCGTCATCCAAACCATCATCCTTACCATCATCCTCACCATCATCATCATCATTATTCTTCCCACAACCATTACCATCTCTAGGAATTTCATCATCCTAAACAACACTAGGACAATAACTATCATCTCCATGTGCATCATATAATAAACACATCATTGACATGTATGTGTCACAAACCGTGGTGGTTTCTAGTGGAAGAGGTGTACATTAGGTGTAAAAAATATTTAAAAAAAATTTACTGGCCTTTTGACATCATTCACACTCTTGCATGGCCTTTTTTGCCTTTACTTATTCTACATAAGACAATGATATCTCAAAAAACATTGTTCCCAACTAATAGATACTATAACTAACACTTGAATTTAACCAATATCTACTGTGGACAATAAATTTAGATGGTCAAAAACTTATTATATCATGGTTATTGTCTCCTAATACCTGGTGTAAATGATCATATGACCCAATGTTTTAAGCTTCCTTCTCATCACTGTCCTCCAAAGCACATTTTTTAAAATGTATATAAATTATTTTATTGAAAAATGGATATTAAAATTTGAAACCAACAATAAAACATACAATATGTTGTTTTGTTTTTTCATTTACCATACTTCCATCTTTTATCTTTCTACTCAAGAAAACATTCTCTCGGGGAACATGTCCATTAATATTCAATACCACCATTTTTAATGACATTGAATGTATAAACTCATTATTCAATAATACTATATGAAACTATAAATGAACACTAATTTAGGGTGTGTAAGAACCCAATTCTTCCTTTGAGGTATTAATATTTCCTTTTCAGTTGTACTTATGAAAATGGTGGGAAAAAGGTCAAGGGGCTGGCTGTATGTAACACGCTGAGATTTTATGAAAAATATTATTTTTAATTTCATTAATTTCTTGTGTTGTATGCTACACCAAAAGGATCTTGCATGACACGCATCCCTGACTTGGCTTTCATTACACGTAATCGCGACCTTCCACTATACTGTGTGTTATACGCTATACCAAGTTTCGCTAAACAACGATATGTTATATAAATTAGCCGTTATGAATAGTAATACCCACTTTTTGAAATTTTATAAATTTTATCTTTCGAAATGGACTTCATTTTTTGATTCGGAATATCAAAATTATCCTAGGGTGAATTTTTGGTGTTTTTCTGAAAACTTTCAATTTTTGATGAATAGTGAAAACACTGGGTTACTATTCAAAAACCGATTTTTTATTTAAAAATTTATTTATTTTATTTAAACTTATTTTAGCTCAAAATTGATACATAATACCAATATAGTTCAATGTAATTCATTGGAGTCATTTTATAATAATTTGAGATATATATATATTTTATTGAACATTTCACCGTCTTTTACCCACCTCCTAGGAGAAGTTAGAAATTCATATAAAACTTAATTTTACAACTTCTGTGAGTGGAATTTAGAAAATATGAGAGACACGATTAATATAAAGGACTAAAATTTTGTTCAATGAGATGAAAATATTTTTTTCTGAATAGTGACTTTTTACTTTTATTTACCACAGTCAAAAGTAAATAGGATAATTAAGGGTAAAAATGATATTATTATTACCCTGACACATGTCCTAATTCCATTGGATAGGTGTAATTCGACCAAAAACAACCTTAAGAATAAAATATTATTATTTAGGTCCACTTGGATTAGATTAGGACATTTATTATTAATTTATTTAAAGAAGGGTTAAAATAGTTAAAATCAAAGTTTAATAACTAAAACATTTTTAATATAGAGTTATACAAAAGATAAATTCGACTATAAATATTAATTAGAAATATAATAAGATTTAAAAACTAATGGTATTTTATTTATAATTTTTAGACATTAAATAATATATGTTATTTATGACACAATGGTGATGCAGTAATTACCTAAATAATGAAATATTAAAATAATTGATATTATAAATACCCAAATAAATGTAATTTGAGACTTTTTATGAATTAAACTAATTTTATAGGTTCATATGATAGGTTATTATTGATGAAATTAACTTTTTTTGAACTAATCATTCTGTTATTGTTTTAAAAAAAATCAATTACCAAATAGTGTCAAAATTGACATAAAATAGTTTTTAAAACATATATTATATTATTAATTGTTATTTTATTCCTAAAAATATAAGATTCAGAATAATTACTTAGATAATGTTATATATATTAATAATAAACAACTTGGGGTTCTTTTGTCTTGTTATAGTAAGTTTATTAACATTATAGTGTAATAAAACAAGAAGACACGGTAAAAGTTAAATTATTTAACTTAGAGTTAAATCTAAATGATAAGGTTAAAATTGTAACCTAAACTTGACTAAAATCTATTTTTTAGAGGCTTTAGACCCATCCCCACTTTAGATTCTAAATAAATCAATTTGGAACTATTATAAACCGAATATGACTTTATTATGAAATAATATTATGTGTTTGTTCAAAGGTGCCCCTCTCCTCCCTTATAAAAAGGGAACCCCTTCCCTCTTCCCTTCACACCCTTTTGAGCCTTGAATATCGTCCAACACCTGACCATTTCGCCTCTACACTTACCTAGAAATATTTTGGTGGTTCTGGTATTCTCAAAAGACCAACTCTACTTCCTTAAGAGAAGGTTTAAAGGAGGTGCGTCGAAGAAGAGGTAATCTCTTCTAACGATTCTTTCAAGTTTCGTTCTTCTTCAACATCTTCTTATTTAGTTGTTTAATTATAAAGTAATAACATAAATATCTATAATATACTTATATGTTATTATAAATATGAAACAACCCTATTTCACTTTCTATCCATCCTACGGAAAACAAAATCACCATGCGTGCGTAGGTACGGAATACCGTCTCCACACCGTGCTGTAATCTGTTTTCAACCAGAACCTTACTTGGATTGGTATAATGGTGTAAATAAATAATTATATATGATTATTGTAATGTGATATTGATTCTGAAATATTATACATACACTTCAATACAATTCCACGATCATGGGACTGGTATCATCGCTCGTGCGTACGTACGGACTACCGTCTCCACGACGCGATGAGATTCATTCTCAATGATTAACCATTAATGAATGATTATAATGTATATATAATGAATAATAAAGAAATATATGACATAATAATGACACTGTATTTATTATTATATATATGTATGTCATCTACTTAATTCCATTCAATTCAATAAGGAAATGAAAACAACATTCATGCGTACGCACGACCTACTATCTCTATGAACGGTGTATTTCATTTCATTTATCTATCTATTATATATATATATATATGTAATGAATATTTATATTATATATAAATCATGATTTACATTCTGGAGGTAAGTAAATAAATTTATAAGTAATAATAATGTCAAGAACAATAAGTCCAAACACATGCGATAAATAAAACAATATTACCCAAAATGTCGCATTAACAAGGAATTTACAAAAGAACGGGTAATATAAAGTCATAATTTAACAATATATGATATCATAACAATGAATATGATTCTGTAATAATTCAATGACATTATTTGAATCATTATACAGGAGTTTCGAATATGTACAAAGCTTATCAGATCTAAGGTAAGGGATAATTATTCCAATCTCATTCTTATCTGATATTGTTTATTCATAAGTATTTACTGGACCATGCCCTAATCCAAGGGTTAATGATATTTAATTATTTAGGTGATGCAATGACTATCCTCCTGAACAAACCAATTTTATGGGAGATGGAGTGAAAAATATTGGTGTTATACTTACACAAGCTATGAATCATTCTGGACATCCAAATGAGCAGAGAAGGGAACAATATTCTATTGAGTCCTTCATGAGGCAATGTCCACCTTCTTTTAGTGGGTCTTCTGATCTACTTGTTTCTGAACAATGGATCAGTTCCACTAAAAATATATTTTCATTTCTTCAATGTTCTGAACATGATAAAGTCATCTTAGCAGTATATCGTTTGGAAGGTGATGCTGATCAATGGTGGAATCTTATCAAGAATATGAGGCCAAGAGATGAAATTGAGCCCATGTAATGGGACGAGTTGAAGAACTTATTTTTCAATAAGTACTTCCCTCGTATTCTTCAAACAAAGATGGAGAAGGAGTTTCTTGAACTAAAGAAAAAGGATAATGAATCTATGGGTATATACGAAGTGAATTTTACAAGGCTTGCAAGGTATGCATCTGGCTTTATCATCCAACCTGAATGTAAAGTTGATCGATTCTTCAGTGGCTTAAAACCATGTATTCGAAGGGAATTAGCTATAAGAGACTTCAGTAGCTATGAAGAAATTATGCGTTGTGCTATCAAGTTAGAAATGAAAGTTGGTGTTATATATCCATCTCATGGTTTTGACAAGAAACGAAAGATGGAGTTCAAGGAGAAATCTCAGAATAATGGTGAAAAGAAGATGAATGTTTCCATATGCTCAAAGTGTGGAAAGAAGCATGGTGGAGATTGACTTAAAGGCACTAGAAAATGTTTTAAATGTGGAAAAGAAGGCTATCGAGTATCTGAGTGTCGAAGTAATGGAAAAAGGGTTTCTAATGATGTGAATAAAGAAAAGACTGCAGAGAACGCACCACCAACACTTCAATGCTTCAAGTGCAATGAAATGGGGCATTAAGCTAATCAGTTCCCTAATCCAAGGGTTAATGATGATCGACATGAGCAAACACTTAAGGAAAAGGAAAAAAGGGAAGTCACATTCAATCACTATTGGTGATGTTGAATATGACAACGATGTGGTGAAATGATTAGTTGTTTATGTAATGGGATTCCAAAATGATGTTGTATATAGTATCGTGGAATATTGGAATATTAATGTATCGGTCTATTGTGGTTTTCAATAATTTTATGGTACTGATAACCTTGGAAAGTGATTGAGATATTTTGGGAAATAAGTTGATATGCGTATAATGAATGGATAAGGTGGAAATGAAATGTTTGATAGTATTCATGATCTCATGACTGATATAAGTAAATAGTTATATCATGGTTTGAGTATATAGAATTTTGGGGTTTTGGTATGTGGAAAGATTTAACTTTTGGCAGCACTCATGTTTTCACTAAGGTTCAATGGGTATTCATTTTTCAAGAGAATACATGATTACGGCCTTCAAATGTTTGGAATGTGACCAAAAAGACATATCTTTTGATATATGGGCATCAACGATGGTATTAACATGCTTGTTATATGAACTCTCTGGTAATCGTTTTCACTATAATATGAGAATGGAAAGAAGTATTTTGGATCAGCCTAAAGATTGGAATGGATTATGTTGGACATGTGTTATTATTGTTTAAGGCTAGAACTTTTTCAATATTATTGATAGAAATATATAATATTGTATTTTTAGGAAAAAAAGACAACCCGTGGAACGGGCGATAACCCATCACGTCGGACAAGGTTGTGGGAAACGAACCCACAACCGAAGTGTGACAGGCCTTTATTTCTTACCACTAGCCTACAGGAAGTTCTTATTTAGTAGAAACTAGTTTTATTTTATTAAGCGGTATGATAGATGAAGTATAAGTTCATTTTTTGAACCATATACGATTAAACTCACCATAGATGGAATTATGTGTATTTGATAACTTTTGATAACCTTTTGTTTGAGAGAGATGGAATAACCCATAATTCTATCATATAATCCACTAACACTTCAAGAATGACAAATTCAACTTCATTTCTTCAAGAGATGAAGTGGAAATTGTTCAAGGCACGAAAAACGGTGAGATTATACCAAAATAAAGTATTTATTCTAATTCAAATTCTTCAACTTTAGGGAAATGATCTTGAAAACGAAAAATGTTGTCCTAGTTCCCTTATATCCAATGAATCAGATTTTACCCTAGATCATCACAAATTTATGGCTTTGTGATTGTTGGTTTTTTCATATCCATGTTCTCTACCACTCTCCATCAGAACATGACTGTTAGATTTTTCTTCCATATCCATATTTTCAACTATGTTATCTTATGTGGAAACCTAGTGATTAGTTAATTTGGGTATCCTTTACATTTCATACATTAGTATTTAAAGTCAAGTTTTGGTATTCCTTTTTACGATGTGGGTTTCTATTAAAGAAACTTTCAAATAGTAAACCATTTATAACCCCGATGAATTTTGAGGGAAAAATTCATTTTAAAGGGGGTAAAATGTAACACCCTTAGATTTTATGAAAAATATTATTTTTAATTTCATTAATGTATTGTGTTGTACGTTTCACCAAAAAGATCTTGCATGAAACGCATCCCTGACTTGGCTTGCATTACACGCAATCACGACCTTACATGATAGCGTGTGTTGTACGCAATACCGAGTTTGGCTAAACAACGATATGTTATATAAACTAGCCATTATTAATAGTAATACCCACTTTTTGAAATTTTATAAATTTTTTCTTTTCAAATTGACTTCATTTTTGGATTCAGAATATTGAAATTAGCCTAGGGTGAATTTTTGGTATTTTTCTAAAAACATTCAATTTTTGAGGAATAGTGAAAACACTGGGTTACTATTCAAAAACCGACTTTTTATTTAAATAATTATTTATCTTATTTAAATGTATTTTAGGTCAAAATTGATACATAATATCTATATAAGTTCAATGTAATTCATTGGAGTCATTTTATAATAATTTGAGATATATAAAAAATTTATTGAATTTTTCACCGTCTTTTACCCATCTCCTAGGAGAATTTGGAAATTCATATAAAACATAATTGTACCGCTTCTGTGAGTGGAATTTCAAAAATACAAGAGACAAGGTTAATATAAAGGACTAAAATGTGGTTCAATGAGATGAAAATAATTTTTGGTGAATAGTAGCTTTTACTTTTATTTACCGTGGTTAAAAGTAAATAGGTTAATTAAGGGTAAAAATGTTATTATTATTACCCTATCACATGTCCTAATTCTATTGGATAAGTTTAATTCAACCAAAAAGAGCCTTAGGAATAAAATTTGACCATTTAGGTCCACTTGGATTAGATTAGGACATTTATTATTAATTTATTTAAAGAATGGTTAAAATAGTAAAATTCAATGTTTTATAACTAAAACATTTTTAATATAGGGTTATACATAAGATAAATTAGACTATAAATATAAAATAGAAAGATAAAAAGATTTCCTACCTAATGGTAGTTTATTTATAATTTTTAGACATTATATAAGTTCAGTTATTTATGACACAATGGTGATGCAGTAATTACCTAAATAATGAAATATTAAAATAATTGATATTATAAATACCCAAATAAATGTAATTTGAAACTTTTTATGAATTCCAATAATTTTCTACGTTAATATGACATGTTATTATTTATTTAATTAACTGTTTTCGAACTAATGAAGCTGTTATGTTTTTCAAAAAAAATCAATTACCAAATAGTGTCAAAATTGACATAAAATAGTTTTTAAAACAAATATTATATTATTAATTTTTATTTTATTCATAAAAATATAAGGTTTGGCCAAATGACTTAGATAAGGTTATATATTTTAATAATAAACAACTTGGGGTTCGTTTGTCTTGTTATAGTATGTTTATTAACCTTATAGTGTAAAAAAACAAGAATACACGGTAAAAGTTAAATTATTTAACTTAGAGTTAAATATAAATGATAAGGTCAAAATTGTAACCTAAACTTGTATAAAATATATTTTTTGAGATTATTTCGACCCATCCCCACTTTATCTTCGAAATAAATCAATTTGGAGCTATTATAAACCGAATATTATATTATTATAAAATAATATTTTGAGTTTTTCCAATGGTGCCCCTCTCCTCCCTTATAAAAAGGGAACCCCTTCCCTCTTCTCTTCACACCCTTTTGAGCCTTGAAGCTCGTCCAACCCCTGACCATTTCTCTTCTACACTTCCCTATAAACATTATGGAGGTTCTGGTATTCTCAAAAGACAAACTCTACTTCCATAAGAGAAGGCTTAAAGAAGGTGCGTCGAAGAAGAGGTAATCTCTTCTAACGATTCTTTCAAGTTTCATTCTTCTTCAACATCTTATTATTTACTTGTGTCATTATAAATAAATAACATCAGTATCTATAATATTCTGATATGTTATTATAAATATGAAACAACCCTATTTCACCTTCTATCCATCCTACGGAAAATTAAATCACTGCGCGTGCGTACGTACGGAATATCGTCTCCATGTCGTGGTGTAATCTGTTTTTGACCACCACCTTACTTGGATGGGTATAATGGTGTAAATAAATAACTATATATGATTATTGTAATGTGATATTGATTCTAAAATATTATTCATACACTTCAATATAATTCCACGATCATGGGAATGGTATCATCGCTCGTGTGTACGTATGGACTACCGTCTCCACGATGAGATGAAATTCATTCTCAATGATTAACCAGTCATGAATTATTATAAAGTGTATATAATGAATAATAATGAAATATATTACATAATAATTATACTGGTTTTATGTATATATATATGTATGTCATCTACTTAATTCCATTCAATTCAATAAGGAAACAAAAACGGTGTTCAAGCGTACGTATGGCCTACCGTCTCCATTAACGGTGTATTTCATTTAATTTATCTATCTATTATATATATATATATGTGTGTGTGTGTACTGAATATATATATGATATATAAATCATGATTTACATTCTAGAAGTAATTAAATCAAGATATAAGTAATAATAATATCAAGAACAACAAGTCCAAACACGTACAATAAATAAAATGATTTTACCCAAATAGCTACTTTGACATGGAATTAACAAAAGAACGGGTAATATAAAGTCATAAGTGAACCATATATGATATAATAACAATGAATATGATTCTGTAATAACTCAATGGAATTATTTAAATCATTATACAGGAGGATCGGATACGTTCGATGCATATCGGACCTAAGGTAAGGGATAATTATTCCAATCTCCTTCTTATCTAAGATTGTTTATTCGTAAGTATTTACTGGGGTTATGTTTATTATCCATGTCCATATGTTCTCAAAATGTTTTCATAAAATGTTTACTTTCCTTCCATGTATGTTGAAATTCATTCTTACCCTTTTTACTTTTACCACATCGTATGGAAGGAATCTTTCTTTTGTTTACCATATGAGGTATGTAGAGACCCGAAGCTTGACATACATGGACATTACATTACTTTTGCAGAATACATAGTACATAAAAAAAACAGACACACAAGGACCATAATAGTTTAGTGTCTTTGGAAACATGGAACATAATCCTCTAATCGTGGTGAAATATCTTCAACATATCCCATAAAGATCTTCCAATTTTTGTTTCCTTAACTAAAACCTTTCTTTTAATCCTGGGGGAAAATAAAACATAAAAAGGGTGAGCTCAAATGCTCAGTAAGGGTAAACATGGATAAAATAAATCATACCATATACATTTGAACATAAAAACATGAACATAAAGTTTAAGCATCAAAATCTTGAGCAACGACATAAAACATGGAAGTACATAAGGCATAGATCATAATGGAACCTAAATCATGATAAAATAGCATGGAAATAAAACACGTAATTGTGGAATCCATTAAGCACATGTAATGATTTCCATTGTAGCCAAGGAATTGCTGCCAAGACCATCTTAGTGGACAAAGTCTCTTTCTGAATCAAGTTCACTCCTCATTCTAGTCCTGTAATACTGAACCAGATTAACTTACAGTTCCAGCCATGTCTATCTCATGAGATATAAATATTTACCCAATGCATTGGAGGTAAATATTGGTCTCACCCATCTCATAATGAAATCATTCTTACTTGTTCCACAAAATAAACTTAAAACATTCATCATAACCCAAAGAATAAAATGGGTTTCATAAACATCATCCCATCATCTCATAATCCATATAAAAAAAAGGACATTTCATCATAAGAAAAGTGAAACCATGTAAATCATAGAGACATTATACTTGAAACATAAACCTACTGAATAATGTCATCTTAGATGGAAAATAGTTTTTATAAAACACTTGAAATGAATCCTTGAGGAAAATATCCTTTCTTCTTCAAAATCATTTTCTTTTCAAAAAATGCCATGATGTTTTAAAAGAAAATAATTTTGTTGAAAATAATCATAAAATATTTTGGAGTAAGCTTCTTGAAAATAAGGCTTTATAAAACTGTGAAAATTATTTCATGCCGTATAAGTTAAAAAAAACATTCTCCTCGTACTTTTGTGGGAAAAGTCAAAAAGTACCTTGTAACGTAAACAAAAGAAAGATTAATTACATACCATGTAGTAAAAGTAAAAATGGGTAAAAATGACATTTAACATATATAAAAACACTTTTAGAAAGCATGGACATGGTTGATAACAATAACCCTTGTAAATAGTTACATAAAAGAAATCTCGAATAAAAATGTGATTTGAAAAGTTATGCCTTACCTTAGGTCTGATATGCTTCGTATGGATCTAAACCTCTTGTATAATGATTTAAATAGTTTCATTGACTTATTACATAATCATATTCATTGTTATTATATCATATATGGTTCACTTATGACTTTATATTACCCGTTCTTTTGTAAGTTCCATGTTAAAGCAGCGTTTGGGGTAAAATCGTTTTATTTAACATACATGTTTGGACTTGTTGTTCTTGATATTATTACTTATATCCAGATTTACTTAATTAAAGAATTTAAAACATTATTTATATGTAATATATATTCATAATATACAAATAAATATATGATATATTGATAAATGGAATGAAATACATCATTCATGGAGACGATAGGCCGTACGTACGCATGAACGATGTTTTCGTTTCCTTATTGAATATACTGGAATTAAGTAGATGACATACATATACATGTACATAAATCCAATATCATTATTATGTCATATATTTCATGATTACTTATTATATATACTTTATAATCATTCATGAATGTTTAACATGGAGAATAAATCTCACCACGTCCTGGAGACGGTAGTCCGTACGTACGCACGAGCGATGATATCATTCCCATGATTGTGGAATTGTATTGAAGTGTATGTATAATATTTAGTAATAAATATCAATTTAAAATAATCATATATAGTTATTTATTTACACCATTATACCCATACATGTAAGGTGGTGGTCGAAAACAGATTACACCACGTCTTGGAGACGGTATTCTGTACGTACGCACGCGTAGTGATTTCGTTTTCCGTAGGATGGATAGATGGTAAAATAGGGTTGTTTCATACTTATAATAACATATCAGTATATTATTGATACTTATGTTATTACTTCATAATGAATAACTAAAGAAGAAGAAGTAGAAGAAGAAATAAAGTTGAAAGAATCAGTAATGGACATTACCTCTTCCTTGAAACACCTCTTTGAGACCTCCTCTTAGGGAACTAAAATTGGACATTGAAGAAGACCAGGACCTCTAGGATGTTTCTAGGGAAGTGGAGAAAATAATTTTCAGGTTTTGTCTGAGATTGAAGGCTCAAAGTGGTGTGAGGAATAGAGGGAGGAGGTTCCCTTTTATAAGGGAGGAGAGGGGTACCTTTGGAAAAACGAAAAATATTATTTTATTATATAGTCATATTCGGTTTTTGATAGCACAAAATTGAATTATTTCGAAGCTAAGGTGGTTATAGGTCGAAATACTCTCATCCAATAGAATTTAGACAAGTTTAGGTTTCTATTTTAACCTTATCATTTAGATTTAACTTTATGTTAAATAATTTTACTTTTACCGTGTCTTTTTGTTTTCTTACACTATAAATATAAAAAACTTACTATAACAAGCCAAACGAACACAATGATTTTTATTATTAATATATATAAAATTTTCTAAGTCATTTTTCCAAACCTTATACTTTTAGGAATAAAATAACAATTAATAATACAATATTTGTTTAAAAAACTATTTTATGTCAATTTTGACACTATTTGGTAACTGATTTTTTTGAAAATCATAACAGAATGAATAGTAAGAAAAAAGTTAATAAAATCAATACAAACATGTCATGTTAACCTATAAAATTATTGGAATTTATAAAAAGTCTCAAATTACATTTATTTTGGTATTTATAACATCAATTATGTCATTATTTCTTTAATAAGATAATTATTGCATCATCATTGTGTCATAAATAAATTAAATTATTTAATGTCTAAAAATTATAAATAAAATACCATTATGTAGGAAATATTTTTAATTTTCTAATGAATATTTATAGTCGAATTTGTCTTATGTATAACCCTATATTATAAATGATTTAGTTATTAAACATTGATTTTAACTATTTTAACCCTTCTTTAAATAAATTAATAATAAATGTCCTAATCTAATCCAAGTGGGCCTAAATGGTCATATGTTATTCCTAAGGTAGTTTTTGGTAGAATTTCACTCATCCAATAGAATTAATACATGTTTTAGGGTAATAATAATTTCATTTTTACCCTTAATTACCCTATTTACTTTTAACCGTGGTAAAAAAAGTAAAAAGTTACTATTCACCAAAAATTATTTTCATCTCATTGATCCCCATTTTAGTCCTTGATATTAACCATGTCTCTTGGATTTTAGAAATTGAATTCACAGAAGTGGTAAAATTTCATTTAAATGAAAAAGTCAGTTTTTTTAACTACCACTAAGTGGTCTCACTATTCATCGAAAATTGCAGTTTTTCAGAAAAATACCAAAAATTCAGCCTAAGAATTATTTGATATTCTGAATTCAAAATTGATTTCTATTTTTAAAAATTCAAAACATAGAAGTGGAATTAATTAATTTTAAAATTAATTCCCTTTATCAAAACAAATAGCGTATTTTCTAATAAACAATAACTATCAAAATATTGATACTTGTTTATATCCAATTTCAAAGTGAAATTAATTCCAATGACCAAAATTAGATTAAATGATAAAAATATATTCTAATTATACTTTAAACCCAATTAAAAATATAATATAACCATATAAATTATTGCGATGAAAAAAGTTGTTTTTAGTTAAAATATAGCGTGTTTTTACTATTCATTAAAATATGAAAGTTATCAGAATAATATGAAAAACTTATCCAATGTAAATTTTTATATCCTGATTCCAAAAAAGAATTTTATTTTGTCAAATTTAACTTATAGACATGTCAAAAACATGATTTAAAGTGGGTGTGCCATCAAAAGGTGCCAAAACTACATTTTTTTGAAAATACATATTTTACTCGAGAAATTGATTTTGTTATCATACCATGTTCTAGAAAATGTGTAAGATGAATAATATTGTTATAAAATTCAAAATTTAGTTGATACTATCCGCAATGGCTAGTCCATAATAATATTATAACCATATATCGTTGTTTAGTGAAACCCGGTATTGCGTACAACACACGCTATCGAGGAAGGTTGCGATTGCGTGTAATGCAATCCAAGGCAGGGTTGCGTGTTGTGCAAGACACCTCCATTGTTTCGTATAATATAATCAAACCATATTTCATTTATACATTGAATAAATATATATATACACACACTCAATGTTTCGCAGAATAACTATTATCAAAATTGTGTGTACCATGATCCAAGAATAGTGTTGTGTATACTGCAAGCTCATACGGTGTTGTGTATAGCACAAGGTAATCTTCTTGTATCTTACAACCCAAGACATCAATGAAATTAAAGGAATATTTTTCATAAAATCTCTAGATGTTACATTCTACCCCCCTTAAAATGAATTTCTCCCTCGAAATTCGTCGGGGTTATAAATCGTTTACTATTTATAGAAACCCACATCGTAAAAAGGAATACTAAAACATAATTTTAAAAACTAAAGTATGAAATTTTACGATTACCCAATGTAACTCATCACTGGGTTTCCATATAGGAGAACATAGGTGAAAATATGGATATGGAAGAAAAATATAACAATCAAGTTCTGATGGTGTGTGGTAGAGAACACGGCTATGAAAAATCCATCAATCACAAAGCCATAGATTTGTGATGATCTAAGGTACCATCTGATTCATCGGATATAAGGGCACTAGACAACATTTTTGGTTTTCAAGATCATTTCCCTAAAGTTGATGAAATTGGAATTAGAAGAAATACTTTTGTGATTTTGGTACAGTCTCACCGTTGGTCATTCTTTGGACAATTTCCACTTCATCTCTTAAAGAAATGAAGTTGAATTTGTCATTCGTGAAGTGTTAGCAGATCATGTGATAGAATGATGGTTCATTCCATCAATCTCAAACAAAAGGTTAGAAATTTTATCATAAATACATATGTCCATCAATTGTGAGATTAATCATATATGGTTCCTAAAATGGACTTATACTTCATATATCATACTGCTTAATATAATAAAACTAGTTTCTACTAAATAGGGACTTCCTGTTGTCCAGTGGTAGGCCATAAAGGCTAGTCGCACTTCGGTTGTGGGTTCTATTCCCACAGCCTTGTCCGACGCGATGGGATGTCGCCCGTCCAGTTGGTTTTCCTTTTTCAAAAACTACATTACTATAACATTCCATCAATAATATTGAAAAAATTTATATCCATAAAAAATAATAACTTATGTCCAACATAATCCATTCCAATCTTTAGGTTTATCAAAAATACTTCGGTCCAAGCTCATAGTATAAATAAAATGATTACTTGAATGGTTATCTACCAAGAATGTGAATACAAGAATTTACCTCACATATATCAAAAGATATATCTTGTTGGTTGCATTCTAAACACTTGAATACCTTAGTCATATATTCTCTTGAAACATAAATTACCATAGAACCTTAGTGAATACATGAATACTGTCAAAAGGTAACTCTTTCCACATACCAAAATCCCAAAAAAAATCTAAATAATCAAACCATAATATCACTTAGTCCTTATATCAGTCATGTGCTCATGAATACAATCAAACATCTCATTATCTTCTTATCCCTTCATTATGCGCATATCATCTACATTCCAAAAATATCTGAATAACCTTCCATGGTTATCGGTACCATTCAACATATACATTCAAATACTTTAGAAAAAACAGTAGTGTAAAAATCCTTATATGATTCTTTATTCCATAGTACCATACATTATTCTTTATAAACATATAATCATTCCACTAACTTCTTAAACCACTGACTGAGCTTCATCATATCTTTCATCTCATATTTCAATTGTAGTCTCTTCATCATCATCCACATATATACTACTCATATGACCATGATGATTCTCTTAATGAGATTTTCCCTTAGGGAATTGGTTTTCATAATGCCCATACATTCCACATTTAAAACATCTAATCATTGTTGATGTCGTAGCAATACCATTATCCATGTCCATGGTGTTAACTAAACCTTTTCATTTGCACTTACTGGCTTTGTGTCCTTCTTTTCCACACCCAAATCATCTTCCAGTTCCTTTGAAACAATCTCCTTGATGCCTCATCCCACATGGTTTACATGAGGGAAATTGAACTTTCTTTCCTCTATGATCATCATGAAACTCCATCTTTCTCTTATTATCTGAGTCGGGAAAATTACCAAAGTTGAGATTATTGATCATATTATGAGATTGATTATTAGGAATAATAATGATGTTTGGACTTCTGAATCCTGTTTCATTTGATTTCTCATGAAGAATGTCATTCCATTGTCCATCATATCCTCCATTATCGTGGATCTTCCTGTTTCCAGCCATTTTCTAAAACCCAAATAGAATAGTGTGAGAGGAAAAAATCATGCTAGTGAAAACAACATAGTAAAGGGGGAGTACCGTCAATATCTAAAATCCTAGGTTAAATTCTATGATCGTTACTGTAGTTCTAGGACTATATCCTATACGTATACTTATCCTTAGGGACATCCCTAGACATACCTTAGAAATATCTCTAGGGATCTCACTATCATTTTCGCATCCTAGTTTCCAAAGGTTAACTAATCCTTTCCTCTGATACCAACTGTAGAGACCCGAAGCTTGAAATACAAGGAAATTACATTACTTTTGCAGAATACTTAGTACATAACAAAAACAGACACCCAATGACCGTAATAGTTTAGTGTCTTTGGAAACATGGAATGTAATCTTCTAATAGTGGTGAAATATCTTCAACATATCCCATAAAGATCTTCCAATTTTTGTTTCCTTACCTAAAACCTTTCTTTTAATCCTGGGGGAAAATAAAACATAAAAAGGGTGAGATCAAATGCTCAGTAAGGGTAAGCATGGATAAAATAAAACATACCATATACATTTGAACTTAAAAACATGACCATAATGTTTAAACATCAAAATCTTGAGCAACGACATAAAACATGGAAGGTCATAAGGCATAGATCATAATGGAACATAAATCATGATAAAATATCATGGGAATAAAAAATGTAATTGTGGAATCCATTAAGCACATGTAATGATTTCCATAGTAGACAAGGAATTGCTGCCAAGACCATCTTAGTGGACAAAGTCCCTTTCTGAATCGAGTTTACTCCTCGTTCCATTCCAGTAATACTGAACCAGATTAATTTACCATTTCAGCCATGTCTATTTCATGAGATATAAATCTTTACCCAATGCATTAGAGGGTGATATAGGTCCCACCTATCTCATAATGAAATCATTCTTACTTGTGCCACAAAATAAACTTAAAACATTCAGCATAACCCAAAGAATAAAATGGGTTTCTTAAACATCATCCCATCATCTCATAATCCATATAAAACAAATGGACATTTCATCATAAGAAAATTGAAACCATGTAAATCATAGAGACATTATACTTGAAACATAAATTTACAGAATAATGTCATCTTAGATGGAAAATAGTATTGATAAAACACTTGAAATGAATTCTTGAGGAAAATATCCTTTCTTCTTCAAAATCATTTTCTTTTCACAAAATTCCATGATATTTTAAATGAAATTAATTTTGTTGAAAATAATCATGAAATATTTTGGAGGAAACTTCATGAAAATAAGGCTTTATAAAAACGTGAAAATCTTTTCATGCCGTATAAGTTAAAAAAACATTCTCATTGTACTTTTTTCGGAAAAGTAAAAAAGTGCCTTGTAACGTAAACAAAAGAAAGATTCCTTACATACCATGTAGTAAAAGTAAAATGGGTAAAAATGACATTTAACATACATGAAAACACTTTTAGAAAGCATGGACATAGATGATAACCATAACCCTAGTAAATAGTTACGTATAAGCAATCTCGGATAAAAATGAGATTTGAAAAATTATCTCTTACCTTAGGTCTGATATGCTTCGTATGGATCCGAACCTCCTCTATAATGATTTAAATAATGTAATTGACATATTACATAATCATATTCATTGTTATGATATCATATATGGTTCACTTATGACTTTATATTACCTGTTATTTTGTAAGTTCCGTGTTAAAGCAGCGTTTTGGGTAAAATCGTTTTATTTATCATACATGTTTGGACTTGTTGTTCGTGATATTATTACTTTTATCCTGATTTACTTAATTACAGAATGTAAAACATTATTTATAGGTAATTTATATTCATAATATACATATATATATATATGATAGATCGATAAATGGAATAAAATACATCATTCGTGGAGAAAGTAGGTTGTACGTACGCATGAACGCTGTTTTCGTTTCCTTATTGAATTGAATGGAATTAAGTAGATGATATACATATATATATACATAAATCCAATATCATTATTATTTCATATATTTCATGATTACTTATTATATATACTTTATAATCATTCATGAATGGTTAACATGGAGAATAGATCTCATCGCGTCGTGGAGACGGTGGTCCGTACGTACGTAGGAGCAATGATATCATTCCCATGATCGTGGAATTGTATTAAAGTGTCTGCATAATATTTCAGAATCAATATCAATTTACAATAATCATATATAGTTATTTATTTACCCCATTATATCCATCTATGTAAGGTGGTGGTTGAAAACATATTACACCACGGCGTGGAGACAGTATTCCGTACGTACGCACGCGCGGTGATTTCGTTTTCCGTAGGATGGATAGATGGTGAAATAGGGTTGTTTCATACTTATAATAACATATCAGTATATTATTGATACATATGTTATTACTTCATAATCAAAAAACTAAAGAAGAAGAAGAAGAAGAAGAAATAAAGTTGAAAGAATCGGTAACGGACATTACCTCTTCTTTGAACACCTCTTTGAGACCCCCCCCCCTTAGGGCACTAAAATTGGTCTTTTAAGAAGACCAGGACCTCTATAATGTTTCTAGGGAAGTTTAGAAGAGAATTTTTCTGGGGTTGTCCGAGCTTGAAGGCTCAATGTGGTGTGAGGAATAGAGGGAGGAGGTTCCCTTTTATAAGGAAGGAGAGCGGCACCTTTGGAAAAACTAAAAATATTATTTTATTATAAAGTAATATTCGATTTTTAATAGCTCCAAATTGATTTATTTCGAAGATAAGGTGGGGATGGGTCAAAATATTCTCATCCAATATAATTTAGTCATTTTTGGGTTTCTATTTTAGCCTTATTATTTAGATTTAACTTTAAGTTAAATAATTTTACTTTTACCGTGTCTTCTTGTTTTCTTACACTATAAGGTTAATAAACATACTATAACAAGACAAAAGAACCCCAAGATGTTTATTATTAATATATAAAACATTATCTAAGTCATTTTTCCAAACTTTATATTTTTAGGAATAAAATAACAATTAATAATACAATATTTGTTTTAAAAACTATTTTATGTCAATTTTGACACTATTTGGTAATTGATTTTTGTGAAAATAATAACAGAATGATTAGTTCAAAAAAAGTTAATTAAATTAATACTAACATGTCATATTAGTCTATAAAATTATTTTAATTCAAAAAAAGTCTCAAATTACACTTATTTGGGTATTTATAACATCCATTATGTCATTATTTCATTAAAAAGATAATTACTACATCATCATTATGTCATAAATAAATTAAATTATTTAATGTCTAAAAATTATAAATAAAATACCATTATGTATAAAGTATTCTTATATTTCTAATGAATATTTATAGTCTAATTTATCTTATGTATAACCCTATATTAAAAATTATTTAGTTATTAAACATTGATTTTAACTATTTTAACCCTTCTTTAAATAAATTAATAATAAATGTCCTAATCTAATCCAAGTGGGCCTAAATGGTCATATTGTATTCCTAAGGTAGTTTTAGGACGAATTAAACTTATCCAATAGAATTAGGAAATGTGTTAGGGTAATAATAATATCATTTTTACCCTTAATTACCCCCATTTTCTTTTAACCGTGGTAAAAAAAGTAAAAAGTTACTATTCACCAAAAATTATTTTCATCTCATTGAACCACATTTTAGTCCTTGATATTAACCATGTCTCTCTTTTTTTTGAAATTCAATTCACAGAAGTAGTAAAATTTCATTTAAAAGAAAAATTAAGTTTTTTTAACTACCACTAAGTGGTTTGACTATTCATAAAAAATTGCAGTTTTTCAGAAAAATACAAAAAATTCAGCCTAAGCATTATTTGATATTCTGAATTCAAAATTGATGTCTATTTTTCCAAATTCATAACATAGAAGTGGAATTAATTAATTTTAAAATTAATTCCCTTTATCAAAACAAATAGCGTGTTTTTTTATTAAACAATAACTATCAAAAGATTGATACTTGTTTATATCCAATTAAAATGGAAACTAATTCCAATGACCAAAATTGGATTAAACGGTAAAAATATATTCTAATTAAACTTTAAACCCAATTAAAAAGATAATCTATGAATATAAATTATTTCGATGAAAAAAGTTTTTTTAATTAAAATATAGCGTGTTTTTTCTATTCATTAAAATAGGAAAGTTATCAGAATAATATGAAAAATTTATCCAAAGTAAATTTTTATATCCTTATTCCAAAGAATAGTTTTATTTTGTCAAATTTAACTTATAGAAATGTCAAAAACAGGATTTTAAGTGGGTGTGCCATCAAAAGGCGGCAAAACTACATTTTTTGAAAAATACTTATTTTACTCGAACAATTGATATTGTCCTCATACCATGTTCTAGAAAATGTGTAAGATGAATAATATTGTTATAAAATTTAAAATGTAGTTGATACTATTCACAAAGGCTAGTCCATGATAATATTATAACCATATATCATTGTTTAGTGAAACCTGGTATTGCGTACAACACATGCCATCGAGGAAGGTCGTGATGGCGTGTAATGCAGGCCAAGTCAAGGTTGTGTGTTGTGCATGACTCCTCCATTGTTTCGTATAACATAATCCAACCATATTTCATTTATACATTGAATATATATATATATATATACATTCAATGTTTCACAGAATAACTACTATCAAAATTGTGTGTACCATGATCCAAGAATAGTGTTGTGTATACTACATGCTCATACGGTGTTGTGTATAGCGCAAGGTAATCTTGTTGTAGCTTACAACACAAGCCATCAATGAAATTAAAAGAATATTTTTCATAAAATATCGGGGTATTACAAGGTACTTTTTGAATTTTCCGGCAAAAGTACGAGAAGAATGTTTTTTAACTTATACAACGTGAATGGATTTTTATGGTTTTATAACACCTTATTTTAATAAAGCATACTCTATAATATTTCATGACTATTTTCAAAAAAAAATCCTTTTCTTTTAATATTGTGTGACATTTTGTGAAATGAAAATAATATTTAAGAGGAAATAATATTTTCCTCAAGAATTCATTTCAAGTGTTTTATCAAAACTATTTTCCATCTAAGATAACATTATTTCATATGTTTATGTTTCAAGTATAATTTCTCTATGATTTACATGGTTTCACTTTTCTTATGATGAAATGATATCCATTTGTTTTATATGGATCATGTTATGATGGAATGATGTTTATGAACCCCATTTTATTATTTAGGTTATGATGACTGATTTATGTTTATGTTGTGGCACAAGTAAGAATGATTTCATTATGAGATGGGTGGGACCTATATCTCCCTCCAATTCATTGGGTAAAAATTTATATCTCGTGAGATAGACATGGCTGAAACTGTAAGTTAATTTGGTTCAGTAATACAGGACTTGAACAAGGAGTGAACTCTATTTAGAAAGGGACTTTGACCACTAATATGGTCTTGGTCGCAATGCCTTGGCTACTATGTAAATCATATAATGTGCTTAATGGTTTCCACAATCACATGTTTTATTCCCATGATATTTTATCATGATTAGTATTTCTTTATGATCTATGACTTATGTATTTCCATGTTTTATGTCATTGCCCATGATTTGGATGTTTTAACATTATGTTCATGTTTTTAAGTTCAAATGTATATGATTTGTTTTATTTTATCCATGCACAACCTTACTGAGCATTTGAGATCACCCTTTATATGTTTTCTTTTCCCCAGGATTTAAAGAAAGGCTTTAGGTAAAAAACCAAAAGGGGAAGATCTTTATGGGAGATGTTGAAGTTCTTTCACCACCATTAGAAGATTACGTTCCGAGTTTCCAAAGACACTAAACTATTACGGTCCTTGTGTGTATGTTTTTGTTATGTATTAAGTATTCTGCAAATTTAATGTAATGTCCATGTACATCAAGCTTTGGGTCTCTACACTCTAGGCCTGTTACACACCATGACAAGGAACTACACATCGTTACTGATAAGTACACGCTGTGTATTTAAGGATACAAACCATGTAATTTGAATACATGGCCACATAAAAGATGGTCCAGAAAAACATATGGACAGGGTGTGTAATCTCAAGTACATTCCATGTACTTTTTTTGATTAATAAGTCGGGTAGTAAGTAATTTCCCTGGCAGACAGAAATACAACTCCCCTTCGATGAGCGGCATGACCAGGATATACAAACAGGATTTTAGTCCCTAATTCATCATCTGATCTTTGATTTGAATACCATTTGATTCGTTGGTTTCCCCTCAGTGAGCATTGAATTCCTATTGATCATTTCTTCCTGATTTCGTCTCTCAATTATGTTTTCAAGGGTTGAGTGTTTTTTTCCCATTTTTAGATGTATCTAATTCTAGGTCGAATCAATGCTTGACGTTGGATGGGGATAGTTGTACTATCATGAGTTATGTGGTCTTATGCCTTTATCTCAATGTCAACATGTTTATATATGTCAGGGCACCACACGACCATTTTTGAGTGTCTCCTAAATTCATTTTTCACATATGTTTTTACATAATGTTGATTGGGTAATTTATTAAATGATTATAATGCATGTTTGATATTATTAGCCACGATTGAGGGCCTTCCCATGGCAGTGTTTTCCCTTGGATGATCAACATTTAGCCATTTGACCTAGGATGCCTAGTGGATTTCCTTTGAATTTATTTTATGGGTTATTTAGAACAGAATAGTTTTATTGAATGATTTGATCACAAGATTTATATTTTTATCCATGGAATGGTGTAGGTTACTTGTGATGTTTTAAATGCTGAAATACATATACACTGGGCCCAGCCAAGATACATACTGAAACAATTATATACTGGTTTTTGACCCCCGAACATGCAAAAATTCTTATACACTATGTTTTCACCCTGATTGATTGCTGAAATGATTATATTGTTGGTTTTGATCGAGATATGTGTAATGTGATATAATGGATATATGGATGTGGTTAAACATACAAGGATTGATACTTTATTTTCCACATTAGGATTCCAAAACTGGACTAAGATTCCAAATGAATAACGAATTGGATGACATATGACGCATCTGCCAAGACAAAGCACATGCAGGGATTCGTTCTTCACAAATACCAGTTTATTGATGTCTTCTAAGAGATCTGTGGTACTTACCTTTGTGTACCTACCATTACTTATTTCACAATTTTATATTAACAATTATATTAATTCACTAATATATTGACCTACACCATTGGTGGTTGCCTGCTTGGATTTAGTCTCAAATCCTATTTAGGTCATGTTTTGGGCCTAAACAGATTATTTGATTGTAGGTATTGATCAGGAAAAGCTACCTAATACTGATTTATGATGTGATGCTTAGTAATCGGAGAGCATCAGACCGAGATAAGACATGAAATTCTTCATATACTCTATTTGTTTCTTTTGTGCTTTTGAGACTTATATTGTGTATTATTGCAGTGTACTTGCTTGGATGCTTTCCTAGAACTTGTGAAATGTTGTATCACCTTTGGTATTGAATGATGCTTGGTTAATTATCTTATTAGTCTTATACTATTTATTCTTGTTGCATGTTGTTTACTACTTCTTCTATTTTATATTATTATAATTCTTTGTTACACTCTACCAATGAGAGAATTGTTTTCTAAATATCACACCCTAGGCCCTCACAACTAGTTGGCATCCTCTGGCATTTGTGTAAATGTGTTTGAGGTCCTGTGGCCAACTGGGTACCGGGAACCAGTTGATTGGTACCCAGATCCGGGACATCACAAAGTGGTATCAAAGCATTTATTTGTTGGTTTTCATTACTATTTGGTGATGAAATAAAAGGAAATTGATTTTGGTTATAATTTTTTCATGGTAGTAGCTACCCCTTGTATAGGTTAAATCCAAATGTCCTCAAATGAAATTGTAAATTTTGTATTTGGATCTATTACGGTTAATTTGATTTCATTGTTGGGTGACACACTTGTTTTGTTTTGTTATTATTGATTTCATTTTGGTTCTATTTTCTTCAAACCTAATGAGATAATGGTGTTCTATCTTATGCATCATATAGGCATTGCGAGAATCACATTACATGAAATATTACCATGACATTTAGATAGCATTATTAATTGCATGTTGTTTTGATAGAGGAAAAGATAGATATTCATGTTGATGTTATAGATACCGTAATAGATATGCATGTTTTTTTGATAGGTGTATTGATTCCTGTTATGGTTGAATTGGATGGATTGCAGACCTTGATCCCTGAGTACTATGTGTCCTCTTGGATTAGAATTTAGTGGATCATGTTTCGTTCATGGGATATAAATTGTGTTGTTATGCATTATATGAGGATTACAAGCTTTGATTCAAGGGTAGTATGGTCCCCCATGGATCGAAATTTAGCATATTGTTGCTTTATTTTGCAAAAACATGGGTTCTGGGAATGTTTCTAAGGCTTACTATCTATAAAACTATACAACATGGTGCTATCAACACACACCATGTTTTTTTATGTTCAGGAAGAAAGAACTTTTCCAAGTATAGGACGTGTACTATGAGTAAAAACTATGTGGATTTTTACCATGTCACTAACTGTGTGAGAGAAAATGTAGGTTGCTGAGTTTTTATAAGAACATCACATGTACCGTAATTACAACCCGTGTGATTTTTTCTCGGCAAAAACCATGTCATTTTGACTGTGTGGGAGTACGAGTCAAGGATGGAGAACATGAGTACCCACCATTTTTAGGGATGAAACATCCTGTATCTGGGATGTTTATACAACCATGTCAAAGGAGTTACATGCTCATGTTAGAGTTAAAAGGGACATGTTGTGTGTTGGGAGGACCCATCGTGTTCCTAGGACGTTTAAATTCCTAAGCCGGTGAGAATACACGCCTATGTAACTCTTTGAGGGTACATGTCATGTGTGGTTTCTATACACCGTATACTATACCTTTTAAAAAAAATTGAGATGTTTTTCTCCATTTTAGTTCCTGTGATCCTCAACTGTGTACCTTGAAAAATAAGATTACGTTGAGGTGTATGTGCTGGACTTTATAGAGTATTGCACCTTTAAAATCTCTAGTAGTACACCAGAAGGGGGGAGATGATCATACCATAGAGGTGGTAGGCCATTGGTTACCAGTGCACCCTCCATTCACTCCCGTTGCAGCACCAGTTGTTATACCATCTACAAGTGTTGAGGCACAGTTTTGTGACAACTTCGCACGCTTTATGTAGACACTACAGGGAGAACCTCAGACTGCCACATCTATGGATGAGAAAAATAGAGTGTTCCAACAGCAAAATCCCCCAATATTTTCAATGGATGATGGACCGCATGTTGCAGAGTCATGGCTAGAGTTCATGTTATCTATCTTTGAGAATTTGGAGATGCCACCTGAGCTGAGGGTCCAGCTAGTGACCTATGTGCTGTATGATTCTGCTAGGAGGTTGTGGGACGTGGTTACTCAAATGTGGAATCATAAAGATATGACATAAGAATACTTCTTGAGCGTTTATTATGAATATTTATATCATGAGACGTTTAGGGATGACAAAGACTAGGAGTTCATGCATCTGAAGCTGGGTACTCTTTCAATTATGGATTATTCAACTCGTTTTACTCATCTCTAGTGCTTCACATCTATTCTAATGGTTGATGATATTTCATGTTAGGCAATTAGAGGATGGTATCAGGTAAGAAATCTGATTGTAGGTGAATATATTTTATCTGAAAACTATATCTGTAATAGTGAACCATGAACTGATTACCACTAAGAATAAGAGGGAATCTGGAGGTGTGAGTGAGGGCAGTTCGGAACCGAGATCTTGTACTATCTCAATATGTAGTAGAAAGAATTTTCTAGAGTTTACTCGGTGTGAACCAATTAGTCAAAATGTTTCATTAGGTAACTAGATGAGGTGCTACTAATGTTGAAATGTTGGGAACATAAAGCCTCATTTCCCTATGGACCATGTTGAATGTTAATCATGCGGAAAGATGGTTCATCTACAATGCTTCTTCATGACGTTTCCATAGGAGGATAGTGAGAGAGGATATGTGTAGACTCAATGTTACAGAGTAACTTCAAGTGCATCTCACCAGTTAGGGAACTGGAATACGTTAGGCCATTCAGGCCGAGGGAGTGGTCGGGGCCATGGTATCTAGACCCTAGGTTTTTAGAGATAGTAGATTGGATTAGACCAGGGCAGCCTGGCTATGTCACAAGGCCGCGGTGTATGTAAGACATTTTCATTCTATCATACCTAGTAGAAGTAGGATCCCAAACCTTCTACTATCATAGGTATTAAAATAGTCACGACTGTTTTTTCTTCTGCACTTTTTGATACATCGGATTCACAATATTTCATATTCATCCATGTTTCAGAGATCCTAGGGCTCCATATTTTTACATATGACAATGTTATGAATCTATAAACTTTGTTAGGGATTAGATTATTAGGTGTGCCACAGTGAATGGAGTTCTCCCTTGAGGTTGGTGGGTGTCCCTTTATTCGGGCTCTCTGTGTATTAGAGATGACAGGATTTGATGGCATCCATGAAATGTAATGGTTGGTCTATTTTCAAGACTTCATCGATTTTTATCACTGTAAAGTGAGTTTCCCATCACCATAAGGTGAATCATTTCTAAACAAGGGATAGTGGGATGTCAAGAAAAGTTGAGCTAAACCTGAGAATCGTGGGTTGAGTGTGATGACAACATAGATTTCCAGTTTACATATGGATGAGTAGGGAACACAGCAGATGGATTTCCCTCCAGGGTTTGATCATTTCAGTGGTGTTTTCATACATGACTTTGCAAGTTTACCTCCCATAAGAGAGGTAGATTTCTCTATCGAGAATGTTCTCGGAGCTGCACTGTTATTAATACCTCTTTAAAGGATAGATACAATGGAATAACCGGATCTCAATAGGAAACTATAGGATTTAGAGGAAAAGGGGACTATTCAGCCCAGTCCTTCTCTATAGGGTTTTCCAATCCTTTTATCAAAGAAGGTGGATGGTACCTTTCAGCTATGTGTGTACTATCGAAAACTGAACCAGTTAAAGGTTTTGAACCAATATGCCTTTCCATGGACAAATATTTTTTTTGATCATCTTTGAGGAGCCCAATTTTTATAAAAATCAACATAATTTCAGGATATCATCAGGTACATGTTATACCATTAGACATACCTCATAACACGTTTCTTAGAAGGTATGGTCTGTACGAGTATGTGGTTATGTCATTCAGTCTCACGAATTTTCCAAAAATATTCATGTCACTAAGGAAATGAGTGTGTCATACTTATATTGATTATTTTTTTGTGGTTAATTTGGATGATATCTTAGAATATTCTTAGAATCGGCACAACCATCCCAATCATCATGAGATCATTTTGATGACACTGAGAGAGCAACATATATATGCTAAGCTCTCAAAGTGCCACTTTTGGTTGGATTATATTCTCATCCTATGTCACTTCATCTCAAATAAATGAGTATCAGCGATCCAAAAAAAGGTGAGTGTATTAGTTACCTAAGAGAATTTCAAGAACATATTTGGGGTGTGGAGTTTTCTAGGGTTGTTTGGTTACTACATGCATTTCATACGGGACTTATTGTTCTTATTTGTGCCAATTTTGGGCTTGATAAATAAGGGTGTGAGGTATATATGGACAGATTCTTTCCATATGTTCTTTCAAGAGACGAAAGGCATATTGACGTCATCACCGATACAGATTTTTCTAGAACCAGGCAAAAGTTACACTATGTACTGTGATAAATCAGGTATCGATATGAGATCAGCACTTAGGGAGGGGAACAGAGTTGTTGCATTAGGGTCTCAACAGTTGAGGACATGTGAGAGGATCTATCTAACACATGATCTCGAGTCAGTCGTGGTTGGTCTTGCCTTAAGTTGTTGGATACATTACTTATTGTGGGGGAATTTTTGGTGTACACTGACCACAAAAGTATCAAGTATATCTTTACTCATCTTGATCTAAATCTAATGTAGTGAATGTGGGAGAAATACCATTAGTCAATCGACTTTGAGCTTGCCTAAACGCCTGGAAAATGAAAATTTAGAGGCTGATGCACTGAGAAGGAGGACCGATAGGTAGGCAGTACTAGAGGCCAATAGAGAGTGGAAACTTATTGAATTGTTTTCAATGATTCACGCCAGTCAGGGACAAACATTCCTTCCTTCATTAGATATTACTTCTAACCTCCTAGGATGAGTGAGGATGAGACAGTTATTGGATTATGACGCCCTAGTCATGAATGAAGGTATAGAAGGTGAGGACCCACCTCCAGGTTGGACGGTGGGTGATGATGAGATACTGAGGATCCATAGATTTTTTTGGGTTCTAGTGGACATATGTGAGGATTTTATGTGAGAGTTTCATGCTTCATATTGGGAAGTGCATTTTGGACAAGATGTATTGTGGCTTGTTCCTTCGGTATTGATGGATGGGTATAAAGAGAGAGGTGGCTAGTTTTGTTAAATGGTGTTCCACCTGTAATCAGGTGAAGGAAAAACATCAGCGGCCAGATGGGATTTTATAGCGGTTACCTATTCTGGAATGGAAATGGGATAATTTCATGACTGATTTTGTGAATGGTTTTCTGAGGTCTCCCTAAGGTAATTGTTTATTGTGGGTGGTTATCGATAGACTTACGAAGGTCGCCAGCTTCTTGATGATCAGGGAGACCTCCGGTGTTGATGAGCTTTGGAAGCTATATATTTGTGAGGTGGTATGGATTCATGGGATCCCTCGTTATATCATTTTAGATAGTTTTTCCCATTTTACATATCATTTATGGAAGATTTGTCATAGGTTGATGGGTACACAGGTGCTTTTGAGAACATCATGCCACCCTTATATCAATGGCCATTCAGACCTTACAATACAGGTGTTAGAGGAAATGCTACGGGCAACTTCCTAGGCATTGGGGGGATCTTGGGAGAGGCATATTAACCTAGTTGAATTTCCCTACAACAAAAATTTCTAGGTGAATCTAGAGATGTCACCCTATGAGGTTTTGTATGGTAAGACATGATGATCCCCCTTGTGTTGGCTGGAGGTGGGTGAGGAACATATACTAGAACCACGCCTCATGTAGGAGACTTCTGAGTATGTCCAATTGATTCAGAAGAAGATTGATACTATACATTCATCTCATAAATCATATTCTAATCACCACAGATGAATTTTAGATTTCAAGGTCAAGGATCAAATTTTACTACATATTGAACCGAGGTTGGGGCACAAGAGAATCAAAGTAGGGTATGCTTTCCCTGAGATACATCATTCGGTATGAGATTTTAGAAAGGATCGTGCCGGTTGCCTATATATTGTAGTTACCTCAGAGTTATGGGTATATGAATGGCGTCTTCCACGTTTCTTAGTTGTGATGTTACTTTTCCAACCCATCTCACACCATTCAGTCTGAGGAGGTAATGTTGCCCGATGATGCATCCTTTGAGGAGTATCCCATTCCTATTGTGAATCGTATCATAAAGGTTCTTTATGGCCAGTCTATTCCTTTGGTACGATTGTTATGGCAGTACAACCGAGTGTTGTATGAGACTTAGTAGATGGATTATAATGTACGGTCATAGTGGATGGATTTTTTCTCGAATATTTCCTCACCACCCATGTAATGGAAATTCGAGAACAAATTGCTTTAAGGGGGAGTTTTGTAACCACCTAGTTCTTCCTTTGAGTTATGAATCTTTAATTTTCATTTGTACATTAGAAAATGGGGGAATGTGTTTGAGGGGAAGGTTGTAGGAATGTTACATGCCATGAATGGGAACTACAAGACATGTGCATAAAGGTACACGCTGCGTATTTTAGGATACATGCCATGTAATCCCAGGACACGGTCACGTAATAGCCGGGACAGAAAAATGTATGAACCCAACATGTATCTAAATTACATTTCATTTAGTTTTTTATAAATAATTCAGGATGTTGTTAATTTCTCTAGGTGGATAGAAACAGACCTCCCCTTCGACGACCAACACTCCCCGAAGATCTGAACGGGATTTTGGCTCTCGATTTGTCATCTGATCTCTGATTTGAACACTGTTAGATCTGTTGGATTCCCCTCTGTGAGCTCTCAATTCCTATTGAGCCTTACTTCATTATTTCTTCTCTTTATTGATTTATCAAGGGTTGAGAATTTTTTGTCCTTTTTTATATCTACCCCCTTCTTAGAAAAATCAAAGCTTGACACTGGATGAAGAGAGTCTTACTGCAATGAGGTCGGTGGTCTTGGGATTTTCTCTCAATGTCAAGTTGTTTTTATAAGCCATAGTGTCTCACACCCATTTTTTTTGTCATCAAAATTGAATTTTGACATATGTTGTTAACTAATTTTGACTAGGTAATTTATTGAATGGTTATGAGGCTTGTTTAAGATTATTAGTCTAGATTGATGGCCACCCCATTCATGCATTTTCCGTTTGATGATCAAAGTTTAGTAATTTTCCCAAGGTTTCTTATGGGAATGCCTTTGAATTTATTTAATGGATCATTTAGAATCTAATTGTTTGATTGAATTATTTTACCACATGAGTTATATTGTCCTTAGACATGTAATGGTGTAAGTTACATGGGTTGTTTTAAATTCTCAAATGATTATACACTGGGATTTGACCTAATACATGCTAAAATTCTTATAAATAAATTTTTTACCCTAGCACATGCTGAAATGCTTATGCACTTGGTTTTGACCCTGATTGACTGCTAAAATGCATATATTGTTGGTTTTGATCTAGTTTGGTGTTATGTTATACCATGGTTATATGGTTGTTGTGAAACATACCAAAAGTGATACTTGAGTTTCCACATTAGGATGACAATAATGGACTAGGTTTCAAATTGAATAAGGAAGTGTATGACTTATGATGTGTCCACCAAGCCAAAGCATAATCTTGGATTCAGTCTACACTTATACATGTTTACAATTTTCTTTTGAGACATCTGTGGTTCTTACTTTTGAGTGCCTAACATTTACTGCATCCTCTATTTTACAATACCTATAATATATATTCACTAATATATTGACACATATATGTGGTGGTATCCTACTAGGATTTAGTCTCACACCATGTTTGGATCATGTTTTGGTCCTAAATAGATTATATGATTGCAGGTTTTGATCAGGGAAAGCACCCGTTTACAGGTACGTGATGTGATGCTTACAAGTCAGAGAGAATGGGACCAAGATAAGTCTTGTGATGAATCCTAGTGTCATTTTTTTGCCTTTGAGACATATATTGTGTATTATTGTAGTGTACTTGTTTAGTTTCATTCCTATAACATGTGACGTGTTTCATCATCATTTGTATTAAATTATGCTTAGTTTATTATCTTATCAGTATTCTGTTTTTTATTCTCATTGTATGTTGTTCACAATTCAGGATATAGTCTTTTATTATACTAACGTGTTACGCTATTCCAATAAGGGCATAGTTTTCCCACTTTCCCACCTTAGGCCTAGCTTCTAGTTGGTAGCCTTTGGAATTAGGGGAAATGCACTTGAGGCCACGTGGCCAACTGAGTACGAGGCACCCTTTGAGTGGCACCTAGATCTGAGATGTTAGAGGGTGAGTTGATATTTGACTATATACACCTACTAAATTTTTTATCAAAGAAATAGATAATTAAATGACATATGTAGACAATAATAATTTTTTATTCTATTTACAAAGGATAATAGATTATAATTATCTATAAATGCATATATTTATTTTAATAACATTGTGTAAAAATAGTGAGTATTAATTATAATAGTATTATAAACAAAATATAAGATGGGTAAATATTTTAACAAGGATATTATGTGTTGGATTGGATGACACAATAATTAGATTTATTGTAAAGGGCATTAACGATGATATTATAAGACGTTATGAAACATAATGTGATGAGGATGGTTTCCAAAAACATGGAATAAACATTTTGATTATTCAATATGAACAAAAATGAGTCATTTTAGTTTTTATAAAAAAATTTAGGTTTCATAATAACTATTAGTATAATTCATTATTTTGTTTATGTGGATGTTCATAAGTTGATTCTGGTGGTGGAAATGAATGTTTATCATGAAGTTATATGTTTTACAATTTTTCTTAGGAGATGAGTTAATGTTTTTCTAAAAGTAAATTTAATTCCCATAAATTGTTAAATTGAAAGACATTTTAATGATATGGGATTCTTTCAATTATCATATTCTAACTCAATAGTATAGGTGGGTTTGTTTTTAAATAAAATAAACATCCTATTATTATTTGGTATAAATGTTTTTCGAAGGATAACTATCGAGATATTGATTATGGGTTTATGAATATTTCTAATAGAATATTTATTATTAGTTGGCAGAGATATCATCCAAGGTATTGTGTTTTAAATTATTATGGGGGGATTATTACATTGAGATTCATTACAGATTGTGTGAGAACATCACTGATAGATTGATTATAGGCTGGGGAGATCCTAACTGATTGATTCATTTTTGGTTTAGAAAAATTACATGTGATGGATTTATTTTCTTATTAGAAGATATTTAAACCATATAATTGTTCCCAGTGAATGGATTTGGAGAATAAAGTTATAAGTGATTGTTGTTCATGATGATATATGTTTTAGAAGTTTTCTTAGATGAAGGGATAATGTTTTTTTATGTAAATTGAATGTCAATAATTTTTTGAATAATAGGACGATAATCTTGAAATGTATTTTTAAAATTGGATGTGAAATTTGAATTCTACATAAATATAAGGTTATTTTAAATGATGTTTCTAAGGTTATTATGAATATGATAATTGATTTTACAAGGATGAGGACATGTAGTAATTTAAAACACTGTTATATTGCTAATAAAATGGATTGGTTATATTCCTAATAAAATCGATGAAGAAAAATTACTATGATTTTGAGAAGAAGAATATTATGATTCCAAGTGTGTTCTTCTATTTGTGATTATAGTTGTAAACTTCTTGGTAGTGGGATTGCAAGGAGTGGTTGAGGTTTTCATGGGCTACCATGAGTGGGATGTCTATATAATTGTTGTTTGTGTTAATTAATGTTTTTTTATTTTAAATTTTGATACATTTTAATGAAAATGGGTGGAAGTAAAATAATAATTTTTAGAAAATTAACACAAAATTGGAATATGTCATCATGTCTTGAAAAGAAGACACTAGTATAAACAAAACATTTCCAAATTATTAATCAAATGAAATTGGGGATACAATTAGCACTAGAAGAGGAAATATTTTAATAGGAAGGAAGGAAAAATTCACATGTGAAGACAGAAATAAATCACTACTCATTGAATTTACATGAATTCAAAGGAGATCAACGATAAGAAGTAATAGTGTAATGAACCAATCCATGGCCACTAAACAAGACTCCCAAACTGCTCTGCCAAAAAATATATGTAAAATATGATAACATAATCTAGTCTTTGATATAATAAAAACAATACATAAAAATAAAATATAGAGAGGAAACAGATGAGATATTATATAGAAATACAATCCATTCCAAAAATAGGATAAACCTGAAAATATTTCAAGACCCCACCTGACCAATAGTCACCTCCAGGACAACCCAAACTAAAAGCAACAGTGACAATAGAAACCATCATGCTACAAGATTCTCTTCCATTTACCTAAATACTATAATAAAACTTTTACAAATGTCCAATGTCACATGTATGGTGTGATCCAAATCCCAGCATGATACCACCATATTTTCTATACAATGTATAATATCAAGAACAAAAAATTGTAGATTTTAAATCAAAAATATAGAAATTACTTTCCAAAAATTTATCCAATTGCAAATAATTTTACCTTTTCCCATATGGGTTTCATAAAATCCTTTCATATTATAAAACTGAAAATATTATAAGTATATGTGATAAAACTAGAAATCATTTCCATGCATCAATAGGTACACAAGTCCAGGAAATAACCTATCATGTAAAGCTATGTGATACAACATCATATAAGAACTTGTATGCAACAATGCATGATAAAAAACCATTTTATAAAAAAAATAAATTAAAAATGACAAATCACATAGTATTTGGTTCCTTCCTATGGTAAATTTTACTATATACACTCACAAGCCTAAATGGGAATATGTTGGGTCTGACCAATATCATGTAATGCCAACTGATATCACAAAAGGTTACCCCCTAGTGGTACCAAACACACACTAAGGATACATATGTCTCTTTCCTGATGTACCCATGGTTCAAAATGTGAAATTTTATAAATTAATTTCAAAACCATTATCAAAATTTTATAAACTATTTTCTAATATAATCAAATTCACTTTGGAGTTTGTCACCCCATTTCTAAATCAATCGAATACATTTTAATAAATCCCCCTTTTTTAAAACATTTTCCTTTACGATAAATCATTTGAAACATCTTATCAACTCAAATAAATGAAAACCCCAAAGGATATTATCAATAATAACATGAAATTCATCAAATTCACCCATTGTATAGTAACACTAGTCATCACACCGTAGAAACATTTTGGTTTTTGACAATGGTTACCGAAAACCAAGAGAGCATCCTTCGAAATAATCAAAATGACAAGATATAGAAAATTATCTGTTGAAAAAACTATATAATGACATATTTATCCAAAACCATTGCTGAAACCAATGATAGAGAAGAACCAAATGGATTTCATACCCAGAGAGAAGTAATCCAACTACAACGGTAATCAATCACTAAATAAAGTGATCTGAAAGGTAGGGGATCCCCCAAAATCACCTAGGGATAGACACCAGTTAAATAGGAAGGAATCCTATAATGAATGAAATAATAAACCACTTGTGAAGCACTCCCAAATCCAATTTTGCAACTATTACATGTTGTGCAATCACCTTACACGATTTGAAATCACCTTGTATGGCCTGTAATCCATAAATATCATATAATGTGGAAACCCAACATCCTTTTATTACGAACATGATATTATCCATTTAATTATATGAAAATATTACTCAATGTTTAAAACACTATTTTTTACCTAATTCATGTATTCTTATGAATGAACATTAAAATATGTGTGCTCCTATTATAAAGAATGTAATTTCCCAGTGAACTGAACAAACTGCATGTTTAAGCTAAAAAGTCCAAAAAAATCATTATCTTCACCATTTTTGTTATCTTAAAATTTATTTTTGAGAATTATTCATCCAAAAAGAAAATGGAAACCCAAAACAAAGGATAAAATATACCTTCTAAGAATTTAATACAGTATTGTAATCTCCCCACCATACATACTTTCTCCCCCTAGAAATCCCAAAATATCCTAGATCCATAAAAATAAAATCCCGCTACTACCTAATAAATGACTCCCTCAACCATATCTCATGGCTATCGTGATTGTACTACCATTGTACATAGAATATGGGTTCATATTATCGAAAAGTATCTTATCCAAATGTTATATAATCTGAAATAGCTGCTCAACCCATGTGATATTGGGCTCAAGGTCGACATCCCCCCATCAAATCACATGGGACGGATTAGGTATATACCTCATCAACAAGGAAAAACATAACACATTATCGACAAATTTCATGCTAGGTAGTATGTTCAATAAATAGGAAAACCTCCCTAGTCATCCAATGATCACAAAGGGGCCCATAAACCTATGTTCCAACTTACCCAACGTACCCATACAATGATTTCCCAAAAGAGGTGATATTATGTGAAATACTCAATCACAATCCTCAAACTCCATTGGAAAAAAACAATATCCCACATAATATTTCTAATAACTCTATTATGTGATCAACCTCCTCCAGATCAACTTCACCATCTCCATTGTTTCCTGAACAACACTTGGCCTAACGAATGAATTCCCCCCAAAATCCACCCAGAACAATGGGGATCTACATGGTCACCCATAAGAATCTTAAAAGGGTGTTATCTTTATATAATCCAAATGAAAATGTTATAGTAAAATTCAACTAAATGATATTTTTTTCCCAAAATCCTATTATAAATCACTCCGTCCTGACGTATATCCTCAAAAACCTTGATATTCATCTCTATCATCATAACCATATGTGGTTGATAAGTTGTGATCCATCTAATCCGGGAACCCATATCCTCCTTAAAACCATTCTTGAACCTAGATTTGAACATCATATCCGTATAAGATATAGCTGTAGTGGGAACCCCATGAAGTTTGACAGTCTCTCAAACATACAAGTCACAATGTTGTTCCAATTTCATTGTCTTATAAATATATAGTAAAGGCATTGCTTTCAAGAGGGGATCAATTATAACCAAAATCACTTAATTCCCAAAAGAATTCTCTAATGACCCATGATTGACGTACATGGACATTACAATTATGTTGTGGAATACTTAATACATGACACAAACAGATACCCTAATAACATATTAGTTTAGTGCCTTTAGAAACTGGAAAACTAAAACAACTGGTTCATAAAACATATACATAATATCCTTCCTTATCCTTCATAAATACAACACCTTTTTTGATACACCTTACTTAATAACCTTCTTCAAATCCTGGGATAAAAAAACATGAAAAGGGGTGAGCTCAACTTCTCAGAAAGGGTGATCATGGAAAATATCTTATAAAACATAAACAAAAAAATTTAAAAAAAATTACATAACTTTTAAAAAAACATACCGCATTTAACATATACCAAAATCTTGACTGATGAAATAAATCATTGTAGTTCATAAGACAAAGAACATAAGGGAATCATGGACTATGAGAAAATAACTTTATCATAAAACATGGAAATGTTGAAAAAATAAGCACATAATATGGTTTTAATAGTAGTCAAGGAATTTCATCCAAGACAATCATAGTGGATGTAGTCCATTACTGAACTGGGTTTACCTACCGTTTCAGCCATGTATTATTGTACCGGAATTACATGTCGTTCAAGCCCAGTATTACATAACTAGATTTAATTTCAATTCCAGTCATCTCTACCACGTGATATATTAATCTTTACTCCATTAATTGGAGTGAAATATTGGTCCCACCAATCTAATAATTAAATCATTCTAATAGTATCCACAACAACATAAATCACTCGTCATAGCATAACCAAAAAATAAAACGGTATTCTTAAAAATCATTTTGTCATCATTAATGGTAATTATTTAATCTATAAAAATTCAAAATAAATTCACATGATGTATAGGATTTTATTATATTTCTAGAGACAATTTAAGGTGTATGGTTTATCATGTTCATCACTACATTATAATTTATATACTTATAAGATATACAAGAGTGACATGTTGTCACTAATATATTTTTTAATTATAATTACATCACTTTCATGGAAAAAAGTAAATTAAATAATAAATTATGACCCTTAGGAGATATTTTTCAGATTATATTCATCTAAAAATATTTTTTTTGATTTTTAGGGTAATTTTTTTATCTTTATCATATTGTATGTTACCCTAATTTACCCGATTTACCTTCAACCATGGTAAATAAAAATCACGGTAGTTACTATTCATAATATCCAAAAAAAGAAAAGTAACCTTTTAAAAATTTTGACTCACTGATTCAAAATATGTAATCAATATTTTAAAATTCAAAACAAAAAATTTACAGTGTTTATTTTAAAAATTATTCATGTTTTCAAAACCAGGAAAGTTGTTTTAAAGAAGTAAAAACTATCAAAAGATTTACATGTGTTTATTCCAATTTAATTTTTTAATTACATCTAATGACCAAAATTGGGTTTAATGATAAAAAAATAATTCAATTACACTTTAAAATCAATTAAAAATATAATATATCTATATAAATAAATAAGATGAAAAGGAATATTTCAATTAAAATTCAATATTTTTTACTATTCATTAAAATGTTAATTTAATTAGAAAACTACCAAAATTTAAACCAATGTAAACTTTGATGACCCTTTTCCAAGTAATAAGTTTATTATACCAAATAGAACTTGTAAATTGTCAAAAACTAGATTTAAAAAGGGTTCTCCATCAATTGGTAGTGAAATTGTATATTTTTGAAAAATGATTATTTTACCCAAAAAATTGAATTTGTTAATATATAATATCTATAAAACATATAAGATTAATTTTAAAAATTAAATTGAATACATTAAATACATATTTCACTTATAAAATCTATAAATTGTGATTTTATTATTTTATAAACTCACTTATTTTCATTTAAATAGTTTTTTAGAATGAAGTTAATTATGTTGTTACCCGCCATTATAATGACTAGGTTATAATATTTAGATATCACTTATACTCAGTATTTTGAGAAATGAATTAAATCAGAGGAACATGAAATTGTGTGTAACACATGGCAATGATAGTGTTTTGTATATTACAAGCTAACATAGTGTTGCATATAGCGTGAGCTAATCTTGGTGTAGCTTACAACATAAGACAAAAATAAATTAAAAATAATATATTTCATAAAATATTGGGTTGTTACATTATAACCCATTAAAATGAATTTCTCCCCCAAAATTTTTCATGGTTATAAAAGGTTTACTAATTGAAAGCTTCTTTTATAGAAACCCACATCCTAAAAAGAAGAACTAAAAATTCATCATAAAAAGGAATGATAGAAAAATAATGGCTAACCAATGTAACTCATCACTGGGTTTCCACATATGATAACATAGGTGGCTAGTGAAAACATAGATATGGAAGAAAATTTAACCATCAAGATATGATGGAAAGTGATAGAGAACAAGGATTGGATAATGATAACAACCATAAAGCTTTAAATCTTCCATGGTTTAAGTGACCATCTAATTTATAAGATAATAGGGTACTATGATAACATTTTTGGTTATCAATATCTTTTCCATAATGTTGAAGAATTTTAAAATAAATAATTTCTTGATTTTGGTACAATATCACTGTTGTTCGTGCCTTGAACAGTATCTACTTCAACTCTTATTCAATTAAACGAAGTGTAATTTTTTATTCTTGAGTTGTTAATAGATAAGTTGATCCATAAATAATATGATAGGTCCTTCCATATGTCTCAAAAAAGGGTTATAACAGGTTATCAAATATGCATTTGTCTACCTATAGTGAGATAATACATTAATCTAACAAACAATAAATGGAATATAATATATACCATCCATAAATTGGTAACATTTCAATCCTTCCATAAATAAAAATATAAAACTATAGAAAGATCTGTACTAAATCAAAATAACATTTATCTTATATATCTCATAAGTTTTTTCGTGGTTGTCACATTCGAAACATGTGAATACCTTAATCTTGTATTCTCTCGATTCATGGTAATAACCTGAATTACCATATTTCCTATTTGAAAACATGCTTTTTTAACTATTTAAAAACATATTGGATATATACCTTGATTCCCAAAAATTTTATGATTCATCCATGATAGCATAACCATATTTTCAACAAATCCATATATAGTTCCCAAGAAATATAATCATCCAAATTACTTATTCAAATCCAACATATCTTTATCCTAACATCATTATCATAACATAATGGACACATTATAGGTTATCTTTCAATTAATCATGTGTTCTCCAAGTATATCAAAATACCCTTAAATAAATTTTTGGATCCTTATAAATATTCAACATATCCTTTCGAATACCTAATGAAAAACTTATACAAAAAACACTTATATATTTCATGATTCATATAGCATAATATTTAAATTTTGAAACATAAACACATCAATCGTTAAACTTTATTCTGAAACAATTACCTAGGATCCATCATTTTTTTCATTCCTAGAATTTAAATCATGTCTTATGGTTTATAAACCTCATGTTTCATAGATTTAATGTAACCAATATTGTAATAACATCACATACCTTTCATATATTGTTTGCAATATCTTTATCCTCGGCAGTATGACTAATACTTCTACTATCATCGTGATTTTATTCATGATACATTCACTTAAGATATGGATATTCATAATTATCATTTTAACACCCCAAGGTTTTGAAAATAAAAATTGAATTTAATTTTATAATCTATACATTAAACACAACTTTTCCAGTTTTATGTTTTGAATTTCAAAAAATGGTAATTTATAGTTGTGTTCAATAAGTCATTCAGAGTCTGAGAGAACTAACTTGATTTTAGGTTAATAGTAACATACCCTTATAAATAGTAATATGAACAGTAATATGACCCTTATGAATAGTATATAATGATGTTATTTTATTTTCTTAAGGTAATAAGATAATGGGATCAAAATTAATTTTTCAATGTCACATAAAACTAATTATACCTCTAAGATTGTTATTTTTCGAATTAACTATGAATTTATTTTAAAATTTAATTAATAATATTTAGAAAATTATTTTTGAAAAATGGAGTTCACTTTTTAATTCTACACATCGAAAAATGGAAGGGGTGAATTTTTGGGATTTTCTGAAATTCTTGAATTTCTAATGAATAGTGAAATACGATAAAATACAGTATATACAAATTATCAGTTAAATCCACTATTTATGACATCATAAGTGATTTAAGGACACTTTTATTGAACTCACATGCACTTATTACTATTAGGTTTCACATGGAACAACACTATTGGTTGTCTTGAGGGATATAATAAAATAATGAATTAAATATTCAAAATTTACTCCTCTCCTCGACTATAAAAACCCTCACCACTCCCTATTCTATTCACTCCTATAATCCTTAAATATCCTAAACTTTCTACCCAATTACCCTTCCCTAGTATGTCCCCACGTTCAAGAAACTTCTGGTCTTGCCAAAATACCAAAACCCCTTTCCCTTAATGAGATTTTGAAGGAGGTTATTTCAAGAGGAAAAGCACCCTTCCTTTTCATTTGGTTTCATTTCAATTTATCTTCTTTTGTTATCCTCTCCTCACCTCCTATGTCAAAATAATAATTAAAACTCCATTATTATCTATATACTGGAATTATATCATATGAATGGAAGAAACATCATAAATATTCTTACTCCCTCCCTTTTATTTTTATAAACAAAATCAACATCCATGAGGTTCCAATTTAGAGACTTTGTAGACGACGAAGTTTCGTTCTTCAATTTCATCTTCATTACTTGTAATGAAACCATATTTATGGTTGAACCAAACTATAATATATGTATTATAACATAATTAATATTCTAGAACCAGAATATGTACATATAATTGAGTTATATGACAAAACAAGTTCATAATAATCCAAATACTACTGAATAATTGAAGTGGTTGTCATCTAATAATTCACCCTCATTCCATGTATCAAAATGATAGAAAGGACCATTATCAAATATTTATGATCATAAATAATATATAATTCCAATATTGGAGGTTTATAACCATTCTACATGAACTCCATTACTTAAATACAAGTGAACCAATTATGAAAATAAATAAACCGAACACCCCAGAACAAAGAAATTCAATATAATAACTTAGCAATAATTGTACAAATGGACTAAACAGAATTATGATAAATTAAATACATGTCTAATATGTTATTAAATATGTTATTAATAAGTATAATATCATATTATAAGAGCTTAAGTTCAGGAGCAGAACACGTTTGGAGGTAAGGTAAGAGGTTTTCCACCCAAACGTCCATTTTCATTCGGGTTACTTTCATTGTCTAATTACCTCAATGAAATTATTTTGTATTATTTTGTACTGCCAATAAATTATTTGTTGGTGTTATATATTTTTACACAAACCGAAATCCTTCCATATTTTATTGATAGTTACATGTTTTAGAAGTATCTTTCATAATTGGTTTCCAAATATAAACCTGATTCAAGGGAGTATCTCAACTTCTTGCCTATTTTCAAGGGTAATATCTAATCTGTTTTTTCAAACCAATATATTTATAAAATAAATCATTTTATTATGAAAATAATATCTTAGTTCACTTCTGGTTTTATATAAATATTTTCTAAAATAACACTTCTTTTCAAATAAAAGAGCAATAGTCTCATGATTGCTAAATGATTTTATAAGAGTATTTTCATTTGATTAAACACTCTTGTTGTTTCTTATGTATTATTGAGTTAAATCATATATGAATTCATATACCATATTTTATTTAATTTTTTATGACTAACTCTATTGTGGATGAACTATCCTAAAACCATTCTCCATATTACTCGAAATGGTTAGAGTTTTATGTTTAATGATTGGGGTAAGTTAGTTACATTTCATATGATAGTTTCAATATGAATGTATATGTTGTTTATGCTTATCCCCACTCATATAAGTAATTCATTTGATGTATTATGTGACATGTGGGTCCCGTTATATCCCCATGATGCATTGGTAGGTCTCATGAGACAAACTATGGTCATGGCACAAGGTCTTGAAAAAATGATTATTCATGGTCCTTGCACGAGGCCTGGACAGTATGGTTATGATGTACAACATAAGAACTTCCCTTATTTTGATGCTAGTATTTGAAGTTCATGCGATTGTTAAACTAGTAGAATACACCTGATTATGATTTATTATGGCATTATTTACTTAGCTCATATTTCTGCCATAATGTGTTCAAGTTCATTATTAAAGGCGTGTTTTTTCAATTATTCAACATGTCTAATGTTTATGCTATCTTCCACTGTATTGCTTACTCTTGCTGAGCATTTGAGCTCAACCCTTTCTTATGTTTCATTTTTCTCATGACACAAAAAATTAAATTATGAATGGCATGCAATCATAATCTAGGACACATGATGTTTCTAGTGGAATAATTTATTTCATATTTCCTTTCCTTATGTAATGTTGAACTTATATATGTATCTTGATTCCAATAACACTAATCTACTTGGTCCTTTGGGATTCATATTCCTTGTTTGTTTGTCAATGTAATAAAATAAGGCACCAGGTTAGGGAAACTAGGATTAGGTCCTTCAATTTGGTATCAAAGGAAGTTTAGTAGAAAACATGGAAACTAGATTTATAAAACATAGATTAGATAAGAGCCCCTAATGTAGTCTTTAAGGATAAACATACAAGAACATCCTGATATTTTGGTAAGGAATAGATTATGGGGATCAGTCAAGTAATACATCCTTGTCTAGATATGAGCTGGTAGAGGTTACTCTAGCATAGATATACCTATGAGTGAAAGCTCCGACAAGTAGTTTTGAGCATGACCCAGGGTATCCTATTATACGACAATGGGCCTTTCTGCACTCTTGGTTATGAAAATCCTAGGGGATATGCTTAGGATAATTCATGTTTTCTTTACAAGCCAATATGAAGGATTTAAATGTAAAAATTTCCTTAAAGATACCATGGTTATGATTAAGAGGTTATCTATGTGTATAATTTCAATTTATGATTAATATTTTTCTACATTGAGATTATATTTTATGATTCATACCCAAATATAGTGTATGCCATTATTTAGAAATGGATCCTAGTGGAAGGAGTGGAAACCGCACGAAAGAACGTTTCCCCTGTAGGTATTTTCCTCTGACGTAAGAAAATGATGTTGTCTTTGGTGTTGTGACTAGTGCTGAGCAACTCATAACTATACTAGGACAACTTTCTAATGTTATGAATAATAACCTTACCTGTATGGAGCATCTTGATCCACCACGTGGAGGAACAATGCTAGATCACTTTATGCGACAACAGCCTCCATCGTTCAATGGGACTACAAACGCTTTTGTAGAAGAAGAGTGGATATGTTCCCTTGAGAAGATATTTCTCGCCTTGGGATGTAATGAAAGACAGAAGGTTTTCATGGAAGTCTATAATCTATTAAGAGATGTGGATCAATGGTGGTCATTAATCCAAAACACAAATGAGGAGGAAGAAATAGAGGATATAGAGTGGAGGTACTTCTAGGAAATCTTCTTGTAGAAATATTTTCCTCGTGATCAATGAGCGGATATGGAGAGGCAATTCTTGAATCTATGGAAGAAGGTAGATGAGAATGTTTCAAAGTACGAAGCTAACTTCTCAAGGTTAGGAAGACATGTTGTGGACTACATAAGAAATCAAAAGAGTAAAATTGATCGATTCATTGATGGCCTAAATCCATTCCTCCAGCAGGCACTGGTCTCCCAAAGTCTCTCATCATATAAGGATATTGTTTCATGTGCTATCAAGATAGAAAAATAATTCTCTAAGTCTTATGAACTTAAGGGAAATTAAGAAAAGAAGAGGGCTGCTGAAAACCCTGGGAAAGGAAATAAGGAAATGGGGAAGAAGGGAAGATTTGAATTTCCACCATGTGACAATATTGGAAGGAAACACCATGGTGCGTGCTTAAAAGAAAAAGGAGTATGCTACAAATGTGTTCATAAAGGCCATCTTGCTCGTGATTTAAAAGGTATGAAAAAGATCCAATTATGTTTAATGCTATAATTTTCGGGATATGGGACACTATGTGAATGATTTTCCAAAGCGTCAATGAAATATGCAACAGAAAGGCCAAGGGATTAGGGACAAGCTTATGCAATCACAACTGCAGAGGTTGATGTTACAAATGACATGGTGGTAGGTACTTTTATCATTTCATTAAACTTAGAAAATGCTTTATTGGATTCTGGATCATCATATTGTCTCATATCTTCCCAATTTGTTAAGAAAATTTGATATTCCGAATTTGATTTGACACGGAATTTTTTAATAAAAACTCTTAAGGGAAGTATAATTGTAACAAAAAATTGTGAATCAGTTCCCATTAGGGCATATAAATGTTTTTATCTACTGATCTCATTGTCATACCCCTGATTGAATTTGATATAATCCTTGGTATGGATTTTCTTTTAGACCATGATGTGAAAACTTATTTTAAGAAGAAGGAGGTTACAATTTTTGATGATAATAAGGAGTACCTTATCTTTAGGGAAGAAATGTATCCACCTGATTCTTATCTAAATACACCGCTAGTAGCTCAACTAAATTTAATTATTGGGGAGTAGGATAATGAAATGACTATGTGTGAGGAAAATAATGTTCAAATAGAAGATGTACCTATTCTGCAAGAATATATTTATGTCTTTCTAGAGGATTTACCTAAAAATCCTCTAAAGTGGGAAATTGAGTTATCCATTGACTTAATTTCTAGTTCAAGACCCATATCAAAGACCCCTTATAGAATGGACACTATATAGTTAGTGGAGCTAAAGAAAAAACTATAGGGATTGAGTGATAAAGGATTTATTTTCCCTAGTGTTTCTCCCTAGGGCGCCCCTGTTCTATTGGTTAAGAATAAAGATGGGTCTTTGAGGTTGTGCATTTATTGTAGGGAAATAAATGCTATTAAAATAAATAAAAAGTATCCTCTTCCACGAATTGATGATTTATTCAATCAACTTCATGGATCCCAATATTTTTCAAAGATTGATCTTTGATCTGGATATCATGAGTTTCTTGTGAGAAAGGAAGACATTCCAAAAACAGCATTTTGAACCAGGTATGGGCATTATGAGTTTACAGTAATGCCTTTTGGATTAACCAATGCACCATATATTTTCATGGATCTCATGAACAATGCCTTCAAGGAATATCTTGATTAATTTTTTGTGGTGTTTATCGATGATATCCCGGTTTAATCTAAGATCTATGAAGATCATAAAATTCACTTGTGCACTATTCTGAAGACTCTGAGAAAAAAATGAATTATATGGGATGTTCAGTAAGTGTGTGTTTTGGCTCCAATCAGTTTCCTTTTTGGGCCACATTGTCTCTAAAGACGGAATATCTTTAGATCCTACAATGACAAAGGTTGTGCAAGAATGGCCTACTCCAACGAATGTAACTGAGGTACGTAGTTTTATTTCGTTAGCAGGTTATTATCGACGTTTCGTTCATAACATCACTCGTTTAGCCAAAACCAATGACCAAGATCACATTAAAAAAGGTTAAGTTCTTATGGACCAGGTAATGTGAATAGATTTTTGATGAATTGAAGAGGAGGTTAGTGAATGCTCTGATCCTAACCCTACTATCGGGGAATGCTGGGTTTTTTATCTATAGTGACGCATCAATGAAAAGTCTTGGTTGTGTCCTTATTCATAATTATTGAGTGATTTCCTATGTTTCTAGGCTGCAAAAAATTCAGGAACAAAACTATCCAACTCATGATCTTGAGTTAGCAGCGGTAATATTTTCTCTGGAAATTTTGAGACATTACCTAACTAACTGAACGTAACCATTTTTATTGATTATTGGGAAGAAAACATAGCAAAACACAGAAAAAAGAGGTACACAGTCATGGGGGGCCTGAAAAAATGAAAACCAAGGGCGTCAATAACCACATGATGGAACCCCTCCCTTGGAAAAGACACGAGAGTAATAAAAGAGGACAAAGGTTGATCCAGAGAAGCCAAGGAAGTCAGGAAGTCCGAAACCCTATTGCCCTCCCACCATGTGTGGGTGACCTCCATGTGATTACCCAACAAATGTTTGCATCTTCTGATTAAGTATTAAATTTTCCATGGATTTGACCTTGTGCCCAAGAGAGCTTGCTGAATAATAAGGGAGTCTATCTCCACTAAATTAATGAGGATGCGCCTCTGCTGACACAATTTCAGTCCGGTGGCCAGTGCATGGGGTTCCGCCTGAAGAGCAGTACCTCTGCCATAGAAGGCTACAAATCCTGAAATCACAGTGCCCTCATGGTCTCTGATAACACCCTGCCTCGCATATCCTCTCCATGAAGTGATCCGTCGGTGTTCAGCTTCGGCCCAACATGCGGGGGATTCCCACGAATCCAGTGGCCATGCCTTGCTACAGTACTGCGGCCAAGTGTGGATGAGTTTGGGATTAAAGTTCTTATCGAGGGAGCTCCCTGGCATGTTCTTCACAAACGAACCAAGTTCAATAGAAGGTTTTGTGACATGAATATGAGACTCACCCTTGATCCTCTCGAGGCCTTATGTCGTGCCTCATTCCTAGATATCTAGAGAACCCATCACCCCACCAATAAAAAATGGCCATTGCCTTCCTCCGGTCCCGTGGCTCCTGCTCCATGAAACTAGCCTTCATGAAAGGCCTCCAGAGAACCCCCCTTCCTACTCCAACCCACACCCCCCCAAAAGCCTATCAAATCCAGTTTTCCCATTCACTATTGAAAAATATATGCTCCACTGATTAGGTACTTGGGTTACAGCAACACTAACACTTGGAGGCAATACTAACTCCCATGTGCTGAATATTATCCTATGTGGGTAAAGCTTTATTCCTCACACGCCAAAGAAGAAATTTGAATTTAGATGGGATCTCTTTACACGAAAATGCCACACCCCATGGGTCTTCTATAAAACTACCCCTTCTTGCACGGCTGAAATCTTTAAGTGAGAACCTCCCCGACACACTATCTGTAAACGTTAGTATATCCTGTCCCTCATCAAACACAATATTATTGAGTGTCAGGCATTTATCCTCCTGAATAATGGACGAAAGAAATGCAGGGTGTTTCCAAGCCTCCTTTAGTGAAATAGATGGTGTGGGGCAGCCCGGGAACCACAAGCAACCAGCCACCCAGTTTTGGATCCAGGAGTAGAGATCCCCCCGTTCCACCATCCATATAGAGTGTAGAAGCAGGAAATCCAAATACGACTAAACCAGCCTCTATATCTTAGAATGCATATTCCTTTTCTTCTCCAAATTCAATCCATATCTGTCTTGCATAGTACTACCCCAAACTGTTCTACCTTCCAGAGCCACCCATGCAAGTTTGGAATGAATCCCTTGTATGGTCATTGATACACTCCTTACATTGATTCCCCCCTCCGCAAAAGATCTGGCCAGCCACTTCCCCGATGACCAATGATGTTGGCCTTCCAGTTTCCCATCCCAAATAAATGACACCATTATCTTATCCAAATTAGAAACCACAGAATTAGGGACCTTCAAGGTGGAAAAAAATATGCATGGGAATTGACACAATGACACTATTCATGGGATGAATTCGGCCTCCAAAATATAGGAATCTATTCATCCAATTTATAATACGCCCTATGATCTTGCTTACTATTTTTTCAAAGTGATGAATTCGGATAGATAAAGGACTCACCAGAGCCCCTAGATACTCCATTAGAAACAGACCCCTTTTCATAGTTAAACTCGCTTCCAAACCCCTGACCCTTCTTTCCAAGACATTCCTGGAAGTATAGAAGAGACTCTTTTACTTGTTAATCACCTGACCACTCCACTTATAATACTCCTCAAGGACCCCCCAACATCCCCTACACCGACCTTCGATATCCATTGAGAAACAAAATTGTGTCATCTTCAAACATTAAATGAGAGATATCACCAATACTGTACCTTGTCCGAAATGGAAGGATCTTGCCCACTCAAATACCCTAATTTAAGTAATAACTAATCACATTTTGGGAGAGGATAAAAGTTGTTGAGGATAGGGGATCCCCCAGCCTTAGTCCACGGCAGGCCTTGAAAACCCCAAACTGCTTTCCCATGAATGAATTGGTGATCCAGGCTGAGCTGAAGCAACAAAAAAGGATATCACTATTCCAATTAGAAAATACCATGAAGTCCAAAACCCTAAGGGTAAAATTCCACTCCATTCGATCATATTCCTTGCTCATGTCCAGCTTGACCACCTTTTTCCCCCCAAAGGGCCTGATATCAATATCACTAATCAATTCCTGCAACATAGCAATTTCCCCCTGAATAGACCTCCCTATAATAAACGTGTGGTGCTCTGGGGCCACCCATGAAACTAGGAGAGGAGCCATCCTCTTGTTAAGGATTCTAGCCAGGACCTTGTAGGGTATATTGCACATACTGATCGGCTGGTACTGATCAATGGACTGAGGACTGTGCACCTTTGGAATTAAAACCAGTTTCATTGCGCAAGCAATACGGGGCAGGTTCCCACCTATGAAAAAATCTTGGACTGCCCGCACTAACTCCTCCTAGATAATATCCAATACATCCCTATAAAAAGACCGTGGGAAGCCATCAGGACCCAGCACACTATCCAGATTCAATGTCCAAATTGCCTCTCGCACTTCCCCTTCCTCTGGAACCCTGCTTAAAAGAGAGTTAAAAACATCTAAGACACAGCATGGAATCTCCCCAAAAAAGTCAGCATTTTAGCTCGGGAAACCCCCAGCCAAGCCAGGTGTGGGGTCAGCCAATAAAGATTTGATGCTCGTATTTTCCATTCGACCCACTTCATCTGTATCACTAGTATTGGTTCCATCCCCCTGAGAATATATATTCTCACAGAATGAACATAACATTAGACAAATAAGATGGATCAAGCTACTCAAATACTACGATTGCACAATACACTTCCACCCTATGAAGGAAAATAAGGTGGTCGATGCATTGAGTATAAAGGGCCATGGAATTCTGAACAAGATGAGATTTGAAAGGGATCCTCTGTTCATGGATATAGTAAAGATGGATATGGGAATTATCAAGGAAGGTAACACATCACTACTTTTTCAAATGGTTGCCAAACCTTCTTTACTGGAAAAGGTAAAATGTTGTCAGGTTGATGATTAGGAGTTTCAAAAGAAAATCAAAGCTATAAATCATGGGAGGTTGACTGAATTCGCATCATAAGGTGGTATTTTGAAATTTGGAAAAAGGGTTTGGGTTCCAGCTATTCCCGAGCTAAAGAGGGAACTATTGGATGATGCTCATAGCTCTAATTTCACTATACACCCTGGTAGCACAAGGATGTCCAGGGATCTAAAGGAACATTTTTGGTGGGAAATTATAAAAATGGAGATTTTTTATTACGTGTCGAGATTTTTTCTTTGTCAATAGGTGAAGGAAAGAAGGAAACATACTGGTGGAGTCATGAAAACCCTTCCTATACATATGTGGAAATGCGATGATATTACGATGGTCTTTGTCATGGGGATACCAAAGACTCCATGAAAAAATGATATGATATGGGTCATTATTGACCATCTTACAAAATCTACACATTTTCTTGCAATAAGGTAAGATTGACCACTTGAACTTTTAGCAAGAATATATATTAATGAAGTTGTAAGACTTCATGGTGTACCCTCATCAATTGTTTCTGATCGTGATCTCCATTTTACATCACAATTCTGGAAGAGTTTTCTAAAGGCCCTAGATACTGATCATCATTTGAGCACTGACTACCACCCACAAACTGATGGAAAACCAGAATAGACTATTCAAACATTGGAAGACATGTTGAGGTCTTGTTCCCTTGATTTTCAAGGCATGTGGGAACATTATTTACCTCTGGTGGAATGTTTCTAAAAAAACAGCTTCTATTCAAGTATTCATATGGAACCATATGAAACATTATATGGGAGGAGATTTTGTACACCAACATACAGGGATGATGTTTGTCAAATAAAGCTCATGGACCCAGAACATGTTGAAGAAACAATAGAAAAGGTAAAGATTATCCAGAACCATATATAAATAGCTTAGAGTAGGAAAAAGAGTTAAGCATATAACCAAAGTAAGGATTTTGAATTTCCAGTAGGTGATCATGTTTTCTTAAAGGTATCTTTGTAGAAGGGTAATATGAAATTTGATACGAAAGGAAAATTAAGTCCCATGTACATCAGATCATTTGAAATTCTTGAAAGATTTGGTGTCGTAGCCTAACATTTGGAAAATATGCCAAGTCTCCCCAAGGTTCATAATGTGTTCCACGTTTCAATGTTAAGAAATTATATGCCAGTACCATCACATGTACTCCCTTATGAAGAAGTATAACTTAAGCCCGATCTATCTTATTATGAAGATCCTTTCGTGATTCTTGATATTATAGAACAAGTATTGAGAAATCGGATGACTCGTCTGGTAAAGGTTCTATGGAGGAACCATAAGATGGAGGAAGCAACCTGGGAGCCTGAGAATCTTATGTTAAAGACTTACCCAAATCTTTTTGGGTAATATTTTTTGAATTTTGATGAGGAAATTTTTGTAGGGAGGGTAGAATGATACACCCCAAGGTTTTGAAAATAAATATAGAATGAAATTTTATAATCTATCCACTAAACACAACTTTGCCTCTTTTATGTTTTGAATTTCAAAAAATGGTCATCTATAGTTGTGTTCAGTAAGTCATTCGGAGTCTGATAGAACTAACTCGATTTTTGGTGAATAGTAACATACCCTTATGAATAGTAATATGAATAGTAATATGACTCTTATGAATAGTAAATAATGATATTATTTTATTTTCTTATGGTAATAAGATAATGGGATCTAAATTAATTTTTCAATGTCACATAAAACTAATTATACCTCTAAGATTGTTATTTTTTGAATTATCAATGAATTTTTTAAAAAATTAAATTAATAATATTTAGAAAATTATTTTTAAAAAATGGAGTTCACTTTTTAATTCTACACGTCGAAAAATGTATGGGGTGATTTTTTGGGATTTTTTTGATATTCTTGAATTTTTGATGAAAAATGAAATATGATAAAATACCGTATGTACAAATTATCAGTTAAATACACTATTTATGACATCATAAGTAATGTAAGGACACTTGGTTCGAACTCACATGAACTTATTACTATTAGGGGTCACATTAAAAAAAACTATTGGTTGTCTTGAGGGATATAATAAAATAATGAATTAAATATTCAAAATTTACTCCTCTCCTCCACTATAAAAACCCCTCACCACTCCCTCTTCTCTTCACTCCTATAAGCCTTAAATATCCTTAATATTCTGACCTATTAACCTTCCCTAGTATCTCCCCACATCAATGAATATTCTGGTCTTTTTAAAAGACCAAAACCCCTTCCCTTAAGGTGATTCTCAAGGAGGTTATTTCAAGAGGTAAAGCACCCTTCTTTTTCATTTGGTTTCATTTCAATTAATCTTCTTTTGATATCCTCTCCTCAAATACTTTATCCAAACGATCATGATAACTCCAGTATAATATATATACTTAAATTGTATCATGGGAATGGAAGAACCATTATAAATATTCTTACTCTCTCCCTTTTATTTTTATAAACGAGATCAACGTTCATGAGGTTCAAATTTGTAGCCATCGTGGACGATGAAGTTTCATTATTCAATTTATATTTTATTACTGGTCATGAAACCATATTTATGGTTTTACCAGACTATAATATATGTATTATAACATAATTAATTTTACGAAACCAAAATATGTACATATAATTATGTTATAAGAAAAAACTAGTTCATAATAATCCAAATACCGACGAATAATCGAAGTGGTTGTCATCTAATGATTCATCATCTTTCCATGTAACCAAATGGTAGAAATTAAAATTATCAATTCATTATTATCATAAATAATATATAATATTAATCCTGGAGGTTTATAACCATTCCACATGAACTCCATTACTTAAAAAAACAAGTGAACCTATTATGAAAATAAAGAAAATGAACACCCCGGAACAACAAAATTCAATATAATAACTTAGAAATAAGGATATAAATGAACTAAAAAGAATTAGGATAAAATAAATACCTGAAAAATAGGTTCTTAAATAAGTTATTAATAATTATAATTTCCTATTCCAGGAGCTTAAGTTAAAGAGAGGAACATGTTTGGAGTAAAGTTAAGGGTTTTTCCACCCGAGATTCCATTTTCATTTGCGTTACATTCATTGTCTAATTACCTCAATGAAATTATTATGTATTCATATGTACTTCCAATAAATTCTGTTGGGTTATTATATATATGTACACAAACTAAAATCCTTCTGTATTTTATGGATATTTACACTTTTAAAAAGGAACTTTCAAAATAGGTTTCAAAATACAAACCCGATTCAAGGGAATATCTCAACTTCTTACCTATTTTCAAGGGTAATCTATAATCTGTTTTTGGAAACCAATATCTTTATAAAATAACTCATTTTGTTATGAAAATAATATCTTACTTCAATTCTGTTTTTATAAAAAAATTCCAATAGAACTATTCTTTTCAAATAAATGAGTATTTGTCTCAAGATTGCTAAATGATTTTATAAGAGTACTTTCGTTTGATTCAACACTCTTGTTGTGTCTTATGTATTATTGATTTTAATCATTTATGAAGCCATCTACCATATTTTATTTAATTTTTTATGTCTAGCTCTATTGTGGATGAACTATCCTAAAACTATTCTCCATATTACTCGAAATGGTTAGAGTTTTATGTTTAATGATTGGGGTAAGTTCGTTACATTTCATATGATAGTTTAAATATGAATGTATATGTTGTTTATTTTTATCCCTGCTCATATGAGGAATTCATTGGACTTATTTTGAGATTGGTGGGGCTAGCTATAGCCCCTCAATGCATCGGTATGTCTCATGAGACAAACTATGGTCTTGGAACGAGGCCTTGAAAAAATGATTACTTATGGTCCTAGCACGAGGCATGGATGGTATGGTTATGATGTCCGGAATATGAATTTCCCTCATTTTGATGCCAGTATTTTAAGTTCATGAAGTTATTCAACTGGTATAATACCCATGATTATGTTTTATTATGACATTATTTATTCAACTCATATTTCTTCCATAATGTGTTCATGTTCATTATTAAAGGAATGTGTTTTTTATTATTCACTATGTCTTATGTTTATGCTATCTTTTGCTATATTGATTACTCTTACTGGGCGTTTGAGCTCAACCCTTTCTTATGTTTCATTTTTCTCAGGACATGAAGAAGTAAATTATGAATAACATGCATGCATAATCTATGAGACATGATGTTTCTAGAGGAATAATTTAGTGTCGTTTTCCCTTTCCATATGTAATTTTGAACTTATGTATCTATCTTGTTTCTAATAATACTAAACTACTTGGTCCTTCTAGATTCGTATTCCTTGTATGTATTCCAACGTTATAAAATAAGGCACCAGCTCTAGGAAACTGGGGTCGGGTCCTTATAATCATACTTCCCACATTTAAAACATTCAATGGTTAGCATTGTTTAATATAGTTCTGGATATTGACTAAGACTAGAAATAAAAGTGTCAGAAATACATATTATAGATAAGAAACATATAACTAAGGTAAAATACAAATAATATTTCAATATAGGATAACTTCAGTTTAACACTAGTTTAGTAATGATTATCACAAAAACCCTAAGATTGTAACCTTTAATTGACTTATCCTTATGAAATCCCTAAAGATATCCATAGAAATATCTCTATGGATCTCACTAAATTTTTCACATCCTAGATTCCAAAGGATGACAAAACCTTTGCTCTGATACCAACTCTAGCGACCCAAGCATGACGTACATGGAAATTACATTTCCTTTTCATAATACATAATACAGGACACAAACAGAATCCAACTGACCTTATTAGTTTAGTGCCTTTAGAAACTGGAAAACATAAACAATTGGTTCATAAAACATCTACATCATCTTCGGCTTTATTATTCACATCTAGTACCCCTTTTTGACACACCATACTTAATAGCCTTCTACATATCCTAGTTGAAAAGAAACATGAAGAAGGGTGACCTCAAATGATTAGTAAGGGTGAGCATGGAAAATATCGAACAAAAAATAATAATAATAATTTAAAAACATGAACATAACTTTTGTAATTAAAAAACATACCACATTTAACATATACCAAAATAATTTGTCATAAAATAAAACATAGTAGTTCATAAGGCATAAAACTTAATGGAATCATGAACCATCAGAAAATATCATTGGAATAAAACATGGAATTATGGAAAAATAATAATCACAAAATATGATTTCGATAGTATCCATGGCATTTCTTCCAATACCATCATAGTGGACATATTATGTTAAATAACCGGTTTTACATGTCGTTCTAGCCATGTATTACTAAACTAGATTTACTTGTCGTTCCAACCCTATATTACTAAACCAGATTTACATTACATTCTAAATTTTTTTATCTCATTAGATATAAATTTATACCCAATTAATTGGAGGGGGATAAAATAAATGAGATGAAAAGGAAGTTGTGAATTAAAATGTAGTATTTTTCACTATTCATTAAAATATGAATTTCATCAGAAAAATTCCATATTTTTTAAGAAGGTAAATTTTGATGTCATGATTTCAAATAAGAATTTTATTATATAAAATTGAACTTATAAAATTGTCAAAAGTAGATTTAAAAATGGTTCTTCACCAAGAGGTGATAAAACATTATTTTTTTAAAAAAATACCTCTTTTATCTGAAAATTTGAATTTTTTCTTATATTATATCAAGAAAAATATAAGATGAATTTAAAATAGTACATTGAATATATTAAATATAAATTTCACTAATAAAATCAATAAAGAGTGATTTTTATTATTTTATAGACTCACTTATTTTCATTTTAATTGTTTTTTAGAAGGAAGTTAATATTATTCATACCCACAATTCTAATGACTAGGTTATATTGTGTATTTATCACTTGTAATCAGTTTTTCATGAAATAAATTCAGTAAGAAGAACTTGAAATTGTGTGTAACACTTTCCAAGAATAGTGTTGTGCATATTGGAAGCTAATACAATGTTGCGTATAGAGAATTCTAATATTAATGTAGCATACAATGCAATACATCATTGAAATTAGAAGGAATATATCTCATAAAATCTTAGGGTGTTACATTACATCCACCTTAAAATGAATTTCTCCCTCAAAATTCTTTTGTATTATAAAAGGTTTACTACTTGAGTGTCTCTTTTATAGAAACCCACTATATAAAAAGGAATACAAAAAATAATTTTAAAAAAGGAATGTTTGAAACATTACAGTTACCCAAAGTTACTTATCATTGGGTTTCCACATAGGAGAACATAGGTCAGAAGTGAAAACATGGATATAGAAGAAAAATCTTACCATCATGTTCTGATGGATAGTGATAGATCAAAAAGTTTGAATAAATATACCAACTATAAATACATAAATATGTGAGGATTTAAGGGACAACCTAATTCATTGGAAAAACTGGGTACTATGTTAACATTTTTGGTTTTCAAGATCCTTTCTCTAAAGTTGGATAATTTTAGGAGAAATACTTATTTGATTTCTATACATTCTCAATGTTGGTCGTGCCTTGAAAAATTTCTACTTGATCAATTATTCAATGAAATGATGTTGAATGTTTCATTCTGGAAGTGTTAGTAGATCATGCAATCCATATAAAGAATGATAGGACATTCCATCTGTCTCAAGAAAATGTTAGTACAGGTTATCAAATATGCATAACTCTACGTATAGTGAGATGATGCATTAATAAAAAAACATCAAACAGAATATAACTTATCCTATCTATAAATGGATAAAATTATAATCCTTCCAAAAACTAAAAATTTAAATCTTTAAGAAGATGTGAACTAAATCGACATAACATTTATCTTCCATATCTCAAAAGGTAGTTCATGGTTGTCACATTCCAAACATTTGAATACCTTAATCATGTATTCTCTAGAGTCACAGTAATAACCTGAATTACCATATATCTTTATTGAAAACATGTGTGTTTCACTATTTGAAAACTTATCAGATATATTCCTTAATTCCCAAAAAGATTTATACTTCATCCATCATAGCATAACCCTCTTGTCAAAATATCCATATGTTGTTCCCAAAAACAATCATTATCCAATTTTCTTTTTCAAATCCCACATATCTTTCTTTAAACATCATTATCATAACATAAAAGATGTATTATGTGTTATATTTACATTAATCATGTGTTTTCCAAGTATATCGCCTTACACTTAAATCAATTTTTGTCTCCTTATAAATATTCAACATATAATTTCTGATCCTTATTGAAAAACATATATTGAAAATACTTATAAATGTCATGACTCATATTACATAATCATTGAATTCCATAGCATATACACATCAATCATCCATCTTTATTCATAAACCATTACTCAGGATCCATCATCTCCATCTTTCCTAGAATATTAATCGTGTCTTAAAGTTTATAAACCTCATTATTCATTGATTTAACATAAAAAATAATGTAAGAACATCCCATACCTTTCACATGTCATTAACAATCTCTTTATCCTCATCATTATGATCAATACTTGTATAGTCATCATGATTATCTTCATGATATTTCCACTTAGTAAATCTATCTTCATAATTCTCATACTTTCCACATCTGAAAGATTCAATGGTTAACTATGTTCTATTTTGTTCTAGATAATGACTAATAATAGAAATAAATGTGTGAGAAATAAAAAACACATATTAGAAACACATAAGTAAGGTAAAATACCTATAATATTTCAATCAATGATATCCTCGATTTAACACTAGTTCAGTAATGATTATCACAAAAACCCTAGGATTGTAACCTATAATTGAATTATCCTTAAGAAATCTAAAGACATATCCTTAGAAATATCTCTAAAGATCTCACTAATGTTTTCACAACCTATTCTCCAAAGGATGACTAAACCTTCATCTGATAAAAACTCTAACGACCCAAGCTTGACGTACATGTACATTCCATTACTTTTGTGGAATACTTAATACATGACACAAACAGATTCCCAAATACAGTATTAGTTTAGTGCCTTTGGAAACTAGAAAAATGAAACTTGTTCATTAAACATCTAAATTATCTCATGTTTTATCCGTCATAACTAGAACCCCTTTTGGACACACCTTACTTAATACCCTTTTTCAAATCCTAGGAGAAAAGACACATGAAAAGTGGTGAGCTCAAATGCTCAAAAAGGGTGGGCATGGATAATATCTTACAAAACATATTCATAAGAATGTAAAAACATATACGTAATGGTTTTAATAAAAAACACACCATATTTAACATGTACCAAATTCTTGAATCATGAAATAAATCAAGGTAGTTAATAAGGAATAAATCATAATGGAATCATGAACCGTGAGAAAAAACATTGGCATAAGGCATGGAATTGTGTAAAAAAATAATCACATAATATGATTTCCAAAATAGCCAAGGCATTTCATTCAAGACCATCATAGTGTACGTAGTCCATTACTGAACTGGATTTACTTGTCGTTTAATCCTTGTATTACTAAACAAGATTTACTTGTCATTCCAGCCCTGTATTGCACTACTATATGCACATTCTTTTCCAGCCATGTCTATCTAATGAGATATAAATCATTACCCAATTCATTGGAGGGAGATATAGGTCCCACCAATCTAATAATTAAATCATTCTTACTTTGGACACAAAAACATAAATCACTCATCGTAGCATAACCCAATAAATAAAAAGGTTTTCTTAAACATCATTCCATCATAAAATAATCGATATAAAATAAATGGATTTTAAAAAAAATCCATAATTAACACAATAAAATATAAGTAATAATAGGGATAGATACATAACCCTATTTAATCTTAGATATAAAATATTTTTTTGATAAAACACTTGAGCTTAATTCTTGAGGAAAATATCATTTCTTCATCATTAAATGATTTCTATTCTCAATTTTTTGTTCAATTTTAAAAGAAAAGAATTTATTTGAAAATAAATTTGAAATAATTTAGAGTATGCTTCATGGAAATAAGGAATTAAAAATAAATAAATATCTATTCATGCCATATATGTTAAAAAATACATTCTTCGCATACTCTTACCGAAATAGTCAAAAAGTTCCTTGTATGGAAAACATAAATATATATTTCTTCTATTCCATGTAGTAAAATTAAAAAAATGGGTAAAAATGAATTTAAACATATTTATATTAATAGTAAACATTTTATAAAAAAAATTATAAAACATGGACATGGATGATAAATATACCCCCAGTAAATACTTACGTATAAACAATCTCGGTTACAAATGTGATTGAAAAATTATCCCCTACCTTAGGTCTGATTTATTCCATATGTTTTTGAAACTCTTATATAGTTGGTTTAAATATATTATTAATTTCTAACAGAACCATGGTAATATTTATGATATCATGTATTACTCACTTATGACATTATATTACCTGTTTATTTATCAACTCTAAGTTAAAGAAACATTTTGGTTAATTATCATTTTATTAGTCGTACGTGTTTTGACATGTTATTCTTGATCTTATTAAACATATCGTGAATTACTTACTTCAAGAATGTAAAAATAATAATTATATATCATAAATATTCAGTATTGAACTATATATAATAGATAGATAAATGAAATGGAATACACCCTTCATGGTGAAGTCAGTCCATATGTACACATGAATGTTGTTTTCTTCCTTATTGAATTGAATGGAAGAAATTAAATGATATATATATATGTATACATAAATTTAGTAGAATTATTAAGTCTTGTATTTAATTTATATTTATTATATATAAATTATAATATCTATTGAATGGTTAATGTGGATAATTAATTTTATCGCGCTGTGGAGATGGTTGGTCGTATGTGCGCACGTGTGACGATATCATTCCCATAATGGTTAAATGGTATAAAATTTGGTGGTATATAAATTATGCAGAATAATTATCATGTTATATTCATTATTTACATAAATTATACTCTTCATTATACCAATCCAAATTAATTATTGTTCGATAACAAATTACCCCATGGCATGGAGACGATAAGGCATATGTATGCATGCATGGTGATATTGTTATTTATAGGATGGATAAAAGGAGTTATAAGGATGTACCAAAATTATAATATAATTTAATCATGTATAAAATTATATATTTCTTACTTTAGTATGGGAACAACATATGAAGAGGAATTAGAGGAAGAAAACAATTTTGAAAGAGGTGATAAAACAATTACCTCTTTTTCGAGTATCTCCTTTTGATTTGCACAATAGGTCTCCCAAGGATAACTTTCTGGCAAAATGTGGCCTATAAGAGGAAGGGAGATATGTTGGGAGCTTATTTGAGAAGATTTTGGAGAATCCCAAGGGCATTAATTGTGTCATGTAAGTTGGTATAGCTGGTGGCGTTTTATAAGAAGGTGGTGGGCCACTTTGGGAAAGTCTTGAAATATTAATTTATTATAAATTGAGTTTCTTTTTATAACGCTCCCAAACTCATTTTATCGAATATAAAATGAGTATCAGTATAAATTATTTCACCCAATAAAATTAAGACATATTTTTATTTTATTTTAAAAATTATCATTTTCATTTATCCCTATTTAATATATTTAATTTTATTTGTGGTAATAATATTCTAAATATTAAATTATTATAAATATTTACTTATGTGTTATCAATTTTACATAATTTGATAATTTATGAAATTTTAGACCATATAATTTTCACTTTTTAATTTAAATAAAATTTATTTTTAAGTAATTTAATGATATGTATTTTTCTGAAACATCAATAGTGTCAATTTTGACACTATTCATTTATTTGAATTTAAATAAAATCCCCACAAAAGATAAATTAGAAGAAAAAAAATTTAATACACTCTTAACATATCATAGTAACCTTGAAAATTCTTGGATCACATTAATTAGTTCATATTACATTTGTTTTAATATTTTTAAACCATTTATTTGGTATGTTTATTCAAAAAATAATTTCTACATTACTATTATGTCATCATTAATGGTAATTATTTAATCTATAAAATTTATAAAAAAATAAAATAATTTATATAATATAATTATATTTCAGTTTAATATTTATTTTATATGTTTTATCAAGTTTATCACTACATTAAAATTACAATACTTATAAGATATATGTGAGCGACATGTTGTCACTTTAATTTGTTTTAATTATTATAACATAACGTTCAAGGAAAAAGTCAATTAAATTAATCAATTCCGACCTATAGGTGATATTGATTGAATTTAATTAATAAAATAGTATTTTTATAGGTGTTATGGTAATTTTATTACCTTTATCATATTGTCTATTACACTAATTTACCTGATTTACCATTAACTGTGGTAAATAAAAATTATCGTAGTTATTATTCATATTATCTAAAAAATTAAAAGTAACATATTTACAGAGTTTGGACTCAGTAATTAAAAATATGGAATCCATTTTTCAAAATTCAAAATTGAAAATATGTATGAATTAATTTTACAAGTAATTGTCATTGTCAGAACCAGAAAGTAGATTTTTATGAAGTAATAACAATCCAAAGATTAAAATGTGTCTGTTTCTAATTTAAATGTGAAATTACATCCAATGAGCAAAATTTAATTAAATGGTACAAACATATTCCATATACACTTTGAATCCAATTAAAAATATAATCTTAATATATAAGTAAATTAGATGAAAAGGTCATTTTGAATTAAAATGTATTATATTAACTATTCATTAAAATATGAATTTCCTCATAAAAATAAAAAATTTCAACCATGATAAATTTTTATGTCCCTATCCCAAATAAGAATTTTATTATATCATATAAAACTTATAAAATTTAAAAAAAAACTAGATTTAAATAGGGTTCTCCATCCAAAGCCGGTAAAACTATATTTTTTGAATTATACTTCTTTTTTCCGAAAAATTGTCTTTATTCTTATTTCATATATTGGAAACATATAATATGACTTTAAAAAATTATATTAAATATATTAAATATATATTACACTTATAAAATCAATAAATTGTGATTTTATAATTTTATAGGATCACTTATTTTCATTTAAATAGTTTTTTAGCAGAAAGTTAATATTATTAGCACCTTCCATTATAATGACTAGGTTATAATATTTAGTTATGACTTATAATCGGACTTGATTTAAATGAATTCAATCAAAATAACTTAAAATTGTGTGTAACAAAAGACAATAATAGTATTATGTATACTTCAATCTAATATGGTGTTGTGTATAGTGCAAGCTAATCGTGGGATAGCGTACAACACAGGATATCATCAAAATTAAAAAGATTTCATCTAATAAAATCATGGGGTTTTAATGATTCTCTATAAAGACAATAATAAAATATATAAAAATTATATACCAATTTTTTACTGTAATGGGTAATGGTCGCAACAACCCTATAGGTATCTGGTGCTCTGTATTAATTCTCTGATAAATGGGACACCACAAAACATAATCTTCAATCGACCATATCATTCCCTTCAACCAATATTGAAATCCCAAATCATGACAAATCTTGGTAGTATATAGGTTTTCCATGAAATAATAATGGTTTCCACTGTACAAAACTCTTTGATCAATGTAAATGTAATAACCAACCTACTATAGAAGCACAAGGATCCACTGGGAGACCAAGACCGCTCACATGTGGTCTCAACACCATAATGGCTTTGACTAAAGCATTGGAACTCAGTGTATTTCACCTTATCAGTCCAAACACTCTTATGAAAATATGATTCATCTTTTATTGAATTCAATAACATCCACACACCAACCTATTCCACTTATAATCTAATCTTATAAAGAAAACTCATCATAGACCATCCCTCGTCTGATTTTTTCATAGATTTTTCATGTAATTTTTGGCTCAACACATTTGCTACAATATTCCCTTTACTAGGGGAATAAAAAATATAAAAATAAAAATTATAAAGATACTCTACCAATAATATATGTTACAAATCCAAATCCATCTGAATAAAATTATGTTTCAGGATCTTATGATAAGGATATACAATAAATCGCTCCCCAAATAGATATTGACACCGCGTTTTGAGTGCATGTATAACCTTTTTAAACTCACGGTCATGGGTGGGGTAGTTATTCCCATGAGTTCGTAAATAGAGATATCCATAATCCACAATGTTTTTACCCTACATCGAGGCACATCCCAAACTCATACTAGAAGAATCATAGAAAACATCAAAACTCAATCCCAAATCTAGAAGAATCAAGACTAGTGCTGAAGTGAACCTCACCTTTAGCTACTCAATTTTTTTTGACACTTGGCATTCCATCAAAATTTACACCATTATGGGTTAAAGGTGTTATCAAAATGTGTTTTTAGAGAATTATTTAACAAACTATCTCTTGAAACTAGCTAATCCCAAGAACCTCTATATCTCAAATAGATTTCTGGGCTACTATAGGTATATAACTGCGAGTATATTTTTAGGATACATTGAGATGCCCTTCAAAGATATCACATTCCCTAGAAACGTCACTTCTTATGTCCTAATATAATTTTGGAAAGTTATTATACATATGATGTTCCATTAGGATTCAAAGAAAGATATCCAAATGATCCATGTTCTCCTCCTCTAACATGGTTTACACCAAAATATCATCCATGAACACAAAAAAAGATTCCACAAACCGATGAAATATCCAGTTCATCAATTCCATATACACTGTACGAGCATTAGTGGTATTGAATGGCATAACCAGAAACTCAAAATTCCCATATTTACTCTTAATCATTGTCTTAGGTATATCCTCTTCCCAGACCCTCATCTGGTGATACCCTGACCATAGGTCCATATTATAAAACAAATGAGCCCCTATTAGATCATCAATCCCTAGAAAATGATATTTTTCCATAATTTTCACACAATTTAACTTTTCATAATCAAAAAAATGTCATTGGATCCCATATGACTTCTTAGAATAGAGTACAGGAGGAAACCATAATAAGATGTTGGGATGAAAAATCTTTTACATAATTGTTTTTCATGATGGACCTTAAGTTCCACCAAAATAGTTGGTTTCACATGGTAAGATTGATTATAAACATGAATAATACTCAAGAGAAGGTTAATAGTAAACTAATATTCTTTCTGGGGTGGAAACTAGAAAAATTATATAGAAATATCTTGGGGTACACACACCACAACATGAAGTTAACCACCCAAAACTATCTTCCAAAAATGTCTACCTCAGCCAAAGCTGCCATTTCAACTACTACTATAAAGGAAGGAAGGCACATCAGTAAACAGATAGACCTAGTATCATTCTTAATTACTAACTCAAACCTCTGAGCCTTCAGGTACTCATTGGTGACAGGCTCCTAATCTAGATCCATGAAGTCTGCAAAAATGTTAGAATAATCAAGAATGGTATTCTCCCAATGCTCTATGGTTAAAAGCCCTCACATATTTTCTTCACATAATGTATCCTCATAAAAAATCTCATTAAATATTTACTTGATGTAATTTCATTTAAGATCCTTGTGGTGCATAGATTTCATAATAGAGTCCCACCATTTCTTTCCCAGCCCCTCATACATATACATGGAAAAATAGACCATAGAGTCTTTATGAGTCTTCCAGAAGATGAATATACTCTTAATCTTGTGAACCCACTCATTAGATTCATGGGGACCTTTATCACAACAAAATATTTGTGGATAATTATTATTTAATTTAGTTCCATGATCCACAATGTCGCATGGGTTCCTAACACCCACTTGACCCAAAGTCTGAATGGTATGAATAATATATTCTACCAAATTAGGTTCTACTAGAGGATTTTTCTATAGAACCAATATCGCATCTTCCTCTCTTGGATTTTTAAGACCTATTCTTGGAGTCATTTTCAAACAAAAGACCAAAAACTAATCATCCATGAGAAATTTACAAAATCATAAGACAAACATCAGCTATTGATAACAAAGATTTAAAACAATACAAATTTAATTAAACCATGAAAGACATTACATAAAAAAGAAATTTGTTAATTTCAATAAACATAACATATAGATCATCTGAATGACCTAAAGATCAATTTCTCAAGACTAGAAAATGTTCATCACTACCAGTGGTAACTCGAGTTGAGCACCAAAATTTAGATGCCTAGGCCCCTTTTCAGCACATATTATTCGAATTCCGACGATCCTAAATCCAATCTACCCAGGTCCCAAACCCAGACTCAAGAGGTTCTAACATAATTCAGGCTGAGAATACCATTGATTTTAAATTTTAACCCACTAACATAGATCAACTAGACAGGCCATCCAAACATGCTCATCACATAATATAAGTAAAATAGGAAAATATAAACCAATATTTATTATAATTAAAACAATACATACAACTAGAGTTCCAATAGGAATCATATGAGTTACCCCAACACATACAATACAATAAAAAATCGATATAACAAAAAAAAATTTTAAGTACCTATGTTACCAATAGTCACCCCTAGACCAACCCAAATCCAAAATATCAACAACAAGTGAAGATAGAATACTACAATTTGTTCTTCCCATTACCTGATTCCAAAAATGGTACATCTAAAAATTCACTAATTCACAAGTAGGGTTTGACACAAATCCTATTATGAAACCACAATAGTATCTATACAAGCCCTAATATCAAGAATTCAACAATTGTATATTTTAAAACAAAATCTTTTTTCAAATCATTTTTAGAAAATAAATTCATTTGAATATCATTTTAAATTTTCTTCTTTGGTTTTCATAAAATCCTATAATATTCTCAAAAAAAAATATATAAAAATTAAAAGCAACAAAACATGATATCATATCCATGAATCAATAGGTACAAATATCCATGAAATAACCTGTCTTTTAAAGCTATGTGTCCCAACATCATATAATTATGCATTAATCCAAGATAGAAATAATCATTTGATAAAAAAATGAAAATTGAAAAATTACCTTGTATTGGGATAAAGAATATGGGAAAATACACTATATACACTCAAAATACTATATAAGAACAAATTGTCTCCAACTAATTTCGAGTCCTTTTGGTTGATATCACAAAAGATTACCTCCTTGTGTTTCCAAACACACTAAGTCTACTCCTACCTCTTTCCCAATGAACCTAATGTTCCCATTGTTTATTTATCAAATTCATATCCAAAAAATGATAAAAACCTTATAGAAAATTTTCAAATTCATGAAATTAGGCTCTATAGTTTGAAAATGAATTTTAGAATCAAGAAAATCCATTTTAAAATCCTAACCCCTTTTTGAAACCATTTTCATTTCTACAAAATCATTTGAAACAACTTATCCCATAAAATAAATGAATAAAGTAAAGAAATTTATCATTAACAACCTAAAATTCATCAAAGGAACCCATTTTTCTAAAAACCTACCTCAACACTAAATAAACCTATCCTCTTTCGACAATGGTGACTGCAAACAAAGAGAACGACCTTTGAAATACAAGGACTTCCATGAAACCTAAATTTATCATTAGAAAAAACCATTTAATAACATCCATATCCAAATCCATAGTTGAACCCAAATCCAAAGAACAACTAAAAGGATTAGATAGCTCAGGGGGAAGAAATCCTACCACAAAGGAGATCTATTGCTAAATAAATTAATCTATATTGGAGGGGATCAACCAAAATCACCAAGGGAGAGCCTCTAGGTCAAAATAAAGGAATATGATAACAAATGGAATATAAAACCAATCACACATTACCCAAAATTCATATTTATTGTCTATTAAATGTAATGTAATCTCCTTACATGTAGTTTAATACAAAAAGATCATATATGATTAAAATATTGTTGTATTTTCTTGAAATCAAGATTTTTTTTATTATATGACACAAACCCTTCATATAGAATATAAACATCACATGTTGTGTATCCATTTCCCAGCTTCTACTCATCATTTGTTACATGTAATGCACTCAAATTACATAGTGTTTAATTTCCCAAAGAACAAAAAAACTATAGTTTTAAGCTAAAGAATCCAACAAATCCTTCACTTCACCATTTTAGGTATCCTTCCATTTATTTTTCACCATTTTTCATCCAATTAAAAAGGAAAATTAAAAATTGTTAAAACATACCTAATAAAAGGGTAATGGAGTTTTAAAATTATCTCATGTGGAATAATTCAATAATGGTATCACTAAATGAAATACCACCATGAAGAATTTTATGAATGTTTTACGTTTCATTAGTGTTTTATAAAATAAATAACTGTTGATTAATGGGATGAAGCACACCTTAGAAAAGTTGACCTAACATAACAATATTTTAGTTATAAAATTAAATACTCTAAAGGATGTTTCTACATATAGTAAAAAACAATGAAAAATAACTCTAATTATATATATTAAAAATGGAATCAATATTCTTAAATTTCATAGCTAACCACATTCATGTACATGTTGAATTTGTAAAAAAACCTACTACCCATGTACTTATTTTTTATACATGATGATCACAATGATATACGATTAAGTGGGAGGTGTGATCCATGGGTTATATTGTGTCAAATGAGACGAATTCATAGTAGGGATGTGAAATAATTGAGATAGAATAAATGTATTAAACATTGATATAATTTAAAATTTGGTCTTGTAAGCTACCACTATAGATTTTAATGATAAATTTATGTTGAACCAGGGTGAGAGATATATAATAGAGAATCTATATAACTTTAGGGAGAAATTTAATGAAGATCAAATTAAAATGATTTCTAAAAAACAAGATAAAATTGTAAAATAAATTAGCAATCATTGATAATCTAAGATTGATACTGGTATATATACTGAGATGATGAAGTAATGAATGTATAGAGATTTACATTCACTAAAATTTATGTCACAACCATAGTAGAGTTTTTCAAATGGGACCATGCTAACATTGGAACTCAAAATGTTGCATCATTCCAATACAAATTTGTTATAGTCCCTTGAAAATAATAAGTAAAACAAGATAATTTAATATCAACACTCATGGAGGATTAAATGTTCTTTATTGAATATCCTTCTTTTAAAAACCATTTTATTTTCAATATAAAAATTTTTCTTCAGAAGAATCTATTATAACATCAATTGGATTCTATATACTAATGATTATAAATTATTTCTATTAAGAACTAAAAAATTTAAAGGGAATTATTTAGGATTATTTATAGGATAATTAACTTTATCAATATATAGTGAAATAATATGAATAATAAAATATAATGGATATCATATAGTATTATTAGTGTATGAAGAAATGGTGGTTTGAGTCGGTTTAACATGCATTATCACTCTCAAAAATTTTATTTCTTATATAATTAATGTATTGAGAAAGTTTGGTTATGATCACATGAAATTAGATATAAAACATTCATGATTTTACATGTTTCATAATCATATTCAAGTGAGTGATGAACATAAAAATCATTGAAGTAATTAAAATAGTGTATTGATTTTGACAATATATTCTTACTCGGTAGGTGTAAATGAATGCATGATGACTCTTTTTATAGAGATACAATCTTATTATAAAAATATATTAAATCATTTTTATGAATATTCATAATTACACAAATACACACCTCAAGACCATAATAGTTTAGTGTCTTTGGAATCATGGAAACACAAAAAACTGGTCCATATGTAAACAACCTCATCTCCTACTATAATATTTATAACCTGACCCTTTATGAGACATATCATACGTAATACATTTATTCATAACCTATGGAATGGAAACCTAATAAAGGGTGAGATCATAAGCTCAATAATGTCAAACATGTGATATAGAAAAACATAACATAAACAGAAGTGTATGAGAACGTGATCATAACATTTTCTAATCATGAACAGCATATAAAAGATAATAATATTGTGTAATGATATAAATATTGGTAGTTCATTTGACATTTCTCACAAGAGAATCAATAAATATAACCTATGTGAGCATAAAATTATAATAATACATTTATTTTTGGAAAACACATAAGTATAAAAAATCAATTCCATAAAATTCAAGGATCTCTATCAAGGATATTATAGTAGAATGATTTCACTCCCCAAACCCTCAAAGTATTCAAGGTTCACTCTGGATACCATCATTACCGATAAAGCCCCTTAATGAATTGGGTTCACTATTTAATCCATGACTATATGATCTCTTGACATATAATCATTACCCAATGCATTGGTGGGAGATATAAGACCCACCCGTATCATAATGGAAACAATATATATGTGTTCCACACGATCAAATACATTTATCATAATTTTTATTGATTGTTTAGAAAATATCTTGAGGAAAATATATTTTCCTGTTTGAAAAACAATTTTGAAAACATAAAAAACACTGAAAGAATTTTTCATTGAAAATAACATTGAAAACCTATAAATAAAGCTTCAAAAAAATAATTGTCATAAATATGGGAAGTTTTATTCAATCCCAATATGTTATATCAATGGTTATTTTAACATTTTCTATAAAATAAAAATAGAAATAATTTAGGGAACTTCCTGAATATAACTTTTAAAAAGTTTTTTAAAAAATAATACTTGGGTAAAAATTATTTTAATAAATCATTTGGATATTGTTAAAAACATTTTAATAAAACATGGCTTTGAAATAAAATTTACTTCATATCGAAGATAGAAATAAATTTAGATTATCTTAAAGACATTTTCTAAATTATTTGATGTACTAAAGAGTGGAATAATAGAACTATTACATGAAAAAATCATGAATAACCATATTAAAATAAAATTAATGAGTTTCTAGGGATAATGATCACAATATTTTATCATCAGAAACTTAATCATAAATAACCCTGGTAAATGATGAGATTATAACATTAAATAATTACCACATTGGGGACATTGAATCAAAATCCCCATGATGGAATTACATAAAACAGAACATAAATTATCATAATGATAAATATTTTCATGATATTACATGTCTATAGTTCTTTATATTAAACTTGTGAAAGAATATAGGTTTATAATAAGAATTATGTCTCGAAGATGGAGAATTAAGATGAAAATCTATTAACACTTTAGTAATATTTTGAATAATAATACCCAATAAATCATAAATTAATGTTATATTTTAAATTTAATTAAAATAATATGATTCATGACATTATATTTCAATTTATTAGTATATACACAACCTAAAGGAAACGAGTGGTGAATTTTCAAATGCCTAGAAAAAATAAAAGATAGACCAGAAATCCCCTACCTTAATTTTGTAAATCCGTCATTCATGTTCAAAAATCCTATATAAAAAATATAACTTTATTGTACATATACAGTATAAAATATTTATCATGGAATATATGATTTTATTATAGCCTTTTATTTAGGTTTCGGGTAATAACCACTTTTTTATATATGTTTTGATTAGTTATTTTTTGGTCCTCTTACATTGATCATGATTTAATCATATACATAATGTTAAATATGATATAAATATCATATATAATCATTATATATTTATTTATGTTAATCTATAAAATTTAGTGATAGAAAATGAAATACACCGTTCATGGAGACAATCAGTATTAGTACATATGAATGATGTTTTCATTTTATATTGGACTGAAAAATTGGGTGTTAAATGATATATTATCATTAAAGAATAATTTTTTTGTAATATATATTAGATATGTTCATTAAAATATCCTTATTACCTTCCATATAATTTGTTAATGAATCACATCGCTTCATTAGGTAGTCGTCCACCATACACATGAGCAGTATTATCATATTCCCACAAAATGTATTATGTAAAGGTATGTGTGTTGTAATAATTCAATAAGTATAAAAATATTAAAAATATCATATATAAAAAATTAATGTCTCATTAAAACCATAATTTAGATGTGTTAATGGAAAAATTAATTACATCAGTTCATGAGGTGACAATCTACCATACACGTGAATGGTGATTTCATAACCCATTTGATGGAAGTGGAGATAGTTGTAGGTCCTAACCTTAACATAAAAAATCATATTAAATTGAAGATACTGAGGATATAATATCATCATGGTATAATAATAATTAAATTGTGTGGATGAATAAATAAAACAAAAGTGCTCAATGATGAGTGTTAACTCTTTTTGTGATATCCTCCTTAGGTTTGAACCAAAATCCTTTGTTGGTTGTATTTATATCCAAAATAATTATTCTAGGATGATATTATTAATGTTTTAAAGTTATTTTGGTAGTTATTATCTTAAAAAAAGTTTTAATGTGTAAAGAGAAATTGAGAAGGGGTGGAATTTTATAATTGAGGGAAATATCACACTTGTATGTTTATGAAATAAATAATTCCACCCACATTTTTAAGGTCACAAGGATCTAATAATAGACCATTCTTAATTTTTACCTTAACTACCGAAAAGCATATTTACTATTTTAAAACTTATTTTTTTTATAAAAAATTAAGTTGAACTTATTCGATAATATAAAATATTTCTATTTAAAATATTGACACCATTTTTTCAAGTTACATTCAAATAATTGTCAAATTTTAACATAAATTTAATCACCCATACATGATGAGAAAGGGGGTTTTAAAGAGAAAAGCTTCAAAAAATATCTATGTCTGTAATATAAAAATTCAATATGTAATTGATTCAAAAGACATTAATTGGATTATAGGGTATATAATTGAAAAAAATTTACTTTAAAACTAATGTAAACTATAATTTAATTTTATATATAAATTAAACTAAAAGGCAGATTTCAATTAAAATTCAGTAGTTTTCAATATTCATCAAAAATTTAAACTTTTTTGGAAAATAAAACAAATTACCCTAATATAATTTTGAAATTTTGATTTCAAAATTGAAGTTCATTTTATCAAATAAATTAGCTATCATTGTGATAATTTAATTTTATTAATCTTTATAAAAAGAATCAAAAAATGAGAAAAGACTATTTTCGAAACATGGAAAAAAATTACCAAAATATTTTTATTATATTATCAATATGTTATATATATATATATATATAATATACACAATTTCAAAAAATTATTTATTTTTTATGTTTAATAGATAGGTTATAGTGGTTGTGGTTGAAAAACTATATTAAAAATATATCATGGTTTTTATAAATTTAATGACTTGTATACCACAAGATAAACTAGTGTTGTGTGTAGCATGAGAATAACCTTTTGTTTTTTTCAAAAAAAACTATTAACTTAGTGTTTCATATAACTCAATATATTAAAAAATTAATTAATTTCAAACACAATCATAGAAAATCATGGTGTTACATTTTAACCCACATATAATAAATTTCACCATCAAAATTGGTCACTCTGATAAAAATAAAGAAGGATAATCTTCCCTCATAATATCATAGCATTCCCCTTAATATTTCTGTAAATATAGGTTATTCTAAAAAAAATATTAACCAGGTGTGTGGTCTTATTTCATAGAAATTTCTCTATATGATCCAGAATCTATATAGGTTTTATTTTTAGAAATATCATGCTCCATGTGTAATATCTATAAGTTAAATATATATGAAAGGATGGGTATGTACATCTCCAATAGAGATATACAGATCACATAATGTAATTGAGGTGGGTTCGGTGGAAGCACTATGTTATAAGAAATGGTCTCGATACGATAGAGAATTTTAAAGGGATTAATGCACCTATAGATTAGTTTCCCTTTCTTCCCAAATCACATAAACTTATTCCATAGAGAATTTATTAGATATACCTAGTAACCAAATTCAGTATATAGATCACACCAGTGATTATTAGCAAAACTTTTTGACAGAATCTAAGACTCCTTAGTGAGTTGATCAATGGATTTAGCCTTATCCTCTATTTCTTCAACTATCTCATTTTCTTATAGAATTCATTCTCTAACTTCAATCCATATAATTGGAGATCTAAATTTCATTCAATATAGTTATTCATAAGTACATACGAGATTGATTCAGTGTAATCTATTATCATAAGAAAACTCAACTAAAGGAATCTGTTGATTCTAACCACCTTTTATATCAAAATAATAAAGTCAAAACGTATCCTATAGGGTTTTAATTGTTCTCTCAGACAAAGAATCTATCTGAGGATGATTCATAGTATTTAAACTCAACTACATATCAAGATCTTGGTGATGAATTTTCCAGAACATCAAGGTAATCCTCATATCCAAATCAGACATAATAGAATGTGGTACTCCATGAAACTGTACCACTTTCTATAATGTCTATTCAACAAATATTATCAAGTGAGATACATCCTCTTTTAGATTTGAAGTGTGAATTTTTATTAATTAAATGGAATATAACCCATATATAATTATTCCCATTATACATTTTGGGGATTCCAATGTCAAAATCCATGGTGATGGTTTCCCATTTCCATTCTTGTATGTGTGATGTATGTAACATCCCCTTATACTTTCTGCATTCATACATATCCTTCTGACATACCAAGCACTGAGATACTAACTCTGAGATATATCTCTTCATTCTATCCCACAAGAAATAAACATTCAAATCAATATGTATCATTGTACATCATAGATGAATAGAGAATAAAGAACTATGGGATTCCTCTAACAAATCCCTCTTCAAATCTGGTATGGATGAAACACATACACCATTCATGAACTATATCATTCCATCATGATCATGGTTAAACTCTGGAACATTTTTATCCTTCTTTTATAGCTCTATATGTCCCTTCTATCCCTTCTTAATCATTATTTTTATATATTTTTTAACATTCAATTGAGAAAGATAACATTTTCCCCCTTCCTTCAATTTTTATAAATCCATCGTTTGAAAATACAATAATATTGGATCTTTTTTTATCCTAATCAAAGATAAGTTAGAATGATACTTTTGACTCAAATCATCGACCACGTTGTCCTCCTTCCTAGGGTGGGAATCTCTTAAGAATTCATAATTTTTAATCATCTATAACCATCTTTTTTGGTTCATGTTCAACTCCTTCTATTTTAATATACACTTCAATATTTTATGATTAGTATATATATAAATATTTTATCCATAATAATAATGAATCCATGTATTTTATGCAAAAATTACCACTACGAGCTCCAAATCATGAGTTGGATAATAATTCCATCAATCTTTAATTTCCCTGAGAGATAATCTATAACCATTTAATTATTCAAAATAACACATCCCAATACCTTGTTGGATGCACCACTGTTTATTATAAACCCTTCTCTACTACAGTGTAATGTATGCACAAGTGTGCTGAGTAATCATCTCTTCAGTTCCTTGAAATTTTACTCACATTCATCTAGCCAGAGGAACTTGGCTCCCTTCGGAGATTACTTTGTAATAGGATTAGATAGTTGTGAGAAATTCTACCCAAATGATTGATTATATCCTCTTAAACCAAAAAATTATGGATCTTAGTCATAACGGTTTGTCTGGGCAAACATGAAATAGCTTATGTCATTGATGATAAACTAATATACCCTTTTTGAGATTTTATGATGTAAAAATGGAACCCTTTTCATCCAAAATTCACACTTTGTAAAATTTATATATATTTTGTCCTTCCTTAGAGTCTTTAGATCAATAATAATGTGATATTCATTATCTTCATTTCAATTAATTAGATAATAATATCATCATTAAATACTAGAATAAAGAGATCATGGAAATCTCTTAAAGAGTCGATTCATTAAATCTATTAATAGAATGGTGGGATTAATACTATTGAATGGAATTACTATATATTAATAATGTTCATACATTTTTCAAAATGATTTCTTGGGTATGTCCACCTTTTTGACACTCAATTGATGATATCTAGAATGAAGGTCAATATTGGAAAGGTATTATGCTCGACACAGTTGATCAAACATGACATTAATATGGAAAAGGGGATACTTATTCTTAATTGTGATCTTGTTTCTCTCCAAATAAACTATTCAAAGTCACATTTATCTATCTTTATTTTTAACAAAAATAATAGGTGAACCCAAAGGTGATGAACTTGTCCAAATGAATCCCTTGTCAAGGTTTTCTTGGAGTTTCTTCTTAAATTCATACAATTCAATATGGTCCATTTTATGTGGAGTCTATTGAATTGATATTGAACCAGGTTTGAGTTCTATTGAGAAATCAACTTCAAATTTTAGTGGAATTCCGCAAAACTTGTCATGAAAGACATAAAAAAATTCCCTCTCAATAAGAATATCATCGATGATGAGTTTCTCCCCAACAATCTAAGATAAACATCCCCTTTTAATGGGAATTAATACTAATACAATAGATGTGATCTCCATTGAAACCTGGTACGTATCGTTACATTGATATAAGATCATAAGTTCGTTTGGAATATCCAATGTGACTTCCCTTAATCAACAATTAATGTTGTATTTATGTATAGATATCTATTCCATGAAGAAGATGACATCAAATTAAACCATAAGAATAATGAAATGATTTGTTGGAATCCCATTCCCACCCACCTAAATCAGAGAGGAATCATATACACAAGATGTGATCATCGTACCGTTAGATATTTTCACTGGTAATTCTATATAAAATTATTTGGATGACATCTTTATAACCTTATAAATTTATTTATATATTCACGAATTATTAGACCCATAGTAAAATAAGACATTATCAGTACTAGAGTGGATGTTATGTCTACCATTCACCATGTTTTTATCTCACTTATATTCAAAAATCGTGATCATATGATAATTCCATTTCTATCTCATCTTTAGAAGTCATAGATGTCAATAATCAACACTTACTTTTATATTGGGGTATGTAATGTGTTTACTCAGTACATTTGAAACACTGGAATATGGGTGTTTCGTTCAATGAAGCTTTCTCTCTTTTCACATCTTTAGTTAACTTCTTCCCATCACTTCAAAAACCAATTTCCCATTGACCACTCCTTATAAACAAAAAAAATTCCTAGTCCCCTTAATTTCTACATTTCTTCTTCCAATGATTTGAAAACAAAGGAAATATCATCTATTCTCTCTATTGTTCATATATTGTCAATCAAAACTAGAAACATACCTGATTCCATCACATCTATGACCAAGGTTTATGAACACTATAGTGATAACTAATCATTTCCCATGGTTTTCCTAATACAATGGGAATAAAATTGATACCCCATCCCACATTACATGTCTAGTTATCCTATTCTTGTGGTTCCATTGCTCTCATGATTAACTTATTCCCCCTTGATCCCCAACCACCACATATCACCCCTTAGTGATCCTACTCCTCTGACACAGCTAGGCCACCTCACTGCTGACATGTATCTGATGTAGCCTCCCCACCTCCCTTCCAATGTGGCTTTGACACAATCTCTCCACCTCCCATATCTATTTTCACACTTCTCAACCTTATCAGATTCAATCTATAATATAAATCACACCTAATATCAACTCCTACTTCTCTAGTGGATCTCCCATCAGAATTTATCATGCCAATAACCTTTCCATTGCATACGTCACACAATTTCCCACCATGATACCCTAGGTTCTCCAATTTCTCTCTCTGAACTATAGTTCCAGTGATGTCAACTCTTAATCTTATCCCAACAGACCTCCTTATGGTTACTCCCTCATAATAGGTACTCTCCCAATATAATTTTTGAAACCATAATTTAAAAATAATATTACTCAAAACATTCTTCATATTAAACAATATGAATTTTAGTGTTTTGGTTCCAAATAAACAACCCTATCATTATTAAAAGTAATTTGTCTTCTCTATCCCAATCACCTAATCTTAAAGAAAATTGATTTGTCTCTCTATCTGAATGAATTTTTTTTCTTTTAATTATTCCATTTCAATGATTCATTATACTAAGGTTTGATATCTATACTACATGATTTTTTTTGTTAAGATGTATAGATCATGTACTCTTTCCCTCTTACTATGTGGGTATTCTGACCCACGTTCACTTTTCATATTTTTAATGTAGATTACTTGTAAATTATTTAGTATACTAATGTTCCTTATATATAATGTATTCAATATTTAAATATTACATTTAATTATATAAAAATCAAAACAGTATTTCTTTTTATCCTTGATGGTAATAGTTTTATATTACACATCAATTTTGATAAATTCCATCATGTTCTACTTCACAACAAATTTTTGTATATAATTTAATATTTATATAATTCATTATTAGTTTCAAATTGTAAATAATATTCTTACTTCTCTATAACATACACATCAAAATTTGTTACTTGTTGGAGATAAGAATTCCATATGCATTCAATCTACATTTATTTCACAATGACATTTTGATACGCAGCAACATTATGTGTAGTATACAATTTTTGAATGAAATTTATATTTTATTAAAATTAAAGTCCATTATAATTGTATTTTCTTATTAATAACTAATATTAAATATGTAAAATAAATTATGATATAAATTTTTTGGACACTTTTTTTTAAATTTAACACTAGCATAATCTAAAAAAGTGATGTATTATTTAATTCATATAGATAAAATCTTTCAAACTAAAAGGTGTTCATTATTATTTTATAATACAATGACAATTAAAAATTTATTATCTATAAATAAATGAAATTTATTAGAGATTCTTCTTGTTTATTTTTTTATTAATCATTCTTAAAGATGCTTTTTTAACACTATATTTTCTTTTAATAATCATCTTAATTTATGACTTTTAGTGGAAAAAATGGTTTGGGGAATCATAATTCTTAAAAAAATTATTGGTGCCAACTATTTGTACAGTGGTTGAATGTGTGAATGTATATGTATATGATGAATCATTACGATCAAGGTAGTTTCCATTATTTAATAAAGAAAATTTTCATTCCATATTTTTCAGAAAATTTTCTCTTTCTTATTTTTATAAAATTTATTTTGGTTTCAATGAAATCGATTTTAGGTGTAAGCTTGAAACTGGAGATATCATATTGGGTCCTATTCTTGAGTTAATGTATCATAGAATTAATGGAATTTATATTGACTTAGATTATTTTTATGAAGTTATATTTCTTGTTTTTTAATAGGTAAGAACTAAGTCATTAATGTAACACCTTGATCCCCAATGCCTGAAGTCGGTGCATTACTTTATTACATTAGAATAGACACAAACATTAAATAAAAAGGGATAGAGTAGTTAAGAAGTTTACTAAAACCATAATACCTAAATGATACCCATATTACAATGAGAAATATAAAACAATGTATAACAAACAAATATTAGCATCCATTAAATTAATATAAAGGAACCTTCTTCATGACCCTGGGAATGGAAACATAATAAGGCTAGGATCAAATAACTAGTAATTTTAAATAAATTAGAATAAATAATAAATTAATGAGATTAAATAAACATGGAATGTTAAATAAATGATAACAAATTCCATTATAATAACTAGATAAGGCATAATCAATATGGAAAAGAAAATATCAGAAACACATGCCGTTTAATAAATAAACTTCTAATGAAACTAGTCCATATATATTTCAAAAAAACAATTTCATGGATAATATTAATAATGAAATTCTCATTAAAGAAAATGATAAATTATTTTATGTCATGTTTTTTAGGCACAAGATACATTTACCTTCAATATTTATTCTCAATAATGTTTAAACTATTCTTATTTGACAAATTTACTCATCTCATGAGACTAGTGATACATCATGGGGCATGAATTATCCAATCTAAAACCCATAGGGACTTTCTTGAATAGTGCCCCACCCATTTCATAAATGTCCAAATAATTACTCTTATTTCAAATTATCAATTTAATTAATGTAAAACATACCTTATCACATGTCAGTAATAAATAAAAGATACATATTTGTGAATAATTCCCCAGTTAATCAAATGACTTTCAAAATGAACACCATATGTATAAATGGAATATGGTTTAAAAATTAATAATAACTATTGGATAATAATATTTATATTCAATATAAATTTAATGTAAAATAAAAATGATCAAACGGATGTGATTTTTTAAGAGAAAGTTAACAATTATAAAAGAAAGTGATATTGCAAAGATAACTTTTACCAATTTAAAATTTTCAAGTCAATCCCTCTTGGAAAAAATAAATCAAAGTAAATCCATGACTATAATGAATAAAAAAGTATTCATGATATAATTAATCAAATGGGTAGTAGATACACCACATAGAATTATTATGTGGTGAAAATGGTGTATTTCTCATCGAATGAAAAGTGAGACATGAATCTATTACCATATCCTTCCTTTTTGTTGTGTGGTATTTAAACTCATATATAGTGGTTTAAAATATGTTACTATCTTTTTAAAGAAATATAATCCTACTCATAATATTATATATTAAAATCTTATAATATCGTATTACCCATTCGTTTAACAATCATTCATTATTTTCACTTTTTTGGGTGTTATTTTCCTAGTTTTTCATGTATGTTTGGACATGTTACTTGTTGTTCTTCTCATATTTATAGTTATTTAATCTTATCTATTATTTAAACCATGGTTTAATTATCATATATACCCATTATATATGTATTTATAATAATGCATATGTAATGACCCAGGTATTTGTAGAATAATATTTTTTGATTTCAATTAATACTAATGAATAAGGTATCAATTTTATGTTTTAGGGGAAACATTTCCTGATATCTTACTCGACATTCACCAATGACCTTCACTTAAATCTTTCATTTCACACAACATTAACGTACACTGAAAAATAATACAATAATATTATTATTATTTTAAATGGTAGTTATCTCCTTGCCATTAGAAGGGAGAGAATGAATAGTATCAACTTAATTTTCAAATATAGTTTACACATGTTTAAATTATGATTCATTGGTTATCAAATTAATAAGAAATGGAAATAAAAACCAATTGAATATAATGGATGTGTTTTTATGAAAACCTAATTAAAAGAAAATAATTGTGTTTTCATATCACTCTTTGTGGATTTTTATTTAATGAAAAATAAATGATATATATTAAATATAATGTTTTAAATTTATCTTATATTTTTTCTAGATATTATATAAGAAGAAAATAATTTTTTCAGATAAAATAAGTATTTTTTGAAAAGAAATGTTTTACGGACTTTTCATAGTGAAGCCTTTATAAATCCACTTTTTAACACATTTTTTTGTTTTTTTGAAAAAATAAACTTCTTCATTAGAATCGGAACATCAAATTTTACTTTTGATGAAATTTTGGTATTTTATTCTATAGTTCATTTTTTTAAAGAATAGTGAAAAATAATGCATTCTAATTCAAAACTTCCTTTTAATCTAATTTATTTATGTAGTGAGATTGTAATTTTAATTTGATTTAAATTGTAATTAGATTATATTTTTATCATTTAATCTTGTATTATTCATTGGAAGTAATTTTACTTTTAAATTGAACATAAACGCACATCAATCATTTGATTGATTTTACTTCTTAAAAACATACTTTTTTGCTCTCACAATAGTAAGTAATTTTAAATTAATTTCTGCAAATTCTGTATTTTTGAATTTGATAAATTGGACTCCATATTTGGAATCAGTAAGTCCAAATTGGGTAAATTCTTAACTTTTATTTTTATACATTATGAATAGTAACATTAGTTTATATTTTATTTACTATGGTTAGAAGGTAAATCTGGTAAAATAAGTGGAAAATAATATTATAATAATATTAAATTAACCGAACACATGTCAAAACCCTATTGGATGAAATATTTTCATCCATGGTCATCATTGGGATGATATTACAGTCTCACGGAGCCACTGGTGTTTGAAAAAGACATTTAATTAATTTTAATTTATAGTTAAGTAAAATATAACATAAACATATATCTTTTACTGAAAACAATTATATATTGTCATATAAGTGATATATTTGACTATAAATTTTCATTATAAATATAAAATCATTTCCTACATAATCTTATTTTATTTTTAATTTTTAAACCTCAAATAAGAAAATTTATATATGACAAAATGATGATAAAGTTATAACATTATTAATGAATGTTTTAAATAAATGAGAATATAAAAATTAAACAAAATTTATTTTGAATCATTTTATTCCATATAGGAATTTTATGGATTATTATTACATTTTATATTTTAATTAATTAATATTTTTGTAAATAATCATGTTGTTATGGATTTTTTTAAAAAGCCGTGATATTAATAGTATATAAATTGACATAAATGAGTTTTTAAAACAAATACTTTTTTAGTAAATGATATAATAGTCATAAAAATCTATTTTTCTGCTAAATTACTAAGATAAGGTTTAACATATCATTAATTAACCACTTTAGAATTTATTATCAATTTCTAGTAACTATATTAATCATATATTATGAATATTAAAGAAGACATGGTAAAAGTTAAATTAGAAAACTAATGGCTAAAGATAAAATATAAGGCTACTTTTATGACCTAAAATTTTCTCAAACCAATTGAATGAGAGGATTTATACCCACCCTTCTCTTATATTCTAAATGTATCACTTTTTTGTTATTATAATTCAAAATTCAATTAATAATAAATTAATATTTTCAATCCTTCCTAAAGTGCCCCTCCTCCCTCTTATAAAAGGACACCACCTCTAACCCTTACTCACCCCTCTCAATCCCCCATGGAACATCCATACTCTCCCCAAATAAGCTCCAAAAATCACTATCTTAATCATATAAGCCTTAATTTTGGATGAAATCAATTAAATAAGTCCTTTTAGAAAATATCAAAAGGATTTACCTGATTTGAGGTGATATATTCTCTCAAGATTCTTTCATTTATTTTAATTATCCAACCCCCTAATCTCTCTTTATTCAACTTTTTTTATACCAAAAAAATTATCTCCAACATATTAGGTTGTTCTTATTAGAATTATTATAACTAAACCTACTCACACCTCCGTCTAATGAATATAGAACATACAGTTTCTGTAGACGGAGAACTACTGCCTCACAAAATGATGATTGTTCAATCTTCTCCTACCAACTATTATGATAGCCATTATGATTGAACTATAATTATATATGGTTTATATGATATTTATTTTCGTTATATTCTTCTGTAATTCCCATTTAGAACATACCATTATTCTTTTCATGTTGTAAAAATATGATAATTTCATTTGAGAAAGTATGAACTACCACTCCCTCAAAGTGATATGACTCGTTCATGCCATACATGGATCTTTAGAGGATGGAGTTCATGAACTTATATATTATATTATACTGAAATTATAATATACCTATGTATCATTTAGCTTTCATTCTTTATATATGAAATAAGAAATTAATGTAGTGTTTATGCATACGTACGACTTATGGTCTCCGTGAACGGTGCATTTCATTTCTTATATACAAATGTTATGGATTATTCTAAATACATATATACTTGATATATATGATATATATGATATCTAAATCATGAATATAATTCTGTATATAATGTAATTTTTAACACATGGGTAATTTTTAGTTATAACAAGTGTATTTTTTACTTAAGTTCTGAACATTGGCTAAATGTCCAATATGAACTTCAATAATTAAGTAATTGTTATAACAAGGTAATAAGTGATATAAAAAGAATAATAAACATGAAAATATTTTTTAAGTAATTATAAATTACCTGAAATTTTTTATTTAAGAAGAATAATGAACATACGAGATAGGTCAGACTTGAGGTAAGGGACTTCATCTCAATACCTTTTCATTGAGGCGTATATCGATAATATATACCTACTTATTTTTTATGGTGTATAATAAAACCCTTTGAATAATACTTTTATTCAAAGGGAATCCTTTTTTCTACGAATGTTTTTACAAAATGAAGAAAAGAACTATTTTTAACATATGTAGGGACAAGGACCTACCCACCGCTGTAATTGTTATATGGCTTCCTCTATTAGCCTTGATGTTTTTAAAAGGAAGAAAAATCACTTATTCCATTTTTTGGTGTTTTTCTATTGAAAATAGTTTCTGAAATGGATTATTTATTTTAATATCTTGATATTTTTTCTTGTGATTGAAAATCAAATGTTATAAGTGAAATATTGATAATTTCAATATTATATGTTTTATGATTATATAATGATACTTGGACATTTGATGGGTGGTTACATGATAATCCAAATGATGGGTGGTTATGTGATTAACCATAGATGGCTGGTTACATTGTAACCTCCAATGCATTGGTTATGGAAGTTGTTTGTATGGTGATTCCATTTAGTGATATGTGTGAAAGTGGACCATATGGTTATTCCATTAAAGAATGTTTTTGTCCCAAGTAACCTTTATATGCTATATGTTGTTTTATATGGGTTTTATGTTAAACTTTTGGTTACAAAAAGGGTAAGAAATGAGCTTATATTTAGTGAAGTGTTATTTCTACTTGTTTAAGGTGAAAAGTATTACTTTAGGATAAACTATTCATGTTTCACATGTTGTTTTAAAAAACTAACAGTTTTCTTTATCTATGTATCCCTTACTGAGATTTTTATGATCATCCCTTGTTATGAAATGTTTTACATAGGACATAAAGATTAATATGGTCGAGGATGGGATCAAGGAAAATCCATGTTGTCTTAATCATACAACTAGACATGTTTCTTTTTTTAAGTGTTTTTTGTTTTATGAAAAAAATGAATAGTGAGCGGAGATATCTACTTGTAATATTCTAGATGTTTTGTATAGTTTATGAACTAATTCTATAAAGTGATAAACCCGAAAGGGTCCTCAATGTGAATTATTATCTTATTTCAATATTATCTAATGTTTAATGTTGAGGCCTTACAGTTGGTATCAGAGGTTAGTTTAGATAACTTTAGAGGTTAAAGTGTTATTTAAGCATAAGTGTGTTTTATATAACCACAATTGTTAGCATATTATAAAGAGTCATAATAATTTTAGATAAATTGAAGATGTTTAATATAACATTAAGAAAGATATCTTAGTTTCTAACCTTATCATAAGGTAGTTTATGATTATTTTACTAATATACTCACACTGACCTTTTTGGTTTTAGTAAAATGATGGATCTTGTAGGAACCAAAGTAATAATGGATGTGAAGGAACTGTGGTGGTTTTATGAATAAGAAAACAAAAGAAATAGTAGTTTCAATGAGAACAATTGTGGTTATTCTTAACCAATTATCAAGAGTCGTGATTGACCCCTTGATCCTTGGTGATTTTTCTATGGCATCATATATTCTAGAAACAAATCCCTATGAAAATTCCGGGAATAATCATAAAAGTAAATATTTTCAAAAACCGATGTGTCAAGGATGTGGAAAGAGACACTTAGGAAAATTATTCAATGGGATAGGAGGATTTTATATATGTGGTAATGAAGGTCGTAAATAAATAACATGTCATGTAAAAACAGAAGCATCCAGTTGAATCTAGGAAAGGTAAAGAAGTTCTTCCTGATGAATCAATTAAATGTTTTAAATGTGGTGTGCATGGTTATTAAGAAAATATATTTAATTCTATGAAGGTTCTAGAATGGGTCAAAAATACCATATAAATGTATGTTTACCAATACCTAATTCTTTTCTAGTTGAGGATGAAAAAATTAGCAATGACCAATGAAAGGTAAGTATTATTTTTTAGATGTTGTTTTGATATTATTGAATCTTAAGATATGATTCATTATTTTTTTCGTAGGATATAATTATTTAAGAATAAGTTGGAAAAACCTTTAATGGATAATGAATAACATTGAATGAGTAAGAAGTCTACATATAAGGTATTCAAGAGTTATAGTAGATTTTAGGATGATGAAATGCTTAAAAGTATTAAGGCTATTATGATTATGTGATTACTTTGGAATATTTTTCTAGTTTGTGTTACCCAAAATTTTGATATGTGAAAATGTTATTCAAGGAAGAATTAACTTTTATTGTGTGGACATAATTGAAAACCATAGGGGTTCATATGATCTTTTCTTTTTGTGGTTATAAATGATTTTTACATTTTGGGATGAAAAATGAATGGGATTAGATAACCTTGAGGATAAAATTTTTTTTTTAAGGAAATTATCTTATTTTTTTAGAATGTTATAAGAATGGTATGGTTTTATAAAAATTACAACCCACAGGATGGGTGACAACCCATCGTGTTCAGCAAGGACATGGGAATCGATCCCACAACCCAAAGGCGACAAGGGTGCATCGTCTACCACTGGCCTACGTGATGTCCTTTGTTAGTATGACTAATTATTTTTAGTTAAATGATTTTATGGATCAAGAATATTTTGATTTTGGGAAATTATGATTTATAAAATTGATGTCCTTACTATGGGAAAATGATTCATTGATTAAGTGATAGATATTATTTTGGAAGACATTTGCTCTTTTTGGAACACTATATTGCTTTGGAAAATAGAATATTATGGGAATTCATTAGTGGAGTAATGACGGGATTTTATTTTGGAAGAATATATGTTTTTATTTTGGACATCGAAATATTTGGGTTATTTATGGAAAAGATTAATATATCATATATAATATATTATTAGGTTAATTACATTTAAGTATTAGACATTAATAGTAGTCGATGTTATTTGGAGATAAATGTTATGATTTACCGTGGAAGAATATGTGATCAAATTCTTCTGAATTTTTCGTTTCACTCTTATTTTTGATTATTTTGAACAATTTTAAGAACTTTTGTTTGTCAAATGGTCTTTGTTTAACTTTGGGGTATTTTTTGTTGAATTTTAGAGATTAATAGAAGTATTTTATTTTATAAAGGACTATTATTTTTGGGGATTATCGGATATTTTACTAACCATTTTGGTTTTGGTTAATGTATAAATATAGGCTAAATATATAGTTCATCTTTTATGGATTATCTGATTCCCAAAATGTCGATTCTATCACTTCAGGTGTGACCAAGTAATCTTGGATACTCGTCTTTTGGAGAAAATAAAATTTTGTGGTAGATATTTGTTAAAGGATGGTAATCTACTTGACAAGTATATTTCCTTAAGATAATATTCAATATCATAAATAAATTATCCAAAATTATAAAAGGGAACTTAAAACAAAAAAAAATTGTTCATTTAATTTCTTACTAGTGAATCAAATACCTTTTAACCTTTCACAAGTTTGTGGTTTTCTACTGGATAAATTTGTTCTGATAATGTTTTCTATCATTCTCCATCAGAATTTGACACTTTGTTTCTCTTCCATATCCATTTTTTCATACATGGATTCCTAGTTTTTTTTATCTTTTGTGACATTTTTACTTCTTTTTATTCCTTTTAAATTGATAGTTTTATTGATCCTATATTCGATGTAGGACTTTCAATGAATTTTCCAAGACCAATTCTGAAATTGTAAGGACACAATTTCCAAAAGGGATAAGGATGTAACGACCCTGGTATTTATAGAATAATAATTTTTGGTTTCTATTAATAAATATGAAAAAGATATTTATTTTCTGTTAAAGTGGATTATTTTTATGATAGAGTACTCGACACGCAACAATGGGGTTCTCTGAAATCTTACATTGCACAGAACATTTAGTTATACTGAAAAATAATACAATAATATTATTATTATTTTAAATTTTTGTTAAAGCTTAGAAATTGGAATGTCAAGAATGAATTTTTTCAACCGATTTTTGAAATATGGTTTACACATGGTTAAATTATGATTCATTTGTTACAAGATTTATTTGAAATAGAAATAAAAACCAATTGAATATAATGGATTTTTTTATGAAAACCTATATAAAATATTATAATTGTGTTTTTATATCACTCTTTATGAATTTTTATTTAATGATATATATATGATATATATTCAATGTATTGTTTTAAATTCATCTTATATGTTTTAAAGATATGATATAATAATAAATTCATTTTTTTCAGATAAAAGAAGTATTTTTAGAAAAATACATCTTCACTTCATTTTGATAGAGATCCGTTTTTAAATCTATTTTTTGACACCTTTATATGTTTTATATGAAACAAATTACTTCATATTTAGAATCGGAACCTCAAAATTTATATTGGATAAAATTTTGGTATTTTGCTGCTAAAGTACATTTTTTGAATTAATAGTGAATAATATTGCATTTTAATTCAAAACTGCCTTTTATTTTAATTTATTTATTTAAGTTGATGGTACTTTTAATTGATTTTAAAGTGTAATTGGATTATATTTTTATCATTTAATCCAATATTGATCATTGGAAATAATTTCACTTTGATATTGGACATAAACACATGTTACTCTTTTGATAGTATTTACTTCTTCAAAACACGTTTTTTTAGTTTTGACAATTGGAAAAAATTTATATTAATTTCTGCAACATCTGGGTTATGAATTTGAAAAAATGGATTCCATATTTTGAATCATGAGGTCTAAATTTAGTAAACAGTTACTTATTATTTTTAGACATTACGAATAGACACTTCAATAAATATTTTATTTACATTATTAAAACGAAAATATGGTAAATAAGGGTATAAAATATTATTATAATAGTATTAAATTACCCTAACACATTTACTAACCCTATTGGATGAAATATTTCCAACTATGGGAATCATTGGGACAATTTTAGGACCTCATGGGGCCACTTGTTTGTGAAAATGACATTTAATTACTTTTAATTTCAAATTAAGGAAAATATAAAATAAACATATATCTATTACTAAAACAATTTTATATGGGTTTATATAATTGATCTAGTCAAATATAAATATTAAATAGAAATATAAAAATATTTCCTACATCATGGTATTTTATTTTTAATTTTTTGACATCAAATAAATAAATTTATTTATTACACAATGATGGTGTAGTGATTACCTTATTAATAAATGTTTTAAATAAATGGGATTATTAAAATTAAAATGAATTTATTTTGAAACATTTTATGTCATACACTGATTTAATTGATTATTATTACACATTATATTTTAATTAATTATGTTTTTTCTAAAGAATCATGTTGTAATGGATTTTTTTTAAAAGTCATGATAAGAATAGTATATAAATTGACAATATTGAGTTTTTGTAGAAAATACTATTTTATTAAATGATATAATAGTACTAATAATATATGTCTCTAAAAAATTACTTTTATAGGTTTGAAAATGTCACCTATGATCCACTTTAGGATCTATTGGCATTTTATGGTAATTATATTAACCATATAGTTTGAATATAAAACAAGACATGGTAAAAGATAAATTAGTTAACCAATGGTTAAAGCTAAAAGATAAGGTTAATTTTATGACCTAAACTTATCTAAACCCATTTTATTAGAGATCTTAGACCCATAATAATCTGATATTACAAATATATCTCTTTTTTGTTATTATAATTCAAAAATCAATTAATAATAAATTAATATTTTCAAACTTTCCTAAAGTCCCCTGCTCCCTCTAATAAAATGACACCACCTCTAACCCTTACTCAAACCTCTCAATCCCCCTTGAATGATTTTAAATTTAACCTAATAATCAACCAAAATCCCTCACTTCCTCCTAAATGCATTAATTTGTAATTTTTCAATTAAAGATGGCCTTTTATCTTAAATCAAAAGGAGTTGCCCGATTTGAGGTAATGTATTCTCTCAAGATTCCTTCATTTATTTTCCTTCTCCATTTAACTAAAATATATTTATTCAATTATTTTATAGCCACAACATTATCCAAAATATAATCGGTTTTTTTATTATATGTATTCGAACAAAACATACACACACCTCCGTCTAATGGATATAGAACATACTGTTTCTGTGAATGGCGAATTACTGCCTCACAAAATGATGATGGTTCAATATTATCCTACCACCACATATTGTGGTCATTATGATGGAACAATAATTATATTCTATATTTATGATATTTATTTTATATTTATTCTTCTGTAATTATCACTTATAACATACCATTATGATATTCATGTAGTATTAATATGATAATTTCATTTTTGGATGTGCGGACTACCACCCCATTAAAGTGATATGACTCATTCATGAAATAAATGGAATGTTTAAAGGATGGAGTTAATGAATTTATATATGATATTATACTATAATTATAATATACATATGTATTATTTATTTTTCATTACTTTAAAAATGACAAATAAATGAAAGTAGTGTTCAAGTGGACATACGGCTTACCGTCTCCAAAAATAGTGCATTTCATTTCTTCTATCCGAATTCTATGTACTATTATAAATAAATATATACTATATATATATGATTTATATGATATCTAAATAATTAATATCATTATGAAGATAATGTACTTTTTACCACATGGACAATTTGTAATTATAACAAGTTCATTTTTTACTCAAGTTTCGAACATCAGCTAAATGTATGATATGAACTAAAATAATAAAATAATAGTTATTACAAGGTAATAAGTGATATAAAATAAATAATAAACATGAAAAATATTCTGAATCAAGTAGATATTAACTTATGTATATTATCCAGAAAGAACAAGGAACATACGAGACAAGTTGGCTTGAGGTTAGGGACTTAGTCTCAATCTCCTTTCATTGAGGCCTATTTCAAGAATATAGACCACATTCTTTCAAAAGGTTTATAATAAAACCCTTTGAAATTTACATTCAATCAAAGGTAATATTTTTTCGATTAATCATTTTACTAAATGATAAATGTAAGGTTTTTAACGTATGTGTCGACAATGACCTATCTGTCGTCGTAATTGTTATTTTCCTTCCTCTATAAGACTTAATGTTTACGAAAGGGAAAGAAATACCTTATTCTCTTTTTTGTTGTTTAGGTTTTGAAAATTGTTTTTGAAATGTATTGATTATTTCAATATCATGAAATTTATTGATTATGTCAATATGTTGAAATGATTTCTTGTGAATGAGAATTAAATGTTATTATTGAAATATTGATATTTTTAATATTTTATGTTTTATGATTTTATAATGGTAATTGGACATTTGACGGTGGTTAAGTGATAAAACAAATGATAGGTTGTTCTGTGATAACCCAAGGGTGGGTGGTTATGTTATATCTTCCAATGCATTGGGTATGGAAGTCAGTAGTGTGGCTATTATATTTAGTAATATGTGTGGAAGTCAACCTTATGGTTATTACATTTAAGTATGTTAATGTCCCAATTGGACTTGATATGCTATACGTTGTTTTCTATGGTATTTATGGTAATTTTTTGGTTAAAAAAGGAAATCAATGAGATTATATTCAGGTAAGTGTTTTTTCTACTTCATTAAGGTGAAAATATTACATTATGATAAAGTATTCAGAGTTTACAGGTTGTTTTGAAAAACTAATACTTTTCCTTCATTATATATCACTTACTGAGCTTTTTATGATCATCCCAGGTTTTTAAATTTTTTTCACAGGACTTAATGATGAATAAGATCAAGGAAGGGATCAAGGAAAAGTCATGCTATCTTAAACATGGAACTATACATGTTTCTTTTTTTAAGAGTTTTTATTTTATGAAAAAATGTGATTTTGAGTAGAAGTGTTTAATTATAATATTTAAGTTCTTTTGTATAAGTTATGAACAAATTCTCTAAAGGTATAAAACTAAAAATATCCTCATTGTAAATTATTTTCATAATTTGAGATTGTGTAATGTTTAAGGCTGGAAACTTACACCATAATATTTGGAGATAAGAAAAGGAATGCACCATTTATTGAGATGGTAGGTCGTACATATACATGAACGCTAATTCCATTTATTTTTTCATATTTAAAATAAATATATATATATATATATTATAATTATAGTATTATATATTTTTCAAATATTTTTCATTGTAATTCCCAATCATGATTTTTGGTAAACGAAAAACGAACAATAATAATTCTGTGATGTGGTACTTCGTCGTACAAGAACAGTAAGTCATAACCGATTAAAATAAAGTGTGTGTAAGTGTAGGTAGTAACATTAGAATATCAAAATATTAGTATATTTCAGATAATTATTTTAATATTTAATTATTTAATAATAAAATTTATGTGGTTGGAGAATGAAAATTAAACAAAAGAGCTTGTGAAAGTATGTTACATCTTCTTTGGGTAATTCAATTTTGTTTGAATCCAAGGGATTTCATGGATGCCTTTATACCAAAAGGATGATTCCATGGTGAAGGGAGGTATATGGGAAGATTATTTTAACATAGTTTTAGTGATCCAAACTTCTTGATATTTCTGAATTAATGGGAGGGTTTACTGTCTTTTATAGTAGAGGAGGAGTTCCATTCTTGTAAATTTTTGGTAATGGAACTCCAACCAAATGATTCTTAGTTAATATTTTCGCAATAATAGTCCATATTAGATCCAATGGAATATATGGTCAACGTTTACCAATAAAATATTTTTTACAAGTAAGTAAGTCTTTTTGCGCTTTAAGTTTTAGTTTTAATCCTTTGTTAAGCTAATATTTCTCTTAATCATTGTAGTTGATTTTGATAACATTCACTAATATTTTTAGTCATATTATATTTTTAAATCATTAGAAATTATAAATTATTATGATTACAAATATCAAATCCATTTTTCAAATTTATATCATAGAAGTGGTAAAAAATAATTTAAATTCAATCCAGCATATGAGGCAACAAAGTGGGGTTTTAAAGTAAAAATGTTCAAATGTTTGGTAAGTTTTCATATCCAATTTCAAAGTTAAATTGATTCAAATGAAATAAATTGTATTAATGGATGTACAATTTGAATAATTTAAATTTAATTCAATAAAAACATAATTTTAACTTATAAATAAATTCGAAAAAAATAACCTTGTTGAATTAAAATTTAGTACTTTAACTATTCATTAAAAATGAAACTTCGTAGAGAAATACCAAAAATTTACCCTAGGATAATTATGAGGTTTTTATTTCAAAAATGAAGTTTATTTTGACATATGAAATTTATAAATTTTCCCAAAAATTTATTTCAAATATGTTCCCCATTTTAAAGCGGTAAAAGTTCTGTTATAAAAATATGTGTTTTTGTGCATAATATAGGGTTTATTCTTATCTTATTATTATAAAATAAATTGGACGAATATAAAAATATTATATAACAAAAATATTATCATATGTTAGTTAATACAATTAATAATCACTAATTTAATAGCTATGATAAGACTCATTATATTAAATAATAATATTTTAGTAATATATTATTATTCAGTAAAACATGGCCTTGTGTTTAACATATGCTATCAAAGAATTTAATTGTTACATGAAACACAAGATAACTCATTATTTCATGCATTACAAGATATATTATATATTCCTTTTATTTAAAATATTAAATGTATTGTAATATCTCAGTATATTATAATCCCTTATAAGTTTGGTGTCGTATGTCATACATGATATATAATAAAATGTTCTTACTTTATATTTTTGAGGAATTACATTATCTACACCTTAAATAAATTGCATCCTCTCAATTTAACCTCAATAATGGTAATCAAGCGATTTATATTTGAAAAAAACATTTATTGGAGAACCACATCATAAATAGGGTTACTAACACATCTTCATAATAATATTGAAAGGGAAGTACAATGGTCATGTGACTAGGATCCATAGTAGAATAAAAATGTTGGGAAAAGGAAACATGGATATGGATGAAAAAACTAACAATCATGTTTTGATGAAAAGATATAAAGTACATGTTTAGGAAAAAATTTATGAACAAAAAGCCTTAAACCACTATTATGAGAAAGGTTAATGATATCATCAAAAATGATGATAATAGGATTTTTTCAAGTCCATTTTTCATATATTTGAGAAATTATTCCACTTTATAAAAATATAATTAAATATATGTTGGTATTTCATAAACATAATCCTATCCTTTGGTTGTGCCTTGAACTATTTTTGCATCGTTTCATAGCACAAAATTCATCATATGGTGAAGTAATACATTAACCTCTAAAACCTCATCAAAATATCAACATAAACCATTTCTTAAATGGATAAATGTTTTACAATATCTTTTCTAATAGTTTAGAAGTAAAGTCATCATATTTCTAAAATGGTTATATCCAATAAAATGAAGTTGGTTTTAATTGTTAAATACCAAAAATATGACTATGATTGTGATTTTAATTTACATAAAACCAGATTGAAAACATGATTGATTATTATTCCTCAAATATAACATTTATTATTCAATATACTCTATAAATCCAAAAAATATATAAACTCCATCAATGATAGCATAAACTACTTTTTCAATAAATCATTACTTAATTCCAAGGATGTCTTCCATTACCTATTTACGTTATACAAACCAATAATTTATTTAAACAAACATAATTATCTTAGTATTAAGAGAATATTAAGGGTTATCTTTCTCTTAACTACATGTTTTCGAAAAATGATTTACTTTCGATTAAATCACTTTTTTTGGTACCATTCAACATGTGATCTCCAATTATTAATGAAGTTGTACTGAATTACAATCCTTATATATTTCATAACACTTTTATCCAGTATATAAATGATAAAATAATGAAGTAACATAATTATTGATTCAAGAAACAATCCCATTAATCATTCCATTTCAGTTGTATCGATAACATAAGAATGAATTTGATTCCTCAACTTCATTGGAGATATATTATATTGAAACATGGGGAATTTGTTTGCATATTGAAGCATATCATTGTAGTTGAAACACTAAATAGTTTTTTTTATTTTTCCCTTTTCATTCTTTTTCTCGATGACCCTTTTCTCAACACTTATAAAAACTCTGCTTCTATTAAGTCATTTTCCATGATGATTCTTTCATCATTTTTCAAATGATGGAAATTTATTCATCATTCCCTTTGATGAATTATTTTTCTTTTGGTGTTCATGTGAACACTTCTTATCATTAATATAATTGAATATATTTTTATTAGAAAATTCCTTCTCTATTTTTATGTTACATAAATTATCTCTTCATATGATGAAATATTATGTGAAAAAATCTTTCTTTATAGATTTATCTTAAGACCTTAAAAGAAGTGGTCATTCTTTCACTCTATGTTTTATGTAATCAGTTGTGGTCACAACCCCCTCTCTCCAAATATATTTTAATTAGGGGGATAGATAATGACCCTGGAGTCCCACACCGAGTAGACCCTAGGATGGTGACTAGCATCGAGGGCATATAAATCCTATGATATGGGAGGCATTACCCTCTATAATAATATAGGATTTGGAAATAAGATGATTCTTCTATACAAAATCCAAGAAATAATATAAAGTAAATCCAAAACTATCTCATGTACATGTATAAATAGAAATGATATAGATAAAAGTAACCAAATTAAATACCCAAATGTAATGCTATAGCAGTGACACAACAACTGTTAGGGATCAATGCTAGTAATTTCCGACAAGGTCCACAAAATACTCTGGGATACCTGATAACATTTTTATATATGTAGGGTGAGAATAAAAGTATACTCGGTAGGAAAACCAAAGTATCTCATTAACATGTGAATTAATCATACTAATGTACCTGTGAGAAAATAGCAGAACCAAATAGCACCTATAAAGGTAAACTAACCATCCCAACCTCACCAAGGAACGTTCACCGAATAACACCAGCCACGTAATATAATATAACTTGAATAACATTTATAAGGGTTCTTGGAACTTATTTACCACTAGTTTACCACTATCACACCTAATTTCGTACTTCTTGGTGCTTCGATATCTTCTGTATACCACACCACCCCATAGGCACAGTCACAACACACCTCACCCATAGGCACTTCGGCCCAGTACCCCACAAGCATAGCCACAACACATCTCACCTGAAAACACATGTGCCCTAATATAATCACTATTAGAACAATAGTAGTATGGTATCATAAAAATGTCAGACATCAACCTCATTTACTCATCCTACCATGAATGAACCCCACTGTAATTCTCCCCCAAAAGCATGGTCATATCACATCCCTATCAAAAACACCTTGGCCACCACCCCACAAGCATGCTCACATCTCCCCAAAAAACACCTAGGATATCACAACCACTATCTAAAGCACTAATAGACCATTGGTCATCATAACTTGTGAAAGAACTACCTAGTTTGGATGAAATAAAGGGAAGGAGCAGGCACTCGTCCATGTGTACACCTCACCAGATGTTTGAAAAAACACACCATGTCTGACTATGAAGGTGTCATCACATAGTGCATGACGTAGGTGGGTGCGTATTAAAATCTCAATATTATACAAGTATATATATATTATCAAAACTTCTTTCCATTCTATGTTTTCAAAAAATAAATAACTAACTCAAAACAATGTTACTTTTGATGCCGCCTCTAAATACATAACACCACACAAGGAACCATGATCCACATACGTGTTTCCAACCAATTTCATTTAATCATCTCTTTCTTTTCATTATTTAGCATCAACCAAATTTAACCAAAAAATCCACCTACTATTATTTATTATCCATTTCCATCCCATTAACCGAACCATCCCAAGTCATTTCAGTCATTATTAACAATTTATTCCATCACTACAGGTGTATCTAGCACAATGTAACCAGCACCCCACCCCCCCCCCCCCAAAGCACAGACAACAAAACACCTTTCTTACCCAAAATAATGTCCCAAAAAATCATATTCACCCCAAAATATCATCTCAATAACCATCTAGAAACCCCAAAATCACCACCAAAAAATAACCACACTACCCCACAAAAAGTACAGCTGAAAAACCACCCCTCTCGCTCAAAAGCATGGCCCACATGTCACCTTTATTACCCAAATTCATGGCACAAAAAACATCATCCAAGAAACCCCTAGCCACACATCACTATCCCAAAAGCACGTCCATACATAAAAACACATTGAGGTCATTTTATAGTTTTACAAAGTGGTTTTTACAATAATTCACTTTAATTTAATGGTGTTATCTGAAAATCCATAATCCTAGTGAAACCATTTTATTTTCACAATATAAGTGGTTAATCAATTTCCATTTTATGGTGATATCACAACAATCACAACATGTGAAACATTGATATCTCATATCATCCAATACAAAAATATACCCCAATGGGCCCAATTTTCAGCATATCCACAAGCTTGTTCAATCCACAATATCATAAATAATATCAAAGTTGTAAAAGAATGAGAATCAAACCTCATTTAGCCATTTCAGTTTTAATTTCACAAATTATTTATCTTTTATTAATCCAGTATAACCGTAACTGATAGAAAAACAAAATCAATCCTCTCCCACATGATACAAAATAAAGAGAAATGAGGGAGTCCTTACTTCAATGAAGCATTGCTGACTCAATGTGCACTAAATGGTGAAGAAGAATGCCCTCAAACCAAAAAACCATAGAAACTATAAATAATCCTACATTACACACAAATATCCTTAAAAATATATCTCAAAAAACCCAAAAACAAAATGCACCAACATTGAAAAACTCTGAAGAAGAATTGAAGGAAATCAACCATGAAGAAGGAAGGTCTTACCAAAGATTGACAATGAACCACCACTGGGATAAATAGGTAAAAGTAGGACAAGAGGTCTTGATGAACTCATCAGGGAACCAAGGGTTCACCCAAAATGAGAAGAAAAAGAATACACACCTGAATGAATGGAAATTTTGATGGAAAACAACATTTATAACAACACTGCATTGACGGTTTACCCAACCGGTAATCCCCTCTCATGTTGTATAATCCTTAGGGTTCGGTTTCCCTGGAAAACATGTTACTTTTTTATTATTTAACCTCAAAAATATACATGTGATGAACAGGACTTATACTATCCATGAACCAATAATCAAATAATATAAACTATACATGGAATTTCTTTCCTGTAGTAGCTCTGTAGCACCTCCAACTTCAACTAAGTAAACCTGAAACCTACCACGAACACCTCCAATGCAAAAAATCGGAAAAGTAACATACCAAGAGGGAATGGACCATTACATAAGATCCAAATCCAATGATTCTATTACTTAGTAATCCAATACCATGTCTATAAGGAAAGAGTTCTAAAAAACCACTCAACAAGATGCCTCTCAAGGATCGTTTCATACCTCAAACTCTAACACCATCTTAACACGCCAACCCAAAAGACCAAAAAACACCATTCACAACCTAACCACCAAAACCACAGGCTACCACCTCTCACAAAACTACATTTTCAAACAAACATTTCAAATATATATCAACCTCCACGCATCCCTAACAAACAAAAACTACAACCTGTGAACCGCACCATTATAAACACATGAGTCCGAGAAATTCAGTCATCCTTATCAAGATACTATCTACTCTGAACGCCATTGAATTTCCCTCACAGGTTTTACTGAAACATAGTTATTGTGTGTCGATTTGGAATATATTCATTCCATTTTCATATGTTGTAACTTTGTCACACGTCACACAACACTCATCACAACCCAAGGAAAAAAACACCGCAAATAAAACAACACGATCACAAAACAAGATAGTGTAAAGAAAAACTCAAAATAATTCTAGGTTCTAATCATGAATTTGTGTCTCTCACTCCCAAGTACTCTAGTCCAATCCACCATGACCCATGAACACATGAAGAAAAGTAATTGTAAGTCCATAAAGAGCCTTCTCTTAGAGATATTGGATCTCTGGTAGCCACTACACAAACATTGTGTTATCCTATATATCCAACACTCCATATTCAATGATGTGGTATCCATTCCAAAGATACTGGTGATGTTGATAGATGTAGAATACATGATGGATCATCTCCAACTGAAGTCGAAATTTCTACTGATACACCACCTCTCCAACGTGCCCCAACACCACAAAGGGCCTAATAAAATAGGGAGAAATCCTACTCTATCTACCAAACCTCAAGTACCCATGTCTAGGGGAATCCATAAAGAATGCATGTCCCCCAACAACAAATTACATGGGCATCCTTCTATGATCACAATAAGACTCCTACCAGTCATGTTCTTCTTTCATCCTCTCAAGAACAATCTAAACATTCTATATCATTCTCTAAACAACATTAGGACCAAGAGAGGTTGTATCCCTAACCTCCATCCATCACAATGGTGAACGACATAGTCTCCCATAAAAATACTTAAATAAGTCTGTGATAATGGAATAGTGATAGTTATTACTATAACAAAACTCTACCAAATGTGGTTGTCGTACCCAAGATCAACTAAAATCCATATCACACGCCTGCAACATATCCTCCAACTTATGGATAGTGTGCCCTGCCTACCCATCTGTATGATAGTGGAAAATAGTGTTGATTTGTAAATATTTTCCAAGATCATGTTATAATATCCTTCATACTTTTGAGGTAAACTATGTGTCCATATCCAAGATAGTGTATATTATAAATCCTTGTACATTTAACCTGGAATCCAAGTACCTCTTTACAAAAGCATCCACTGCACCTGACTCTTTGATCACTTATAAGTGGGATAATTTTATCAACTAATCTAAGACCACCCAGATAGAATCACAACCTTTATGAGGTTCGGTAACCCTATGAAGAAATCCAGGGAGACTTTATCACATTTACACTTGGAAACATCTAAGGGCTGTAACAAACCACAGGGAACAGATTTCTCGATCTTTACCTTTTGGTAATCTACACACATTTCCATTTACTCCACCACTTACTGTTGAATCTTGTACCACAAAAACAATATATTCGGGACACATTACATCTTGTAAACTCTTTGTTTTACTTAAAAATGTGATTTTTTGAAACTCATGGGGGACACCCCCACTCATCACTACGAGAACAAACAACCTCCCACAAATCAAAATCTAGTTCCAACAGTCCCTCTAGAGCATCAATATGTCTAAAAAGTTTCCGAATCACCTCTATTTATGGGTCCCCCCATTGAGACTCCTCCACCTACTACATCAAGGAATATTGTATCATCATTTGAAACAAACAACCTCTTCCATCATTCTCCTTCTCATTTAAGTGCAAGGATGTCAAATCCCATATTTCTCTCCTAGAATCCCCATATTCTCAAAAAACCCCCCTTCCATTACTTATTTAAAAATGTATCGTCAAAATATTCATTTTCCTACGGTGTTTTTATCTAAAAATCATAATCCGGAAGAAACTCCATTCACATCTGATATTTCAAGTTCAAATAATATTAGGAAAAGATATACCTCAAACATTTCTTATATGTGAAGACCAAAAAGGGCTCCCTACTGAGGTAATGCTACCAAAAAATTATTATAAAAACAAATTCTTCTAGATCCAGATCATCGGTGGAATAGTTATTATCATGGTGATTTAAAAACCTAGACCCCTAATAGATCACCACCCACTACTGCATCAACATTCATCCCAAACCATATGTGAAGCATCGCAAAACACCTCAAACATCACCCACTCCATAGGAAACTAAATTAATGGAAAAAACCCCACTTCCCCTTCAAGTAAATGAATGATTAATGACATTGATCATTCCAAAGAAAAGCATGTTCCTTTCTAGTCAAATCTATCAAGGATGTAGTGACTAAAAATAAAATATGTACGAACCTCATATAATAGCATGTAAGACTGTGGAAATTGCAATCCTCGTCGACCTTCTGGGGTTATTCCCAAGAAAAAACTACTTTTACCTTCTATGGGTCTACTATCTCACCCTTCTCAGACACCACTTGCTTGAGTAAATGAACTGTTAATTTTTAAAACATATACATGAACGACATTACATAGTACTGGTGGCGTTAAAGAACATTCAAGAGTGTTTTGATATGCTTGGTATGCTCCTCCTCTGACATTGAGTATATCAAGATATTATCGATTAATATGATGAAGAACTGATCTAGGATCTCATTAAACTTGGATTACATAAGCCTTATGAACATGGTTGGTGCGTTTGTAACATTGAATGAATAGACTATAAACATGGAGTTTCAATACCGAAATATGAAGGTAGCCTTATGGATATTTCCCTCCTTTACCCTCAAATAGTGATATCCTAACCATAGATAAATATTAAAAAACAAACTCACCCCACTCAACTATTTTAAAGGATCATATATCCTTGGAAGATGGTTGTAGATTTTTATCATCATCTTATTCAAACATTAGTAGTTTATACAAAACCTTATACTGTTGTCTATATTTTTTGAGAAAAACACTATATCACCCTAAAATGAAACACTGGGTGGATAAAGCCCTTCAAAATCATATTGTATAACTATACTCTAATCTCCCAAAACTCATATTGTTCCATTTGATATGGATCTATCTATATCAAAGAAGCACTAGTATATAAGTGTATCATGAACTCAACATCATGTAGAGGGGGTAGCATCACAACATCCTTGGGAAAAACATCCAAGAACTCTTCAACCAACCTGGGAACCATTACCATACCAGCATCCACTAATTACATTGACAACTCATCCATGAAATAAAGAAGGGCATCCACTTGACGATTACCCACCTGATAACATTGATCACCAATGAAAACCATACATTGTCCATCCACATATAAAAAACCCAATCTTCTATAGAAGTAGTTGATGAAATAATGTCAGAAATAATACTACATTATTTTGGGGATAACAGTGTATGGATGCATCTCTAACAGGAAAATATCCCCATAGGACTGATGCGGGCCCATCATCGGTTTATATCCCCAACACACATCAAACAAGAAGCTCTACCCTATGACTATCATGGATAACACAAGGGGTAAGGAAAATAATTCTATTAAAAGTGATATAGATAGGTCTAGAGTGGGTGTAACATTGTAGTGAGAAGATCATAAATTCTTGGTTTGTGGTACTTGAGAGTGAGGAAAACCTTGAGGTATACCACTACCTACTTCATCACCACTTGGTAGAGAAAAAAATTACTTCCCCCATGGTTGAAACAACATAACTAGAAACTACTACTGAGGTTGGTGTTGAACCTTTCCACTTCCATCAAACTGTGCTCATGAAAAAATTGGCACCTTTTTCTAGAGAATAATGTGAACCATACAACCATAACACATTTTCACATAGATCTTAATAAAATCACAAAAAAATCCCTATAATAAATTAAAGGAAACTTCTATGGTTGGATCCCAACTAGTGACACCATTTAAGGACCTAGTTCCTGAGACCTACCACTGAAAATTGTACTCATAAAAGAACCCTATTGGTTCCCCTACCATTGAAAACCTTCCAACTTGTTCAACTTCTCAATCACCTCCACCTTTTTATGTAACTTTGGATATGTTTGCAACACAAAAGGAGTAACTGCATAATGAATAAAATAGAGATCCTCCTCAAGATGTCTCACATTAGACTCTTTATTTAGAAAATGATCTGGTGAAAAAAGAAGAAGTTCCTTTAAGCTGATTCCTAACTCCACTAACATGATCCCTTGCTAAAGGGAAATAATCCTTTTCTTCTTTACTTCCATCATGGTTGTAGAAAGGAACTCTACCTATAACTCCTTCTTGAACCAAAGCCACAAAATTTTTGCATCCCTTTACTCTCCCAGATACAGTATCCACCACTAACGCATAGATTCCTGTATTTAACAGACATCCAAAGGGTCTTATTACCCTTTCAGGCCCCGGATCAAACTAAAAGTGATCTTGAGATCCTTCAGCTAGCTCTATGTCTCCACATTTGAACAAGTTCCCTCATACCTCCCCAAAGCATGCCTTTAGAAAGAAAAAATGACCTCTTCAAAGCCTCATCCATATCTATCAGATAAAACCTACAACAATCAACCAGATCAACCTAATGAACCTCAACATCCTGAGACACACGTTTATAAAAAATTGGTGCCAAATATATTATGAAGAAAAAAGAATTCCTAATCCCAGTAGTATGGAATTTTTATTCCCATTCATTTTAATTCACTTAATTTGTTTTAATCATACCTAAACACCAAAATTAAAATAATAAAACAATTCACCATGATGCATGTGCCATTCCTAGGTCTCCACCATTCATGTTTTTCCATCTCACATGGTCATTTCATATGCTTAGTGTCCATGCCCTGGATCACATGGGGGGCTAAAATCATGTATCCGAACTGGTCTCGCTGGCCTATTTCATGTACCAAGGTCAAAAGAAACTATTTCTATACCAACCCATGAAAACCTCAATGTACATAACTCTAAACTCAATCCTATATCTCAAACACTCATTTGATACAACTCTTCCATGACCCCCTCCCTAAAAAGTTACTAAAATGAGGGGGGAGATAATAACCCTCGAGTCCTTCCTCTAGTAGGCCCTAGGTTGGAGACTAGAAAAAATGGTATATAAATCCTATTATATGGGAGGAATTACCCTCTATTATAATATAATATTGGGAGATAATATGGATCTTCCTCGAACAACTCCAATACATAATATAAAATAAATCCAAAACCATCCCATAAGCCTTTATAAATAGAACTGATACATATAAAAATATTCAAAGTAAATAATCAAAAGTAAATCTAAATAAGAGACATAAAAACTGTTAAGGATCCAATCTAGTAATGTCCAACATGATCAATATAATCCTCTTCATAGACTGAATATAGTATTACATATGTAGGGTGAGGAAGCAAGTATACTCGGTAGAAAATCCTCTTGTCCACATGTGAGAAAAGCATAACAATGGACTTCTAAGAAAATAGTAGAACCAAACAAAACCTATAAAGTTTCTCTCTCTATCCCAAACTCATTAAGAAATTCTCACCAAATAACCCTATCCATGTAATATAATATGACAAGAATTACATCGATAAGGGTACCTCATGACGCTTTCCCACTAATATGCTACTCTCTAACAAAATTTTATAAATCTTGGAACTCCCATATCTTAGGTATATCACACCTCTCCACAAGAACTACCATAACAAACCTCACCTGTAGACACATGGACTCGATACCCAAAAAGCACAACTTTGACACATCTCTTCTTAAAACACTTTTCCCACAACACATCCACTAACAAAACTAGAGTATAGGGGTATCATGAACATGTAATACATAAACCTTTTTCTCTCCTACCACCATGAATGAACCCCACCAGAATCTGCCCAACACTCACAATAATATCACATCCCACCCAAAAACACCTATTCCACCACCCCAAATGCACGATCACATCTCACCTGAAAAGACCTAGGCTATCACAACCATCATCTAATACATTTACAGACCTTCGAATATCACATATTGGGAAATACCTACCACTCTTGGAAAAGAGATATAGAAAGAGTTAGTACACTACCATCTAAAATCCTCACCAGATGTCAAGAAAAAACACTCAGGTGACAATGTAGGTGTCGGCACATAGTGCTCGATGTGGCTAGGGTGCATATAGAAATTCCAAGAATATACAAGTATATATATATAGTTTCAAACACTCAATACCAACCAATGGGTTCACAAACTAACTAACTAACTCACAACACCATCACTTTTACTTCCACCTCTAAATACATAACATGACACCACAAGACACGAGCCACATTCACATTTGTATCCAATTTTATTTTAATCAACTCATTCATTTCATTATTTAACATAAACCATGATTAATCACACAACCCACCATTTAATTATACATTAACCATTTTCATCCCATTAACCAAACCAACCGATGTCATTTTAATCATAATTAGTTATTTATTCTATCACTACTTAGGAATATAGCATAAAGAAACCACCCATTGCTTACCCAAAATCACAAAAAACAAACCACATGGTCTCCCTAAATGAACAAACCATAAACCACATAATCACCTCAAAATCACGACCCATAGACTACCTAACTACCCTAAAACCTCATCCCACAAACCACCTCATCACCAAAAAATCATAACCCATAAACCAACTCGTCACCCAAAAATACCGGCCCACAAACCACCTCACTGCCCAAAATGCATGACCCACAAAACACATAACTACTCCAAAAGAACAGCCCATAAACAATCATCCCCAAATTCCAAAACCACACATCGTCATCCCAATTGCATAACCAAATATAACAACACATCTAGAACATTTTATAGATTTATGCATGGTATTTTAGCACATTTCACTTTATTTTAGGGGTGTTATCACAAAATCCATAATCCTGGGGAAACAATTTCATTATCCAGATTATGGTGGTTAATCAAATTTCATTTTATGTCGATTTCACACAAATAAAAATAGAAGAAACAGTCACAACAAATATCATCCATCACAAAAAAATCCCCCAACATGCATAATTTAAAGTAGGGCCACATGCCCATACAATCCATAATATCACAAATAATATCAAAGTTGTAAAAACATGAGAATAAAATCCATTTACCCCTTTCAATTTCAATTTAACCAACTATTTATCTTTTATTAATCTAGTATAACTATAACCCATAAATACAAATATAAAAACTCTCCCTCATGATATATAATAAAGAGAAATTATTGATTTGATACCTCAATAAAGCTTTTCCAACTCACAATGTAGTGCATGGCGAAGAGGAACACCGACAAAACCACAAATACACCACATAATCCATGTATAAACCTACACCACACCCAAATATCCCACAAAACTCTTCCCTAAACAAACAACCCAAACCAAAACACACCACTACAACAAAACTCTAAAGAATAATGAATCAAAACTAACCCAGAAGAAGAAAGCACTTACTAGAAATTTTATAAAAAACATTGGGAATAATAGACAAAATAGGAATGAATAAGGATTAAAAAACTCCTTGGGAACCTATTGTTCACCAAAAAAGAGAGGAAGAATAATTCAAGATCGAATGAATCAAAATTTAGTAGGAAGACAACTTTTAAAATTGTACTGCATTTAGGATTTACATGAAATTTAATCCCCTCACGTCGTATAATCCTGAGGGTTCAGTTTAATCAAAAAATGCATTTCATTTTTATTATTTAACCCGGAAAATATAAACATCATGATATGTCCCTAGAAAATTCAGGAAAACATCTTTCGTTTCATGTAAACTATACATGATGTGTATTTCCTATGGCAGCTCCGATGCTCCTCCATCTTCCACAATAAATTCTTGGAACCTATCCTAAACACCTATAACACTATAAAATAGAAAATTAATTTACCGAGACGGTATATATCATTACAATATTGTACCAATATACCATTTTATAGGTATTTTCATAATATGCAACACTATGTTTTTATTTTTTCTTTAAGATAGTGTAATTTATCTTCATCTAAATTTTTTGATCACGAGGGAAGTATTTATTAAATAATGTATCCTTAAATGTTCTCCGTTCCATGAGTTATATATCATCTTCTCCTCTAGTATTTGTGATCAACAAACACCATTGATCATCATTCACATCAATACAATACACTACAAGTGTAACCTTTTCAATTTCACCACATCCTAATTCCATGAATATCTTCTCCAAATACTTAATCCATTATGTATTTATAATTGGATTAGTAGTCCCACTAAATGATTGGAGCTTCTTTCACATATAGAGATCCAATATAGGACATTCTCACTATGGAATAGGTTGGACCATTCGGGAAAGGTTTTTTGTTATTACCATATTTCGTTTTCCAAGTATATCCATAATTTTATCTATTACAATATGAGATGTATTATTTTTCTCAATAGGTCAATATCTATATTTTCAATGAATATTGATACCATTCATTAATAAGGATACCATTTATAGATATGGAATATTCTAGATTATGTTTAAATCATAGAGTATAATTCCAAATATGTTATAGTACTCAACATAAATTAAAATTTTAGGCATTGTAAATCTTAGAATCATAATAATTGGTTTCTTTAGGGACATATATTTCTTTTGAAACCTTAATAATGTTAGTTTAAGAGAATGTGAGTTATCCTAAGCCTCTCCCCCAGGAGTTTTAAACTAGGTGCTTTCCGTGTACTGGTTTACGGTCTAGTTATCCCTGATGCACCTTATCAGTGTTTTTAACCCTAGGAACATTTGTTCAAGAACTATATCCACTTGTAGAAACTGGATAGGGACCTATTTTCTAGGAATACTCGCATAATTTATACCTTAAAAAAATTATAGTATGTTCCTTTATACTTCACTTCAAAATATATCTCAAGGTTATTTTTTCTAAACTATGCTTCCAAAAACTAGTTTACAAGGATACTTTTAAACGTGCTCTAATACCAAATATAATTCACCAACCCTCTATGCCCACAGCTGATGCATTACTTTATTACATTGGAATAGATACAATATTTAAATCCCAACATATAGAACATTATAAAAAAATTACCATGAGATTATATACATGACACCCCCTTCACATTGTGAAATAGAATTGAATAATAACAAAAATAAAATTTTAGATTCCTTGAAACTCATTAAAGGGAATCTACTTCATAACATAGGGAAAGGAAACATAATAAGGGTGAGCTAAAATACTTGTTAAGGCTATGTAAAGAATAATAAATAGTTAATTGATGAGGGTAAATCAATATTTCGGGGTAAGTAATTGATAACGCATTCCATTAAAATAACTAGATAATTCATATTTAATATATCAAGGTATGTAACTAAAAAACAATATATTTAATCAATAAAATAAGAATGAAGAAAATCCATATATATCAAAGAAAACATCTTATGGATAATAATAATAACTGAATTATAAATAAATAAAATTCATAATTATTTACATCATGTTTTTTAGGAACATGATACCTTTACCATCAATATTTATTCTCAAGAAAATTTAAACTATTCTAATTTGGCCAACTGATTCATCACATGAGACTACGGATGCATCATGTGGCTTGCATTAACTTGTTCCCAACCCACACGTCTTTCCATGAATAGTCCCTAAACCATGTCATGAATTTCCCTATAATTCCATGAATATAAAATTATCTATTTAATTAAATAAAAACCATATCAAATATCTGTATTGAATAATTGATATTAATTTATCAATAATTCCCCAATTAATCAAATGACTGTCAAAGTGAACACCATCTATTGAAATGGTATAAGTATTATGTATTAATAATTTACAATACACAATAAAATATAAATCAAGGATAAATGTAATGTATAATAAAAATGATCACAATCAAGTGATTGTTTCAAGTGAAATTAAAAATCACAAAAGTTAGTGATATTGGAAATATAAATTTTAGTACATATTAATTTTAAATTATAACATATTAGATGAGATAATTTAAATTAAACCCACGAATACCATGAAGATAAAAATATTCATTATATACTAAATCAAAATGGTTATTATATACACTATACAAATTAATTAAGAGGTGATAATGGTGTATGCCTCAAAGAAAGAATAGTGAGACAAGAATCCCGTACCGTATCCTTCTATTTTGTTGTATGGCCGTTAAACTCCAATATATTGTCTTGAAATATGTTACTAACTTATACTAGAACCATAATTTTATTCATAATATCATATATGAATTTCTTATAATTTTTTATTACCCATTTGTTTAAAAATCATTCATTATTTTCAGTATTTAGGGAGTTAGTTTCCATGTTTTTCAAGTATGTTTTGTCTTATTACATATTGTAATTAATACTTCGATCATGATTTCATAATATATAAAATGTAAACCATGATTTAATTATAATATATTTCCACTATATATTTATTTATAATAATCCATAATATTTGGAGATAATAAATTAAATGCATCATTTGTGGAGATGGTAGGTCAAACGTACACATGAACGCTACTTACATTTATTTTATCATATTAAAAATAATTAAAAGTAAATGATATATATGTCTATTATAATTAAATTGTCATATCTATGTCATATAAGTAATATATTTTTAATAAATCAATTCTTTATACATTCCATATATGCTGTGAACGAATCACATCACTTTGAGGAGGCGGTAGTACACACATTCACAGGCATTATTTTCAAATTTACAAAAAATGGAAAGCATGAAGGTATGAGTTATATAAAAATTTCATAATTATAAATAAATTTTTAATATAATTTATATCATATATAAATAATTTTTCCATCTTAATTCCTAACCATGAGAGGTGGTAAAGAAACAACAATCAATCATCATTTCATGAGGTGGTAGTTCTTCGTAAAAGGATGGTATGTTTATTACGCATTAGGTGGAAGTGTTTGTAACTATAGGTAGAAAACATATATTAACAACATATAAAAATATTTAGTATTATCATGGTTTATGTAATCATGGATTAATTATATTTTTGGGGGTGGATAAAAAAATTAAAACAAAAGAGCTGGAGTAAGGATCTTACCTCTTCTTTGGATAACTCCTTTTGGTTTTCACCAAATGGATTCTTCGGGTGGATTTCATGAAAAAATAATGATTCTAGGTTCAGTTTAGGTATTTTGGTAGATTATTTAAGTATATTTTGTTCTAGATAAAGTTATATATGTGTGTGAATAAATTTTAGGGTTTAGTTCCTTTTTATAGTGGATGAGGACTGGAATTCTTGTAAACTTTTGGAAAGGGAATTCCATCCACGTTTTTACCATATAAAGTGGCTCCAATAATGGTAAATATTATATAAAATTTAGGTTTGTTTCTACATATGGCCATAAAAGTGGTTCTGACAACTTTATAGGTCATTTTAGGACTTAAGTTTAAGGTTTTTCCCTTTGTTAAGCTAATATTTTTCATAATCACTATAATTAATTGTAATCTCTTTCACTAATATTTTCGGTCAAAATCTATGTTGAAATTATTAGATATTATAAATTATTCTGAATACAAATATAGAAAAAAAATTCCAAATTCCAATAATATAATTGGAGGAAAGTAATTGAAATTTAATCCCACAGACGGGATGACAAAGTATGTTTTTTAAGTAAAAATGATCAAAAATTTGGTAGGTTTTTATATCAAATATAAAACTGAAATTGTTTCCAATTATTTAAGTATGATTAATTAATGAATAACTGATATAATTGTTTTTTTAAACCAATCAAAAACATAATCTATCCTTATAAATAAATTATTATAAAATCATTTTTGAATTAATAATCAGTATTTTTTATTATACATCAAAAAATGAAACACCACATAAAAATTCCCAAAATTTAACCTCAACTTATTTTTAGGTTCAAATTTAAAAAATTAAGTTTATTTTGACATATAATATCAATAAATGTTAAAAAACTTGATTTAAAATATGATCATCATTAAAAGGTGGAAAATGCCTTTATAAAAATATATGTTTTTTGAGTAATATTGGGTTTGTTGTTATCTTGTGACGATAAAATATATTGGATAGATGTAAAAATATTATATAATATATATATTATCATATATTATTTAATAAAATAATTATAACTAATTTAATTTCAATGTTACATCTTATTATATTAGATCATAATATTTTAATAATATATTTTTGTTCGGTAAAACATGGTCTTGCGTGTAATGTAAGCTATCCAAGAAAGTCATTATTATGTGCGATGAAAGATAAATTATTTTTTAATTCGTTTCAAACTATATAATATATTTATTTTCTTTAAAATAATATATATTTTATAATGTCTCAGGATATTATATCGCCTTATGTGCATAGTGTTGTGTGTCATACATGCTATCGAATACAATGTTCTTACTTTAGAATTTCAAAGCATTATATTTAAGAATTATGTATTATTTAATTGACTTGATAATTTTGAGTGATAATATTCTCATTCATAATTATTTTTTACTAATTGATATATTTAATGTTTAGGTTTCTTCATTGTTTTGAAGGGTTGGGATCATTTTTCATGAAGAAGTGGTGTGGTTCTCTCTATTTAAATGATGTTTTCTTTCTATTTTTTTTTTCAATCAGAAACTTTATTTATTTTTATTTTTTAGTTTTATTTATTAATATTTTTTAACCAATAAATTATAACATAACATCAATCCTCTATGAAAATTTATAATATTTTTTCTCCACATGAAAAAGTTCATTTTATGTCATTGTCTTCCCGCACAATTTATTGGTTGTTTTGTTTTCTAATATAAACATCATTTTATAAAAAATAATCATACCATATTTTTCATTTAACTAGGCTTATACATTGGGGATATTATCAACTCCTACATGTATTGTGGTGGTAAATCAATATTTTATTAATGGATTGAATTATTTAGATATAAACTCTCTATATGTATTATTCATTTTAAGAGTGGAAATGGTCATTTTTTAATTTGTATTTAAATACACTAAGGAATTAATAACTATAATATTTCACATGTATAAATTTATACAATGTTCATATTGACTGCCAATATTTGTTAGTGCAACAATGATCATGAATATTCATTAATTAAAATAAATTTTAAAATGAAGGTTTATCCAATTTTCCATAATCTATTTTTAATTATCTATATGTTTGTTACTTCTAATGATTTTCATCAAATAAAATTCTAAAAATGTTTGAATCATAAATTTAATTCAAACATGAATTTAAATTTCTTATCATCGTATTTTATGTTTTGACATTCATATAATTAAATTTAAATTTAATGTTTTGTTATATAATTATATTATCCACAAGATCCCTTGTGAATACACTGGAAGAATATTAGATAGATTTAGTAACGTACACCCCTCTACTATTAACCATGTTACTTATCACGGAAAATGATGTTTATTTACACTCTGTACTATTGATGTGTTGTTTCCAAAATATTGAATTCAAACTTTTTATTTCAATTATCATATATATATTTATAGTTGATGTATTTTATATAATCTAAATAAACATTATATGGTTGTTAGAAATCATTGTAATTTCAATTATAAAAATATATTAAGCCTAGATCTTAAACATTTCTATATACTATTTTTTTACTTTTCAAATATATTATATTTATATTTTTATACTCCAAATTCATAAACATCATTCCATACATGTATTTTCATGATAATTTATTCTTTTTTCCAAAACTATTTATAAAATTTTACATGTACTACAAAATATAAAACAACAACATGAATTAATGTTTTTTTATTTTAGGTTATGGTACATACATTAATTAAGGCCTAATTTTTCTATGATTTATTATTGTTGAAGTATGTGGATCAACAAATACGTTGGATATTAGTGGAAGGGAAAAAAATTATTTAATTTCATTTACACATAAACATTCTCTAAAAATAGAAAAATATTTTTTGTGTTATTTAAAATTCTTCTATTTCAGTTTCTATTTCTTAAAAAAAATTCCATATATCGATTCAACTTATCTTTTTTTTATATTTATTCATCTAGTAATATATATAAAAGAGAACAATATATTTTTTACATTTTAATATAATCTCAAACTATTATTTGATATGATAATAAATATTTCTTGTGTTATGTTATGTTATTTAGAAAACATATTTGTTCTTATAGCACAAGGTTTCCATTGATTTTCTTCCAATAAAATGCTTTAATATTATAAACTATAAAAATTAGTATTAATGACATATGGTGTCTGTATCTTCCTATGTTAATTAATTTTCTTTCTGTATTTCATATTTTATAAATTGTATGAAAATATTTAATAATTAAATCTTCTAGGAATAATTCCAAAATTAATTTTATTTTTTTTATTTTTTTATTCCAAAATGGTTTAAAATTTAAAAATGAGTAATTAAGAAATATAGACTTTTTTAGGTAACATGACCCTTTATTAGAAAAAAAATTCAAGCATCGATCACTAGTTGACACAAATTTTAGAATTATCATTTGAATAATTTTATTCTAAATATATTATTCCAAAATGTTTTTAAATTATGGATTACTTAACCATTGTATAATTATAATTCTCTTTTCATTTCATATATTTAATTAGATTATTGAATCCTCATGATATTATAGAATCTACTGGTCAATAAAATATGATTATTTTTGTCCTCTATGAGTTTGATGACCTAACACTTTATCATCGTGGAATTATAAGTTTCTTATGATAAGTTAAACATAGATTGGATGTTTTAAAAGGAATAGTTGATACTGAAATACTCATTTACACATGAGGAAATTATTTTTTTTGAGGGATATTGTTTTTAATCATACTTTTGGGAATTAAACAAAAATGTTTGATGATGCTCTTTAATAAGGTTTATTATGGGGTGAGTTAAATGCTGAATTTATATGTAGTGAATATTGAAATGAATCCTTAAATAGTTTCAGTGGAAGAATAATTGGGATATGGTTGGGTAATTAACCTTGACATGATCTATGTCATATTGAGACCATGTTAGATTTCTTTAGGTGTATTAGGTTGTGGAAATTATGATATTTAACAAATATAATGTATTTTTATTTCTATGTTCATATCACATGATATGTAGGGGGAATAAAAGGGAAAAAAGAGTTGTTTTGGGAAAAAAATTATTTAATATGATTTGTTTTTAGTTATTTATAGGATGTTCATCACTAACCATGTTGTACTATGATTGATTTATGGTAATGGTAACATTTAGGTGTCATGTGGTGGGATGAGTTAGGAAATTCCATGGTATAGAGTAATTTTCCATGAATGTAATTTACCCTTTTTGGAATTACACTATTATTTATATACTCACATATTGACCCCTTAAGTTAATACAGGTTGTTGTGCTATTTACCATGTATGATTTCCTCACTAACTATACATAACACCTTTTGGTCATGAAAATTGAATGCATTATGTTTCAAGTAATTGAAAGTTGAATTTCTAGTTGAGTATTGATTTCTAAAGACATTTTGAATCTTAGATTTTTATCTTATAGATTATTAAAGAATGGGTTGTCTAAACTAGATTCCATTATAAATTTTAAATTAATTTCTTATGTATACATGTATGACTTAAAATACTGGGATTAATTTTTAGTATTTGATCATATCAAAAGTATTTAAATGGATTTCTAATGATTTAGTGTTAATTAATTTAAAATAGACAAATTATTTTATTTTATATGCATATTTTTTCTTGATTTCGGTGTAATACTAAGGATGGATTTTTTCAATTCACAATCATGAGAATGGGGATATTCTTAAATGAATGATGATTAATATATTATTCTAGCCACCTATGTGTAGAATATGAGTATTCATTCAATTGGGAATTATTATTTACTTACATACAAGGTGCTTCTTTTGGTGAATGATCTCGAATAGCTGACTCATGTACCATATGGTATGTAATAATTTATTTCATCAAAAATTAAATTAAATATTAAAAAAATTGAAATTATTCTATTCATTTTTTATTTTTGTTCAGTTATTGATGTTTTAGTGTAATTCCTTAAACCTAGTTACCCAGAGTCGGTGCATTATTACATAGCATTGGCATGACCACAGGGGATCATATCCCAAAATACCGATCAGTTTAGTATCCTTGGATGTACTAAATACATAAATAAGTTATACATTACATTATGAAATGTAAAAAACAACATTGTGTCCTATTTGAACATAGTCATATACTATATCCTATTCCTACAGTTCAATCATAATATATTTCTTCGCATCCTAGGAAAAATAAAACATAAAAAATGGCTGAGCTCATAAGCTCAGTAAGGATAACAATATAGCGGAAACTATCATAATTATGCCTAAAAATTTAAGGCAATGTATAACACTAAAATAGAAGCATTTTAAACTTAATCTTCATCATAATATAGAAAAGATAAATCAAGTAATTCCCTATACTTATTCACATAGATATTCTACTAGTCAAATAATCACATGTAACACCAATAGAAAATTTCATAATGACGAAATGCATAATGTTGGACATCATATCCATATAGTCAAGGCCACATTCCAAGTCTACAGATAAAACTTTTTTCACGACATTGTGTCAAGACACTAATATGTCTCATGAGACCTACCGATGCATCAAGGGGCTATAACAAGCCCCACCCATCACTTACTACGTCCAATGCATTCTTCATATGAAGAGGTTGAAACCTAACATAAACATTCGTATTAAAACTTGCATACAAAATGTTAAGACATTAACCATAAACCATGTATTGTATAAAAATAACACATCATTTTTCAAACATATCACAAAACCATCAAAACAATATGGAAGATTTCATCATAATGAATCAACTTCAAACAAGCATAAAATCCATCGAAGGATGTTGGCATAGATGAAATCAATCCAAAATCTATTTGAGTGAAATATCTCACTCTACTTTGAAATCATTTAAAAGTAAAGAAAAATTTATTATAAAAATATTATTATAATCTTGAAAGGGATGCTTCGAAGGTGTTATAATGGTAGAAAATGGCTGCACCCGTAGTATAAGTTAAAAATGTATTCTTTCCTTAATTTCACGAAATGGTCATAAAGTACCTTGTTTCTAAAACGATGGAAAGATTACATTCAAAGAATTATATAAAATTAAAAATAGGGTATAAATTACTTTAACCCATAGTATAGGAAATAGTAAAAATGTTTTTGAAATGTGTTTTTAAGAAACATGGATGTGAATGATAAAGAATTCACGGTAGATATTTACATAAAAACAACCTCGGATAATAAAGAGATTGTGGAATTTATCCTTAATTTATAATTTTATTTAGTTGAGGGTATGTTAATCTCTTTTATATTGGTTAAATAATTGTTATTAACTAATACAATAACTACATACATAAATATGATATCATATATTATCATTTAATATTTCTTTGTTAAATACATTTTAGTATTATCATTGTTTTGGGTATTAACTAATTTGTTTTCAATTATATGTTTTGTAATGTAAGTAATGTTTGTTACGAATAAGTTGTATTTTATTCATATCCAAAATGATATTAAGTTGTTAAACATTATTTTTGATAATAAAATGAAAATTATTCTTGAATGGTTATGATGGGGAATGGAATCATATCACGTCATGGAGTCGGTAAGTCGTACATACGCATGAGCGGAAATATCATTATATTAGTGGTTAAATCATATGTAATTGGTTGGTATATTATATATACATAATAAATAACATTTTATATTTATTATTTACATCAATTATACTCATTATTATACCCATATGAATATTGAAGTGTTGAATAACAAACTACAGCACGACGTGGGGACGGTAAGTCATACGTACGAACGTATGGTGACTTTGTCATTCATAGTATGGATAGAATGATGAATATGTTTGTAAAATATTTATAATAACACCAAAATATGTATAAGGTACTGGATTTATTATGTTGGTATGGAAAAACAAATAAAGAAGACGTGGAAGAAGAAAAGAACTTTGAAAGATATGATGAAATAATTATCTCTTCTTCGGGTGCTTCCTATTGATTTGAACAAAATGGCTCTTTAGGATGGACATCTGGTAAATGTAAGGCCTCTAGGATAAATTGAGTGTATTTGGGAGGATATTTGAGCAGGTTTTGGCTGAGACAAGTGGAATTGGAGGTGTGAATTTATAAGGCCCCAGCCTTAAACCTTACTTAATCTTGAGTTATTACAAGATTACACATTGAGGATCTTTTCAGGTTTAGAGTTTTAGGGAATTAGATCATGAAACTTGCATTACATTCCACATTTAAACAAAGTGGTTACATAAAAGACAATATTCATTCTTCCCATCAACGAAAACCTATTTAAAATAAAACATGGATTCTTTCTTGACACATCCTTGACACTATCATCACATCATGTACCTTTCCCTTGACCTGTGAAAAACATTTCAAAAACTTGGGATGAGAATAAAAAGCTCAGTAAGGGTTATAAAAATATGGAAAGGAAACATGAGTTCATAAATACATAGGAATGAAATCATACTTTACCCATAAAACATAGGCATATCAAATCATGAATAAATCATAGAAAACATAAGACATAAAGGTAACTTGAGGCATTCATAACATTCTTACATAGGGAGTGACCCTCTTGGTTACGTTTGGAATACCCATCACAGTATATTCCCTAAATCTCTTCGGAGAAACCTTAACGTTTCACTCCTTCGTGTTACCCAATGCATTGGAGAGCTATAACGGGCTCACCCGCCCTTAGTTTATCACGGAACCACCCGTCTTCATAATAATGCCCAAGAACCATAACATAATCATATTACATAAAACATGCATAAAGGAAACATAAAATTTCCACATTTCAATCATGAGATATCAATACAACAAATTGATATAAAAACATTATGAAAACCATTTTCAATACCAAAATAAAAGAAAAGTAAAACATGGTATTTATTTTTCTTTTAAAAGAAGGTATGGCTTGTAGAGGAAGCCGAAACTCAAATAATGGTCACGATGGCGGAGAAGTCGTTGTCGCCGCATACGTACGACAAAAACATTCCCTTTTGTCGTTTAGTAAATGCTTCGTATAAAAAAGATTCCTTTTGAATAAACGTAAAAGTCAAAGGGGTTTATACACCATATAAAAGAAAGTTGTGTATAAAATAAAATATGCCTCAACGAAAGGAGATTGAGACGAAGTCCCATACCACCTTGAAGCTTAAAATTTTAAACAAATAATATCTATATAAATAAATCCTTAAAACCATTTTGAAAACATGGATATTAATAAGAACAAATAATTAAAACATTTAAAATGACATTTTGGTTAAAGGGGTTTTACCAAAATTAGAGACACTTGAATACAATAATTGAGGAATAACATTTAGTCAGAACTTTATAATATCATGAGAATAAATGGATTCATGATATAATACTCCAAAGGACAGTATATACACCATATAAGAGTGAATTGGTGCATAACAACAATGAACCCTCAATAGAAATGTCAAATGTGATGAACTCCCTTGTAAAGAAGGTATCCTTAAATTAAGGACAAATCAATCTCAAAAAAATATGTGTGACAAATATAAATACACCCAATATAAGTGGATATTAAGTGTACAACAATAAAATGTCATTCACACATATTCAATGGATGACATATTCAATGACTACATGTTGAACCCAAAGAAATCGAAATTGGGTTAAAAAGTTCCCTTGACAGCCTAACGGCATCACATCAAAATGAGTTGATGAGAGATAAAAAGAGTATCTCATCACTTGGACATAAAATTTACATCATTAAGGATGTATGAGAACATATCCCAACATAAAAATATGTAAATTAAAAGACCCAATAAAATACGTCTTTTAAAAAAGAGGAGGGTGAAAGGTTCCCTTACCGACTTGGGTATCTTTCAAAACATACACCCCATGAAAGAAAGACAATAGGTCATTGATGTAAATACTCATAAACGAAAGTATATTACACAAAGAGTAGAATAATGGGAAGTACATACACCACTCAATGTAATTTGTGGCAAATGTAGCATAAATCTCACGGGAATAAAAGTGAGATGAAAAATCCCTTATGAAAACTCGGCAGCCTAACGGCGCCACATAAAACTTCTGAATATGGATTGATGAGATCAAATAGAGTATCCCATCATATTACAATATAATTTACAGAAAGTGGAATATAAAAGAAAATCCCCCAACATTGCAAGGAGGAGTTTAAAATAAGTGACATAAAGGAGAGTACTTAATAAGAAAGAGAGAGGTTAGATCTCTTACGAAAGTTCGGCAGCCTAACAGCGCCACTCAAAACTTCCAAAATGGATTGATGAGAGAGAATAGGGTCTCTCATCACATGAACATAAAAATTACAGTAAATGTAATATAAAATAACATCCCCATCATAATAAAGATGAGCTTAAAATAAATGACATAAAAGAGTGTACTTAAAAAGAAAGAGAGTTGTAGGATCCCTTACCTCGGGTCCGACTTGACTCGATCGTTCTTTAATCTCCTGAATAATAAACTTGAGTTAATTTCTACTTAATTAAGAACCCCTTTTCAAGTTCATTATTACTTTTATACCACTTATTACCATGTCATAAACATTATGTAATCATTTAAGTTAATAATATTTGTTTTGCCGATATTTGGTTCTTAAGTCGAAAGTGGACTTCTTACAATTACATGTTGTTCGTGTGGCCAAATGTTTATTATATCCAGAATTGTATTCATTATGTAGATATCATATATGTCATATATATCCAGTACATTCATGCATTTATAACATTACACAATCATTTAGAGGTAAGAAATGAAATGCACCGTTCATGGAGACGGTAAGTCGTACGTACGCATGAACGCTACTTTCATTTCTATTTCGTATTTTATAGAATGGAATAATAATGATATAAAGGTATATTATAATTCCAGTATAATATAATATCATTTTTCCATCCTTTATACATCCCACATATGGTATTTAACGAATCAAATCACTTGAGGGGGCGGTAGTCCGCACTTCCTTAAATGAAGATATCGCGTATACCCATAATGGAAGCCATAAAGGTAAGACAAAAATGAAAAATAAAGAAGCATAAATAAAACATAAACATATTATATATCATATATAAAAATAGTGACATCATAATGGCCACCTTTGAAGGTGTTAAATGAGTATTGAACCGTCATCGTTTCGGGAGGCAGAATTTCACCATCCACAGAAACCGTATGTTCATTAACCATTTGATGTAGTTGTGTGAGAGTGTAGCTCGAATAAATCTTATAACAACATCCTAGTATATTGAAGATACTGTTGTTGTTACAAAATAAGTAAATAAAAAGAGTTTAGGGGGTTGGAGAAGCAAAATAAAACAAATGAACATGAGAGAGTGAATTACCTTTAAAAGTGTAACTCCTTTTGATTTGAGCCTAAAGGCTTCCTTTGAAAGGATTATGACCAAAGGGAATCCTCTAGGATGAGGAGAGGGATGTGAAGAGAGTAAATGGGCAGGGTTTGGCCGAGCCAAAGGCTTGAGGAGTGTGTTAAATGAGGTAGAGGTGGGGGCCTTTTATAAGAGGAGAGGAGGGGTACTTTTGGAAAGTAAGAAATATTACATTATTTGAAAATGTTTTTAGGTTTCAAAAGGTCCCACATTGATTTAATTCTTGGATAAGGTGATAAGAAATCGAAATCCACTCATCCAATTGGTTTTGGCCATGTTTAGGTTGTATAGTTTTCATTATCTTTCCATTTTAATTAAATCGTCAAATAATGATGTCATCACTGCATCATTATTATGTCATAAATAATTTAATTTCTTTAATGTCTAAAAATTATAAAAAAAATACTATGATATAGGAAATCTTTTTAGCTTTCCAATGACTATTTATAATCAAAATTTGGACTTGTATAACCCCACTTAAAAATTGTTTTCGTAAAACATATTATGTTTGTGTCATTTTCACTTTAACATTAAATAAAAAGTAATTTATGTCATTTCCCAAAAAAAGTGGATCCATGGGGTCCCCAAGTTGACCCATGGCTTGTCATGGTCGGCCATGACACAACCAATGAGGTTGGGACATGTGTCAAATTAATTTCATTTTATTAAAGCATTATTTTTACCTTAAACTACACTAATTACCACTAAACGCGATTAAAAACATAATAAGTTACTATTCACCAAAAAATTATTTTTATCCCATTGAACCACATTTTTCTTCTTAATGACAACCATGTATGTCGGATTTTTGAAATTCAAAACACATAAGTGGTAAAATTTTATTTAAACAAAAAATCAGCTTTTATAATTACCACTTAGTGGTTTCACCATTCATCAAAAATTGAAGATTTTCAGAAAATTACCAAAAATTCACCCTAAGCTATTTTTGATGTTCCGAATTCAAAAATGAAGTCTATTTTACAAAATTCAAAACATATAAGTCACATTAATTAATTTAATAATTAATTCCCGCTGTCAGAGCAAAGAGCGTGTTTTTATAAAACAATAAGTATCAAAAGATTGACACCAGTTTAAGTCTAATTTCAAAGTGAAATTAATTCCAATGACCACCATTGGATTAAATGGTAAAAATATATTCTAATTTAACTTTAAAACCAATTCAAAAGATAATATAATCATATAAATAAATTAGATTAAAAAGATGTTTTGAATTAAAATACAACATTTTACATTATTCATTAAAAAAATGAACTTTATCAGAAAGATACCAAAAATTTACACAAAGTAAATTTTGATGTCCAAATTCTAAAGAAGAGTTTTATTTGGTCCAAAATAATGTATAAGAGTGATCAAAACTATATTTAATGACAGTTCGCCATCAAAAGGTGATAAGTGAACCTTTAGTGAAAATTAGGGTATAAAAGCCTAGAATTGATTTCTTTCCGTATTTTAAGCCTTTAGCTTTTATTGGATAAATGTAAAAAAAACATTAAAAAACATATATAATCATATTTTAGTTATTTCTATCCATTCCCGCCAATACAAAGGCTACATGTTAACTACCATTTAAAATAATATTATTTTATTATTAGACTGCAACATTTGATTCCCAAGAAACTCGTTGTTGTGTGTTGGGTACGCCATCGAGCATTGCATCACCTTTAAAGTCATATTAATATTTTATTCACAAATATGAATAAATATGAAAATGTCTATTATTTATTTACCTGGGTGTTACAGAATTTGTGAGAATGGGAAGTACCCTTTTATAAGAGAGGTGAGGGGCACTTTACGAAAAGCTTAAAATATTAATCTGTAATAAAATCATTTTCTGTTTATAATAGCATAAAATGGATTTATTTAGAAGATAAGGTGGGTACGGGTCCCAATCCTCTCAAACAATAGGTTTTACACAAGCTTATGTCAAAATATTAACATTATCTTTTAGATTTAACTCTTGGTCAAATAGTTTAACAATTACCATGTCTTCTTATATTCTTACACTATATAGTTAATAAAATTATTATAAACAGACAAGAAAACCTAAAGTTTTTCATTAATGACATATCTATCATTATTTATTTACTTTGGATGAACTATAAAATTTCAAAAATATTATACCATTTAATAGAATAGTTACTTTTTAAAAACACATTTTTGTCAATTTTGACACTATTTAGTAATTGGTTTTTGTAAAAGTCATAAAAGTCTTATTTAATATAAAAAATAAATTTAATTAATCAAAACATGTCATATTCACCTTGAAAATCTGTGTATGGTAGCAAAAGTTTTTGTTTATATTTATTTTAATATTTATAATATCAATTATTTTAATCTTTCATGAATAAGGTAATTATCGCATCATCATTGTGACATATATAAATTTACATATTTAATTTATAAAAATTATAAATAAAATACTACGATTTATTAAATTGTTTTATCTTTCTAATTAATATTTTTAGTTTAATTTATCTTATGTATAACCCATTATTAAAGACGGTTCAGTTGTTAAAATTGGCATTTAACGATTTTAACTCTTCTTTAAATAAAATATAATAAATGTCATAATCTAATCCAAGTGGATCAAAAAGAATCATATTTTTATCCTAAAGTTTATTTTGATAAAGGAACACCTATCCAATAAAATTACATTATAATGTCAGTTTTATCTTTAATTACCCTATTTACTTTTAACCGTGGTAAATAAAATTCAAAAGTTACTATTCACATAAAATTATATTCATCTTATTGAACCAAATTTTACTTCATGATATCAACCTTGTCTCTCAGATTATTTTAAATTCAATTCATAGGAGTGCTAAAATTACATCTTATGCAAATTTGCAAATGTGCATAGAAGGTGGGTAAAATATGGTAAAAAGTACAATAAAATTTTTTATATCTAATATTATTATAAAATGACTTCAATGAATTAAATTGGACTAATATAGGTATTATCTATCAATTTTTAAATTGAAATAAATTTAAACTAAATATAATTATTTAAATTAAAATTAGGTTTTAAACAATAACGTATTTTTTCACTATTCATCAAAAATTGGAAGTTTTCAGAAAAATAACAAAAATTCATCTTAAGATAATTTTGATATTACCAATCCAAAAATGAATTCAATTTTGAAAAATAAAATTTATAAAATTTCAAAAATTGGTTATTACAATTTATAACTTCTTTTTAAATGGCTAGTTTGATTAGTCGTGGTGTGCTAGAACTAAAAGTTGTGTACAACATAGGCTATTTTATTATTCAAAGAGAAGCGTATCATGGAAGATTGGGGTGTTACATTATTCCCTTCGTCAAATAATTTCATCCATTAAATATATAGAATATTACTGCATAAAAAGATTCAGGTGGTTTTTCATCATATGTTCCTTAGGTTCCCACATTGTCTCTTCCATTTTATGGTTTCTCCAAAAACCTTTTACCAGACGACTCGTCTGGTTTCTCAACAATTGTTCTCTGGTATCAATAATTCTGATAGGATCTTCCCATTAAGATATATCGGATTCTAGATATATTTCATCATAGGCGAGTACATACGTTGGGCCAGACATGTATTTTATCCACTGTGATACGTGGAACACATCATGAACTTTGGAGATACTTTCCGGCTTTGCCAAACGGTAAGCTAGAACTCCAATTCATTCCCTAATTTCGAATGATCTGATATACCTGGGACTTAATTTACCCTTAATATCGAATCTTATAACACCCTTCCATAGATATTCATTCAATAAAACATGATCTCTAACATGAAATTCCAAATCTATCCTTTTGTTATCGGTATAGATATTTTCCCTAATTCGAGCTTCTTTGATTTGGGTTTGGATAATCTTCATCTTTTCTATTTTTTCCTCAATAAGTTCTTGGCCTACATGTTTCCTCTCACCAAAATCAACCCATCAAGTTTGTGTGTGAAATTTCATTCTATATTATGCTTCAAATGGTTTCATATGAATACATGAATAGAAGCTATTACTATAGGAAAATTCTACCACGGGTAAATACTGATCCCACATACCGTGAAAGTAAAGTGCACAAGATCTCAACATGTCTTTTGAGGATTTAATATTATGCTTTTATTTTCCATCAGTTTGGGGATGGTAGGTGTACTCAAACAAATTTTAGTATCTAGGTCTTTCTAAAGACTTTTTGAAAATCATAGTGTAAAATGGGGATCACGGTTTGAAACAATCGATAGGGTTACTACATAAATTCCTAAAACTTCCATAATATATAATCTTGCTAAAAGTTCAAGTGGTAAGTCGTATCTTTGAGCAAGAAATTGTGATGACTTGGTAAGACAATCAACAATACCCCATATTGAATCATTTCTTCTTGGAATCTTTGGTATCTCCATGACAACGTCCATTGTAATATCATCCCATTTCCACTCAGGTGTGGGAAGAGGTTGCATGACTCCTCCAGGATGTTGTCTTCAAGCCTTCATCTGTTGGAAAACCATAAATCATGACACATAAGCAACAATATCTCTCTTTATGTTATCCCACCAAAAATATTCCTTCAAATATCTATATAGATTAGTGCTAACAGGGTGTATAGAGAAATTAGAGCTATCAGAGTCATACAACAATTCACTTTTTAGATCAGGTATATCAGGAACACAAAGCCTCTTCCTAAATTTCAAAATTCCATATTCATATATGAAGTCGATCAAACCCCCATCATTTACAGCTTTAATTTTATTTTCAAACTCAACATCATCGATCTGAGTACTTTTTTTCCGTTCTAATAAAGATGGTTTAAAACCCATTTGAAAAAAGAATTGATGTTTCACCTTCCATGATTATTCCAATATCCATCTTTACTATATCCAAGAACATATGATCCCTTTCAACTATCATCTTGTTTAGAACTCCATGAACCTTTATGCTTAAAGAATCTACCTCCATATTTGCCTTCCTCCTGTAGTAGTTCATTATACAATCATAATACTTGAGTAATTCGATCAATCGCCTTTGCCTCAGGTTATGTTCTTTCTATGAGAAAATATACTTCAAACTATTGTGATCAGTATATATCTCACATTTTTTCACAATATAGATATTGTCTTCATATCTTCAGAGAAAATATTATAGCTCCTTACTCAAGATCATGAGTGGGATAGTTTTGTTCATGATTTTTTAGATGTTGTGATGCGTAGGGAATAACTCTTTCATTCTATATAAGGACCCAACCATGTTTTTTCTTTGAAGAATCACTATTAATAAAAAAATCCATCGTTCCTTGATGGTGGAGTCACGATAGGATCATTGAATAATCATCTCTTAAATTATTCAAAACGTTCTTCACACTATTTTTTCCAAACACATTTAACGCCTTTACATGTGATCTTGGTTAATGGGATATCCAATCGGGAAAAATTCTGGAAAAAAATGCTGATAATAACCTACTATACCAATAAAACTGCGTACCTCAGTTATACTCTTTAGTTCTGGCCATTATTTGATTGCCCTTGTCTTTGAATGATCAATAGATATTCCATCTTTAGAGAAAATATGGCCAAGAAAAGTAATCTCTTGAAGCCAGAATTTACACTTGTTAAATTCCCATATAATTTATTTCTTATAAGAGTCTTCAGAGTAGTGACCATGTGATTTTCATGATCATCGTAGAATTTTGAGTATTCCAAAATATCATCAATAAAACACACTTTTAAGTCATAAATATATTTCTTCAAAACTCTATTCATTAAATCCATGATAACATAGGGTGCATTAGTTAGTCAAAAAGTCATTACTGTAAACTAGTAATGCCCATACCTGGTTTGAAATTCTGTCTTTGGAATTTATTCCTTTATTACACATAACTGATGATATCCATATTGAAGGTTAATCTTTGAAAATTTTTAAGATTCATGAATCTGATCAGATAATTCATAAATGCGACGTAGGGGATACTTGTTATTTATTGTTATAGTATTTATCTCTCTATTGTCAATGCACAACCTCATAGATCCATCTTTCTTCTTAAAAAAATGAACACGGGCTCCCCATAGAGAAAAAATAGGGAGAATAAATCTTTTATTACTCAATTCCTCTAGTTGTTTCTTTAATTCCACTAATTCCATAGTGGCCATTCTATAAGGGGTCTTCGATATGAGCCTTGAACCTAGAATTAAGGCAATGGATAACACAATTTTTCATTCTAGAGGATGTCCAGGTATGTCCTCTGGAAACACATGATCATATTCTTTCCCAATGGGTGCATCCTCTATTTGAACATTCCTTTCTCCACCCATAGATATTTCTCTTCCTTCATCCCTGATAATTTAATTTAGTATCCCAACTAGGGGTGGATCTTGATGGGAATTGGATGGTGATGTTTCTACTCTAAAGATATGGTATTCTTTATCATCATCAAATGTTGTAACCTCCTTCTTCATACAATAAATTTTCACATCATGGTCTGAAATCCAATCCATACTGAGGATTATATCAAATTCAATCTTGGGTATGAAAATAAGATCAGTATAAAAAGAATTTTTATATGTTATAATGGTAAATGATTCACAAAACATTTTTGTAATGATTCTTACCTTATAAGTTTTGACTGAAAACTCCCTTGTTAAATCAAATTGTAAATATCTGATTTTCTTGGAAAACTGGAAAGATAGGAACGAATATGGTGATCTACAATCAAATAAAGCATTTACTATTTTTTAGGAAACGATTAAAGTACCTACCACCACGTCACTATGAGCTTCAACCTCAGTGGTAGTGATCGCTTATGCTTGGCCTTGCACCGTTGGCCTTTTCTGAGGTAAGTTTCCTTGGCGCTTAGGACATTCATTTATATAATTACCCAATTCTATACAATTTTAGCATTCAACATTGACAACCTCATTCTTTCCCTTGCAATCATGATCTTTTTGGCCTTTTCTCCCAAATTATAACAAAATCTCATCCCCTTATGGAAAGTACCATAGTGTTTCTTCACACATTACTGTATGGTGGAAAGTAAATTTTTCCCTTCTTCCCCATATTTCCTTTTCAGAGTTTCCAAAATATCTCTTATTCACATGTATCACTTTAAAGTCATAAGAATTAGAGAATTAATTTTATGTCTTAATAGCGCATGATAATATATCTTCATACGATGAGAAATATTGTGAGACTAATTCTCAATGGAGATATGGTTTCAAACCATCAGAGAATCGATCAATATTATTTCTTGGGTTATGTATATAATTTGTGGCATGCCTTATAATCTCATAAAGTTAGCCTCATACTTTCTAACATTCTCATCCTCCTTTTTCCTCAGACTCAAAAATTTCCTTTCCATATATTCTTGATGTTCACGAGGAATTTATTTTTCTAATAAAATCACTGTAAACTCCATAAATTACATATTTTAAACTTTTTCATATTACTTTGTGTTTTGAACCGATGACCACCATTGATGTAGAGACCCCAAACTTGACGTACATGGAAATTACATTACATTTTCAGAATACTTAAATACATAACAAAAACAAACACACAAGAACCGTAATAGTTTAGTGTCTTCAGAAACTCCGAACATAATCTTCTATTCATAGTGAATGATCTTAAACATCTCACAAAAAGATCTTCCCCTTTTTGTTTTCTTACCTAAAACCTTTCTTCATATACTGGGGAAAAGAAAACATATAAAGGGTGATCTTAAATGCTCCGTAAGGGTAATCATGGAGAAAAATAAAACAAACCATATACATTTGAACTTAAAAACATGAACATAATGTTTAAACATCCAAATCTTGAGCAATGAAATAAAACATGGCAGTACATAAGGCATGGATCATAATCGAATATAAATCATGATAAAATAGCATTTGAATAAATAATGTAATTGTGGAAAAACATTAATCACTTGATATGATTTCCATAGTAGCCAAGGCATCGCTGTCAAGACCATCTTTGTGAACAAAGCCCTTTACTGAATCGAGTTCACTCCCTGTTCCATTCCTGTATCATTGAACCGGATTAACATACCGTTTCAGAAATGTCTATATCATGAGATATAAATCTTTACCCAATGAATTGGAGGGAGATATAGGTCCCACCAATCTCATAATTAAATCATTCTTACTAGTGCCACAACATAAACATATATCATTCATCATTACCCAAAGAATACATTGGGTTTCATAAACATCATCCCATCATAACATAATCCATATAAAAAAAGAGATATCATTTCATCATAAAAAAAAGTGAAACCATTTAAATCATAGAGACATTATACTTGAAACATACACATATGAAATAATTCCATCTTATATGGAAAATGGTTTTGATAAAACGGTTGAAATGAATTCTTGAGGAAAATATCCCTTCTACTTCAAAATCATTTTCTTTTCACAAAATTCCATGCAATTTTAAATGATAATGATTTTTTTGAAAATAGTAATGAAATCTGGTAGAGTAATCTTCATGAAAATTAGGCATTATGAAACGTAAAAATATGTTCATGCCGTATAAGTTAAAAATCATTATCTTCATACTTTTTTGTCGGAAAATTCAAAAAGTACCTCGTATGGTAAACAAAAGAAAGATTACATACATACCATGTAGTAAAAGTAAAAAATGGGTATAAATGACTTTAAACATACATGAAAAATTTTTTAGGAAACTTGGACATGGATGATAAATATTACCCCAGTAAATACTCATGAATAAACAATCTCGGATAAGAATGAGATTTGAATAATTATCCCTTACCTTATGTCTGATATGCTACATATGAATCCAAACATCCTGTATAATGATTTAAATAATATCATTTACTTATTATAGAATCATATTCATTATTATGATATCATATATGGTTCACTTATGACTTTATATTACCCGTTCTTTTGTAAATTCCTTGTTAAATCAGTGTTTTTGGTAAAATCGTTTCATTTATCGTACGTGTTTTGATTTGTTGTTCTTGATATTATTACTTATATCTTGATTTACTTAATTCCAAAATGAAAAAAATCATTTATATATAATATATATTCAGTATATAAATATACATGATAGATCAATAAATGAAATACACCATTCAAAGAGACGGTAGGCCGTACGTACGCAAGAACACCGTTTTTGTTTCCTTATTGAATTGAATTGAATTAAGTAAATGAAACATATATGTACATAAACCCAGTATGATTATTATTTAATATCTTTCATGATTATTTATTATATATATACTTTATAATCAAACTTTAATGGTTAATCATGGAAAATGAATCTCATTGTGTTCGTGGAGACGGTAGTCCGTACGTACGCAAAAGCGATGATATCATTCCCATAATTATTGAATAGAATTGGAGGGGATTATACATTCTCTCAGAATCAGTATAATTTTATAATAACTATATATAGAGATTCTTTACTCCATTATACCCACCCAAGTAAGGTGGTGTTGGAAAAACCGATTACACCACGACGTGGAGACAGTATTCCGTACGTACTCACACGCGGTGATTTCATTTTCTGTAGGATGGATATAAGGTGAAATGGGGTTGTTTAATAATTATAATAACATATTTGTATATTAGTTTTATTGATTTTATTACTTTATAATGAAACAACTAAATAAGAGGAAGTAGAAGAATAAAGAAACTTGAAAGAATTGGTAGAAGAGATTACCTCTTCTTCGACGCACCTCATTTAAGCTTCCTCTTAAGGGACTAGAGTTGGTATTTTGAGAAGATGAAAACATCCATAAGGTTTCTAGGAAAGTTTAGAAGAGAACTTGTCAGGTTTTTTTCGAGCATGAAGGCTCAAAGTTTTGTGAAGAGGAGAGGGAAGGAGGTTCCCTTTTATAAGGGAGGAGAGGGGCACCTTAAGAAAAACTTGAAAGATTATTTTATAATAAAGTCATATTCCATTTATAATTTCTCAAAATTGATTTATTTCGAAGCTAAAGTGGGTTTTGGTCAAAATACTCTCAACCAATAGGTTTTAGACAAGTTTAGGTTACTATTTTATCATTATCATTTAGATTTCACTCTAAAATAAATAATTTAACTTTTACTGTGACTTATTGTTTTCTTACACTATATGGTTAATAAACTTACTATAACAAGCCAAAATAACCCCAAGTGGTTCATTGTTAATATATATAACATTATATAATTAATTTGGCCGAACATTATATATTTAGGAATAAAAAAAATTAATAATATAATATTTGTTTTAAAAACTATTTTATGTCAATTTTGACACTATTTGGTAATTTATTTTTTAAAAAATAATAACTGCATGATTAGTTCTAAAAAAGTTAATTAAATAAATACTAACTTGTCATATTAACCTATAAAATTATTTTAATACATAAAAATTCTCAAATTACATTTATTTGGTTATTTATAATATCAATTCTGTTAATATTTCATTAATAAGGTAATTACTGCATCATTATTGTGTCATAAATAAATTACAATATTTAATTTCAAAAAAATATAAATAAAATAACATTATATAGGAAATATTTTTAGATTTATAATTAATATTTATAGTAGAATTTATCTTATGTATAACCCTATATTTAAAAAATTAGTTATTAAACATTGATTTTAACTATTTTAACTCTTCTTTAAATAAAATAATAATAAGTGTCCTAATCTAATCCAAGTGGAACCAATAGGTTCATATGTTATTAAAAAGGTTGTTTTGGGTCGAATAAAACTTATCCAATAGAATTAGTACATGTGTTAGGGTAATAATAATATCATTTTTATCCTTAATTACCCTATTTACTTTTAACCATGGTAAATAAAAGTAAAAAGTAACTATCCACCAAAAATTATTTTTATCTTATTGACCCACATTTTCCTCCATGATATTAATCATGTCTCTTGGATTTTCTAAATTCAATTCATAGAAGCGTTAACATTATGTTTTATGTAAATTTGCAAATTCTCCTAGGAGGTGGGTAAAAGACGATAAAAAGTTCAATAAAATTTTTATAAATCTAAAATTATTAAAAAAATGACTCCATTGAATTAAATTGAACTTATATAGGTATTATTTATTTATTTTGACCAAATATAAAGTTAAATAAAATAAATAATTATTTCAATTAAAATTCGGTTTTAAACTATGACTCAGTGTTTTTCATTATTCATCAAAAATTTCACGTTTTCAGAAAAATCCCAAAAATTCACCCTAGGCTAATTTCGATATTCCGAATCCAAAAATGAAGTCCATTTTGAAAGATATAATTTATAAAATTTTAAAATGTGGGTATTAATATTCAAAATGGCTAATTTATATAATATTTTAATAACATATCGTTGTTTAGTGAAACTCGGTATTGCGTACAACACAAGCTATTGAGGAAGGTCGTGATTTCGTGTAATGCAAGCCAAGTCCGGGTTGTGTGTAGTGCAAGATTACTTTGTTGTTTCATATAATAGAATCCAACCATATTTCATTTATACATTGAATATATATATATACACTCGATGTTGCGTAGAATAACTTATATGAAATGAACTTGAAATTGTGTGTAACACGATCCAAGAATAGTGTTGTGTATACCCAAAGTAACTCATCATTGGGTTTCCACATAGGAGAACATAGTTGGAAATATGGATATGAATGAGAAATCTCACCATCATGTTATGATGGAGAATGGTAGAGAACATGGCTATGAAAAGGCCAAAAATCACAAAGCCATAAATTTTTGATGATCTAAGGTACCATCTGATTCATCAGATATGAGGGAACTAGGACAACATTTATGGTTTCCAATATCATTTCCCTAATGTTGAATAATTTTTGAATTTAAATAAATACTTACTTGATTTTGGTACAATCTCACAGTTGCTCGTGCCTCGAACAATTTCCACTTCATCTCTTAAACAAATGAATTTGAATTTATCTTTCACGAAGTTTTAGCAGATCATGCGATAGAATGATAAGTCATTCCATCTGTCTCAAACATAAGGTACATAAGTCCATCTATGGTGATATCAATCGTATATGGTTCCAAAATGGACTTATACTTCATCTATAATCCTGCTTAATAAAATAAAACCAGTTTCTACTAACCAGTGACTTCCTGTAGGCCAGTGGTATGCGATAAAGGCCTGTCGCACTTCGGTTGTGGGTTTGATTCCCACAGCCTTGTCTGACGTGATGGGTTATCTCCCATCATATGAGTTGTACTTTTTCTAAAACAACACTATTATAACATTCCAGAAATAGTATCGAAAAAAGTTCTAGCCTTAAATAATACTAACTTATGTTCAACATAATCTATTCCAATCTTTAGGCTTATCCAAAATACTTATTTCCAAACTCATAGTATAAATAGAATGATTAATAAAAAGTTCATATAACAAGAACATCAATACCATAATTTATCCCTCAGATATCACAATATATATCTTGTTGATCACATTCCAAACATGTGAATACGTTAATCTTGTATTCTCTTAAAAAATTAATACCCATTGAACCGTAGTGAAAACATGAATGCTGTCAAAAGTTAACTATTTAAACATACCAAAATCCAAAAATTATATACACTCAAACCATGATATAACTTTCTCCTTATATCAATCGTGATCTCATTTGATTTTCTCTTTATCCCTTCATTATGCGCATATCATCTGGTTTCCAAAAATATCTGAATAACCTTTCATGGTTACCGGTACCATTCAACATATACATTCAAATACTTTAGAAAAAAAACAATATTGTAACAATCCTTAGATGTGTCTTTATTCCATAGTACCATTACCTATACAACATAACTCTTGATAATCATAAATCATTCTACTGCCTTCTCAAACCATTGACCAAGCTTCAACAATTCTTTCATCTCACATGTCATTTGTAGTCTATTCATCATTATCAATATAAATACTACCCATATGACCATGATGATTCTCTTCATGAGATTTTCCATTAGGACATTGGTTTGCATAATTCCCGTACATTCCACATTTAAAACATTTAATCGTTGTTGATGTCTTAGCAATACCATTATCCTTGTCCATGGTGTTAACTGGACCATTTCCTTTGAAATTACTGGCCTTGAGTCCTTCTTTTCCACACCCAAAACATATTCTAGTTCCTTTGAAACATTCTACCTGATTCCTCTTCCCACATGATTTACATAAGGGAAATTGAACTTTCTTTCCTCTATGATCATCATGAAACTCCATATTTCTCTTATTAGCTGAGTTGGGAAACTTACCAAAGTTGAGATTATTGATCATATTATGAGATTTCTGATTAGGAATAATAATGATGTTTGGACTTCTAAATCCTATTTCATTTGGTTGTCCGTGAAGAATAGCATTCCATTGTCCCTCATATCCTCCATTATCGTGAATCTTCTTATTTCTAGCCATTTTCTAAAATCCAAAAATAATAGTGTGAGAGACAAAAATCATACTAGGAAAAAAACATAATAAAGGGGAAGTACCTTAAATATATAACATCTTAGGTTTAATTCTAAGATTGTTATCGTATTTCTATGACTATAACCTATACTTATACTTAACCTTAGGGACATCCCTAGACATACCTTATAAATATCTCCAAGGATCTCACTAACGTTTTCGCATCCTAGTTTCCAAATGTAAACTAAACCTCTCTTTGATACCAACTGTAAAGACCCCAAACATGTTGTACATGGACATTACATTACTTTTTCAGAATACTTAAATATATAACAAAAACCAAAATGCAAGGACCATAATTCTTTAGTGTCTTTGGAAACTCAAAACATAATCTTCTAATCATGGTGAAAGATCTTCAACATCTCCCAAAAAGATCTTACCCTTTTTTCTTACCTAAAACCTTTATTTATATCCTGGGGAAAATAAAACATATAAAGGGTGAGCTCAAATGCTCAGTAAGGGTAAGCATGTAGAAAATAAAACAAACCATATACATTTGAACTTGAAAACATTAACATAAAGTTTAAACATAAAAATCATGAGCAATGAAATAAAACATGGTTATACGTGAGGCATGGATCATAATGGAATATCAATCATGATAAAATATCATGGGAATAAAGCAAGTAATTGTGTAAAAACATTAAGCACTTTATATCATTTCCATAGTAGCCAAGGCATTGCTGCCAAGACCACATTAGTGGAAAAAGTCCCTTACTGAATCGAGTTCACTCCTCGGTCCAGTCCTGTATCACTGAACCAGATTAACTTGTCGTTCCAGCCATGTCTATCTAATGAGATATAAATTTTTACCCAATGCATTTGAGGGAGATATAGGTCTCACCCATCTCATAATTAATTCATTCTTACTTGTACCACAACATAAACACAAATCATTCATCATTAGCCAAAGAATAAATTGGGTTTCATAAACATCATCCCATCATAACATAATCCATATAAGAAAAATGGATAACATTTCATCATAAAAAAAGTAAAACCATATAAATCATAGACACATTATAATTGAATCATACACATATGAAATAATACAATCTTATATGGAAAATGGTTTTGATAAAACACTTGAAATGAATTCCTGAGAAAAATATCCTTTCTTATTCAAAATCATTTTATTTTCACAAAATACCATGCAATTTTAAAAGAAAAACATTTTTTTGAAAATAGTAATGAAATATTGTAAAGCAATCTTCATGAAAATTAGGTTTTATAAAACCATAAAAATCCATTCATGCCGTATAAGTTAAAAAAACATTATCTTCGTACTTTTTGTCAGAAAAGTCAAAAAGTGCCTCATATGGTAAACAAAAGAATGATTACTTATATACCATGTATTAAAAGTAAAAAATGGGTAAAAATGACTTTAAACATACATGAAAACATTTTTATAAAACATGTACATGGATGATAAATATAACCCTAGTAAATATGCACGAATAAACAATCTCGGATAAGAACGAGATTGGAATAATTATCCCTTACCTTATGTATGATATACTTCGTATGTAACTATACCTCATTTAGAATTATTTAAATAATATCATTTAATTATTATAGAATCATATTCATTGTTATCATATCATATATGGTTTACTTATGACTTTAAATTACCCGTTCTTTTGTAAATTCCATGTTAAAGCAGCGTTTTGGGTAAAATCATTTCATTTATCGTATGTGTTTTGATTTGTTGTTTGTGATATTATTACCTATATCTTGATTTAATTAATTCCAGAATTTAAATCATGATTTATATATAATATATTTTAAGTATATAAATATATATGATAGATCGATAAATGAAATACACCGTTCATGGAGACGGTAGGTCGTACGTACGCATGAACGTTGTTTTCGTTTCCTTATTTAATTGAATGGAATTAAGTAAATGAAACATATATGTACATAAATCCAGTATCATTATTATGTAATATATTTCATGATTGTTTATTATATATATATTTTATAATCATACTTGAATGGTTAATCATGGAAAATGAATCTCATCGCGTTCGTGGAGACGGTAGTCCGTCCGTACGTACGAGTGATGATATCATTCCCATAATTATTGAATAGAATTGGAGTGGATTATATATTCTCTCAGAATCTGTATGATGTTATAATAACCATATATAGTTATTCTTTAAACCATTATACCCATCCAAGTAAGTTGGTGTTGGAAAAACAGATTACACCACGGCGTGGAGATAGTATTCCGTACGTACGCACTCACGATGATTTTGATTTCCGTAGAATGGATAAAAGGTGAAATGGGTTTGTTTTATATTTATAATAACATATCTGTATATTATTTATACTGATTTTATTACTTTATAATGAAACCACTAAATATGACTAAGTAGAAGAATAAATAATCCTGAAAGAATCGGTAGAAGAGATTACCTCTTCTCCGACGTACCTCCTTTAAGATTCATCGTAAGGGACTAGAGTTGGTCTTTTGAGAAGACCAAAACCTCCTGAAGTTTGCTAGGGAAGTGTACAAGAGAAATGGGCAGGTTTTGGCCGAGCATTAAGGCTCCATGTTTTGTGAATATGAGAGGGAAGGAGGTGCCCTTTTATAAGGGAGGAGAGGAGAACCTTAGAAAAAACATAAAATATTTTTTTATAATAAAGTAATATTCGGTTTATAATTGATCCAAATTGATTTATTTAGAATATAAAGTGGGGATGGGTTGAAATCCTATCAACCAATAGGTTTCAGCCGAGTTTAGGTTACTATTTTATCATTATCATTTAGTTTTAACTCTAAGTTAAATAATTTTACTTTTATCGTGTCTTCTTGTTTTCTTACACTATATGGTTAGTAAACTTACTATAACAAGCCAAACTAACACCAAGTGGTTAATTATTAATATATATAACCTTATATAAGTCATTTGGCTGAGCCTTATATTTTTAGGAATAAAAAAAATTAATAATATAATATTTGTTTTAAAAACTATTTTAGGTCAATTTTGACACTATTTGGTAATTGATTTTTGTGAAAATCAGAACAACATGATTAGTTCTAAAAAATTTAATTAAATCATAAATAAAATTTCATATTAACCTATACAAATTAGTTTAATTCATAAAAGGTCTCAAATTACATTTATTTTGTTATTTATATTATCAATTATGTTAATATTTTATTAATAAGGTAATTACTTCTTCATTATTGTGTCATAAATAAATTAAATTATTTAATTTCTAAAAAATATAGATAAAATACCATTACTTAGGAAATCTTTAATCTTTAAAATTAATATTTATAGCCGAATTAATCTTATGTATAACCCTATATTAAAAAAAATTAGTTATTAAACTTTGATTTTATCTATTTTAACTCTTCTTTAAATAAAATAATAATAAGTGTCCTAATCTAATACAAGTGGACCAAATAGGTCAATATTTACTCCAAAGGATTTTTGGGTCGAATTACACTTAGCCAATTGTATTAGGACATGTGTTAATAATATCATATTTACCCTTAATTACCCTATTTACTTTTTACTGTGGCAAATAAAAGTAAAAGGTTACTATTCACCAAAAATTATTTTTATCTTATTGAACAACATTCTACTCCTTGATATTAACCGTGTCTCTCGGATTTTCGAAATTCAATTCACAGAAGCAGTAAAATTATATTTTATGTAAATTTACAAATTCTATTTGGAGGTGGGTAAAAGACGGTAAAAAGTTCAATAAAATTATTATATATCTAAAATTATTATAAAATGAATCCAATGAATTAAATTGTACTTATATAGGTATTATGTATCTATTTTGACCAAAAATAAATTTAAATAAAATAAATAATTATTTAAATTAAAATTTGGTTTCAAACTATGACTTAGTGTTTTTCCTTATTCATAAAAAATTGCATGTTTTCAGAAAAATACCAAAAATTCACCCTAGGATAATTTCGATATTCCGAATCCAAAAATGAAGTCCATTTTAAAAGATAAAATTTATAAAATTTCATAAAATGGGTATTACTATTCATAATGGCTAGTTTTTATAATATTTTAATAACATATCTTTGTTTAGTGAAACTCGGTATTGCGTACAACACGTGCTATCGAGGAAGGTCGTGATTGCGTGTAATGCAAGCCAAGTCAGGGTTTCATGTAGTGAAAGATTACTTTGTTATTGCGTATAATAGAATCCAACCATATTTCATTTATACATTGAATATATATATATATATAAAGTCAATGTTGTGTAGAATAAATTCTATAAAACAAACTTGAAATTGTGTGTAACACGATCCAAGAATAGTGTTGCGTATACTACAAGCTAATACGATGTTGTGTATAGTGAAAGATAATCTTGGTGTATCATACAACACAAGACATAAAATATATTAAAAATAATACTTCTCATAAAATCTCGGGGTGTTACAATTGATCTGTATCTAATGTAAGGCAATAAACTACCGTAACAGATTTTTCCCTTTTGCTAATCCCCAAAGCATGAAATATTTTTTTCTAAGAAACTTATCCATTACACAGCTAAAAATTCACTTTTAGTCCCATTGAATGTTGGGGGTTTCTTCATCAGGAAGAGGTCTAACATTGATCCTTCGCATTGTGGATCAGGGTGCTTTATATAGTTATGGTTATTATTTATAACCTTAGTGAGTTTTCCCATTATGGTTATAAGATGATCAACACCAGTTTCATCACCAAATCCACTATAATTATCTTGAGTAGGAGGAAAATCCCTACATGGATTACATGTGTTGATATGGTTTCCATTCCTTCCACTAGGTGCTATTTCATAACAATGACATACACTAGATTAGTATATGAATCGCAATACATAATTATAAACTACTAAAATACCTAACATAAATTGTATAGTTTATAAATATTGTCCATAATCATAAAAGTGTTTTCATTGAGAAGGTATTTACTCATAAATCCTTCATAATGTTTGTAAAAAAATGTGAATTTTCCTATGTATATCCCTTAGGAGAGTCAACTGAGGTGCGCAGTAAGGCTTGTTGTCGTGTACCAGGATACCCCAGGTCATGCCCAAAACTCCTTGTTAGAGTTTTCACTCCAAGGTAGATCTATTCCGAAACCACGCCCACTTGTATTATCCAGATAAGGATATATTTCTTAGAAAACCCACATTATATATACATTAGCAAAAATTTTGGATGTTCTTCTATACTAATCCTAAAAGTCTATCTTACGGTAATGTTCTCTAATACGTGTTTTTCTAAATATAGTTTCCATGGTTTGTACTAATATTCGTCTGATATAAATTGTAATGCCCCAAACCTATTAACATAGATTCAATATATTATTACGTAACATTGGCATGATAACAATGGATCCTGACTTGAATGACCGATTAGTTTAATAGCCTTGAAATTACTAGATACATACATAATTTTTACATAACATTATGAAATGAAAAAACAAAAACATTGTGTTCCCTTTGAACACACTCATATCCATTTTTCTGTTTCTGTAGGTCAATAATAATATACTTCTTCACATCTTAGGAAAAAAAGAATGTGGTGAGATCAAATGCTCATTATGGTTAACACTATAGCAGAAACTATCATAATTAAGCATAATCATTTATGGAAGTGTATAAGACTAAAAAACAAGCCTTTTAAACATAAAAATCATCATAATATGGTAAATATAAATCAAATAATTTCATATAATTATTCACATGGATATTCTACAAGTTGAATAATCCCATGCAATAACAATATAAAATTCCATAATGATGGAATGCATAATGTCGGACAACATAATCACATAGTCAAGGCCTTGTGCCAAGAATACAAATAAATATTTTGTCAAGGCCTTGTACCAAGACATTAAATTTTATCATGAGACCTATTGATGTACTAAGTGGCTATAGAGGGCCTCTCCTATCACTTAATACATCCAATGCATTCCTCATACAAAAAGGTTGAAGCATAACTTTCGCATTTGTATTAAAACTAGCATATGAAATGTTAAAACTTTAACCATAAACCATTAATTGTATAAAAATAAAAAATCCACACCAAACATATAAAAAAACCTTCAATTCAATATGGATGATTGTATCATAATGAATCAACTTCAAAAATGCATAAAATCTATCAAAGGATGTTGACATAGATGAAATAAATTCAAAAACTATTTGGGTGAAATATATCTTTTTACATTGAAATCATTTAAAATTATATAAACCATTTATTTTAAAAATATTCTTATAATATTGAAAGGGATGCTTCGAAGGTGTTATAATGGCAGAAAATTTCTGCACCCACTGTATAAGTTAAACAACATTCTTTCCTTAATTTTTCAGAAAGGTCATAAAGTACCTTTTTTGGAAAAAAAAATGGAATGATTCCCTTACGAATTTTATAAAAGTAAAACAATGGTATAAATGACATTAACCCATATTCTAGGAAATAGTAAAAAAAATCAAATACATTTTTATGAATCATGGATGTGGATGATAAAGATGTCCCAGTAGATACATATATATAAACCACCTCGGATAATAAAGAGATTAAAAAATAAACCCTTACCTTATAATTTTCCATGGTTCAGGGTACTTTAACCTAATGTATAATGTTCTAATAATTGTTACTAAATTATACAATAACCATATACATTATTATGATATCATATATGATCCATTAATATTTATTTGTTAAAAATATTTCAGTAGTATCATTGTTTTGGGTGTTAACAGATTCGTTTTCCTTTATATGTTTTGTTATGGAAGTCATGTTTGTTTTGGACAATATGTATTTGATTTATATAAAAAATTATTTAAGTTCTTAAACATTATTTTTAATCATCAAATGAAAATTATTCTAGAATGGTTACAGTGGGGAATGAAATATTATCACGCCATGGAGACGGTAAGCCGTACGTACGCGCGAGTGACAATATCATTCTATTAGTGGGGATATATTATGTAATTGGTTGGTATATTATATATAAATACTCATTATCATGATATATTTATTATTTAAATCAATTATACTCATTATTATACCTATCCAAATAATGAAGTTTTGAATAACAAACTACACCACGAAGTGGATACTCTAAGCCATACATACGCACATATGGTGACATTGTCATTAATATGATGGATTGAATAATTAATATGGTTGCACCATATTTTTAATTAAATCAATGTATTTAGAAGTTATTGGAGTTACTATTTTGGTATGGAAAAATAAAATAAGGACAAATTAGAATAAGAAAAGATGTTTGAATGAGGAGATGAAATAATTACCACTTCTTTGGGTTCTTCTTTTTGATTTTAACAAAAGGGTTCCTCGAGTTGGATTTATGATCTAAGTAAGGCCTATAGGATTAAGTTAGGGTAGTTGAGAGAAGATTTTAGCAGGTTTTGGCCATGTCAAATGGATTTGGATATGTGAATTTTAGATAAAGGGAAGTAGCCTTTTATATGAGAGGTGAGGGGCACTTTATAAAATCTTGAAATATTAAATTATTATAAAATAATTTTCAGTTTTTAATAGCTCAAAGTAGAATTATTTCATGGATAAGGTGGGTATGTTTAAAAATAATCTCAACCAATAGGTTTTACAAAATTTTAGGTCACTATATTAACTTTTCTTTTATATTTAACTCTTGGTTAAATAGTTTAACATTTACCATGTCTTATTGTATTCTTACACTATATGGTTAATAAACACACTATAAAAAGACAATATAACATTAAGTGGTTCATTAATAAAATATCTATCAATATTTAAGTCCTTTTTCAGAACCTTATATTTTTAGTAATATTATATCATATAATAAAATAGTATCTATTTTAAAAACCCATTTATGTAAATTTTGTCACTATTTAGTATTTGGTTTTTGGGAAAGTCGTAACAATCTGATTTCATCGAAAAAAATACATTACATTAATCCTAACACGTCTTATTACCCTAGAAAGTTTAGGGATGGAATCAAAAGTTAAATTTACATTTATTTTAATACTTATTATATCAATTATTTTAATCTTCTATTAATAAAGAAATTACAGCATCATCAATATGTCATATATAAATTTAATTATTTAATGTATAAAAATTATAAATAAAATAGTATTATGTAAGAAATATTTTTATATTTCTAAATAATATTAATAATTGAATTTATCTTATGTATAGCACAATATTAAAAATGGTTCTGTTATTAAAATATGAATTTAACTCTTTTAATTCTTCTTTAAAAATAATATAATAAATGTCTTATCTAATCAAAGTGGATTAGAAATAATCATATTTTTTACCTAAGGTTGATTTTGGTCAAAATAAACTTGTCCAGTAGAATTAGGACAAATTTTAGGGTAATTATAATATCATTTTTTCCATTAATTACCCAATTTACGTTTAACCATGGTAAATTAAATTCAAAAGTTACTATTTGCCAAAATTATTTTCATCTTATTGAACCCCATTTTACTTACTTATGTCAAAATTTTTTCTCAGATTTTTGAAATTCAATTCACAAGGGCGGTAAAATTATGTTTTATGGAAATTTTCAAATGTGCCTAGAAGGTAGGTAAAAGAGAGTAAAAAGTTCTATAAATTTTTATATATCTAATATTATTATAAAATGAATTCAATGAATTAAATTGGACTAATATAAGTATTATTTATCTATTTTAAATTTAAAATAATTTTAAATTAAATATATTTATTTATATAAAATGTCGGTTTTAAACAATAAAATAGTTTTTTCACTATTCATCAAATATTGAATGTTTTCGGAAAAATACCAAAAATTATCCCTAAGATAATTTTGATATTCCAAATCCAAAAATGAATCCCATTTGTAAAAATAAAATTTTTAAAATTTCAAAAAGTGGCTATTTCTATTCATAACTGCTTTTTAAATGGCATGTTTGATTATTCGTAGTGTGCTAGGACTCGAATTAGCGTACAATGCAAGATATTTTATTATTCCAAGAGAAGTGTATTGTGGAAGCTGGGGTGTTACATTTAGTGAATTTGTTTTAAATTTGTTTATACATGTATTTATTTATATGCTAATTCTTTTGAATTATTTTATCTTATATGGTTGTATTTTAAAAAAAATCAGATCTTAAATTCAATATGGATTATATTTTAATTTTATGAAACCAATTTTAATCTAAATTGAAATATAAACACCATTTAAATGAAAAAATAAAATCCAATGTCTATTAAGAGATTCTGCTGTGTTTTTTTCCATGTAAGAAGGAACATTTTAGGTCATTGTCTTCCACCACAATTTTTTCATTGTTTTCTAATATAAAAACCCTTTAATAAAAAACATTTTTTTCATTTTTTTCATTTATAAAGACCTCAATATTGGTGATCCTGTCGACATATAAATGTATTATGGTTCCAAATTTAGATTTTATTAATGGATTAAAAATAATAATTATAGACTCTCCACATGTATTATTTATTTTAAGACTAAATAGGATCATATTTTAATTTGTATTTAAATTCTATTATTTGTTAATTACTTCATGCCTTAATATATAAAATATTCAAATTGACCACTTGTGTTGGTTAATGCAATTATGATCATGAATAATCCTTAATTAATATAAATGTTTTATGAATTTTTATAAAAATTTCCATATTCAATTTTGTATTAGCCATATGTTTGTTACTTTCAATGGTGTTTATAAAATGTAAATTTGAAATTTTTTGAATCCATAATTCTCTTAAAACATGAATTTTTTTTCTCATTTAATTTTATGTAATTGAAATTCATATAACTAAAATGAAAATTAAATCTATGTTGTTTTATTATAATTTCTATAGGATACTGTGTAAATACACTATAAGAATACTATACAAATTTAGTGAGGTGCAAACTTTCTCTACTATTTTTTATGTTACTTATCACAGAAAAATTAGTTTATTTAAACTATGTAGGGTTGATGTGGTTTCCTATAGAATAGTGAATTTAAACATTGTATTAAATTTAGCATAAATATATTTTAGGTAGATATATTCCATATAATCCAAATAAATTTATATAGTTGTTAGATGTCATTGATATTTCATTTATTAAAACATATTCATCGCTGATCTTATACATTTTTGTGTGAAATTTTATTCAGTAGTTTTAAAATATATTGTATTGACACGAATATACATGAATGTAAAACACATCTTTCCATACATTTATTTTTAGCATAATTAATTTTTTTCACAAAACTATCTAGGAAAATCTAAATATACTAAAGCATTAAAAACAAAAACATGAATTAATGTTTCTTTAGTTTAGGTTATGATACATACATGAATTAATGCCTTCTTTTTTTAGCTATTGGTTGGGCTTCAAGGTTGTTGATCCAAAAATACTTTTGATATTATAGGAAGTATAAAAATCTGATTCAATTTCTCTTCCACTTTAATTTTCTCTAAAAATAAAAACCAGTTCTTTTTGTTATTTAAAACGATTCCATTTCAATTTTAATTGATTAAAAAATTTATATATATTCATTCATCATATCTATTTTTTGTAGAGTAATTCATATAGTCATAAATAATAAATTGGATTATGTGATTTTTTAATATTGAAATATTCTCACATTGTTATTTGATATGATAGTAAATATTATTAGTGTTCTGATAGGTTTTCGATAAAGATATTTTTACTCAGACCATCGGGTTTCCTTTAATTTTTTTCCATCAAATTTGTTAATATTATAAATTCTTATAAATTACTATAATGACATGTGTGGTCAATTTGTTTTTATGTTAATTACTTTTCATCCCATTGTTCATAGTTTGTTAATTGTATGAAATTATTTAGTAATGAAATCTTCTTGACATAATTCCAAAATAACTCTTATTTGTTTTTATTATTTTTTTCAACATGTTTTTAAAAATTTACATCAGTAATTAGGTAACATAAAATTTTTTTAATTAGGTAACATGATCCATTTCTGGAAAAAACATTCATGTACTAATCACTAGATAACACAAACAATAAAATTATAATTTGTGTAACTTTCTTTTTAACTCAGTTATTCCAACATGTTTTTAAATAATGTTGGTTTTGACCGTTGTATATTAATAATTCTCATTTCATTTCTTCAAGATCATTATATTATTTAATCCTTATTCTCTTAGATAAACTATGGGTCTATACCATATGAGTATTCTTATCCTCTTTGAGTTAGAAGACCGGTAACCTTTTCATGATGGAATTATAAATTTCATTATTTATTAGTGATATGTTAAACATAGATTAGTGGTTTTAAGGGGTATAGTTGCTATTGAAATAGTTATTTACACATGTGAAAATTAATTTTTACGTTGGATAAGCTTATCAATCCTACTTCGGTGGATTAAACCAAAATGTTTGATGATGTCACATAATCGGGTTTGTAATAGTCTGAGTTTCATGCTAAATATATATGTAATTATGCTAGAAATGAATCCTTAAATGGATATATTGGAAGAATAATTGGGTAATTGTTGGGTACATATCCTTGACATGAAATATCGAATATTGATACCTTGTTATAGGTTCATTACGTGTATTGGGTTGGGGAAATTATGATATTTAATGGAGTGAATGGATTTTTATTTCCGTGTTGATTTCACATATTATGCAGGGGAATAAATTGACAAAATGAGTTGTCATGGGTAGGAAATGATGAATGAGTTATTAATCATTAACCATGTTGTTCTATGTTTGAGCTATGGTAATGGTCATTTAAATGTGGAATTTTCGGGACTGTGTTATAGAATTCAAGGGTATTTCATAATTGACCTTGAAGATAATTAACCTTTTTCTCATCAGACTATTATTTAAATATTCACATACAAACCCCTTTAGATAATAGAGGTTGTTGTGATATTTACCAAGGATAATTTTTTCACACACAATACATAAAACCATATTTTAATAAATATGGAATGCATTTTGTTTTAGGTAATTGAAAGTGGCCTTTATAGAAGAGTATTTATTTCTATTTACTATTTTACGGCTAGTTTTCTATATTACATATTATTTAGTAGTGGGTTTTCCACAATTCCTTTCATTGCTTATTTTTGTTTCATTTATTATTTTTTGGTATGTATGAATTAAAATACAGAGTTTACACTTTATTAGTTTATCATTTAATATGTCTTTAAATAGATTTCTAATGATTTAGTGTTAATTCATTAAAAAATCCCACTATTTTATTTTATATGCATATTTTTATGTATTTCTTTGTAAGATTTAGGATGAATTGGTTCAATTGACCATTATCAAAATGGGGATATTCTTACAAGATTGAAGATTATTATCTACTTCCTTCCACCTATATTAATAATATGTGTATTAATTCAATCGGACATTTCTATTTATTTCCTTATAAGGGTCTTTTTCTAAGGTAGGATCTTAAACAACTAACTCAAGTAAAATATTAATTTCATCATTGTACCAAACTTTATGTAATAATTTATTTCATCAATAATTTACATCAATATTACAAATTCATTCAAATATATGTCTTTAATTTTGTATTTTTGTTTAGTTCTTGACGTTTTACTGATTCAATGATAAATTTTCTTAGGCCAATGTGAGTTTATATGTTAATTTTATAGAATTTATTTAGCTTATATGGTAATATTTTTGAGAACTTTATGACTGTAAAGTCCACATAGTTTATATTTAAATTATTTCAAAAAAAATTGTCATATAAATAAAAATATAAGTATTATTAATAAATTTTTTGTATTAACTTAAATAGTTTATAATTTATTTCATCGGTTGGACCAATCCCCACTCAATCGTTAAAAATGGATCTACTTATATAGTAATCAAGAATTAAAATTATAACATTAGAAATAGTGCCACCATTCCTAACCCCACATGATATTTGTATGTACCCATTTGGGGTATCGTATACTTAGATGGATCTCCTGACTGAGTTAAAGAGAATTTTTAACTAGTAAAAAAATAGATTATGAACCTGATCATTTAAATAACATGATATATGAAGTACAAATTTATAGATTCAAAAGAGTTTATAACATCCATATTAAGATATATTCCACCGCTCTTACTTGATTTATTCAACAGGTTATACATTATGCTGATGTTACCATAAAATTATGTATTTCACTCCAATGGAAAAATACAAACTGATTGTTGGAGACCATCATCCCAATGACTAAGTAGAGTCTAGTTGCTATAATTTTACTCAGAATATTATAGTCACTATTTTTAAAGATCCACATATAAATACATGTTAAGATATATAGAGAATTCATCTTCAATAAATAATACAATAAACTATGAGTTCACTCCTTTAGGAATAATACCATTTATATAGAAAATATAAATCGTTTTTAAAAATTTTTATAGAAATTTTAAAGAGTTCTTGTAAGAATATGAATGAGAACCCATTTGGCGAAGGAAACATTCACAGAATGAGATTAAATATTGTATCCTTAACCTCCTCAAGGTAAGAAATTGTAGATAGAATGATATTTTACAATTCATTAATAATCACTAGAATGACATCCAACATATCCATAACATTAAAATTCTATATATTATTTAAAATCCCCTTGATGTACCTCAATATGTCCCCCATTATCTCTTTCGTCCAAAAGATTACTTCATTAACATTTTTAGGTAGGTAATGGTCTAATTTTACTTTCTAGTCCTCTAGAGGTTATTCAAGGAAAAATAATCTGTATCCCTATCCTTAAACATTCGACCCAAAAATTATATTTTAGAATATCTTCATTAAGGTTTACTCTACAATTTAATTTACAAGAAAAATCATCTTCACTGTTGATGATGAAAAAATAAAAATCATCCCCATGGTTATTTTATTGATGCAGTATCTCTTTTCTTATGACATAAATCACCATATCTACTATATATATATAATTTGGTTTTCCCTAAACAATGTTTCTTCTTCACATTTCACAAATTCCTTATCATTTTTTACCACTTATTCATAATCGGTCAAATAATTTCTTACACAACTTTAGTGTATATTCACTACTGGAAATACACTATTTCCCAATGGTTCACAACCATTGGGAAAGCCCCTCAAACCGTTGGTATATGATATACCAACGGTTCTCCCAACCGTAGGGAAGCAAGCCGTGAGGAAAACCTTTCCCAACGGTTTACTGGAAACCGTTGGGGTAGGCTGACAGAAGGCACTCTATCCTTCACCATTGGGATAGTTTTTCCCAACGGTTTCTCCCAAACCGTTGGGAAAACCAAATATACCTTAACTATCCCAACGGTTCTTCAAAACCGTTGGGATAGTTTTCCAGGGGTGAACTCTTTCCCAACGGTTCTAAACCGTTGGTAAAAGAGATATTTACCAACGGTTCATTGAACCGTTGGTAGAAACTTATTTAGGATTATATGCCAACGGTTTAAAACCGTTGGCATACCCTATGCTGCAAATTGCAGCAGCCTGCAATTTGCACAGACCCTCTCCCATGTACATCAGGCACCTCTCATCTCATCAGGCCTCATTTTCACCTCATTTTCGATCTAACTATTGTACCTGTAATAAAATAAAACATACATATACAATTACGAACAAATTCAAACACATTTAACATATAATGGATCCTGAAACTATACACATCCATAATTAAATTACAATTCATAAACATACATAATTCATATATAATTCAATTTAAAATTTAGATGAAAATTATATGTGGAATCCGATTGAGGCGGGGATGATTTTTACACGTCACATATGACCCATGGATCGTTCTCCTAAAGTTTCAATGGAAACCGAATGCGTTTGGTCAGTTTTGCGTATGCCAGTTCTTTTCACTTATAATCCTACCCATTTTAAACAAAACAGACACAGTTAGAGCGGTGTTGGCCACACCGCACCTCGGATTGAGGCGGGGATGATTCGTACACCTCACATATGACCCATGGATCGTTCTCCTAAAGTTTCAACGGAAACCGAATGCGTTTGGTCGGTTTTCCGTATGTACTTAAAATGATGTCCATTTTAATCAAAAGAGAGCCACTTAGACTGATCCCGACCACACCACGACTCGGATTGAGCCCAAGTGGGCTTGTACATGTCACATATGACTGATGGATCGTTGTGATAAATTATCAATAGATTCAGAATGCGTTTGGTCGGTTTTGCGTATGCCAGTTGTTCTTTTCACTTATAATCCTGTCCATTTTAAACAAAAGATACACAGTTAGAATGGTTTCGGCCACACCGCTCCTCATATTGAGGCGGTATTGACTCGTACACATCACATACGACCCATGGATCCTTGTGCTAAAGTATCGACACAGTCCGAATGCCTTTGGTCGGTTTTTCGTATGTCACTTGATGATTTTCACTTAAAATGACGGCTTTTTGAAACAAAAGACCGACACTTTGAGTGGTGTCGGCCACACCGTGTCTCCGATTGTGGCGGGGTTGATTCGTACACATTACATATGACCCATGGATCGTTCTCCTAAAGTTTCAACGGAAACCAAATCCGTTTGGTCGTTTTTCCGTATGTACTTAAAATGGTGTTCATTTTAAACAAAAGAGAGCCACTTAGACTTATCCCGGCCACACCGCGACTCAGATTCATCCTGGGTTGGCTCGTACACGTCACATATGACCCATGGATTGTTGGGATAAATTATCAACAGATTCGGAATGCGTTTGGTTGGTTTTCCGTATGCCAGTTGATGCTTTTCACTTAAAATGACGTCCTTTTGAAACAAAAGACGGACACTTTGAGTGGTGCCGGCCACACCGCATCTCCGTATTGAGATGAAACCACCGTGCAACATTCTAATTATTATTCGTGATGTGTACGCGCATACGGAACGTCAATCGGACGTGCGGTTTGAGCGGTACGGCTCAATATTCGTGTTTTAAGTGATGCGCGCGCTTCGTAAACGCGTGTGAGGTGGGTCCAAACGGGACGAACGAAGTCGGAATGACATGAAATCAGATGAAAAATACGGGTGAGTGATTTCTGAAGTGGTCGAGTAGACGGCACGTCAATCGGACGTGCCGTGTGCCCGCGGTGACCGACAACGCAGTTCTGGTGTCATAAATGGCCAAAATGGGTGTCCAACGGTCAAATTCATAGCGGACGACCTCGGATTGAGCTGAAACCACCGAGAAACATTCTAATTATTATTCGTGACGTGTACGCACAGACGGCACGTCAATCGGACGTGCGGTTTGCGCGGTACGGCTCAATATTCGTGTTTTAAGTGATGCGCGCGCTTCGTAAACGCGCGTGAGGGGGGTCCAAACGGGCCGAACGAAGTCAGAATGGCCTGAAATCAGACGACAAATACGGGACAGTGATTTATGAAGTGTTCTAGTAGACGGAATGTCAATCGGACGTGCCGTGTGCACGCGGTGACCGACAACGCAGTTCTGGTGTCATAAACGGCCAAAACGGGCGTCCAACGGTCAAATTCATAGAGGCCGACCTCGGATTGACCTGAAACCACCGGGAAACATTCTAATTATTATTCGTGACGTGTACGCGCAGAGGGCACGTCAATCGGACGTGCGGTTTGCGCGGTACGGCTCAATATTTGTGTTTTAAGTTATGTGTGCGCTTCGTAAACGCGCGTGAGGGGGGTCCAAACGGGCCGAACGATTTCAGAATGGCCTGAAATCAGACGACAAATACGGGTGAGTGATTTATGAAGTGGTCGAGCAGATGGAACGTCAATCGGACGTGCCGTGTGCGCGCGGTGACCGACAACGCAGTTCTGGTATCATAAACGGCCAAATCGGGCGTCAAACGGTCAAATTCATAGCGGACGACCTCGGATTGAGGCGGGGTTGACTCGTACACGTCTCAAATGACCCTTGAATCGTTGTCTTAAAATATCAACACAATCTGAATGCATTTGGCCGGTTTTCCGTATGCCAGTTGATGTTTTTCACTTAAAATGATGTCCTTTTGAAACAAAAGACATACACTTTGAGTTGTTCCGACCACACCGCGCCTCGGATTGAGGCGGGGATGATTGTTACACGTCACATATGACCCATGGATCGTTCTCCTAAAGTTTCAAAGGAAACCGAATGTGTTTGGTTGGTTTTGCGTATGCCAGTTCTTTTCACTTATAATCCTACCCATTTTAAACAAAACAGACACAGTTAGAGTAGTGTTGGCCACACCGCACCTCGGATTGAGGCGGGGATGATTCGTACACCTCACATATGACCAATGGATCGTTCTCCTAAAGTTTAAACGGAAACCGAATGCGTTTGGTCAGTTTTCCGTATGTACTTAAAATGATGTCCATTTTAATCAAAAGAGATCCACTTAGACTGATCCCGGCCACACCGCGACTCGGATTGAGCTCGAGTGGGCTCGTACATGTCACATATGACTGATGGATCGTTGTGATAAATTATCAACAGATTTGGAATGCGTTTGGTCGGTTTTGCGTATGCCAGTTGTTCTTTTAACTTATAATCATGTCCATTTTAAACAAAAGATACACAGTTAGAATGGTGTCGGCCACACCGCTCCTCGGATTGAGGCGGGATTGACTCGTACACGTCACATACGACCCATGGATCCTTGTGTTAAAGTATCGACACAGTCTGAATGCCTTTGGTCGGTTTTTCGTATGTCACTTGATGATTTTCACTTAAAATGACGTCTTTTTGAAACAAAAGACCGACACTTTGAGTGGTGTCGGCCACACCGCGTATCCGATTGTGGCGGGGTTGATTCGTACACGTCACATATGACCCATGGATCGTTCTCCTAAAGTTTCAATGGAAACTGAATCCGTTTGGTCGTTTTTTCGTATGTACTTAAAATGGTGTTCATTTTAAACAAAAGAGAGCCACTTAGACTTATCCCGGCCACACCGCGACTCGGATTCATCCCGGGTTGGCTCGTACACATCACATATGACCCATGGATTGTTGGGATAAATTATCAACAGATTCGGAATGCGTTTGGTCGGTTTTCCGTATGTCAGTTGATGCTTTTCACTTAAAATGACTTCCTTTTGAAACAAAAGACGGACACTTTGAGTGGTGTCGGCCACACCGCGTCTCCAGATTGAGATGAAACCACCGTGAAACATTCTAATTATTATTCGTGATGTGTACGCGCATACGGCACGTCAATCGGACGTGCGGTTTGAGCGGTACGGCTCAATATTCATGTTTTAAGTGATGCGCGCACTTCGTAAACGCGCGTGAGGTGGGTCCAAACGGGATGAACGAAGTCGGAATGACATGAAATCAGACGAAAAATATGGGTGAGTTATTTCTGAAGTGGTCGAGCAGACGGCACGTCAATCGGACGTACCGTGTGCCCGCGGTGACCGACAACGCAGTTCTGGTGTCATAAACGGCCAAAACGGGCGTCCAACGGTCAAATTCATAGCGGACGACCTTGGATTGAGCTGAAACCACCGAGAAACATTCTCATTATTATTCGTGACGTGTATGCGCAGACGGAACGTCAATCGGACATGCGGTTTGCGCGGTACGGCTCAATATTCGTGTTTTAAGTGATGCGGGCGCTTCGTAAACGCGCGTGAGGGGGGTCCAAACGGGCCGAACGAAGTCGGAATGGCCTGAAATCAGACAAAAAATACGGGACAATGATTTCTGATGTTTTCGAGTAGATGGCACGTCAATCGGACGTGCCGTGTGGACGTGGTGACCGACAACGCAGTTCTGGTGTCATAAACGGCCAAAACGGGCGTCCAACGGTCAAATTCATAGCGGCTGACCTCAGATTGACCTAAAACCACCGGGAAACATTCTAATTATTATTCGTGACGTGTACGCGTAGACGACACGTCAATCGGACGTGCGGTTTGTGCGGTACGGCTCAATATTCATGTTTTAAGTGATGTGCGCGCTTCGTAAACGCGCGTGAGGGGGGCCCAAATAGGCTGAACGATTTCAGAATGGCTTGAAATCAGACGAAAAATACAGGTGAGTGATTTATTAAGTGGTCAAGCAGACGGCACATCGATCGGACGTGCCGTGTGCGCGCGGTGACCAAAAACGCAGTTCTGGTGTCATAAACGGCCAAAACGGGCATCCAACGGTCAAATTCATAGCGGACGACCTCGGATTGAGCTGAAACCACCGAGAAACATTCTAATTATTATTCTTGATGTGTACGCACAGACGGCACGTCAATCGGACGTGCGGTTTGCGCGGTACTGCTCAATATTCGTGTTTTAAGTGATGCGCGCGCTTCGTAAACGCATGTGAGGGGGGTCCAAACGGGCCGAACGAAGTCAGAATGGCCTAAAATCAGACGAAAAATACGGGTGAGTGATTTATGAAGTGGTCGAGCAGACGACACGTCAATCGGACGTGCCGTGTGCGCGCGGTGACCGACAACACAGTTTTGGTGTCATAAACGGCCAAAACGGGCGTCAAACGGTCAAATTCATAGCGGACGACCTCGGATTGAGGCAGGGTTGACTCGTACACGTCTCAAATGACCCATGAATCGTTGTCTTAAAGTATCAACACAATCCGAATGCGTTTGGCCAGTTTTACATATGCCAGTTGATGTTTTTCACTTAAAATGATGTCCTTTTGAAACAAAAGACATACACTTTGAGTTGTTCCGACCACACCGCGCCTTGGATTGAGGCGGGGATGATTGGTACACGTCACATATGACCCATGGATCGTTCTCCTAAAGTTTCAATGGAAACCAAATGCATTTGGTCGGTTTTGCGTATGCCAGTTCTTTTCACTTATAATCCTACCCATTTTAAACAAAACAGACACAGTTAGAGCAGTGTTGGCCACACCACGCCTCGGATTGAGGCGGGGATGATTCTTACACCTCACATATGACCCATGGATCGTTCTCCTAAAGTTTAAATGGAAACCGAATGCGTTTGGTCGGTTTTCCGTATGTACTTAAAATGATGTCCATTTTAATCAAAAGAGATCCACTTAGACTGATCCCGGCCACACCGCAACTCGGATTGAGGCGGGGTTGATTCGTACACGTCACATATGACCCATGGATCGTTGTCCTAAAGCATCAACACATTTCGAATGCGTTTGGTCAGTTTTTCGTATGTCACTTTTTGTTTTCACTTAAAATCTTATGGAAATTCATATAGAATATTTTTATATCATATTTTGTATGGATTAGATTTTAGTTGATCGTGCTATGAAACATTTTAGAGCTAATGAAATTAAGGAAGGTGGAGGGGCTGTCCGGGGGGCTGTCCAGGGGGGCTGTCCGGTGGGTGTCCGGGGGGCTGTCCGGGGACCAAGGAGGAGGGTGGGGGGGCTGTGCGGGGTCTGTCCGGGGGGTGTTTGGGGGTTGTTCAAGGGGTTGTCCGGGGTTGTTCAGGGGGCTGTCCGGGGGTTGTTCAGGGGGTTGTTCAGGGGGTTGTCCGGGGGTGTTCTGGGGGCTGTCTGGGGGGTGTTTGGGGGGTTGTTCGGGGTCCAGGGGGTGGGGGGGTTGTCCGGGGGGCTGTACGGGGGGCTGTACGGGGGGCTGTCCAGGGGGCTGTCCGCGGGGGCTGTCCGGGGGGGCTGTCCGGTGGGTGTCCGGGGGGCTGTCCGGGGACCAAGGAGGAGGGTGGGGGGGCTGTGCGGGGTCTGTCCGGTGGGTGTTTGAGGGTTGTTTAGGGGGTTGTCCGGGGTTGTTTAGGGGGCTGTCCGGTGGTTGTTCAGGGGGTTGTTCAGGGGTTGTTCAGGGGTTGTTCAGGGGTTGTTCAGGGGGTTGTCCGGGGTTGTTCAGGGGGTTGTCCGGGGGGTGTTTGGGGGGTTGTCCGGGGTCCAAGGGGGAGGGTGGGGGGGTTGTCCAGGGGGCTGTCCGGTGGGCTATCCGGGGTCCAGGGTGGAGGGTTGGGGGCTGTACGGGGGGCTGTCCAGGGGGCTGTCCGCGGGGCTGTCTGGGGGGTGTTCGGGGGGTGTTCGGGGTCCAAGGGGGAGGGGGGTTGTCCAGGTTCCAAGAATGAGGGGGGTTGTCCAGGGAGTTCTCAAACACACAACCACTAAAAGACAACAACATCCATAAAAACAGACAATATATAAAAATAAATCAACTCTAATACTATACTACGAGTCTAGATAAAACCAACAACTAGAATAGATTAAACATCAAATCTCAGTAATATAAGTCAAAAATGTAACGGATCAATATGCCCCACATCAGCATCACCATCACCATCATCGTCATCATCATCATCACCCTCGTCATCATCCTCCTCATCGTCCTCACCCTCCACAGCGCCTTCCTCCTCGCCTTCGCCCTCCTCCTCACCCTCCTCATCTCCCTCCTCTTCCGCATCAGACTCCTCGCCATCATTATCTTAAAGTTGGACATCGGCCTGACCACTACGGGAATTGCCACCTGGTGCACCATATATAGAATGTATCGACGACATGTATTCATCAATCGTTGGGCTGGACTCTGCTGGAAGTGTTGGACGTAAAACTTCAATAAATTTCATAAATGCACTGTTTGCCCTAGCAGACTGTTCTGCCCTCTCTGTGGCCCTTTTCTTAGCATGTTCTGCCTGTGCCCTAACTTGCTGCAGCTCGGTCGCACTACAACTCGTACCTGAGGCAGGCCAATACCTCGTCGGGGCTATCCTAGGTCGGCAGCGTACTCTGCCAGAATGATCATCTCCCAACACCTGATGTAAGTGATCAGATGGCCCAAAATTGTCTGCTTCTTGGGCATCGAGGGCCTCTAAAGTATCCTGTTACAAATATTAATATATTATTAAGTTACTAAATAGATATTAAAATATAAAATCAACAGATTAAAACTTACAATCTGCTGCTGAGTCGCTTCATTGACAGCACTTCCATCCTTTTTTCATCTACTCGGGCAAAACAGTTTTTTTCGAGGCACACATCCTTCAATATTTTGTACTTGCCTCTACAATGACATTGAAAACAAAAGTTATATAAAAATTTTAGCAAATGATTAAATAATTGAGTAAACAAAAGAAAATGTAAGTCGTAAAGAAAACTTATAAACAATTTTCATACCTGCTGCCTCTCATGATCCGACATCGTCGTGCATCCTAGTGTATGGAGGTATTTTTTTGCATCAATGTTTTTTTTATTTTTTCCAGATGATTCCAAAATAAAATTCGATAATGCAAAGGATAATATTAATGAAAAATTTGAAAGTTATTATTTAAATACCTCAAATGTAATTCATACCTTAAATTGGGTACTCGTCCAATGAGTAATCATCTGACGATACTGCTCTATAGGACAATCATCCACGACTGGTACCGCCTCTAACTCAGTGCCAACTCTAGCACGCCAACCAATATACAGCTCATGCTTGTAGGCTCTCTAAAGCTCGCCTAAATCCTTTAGACGTGCCGGTCGTGCACCCTCACCATCAGGAAAATTAAATCGAAGCTGAAATCAAAATATTAATTCATATAAATACAAAAATAATTCATGGCATTAAATACAACATATTTTTTTACCCATATCTCTGCCCAAGCTCTATCTTTGACCTCATGTGGAAAATGTCTCCACGACAGCGGGCTGACGGGAATGATGTCGGAGTATTTGGCAAGCGTCGCCATAAATTCCGACATTGCTGCCCTGTTTTCTCAACCATCTGATTGTCTTCATTATATTCCACCATAACCTGTGTGCGACGGTGCCACACCGAACGCATGCGTGTACGGCCCCGCCCCCGCCTCCTGTCAGTAGATGTATCTGTCATGAAAGAAAAACAAATATTTTATCAAAACATGTTATAATGAAAATAAATATTGCTATAAAAATTTGTTAGGGTTTTATAAATATACCTGCGCTAGTCTGATCAATGAATGGCGCCGGATCCACAGAACCTGATGGAACACCCTCTGGTGGAACAGGAGTCGAAGACGATGGAATATAAAAGCTCGGAGAGACAGAAGTAGAAGGAAAAGAAGATGGAATAGCTGTATGACCTGATGCTGACTGGGGAGTGGGAATCATCATGGGATGTGAAAATGATGGGGCAGAAGATGCAGAAGGTAGCGAAAACATGGGAGGTCTAAATATCCCGTGTGTCCCTAACGACACACTGGGATCAGAATGTGGGAAGGCTGAAATGTCAATGGGAGGGGCAGGGTCTATTCGGGCACGCGCAGCTCTACGTCCACCTCTGGTACGAACCCTCCTCGTACCACCGGCCTGAGTACTAGGACCAGTACTAGGCTCCTCGTCGAATAACTGTCGACGTAATGGTGGATCCTACAAAAAAGTTTACAAAAAAAATTAATCACATGACATTATATATTCTGTAAATATATATATATATTTGAAATAAAGTACTCACTGTAGGCACTAATGGTGGAATGCCCATCTCCTCCATCCGACGATCGTTCTCCGCCATTTTTTTTCTTCGTCTCTCTTCAATTGGCTTCATTTCCTGCATTGGAAAACAAATATGTAATTAATTAGAAAAAGAAAATTAATGTGTAAAACAAAAAACTAAATATATGAGGCAATGAGGGGATTCATTGGTAATTTAGCTATCAATTGTTTTAGAAGAGTTTGAATGAATTTAATAAAACATACAAGTTGTAATGTTCACCAAGTTAGAAATATTGTTTGATTTGGTTTGAATACAGTTCAATTCCAAATTAGAAAATGCAATTCAAATAAAACAGCAACCAATAAACATTGAAAATTCACATAACGGTCAAGTCAGCTAAAACATATTTGTGATCAATACTAAATAAATATGAATATTACCAACCTTAACAACCCAACTCGAGGTAAACCAAAAGAATTGAGAACATGGATGAATGATTCTATATATTTCCAACCACAACTTCAGGTTCACAATCAACTCTGACAATTGAGCTATTGGAGTCATCAAAAGATATAAATGGATTGGTTCCAATGGCAATAGGGACAGTGTCAATTCCATCATCATTATCATCAAAAATATGTCTTGGAATTACTTCAACTATGACACCAAATTCAGGTTGAAGTTGATATTTGACATAAAAAACTTGTTTAGCCATTGATGCCAACACATATGGTTCTTCGGTTGCAAGAGTTCGAGTCATATTAATTACTCTAAATCCACAATCATCAATAAATGTGCCATGTCTCGTCATCGAATCAAACCAATGGCATTTCATCATTGTGACTCGTCCATGAGAGTAATAATCCAATATTATTATTTTCTCAATGACTCCATAATAACCCACATTTTCAAGTCGCGGTCTACTATCTGATGCACTGGCATAACAATCTGTTGTGGCAGTAACCATAATACCATCATGTTGTGTTCTCATGTGTTTGGCTAGTTCAGTGACAATAAATCTGTACCCATTGATAACAATTGATTTACAGTCACGAACCACGGTATTAGGACCAAAAGCCAAAGCTCTTATTTCCTCAGAGACAGAGTCAGCAAACAAACTCAATACCTGCAATATAAATGACAGTTAAACTTAAGTAAATATTGAAATAATTAATTTAAACAGTAATATTTTTACCTTCAATTTTAACCAAGCAGAAAACTCTTTGCTATGCAAAGTCTCTCTCCTTCTCAAAGATAAAGAATGATGCTTCCTATTTATCATTGTTTTATGTTCCCGGTAGATAAAAAAATATGAATAGTTTAACAGATATATATGTAAGATATACATATTCAATTTTGTTACCTGATATAGTCATCGAACAAATCACAGTTGAACAAAACTGTGCGATGTGCCATCTCCCGCTCTTCATGGCTTAATGTCTTCAATGTATATGATCCAGGAATTCCTCCTGTTTGAGGAAGTGATGGAAAACTGGGTTCAATTTGCTCATATTGTTCTTCTTCATTTCTCATTGGTCTGTTCATTCTTGTAGTAAGATCAGACAAATACATTGAACAGAAATCCATACATTCTTGAGCTAAGTAACCGTTCACGATAGAACCTTCGGGATGATTCTTGTTTCGAACATAAGACTTTAATGTGAACATATTTCTTTCAGTTGGATACATCCAACGAAAAGAAACAGGTCCTCCGAGAAGTATTTCAGTTGGAATATGGACAGTTAGATGCAGCATGCATGTGAAAAATGATGGGGGAAATATTTTCTCCAACTCACACAAAATTAATGGGGCATCTGTCAACATTTTTTGCACGAAAGACTTGGAAAACTTCTTAGCACAAAGATCTCTAAACAAATGGCACAACCGAATAACACCCACCCTTACATTATTGGACAATAGATGACGAATTGCTATTGGAAGCAACTCATGCAGTAGAACGTGATAATCATGAGTCTTCAAAGATTTTAGCTTCAACTATCTTCTGTTGACCCGTTTAGATATGTTGCTTGAATAGCCATCAGGAACTCTAATAGTCTCTAATACTTCCAAAAATTGTATTTTTTCAGTAGGTGTCATCACATAAGATGCACATGGAAGTTGCCATTTATTTTCACTGATACGCACAGGATGCAATTCTGGTCTGATGCCCCAATCCACCAAGTCACGTCGATATAGTAAATCATCTTTTGTCTTCCCCTTGACATTTAGATGAACTGAAAGCAAAATTTCACATATATTATTTTCAATATGCATTACGTCTAAGCAATGACGTAGCAAATTGGTTGACCAATAAGGCAAATCAAAAAAGATACTCCTCTTCCTCCAATTGTAACAGGTTTCTGTGGAAATATTCTTTCTCTTTCCAGATTTCATTTGACCCTTCCCGAACGAAAAACTGAAATCTTTCAATTCATTAAGCACATCAGTTCCAGACATACGCTGAGGTGGATCATCGGTCTCTATAGTATTATCAAATCTTCGACGATTCATTCTATATGGATGATCCTTTGGAAAAAATCGTCGATGTCCCATAAAACTGAAACTACAACGATGTTTCAGTCTTCTGGATCGTGTATTATTCATACAAACTGGACATGACAGTTTTCCCTTCGTGCTCCATCCAGACATCATTGCATAAGCCGGAAAATCATTGATTGTCCATATAAGCGCAGCGCGCATCTAAAATATGTCTTTCGAACATGCATCGTATGTGCGCACACCCACATCCCAAAGAAGTTTCAACTATTTTATTAAAGGTTGCATGTATACATCAATATCAATGCCGGGATCAGAAGGACCAGATATGAGTATACTCATGAAAGTGAAAGATTTTTTCATACACAACCATGGGGGAAGATTATAAATGTGTATAAAAACTGGCCATGTGTTGTGCGAAGTAAGCATCTGCCCAAACGGATTAAAACCATCGCATGAAATACCCAGCCTCACATTACGCACATCAGCTGCAAAATCAGGATGTCGAGCATCAAATCTATTCCATGCAAATCCATCTGCAGGATGAACCAACTCATCATCAGTCTTCTTTCTCTCGGTATCATGCCATCTCATTTTTATTGATATGTCATCAGACATAAAATGATTCTGGATTCTGGGGATCAATGGAAAGTGCCACATTACTTTCTGTGGAATGCGAGATGGTGTTCCATCAGATTTTGACTTCCAGCGGGATGTGCCACATTTTATACATTCATTTCGTTCAGCGGTTTCCTCCCAGAATAAACTGCAATCTTTCTGGCAAGCATGGATTTGGTTTCTTGAAAATCCAAGTTCCTCAACTAACTTCCATGCCATATAGTGGTTTGAGGGAATATCTGCATCATCTGGAAGTAAATCCTTCAAGAGGGTAAGAATGTAATCGATTGCTGTATTAGAAATCCCATACATAGTTTTCCCATGAAATAATCGGATTAAAAATTCCAGCTTTTTCATTTTATCGCATTGTCGATATACTGGAGTCGTGGCAGCATCATTCAATTTTTTCACCCTATCAATATCATAATTTTCACTAGATGCATCAACTGTCCTCACATCGGAGTCTTCTTGAGTCGAAATCCTTTCTTTTTCATGATGACGAATAAACGGAAACCGATCATCTAACAAATTCTCCATTCCAGTCTTTTCATTTCGATCATCACCAATTTGAGATTTTGTTTTCTCCCCATTGTGATACCACAGAAAGTAGTTTGCTTGAAACCCATTTTTGGTTATGTGGTAGCTGACTTCTTCACGGCTCAACCAAGGTCTACCAACACAATTGGAACATGGGCAGTGTATGCGACCACTATCTGAAGCATTGTGAAATGCAAAATCTATAAATCTCTCCAAATTGTTTTGAAAATCGTCTGAGATCCGATCGGTTTCATACATCCAACTTCTGTCCATTCTGTAAAAAGAATTTATATAAGTCATTTTGTCATAAACAATTCAATAGGAATTAACTATAATTGAAAATACATTTAAGTAAACGATAAAGGAAGAAAATAATCAAGGTATCAACTACACATGTCAAAAAAACATACAAATGTGTTATTGAAAAAATGTAAAACCAACAAGAACTTAATGTGTTATATCACATAACAGCATGACTCATCCCATAACCATATTAGTTGGGTATCATGAACATGAATAACATCAACCTTGTGCCATCCTCCTACCCTACATGACCCCAACCACATGCCACATCTTATTATAGCCTTATCACATCACACCTCACCGAAAAACACTAGGGAAATCATAGTACATCTCACCTGAAGACACATGGACAATGACATCGCATCTTGCCTAAAAACACATGGTCAATCACTTTTGAAGGAAGAGTAGGGAAGACATGGTATTTATCCAAACATATAACCACCATCCTAGATATTAGAAAAATTACTCATAACTCAAAACCTCTGATCGTTGGTAAGTTTATCCAACTCTGGTTGGGAATGTGTAGAAATAACATAAAAATACATGATATATAGATAGCACAAAATACTCAACCTATGGGTTCACATTAACTACATAATCACACAATTCACTACTACCATAAAACACATAAACCACACCACCACCACACAAGACGCATAGCATTGGAATATAATTCTACATTCAATAAGTCTATCTATGGAATTATCATAAGAATCCATGTATCAATTGGAATATAATTCTACATTCAATAAGTCTATCTATGGAATCCCTCCCTTGGATCCATGTATCACCCAGGGCTTAATCAATATTCAAAGAAATGAGTCTATCCGTGGGATTCCACTATGAATCCATTTATCACATAAGGCGTATAAGTTAATAGAAACAAGATTATATACCTGGCATCCTAATAGAATCCATGTATCACTATTTACTATTAATCATTTAATGAATTCCATTTCATTTAAACAATTCATTAAACATACCAAGGTAAAAAACAAAGGTATTTAATACAACTCACCTCAAAATGGCGACTCAATCAAATAATAACCTGAAAATAATGAAGCTTCATTTACTCATGTTGTAATGACATGATAATGAGATTCCCTTGCTTAATCAATCAATTCCATATCATGGTCTCAACATAACTCATAATGTCTAGCAATTCAATGAAAATTCAAGCACTCACATGGGAATTTTTAATAGAACACTCCTAACAAGACTATAAAGATATCACATGCATTAGTTATAATATATCTAACATGGTAACATAAAATATAAGATAAATTCAATCCAATTTAATAGATTCATAGCATAGTCTCTACTTTACTCGCATTGGCAAGGCAATACAATTAAAACATGTGTTAAAAAATAATTGGCATTCATGTGTTAAAAGGGGAATGCAAACCATAAAATACACTTAATTAATTTAATTTACAATTCAATTCAGAAATCGAACAATCAATTCGATTTATATAACCTTTCACAAATGACATCCCATGTTCAAGGGGTAAAATCCAAAAAGGAATTTTCAAGAAAACTCACCCTTAGGCAGGTCCGGCCGGCAGTAGCTCCAAAATCGCCTAAACTGATGGGAAAAATGAAAATACGTTTAAATACTATCCAAACATTTGAATACGTTTTCAGATAAAGAAGAAGAATAACCTGAAGAAGAGCTGGAAGATTCAAGGTCCGGCTGTCAGTACCTCCAAAATCGCCTAAATCGGCTGGTGCTCCCGTTTTAGGGTTGTGTATCGCGAATGGGGGAGAGAACGGGTGGCTGGGAATTTGGGGAGAAGCTTTGCCAACGGTTTTTAAAAACCGTTGGCATATGCATATCTATCCCAACGGTTCTCTATAACCGTTGGGAAAAACCTCCCCAAAGCATACCTCTATCCCAACGGTTCTCATGAACCGTTGGGAAAAGCTATCTATCCCAACGGTTCTGATGAACCGTTGGAAAAAACCTGGTAAAAGCCATCTATCCCAACGGTTCTCATGAACCGTTGGGAAAAAACCTCCCAGGGAACATCTATGCCAACGGTTCTAATGAACCGTTGGGAAAAACCTCCTTTACCAACGGTTCTATGAAACCGTTGGTATGTAACTATGGGGAAAAACCCACATTCCAGTAGTGATTTTTTCATATAAATATATACACATAATTAGTTTATTTTTTCCATTCATATAGATAAAATAGAAGTATGACTCATTCCAATCAATTAAATATTTTAATGTACTCACAGAACATCAGAAATTATATATTATGGTCCATAGAGATTATTATTAATACATTTAATATAGATAATAAATTCAAAACATTCTGAAATTATTTGGACAATTAATTACAAAAAATATTCAATAAATCATAGATTTTGACCAATAACAAACCAAATCCTCTATAAAAATGTATATCATTACATAGTAGAAACATTCAATTTCTCTTGATTTCCAATAAAACATTGATCACATATATATTAGAAGTCGATATATCTCACTTCTTTCCCCATTATTTCTTTACTTGTGGTTTCTTATGATAAATGTTCCTAGAAAATTCAATTATACTATATACCAATGATGTCTATTTAAATTGTAGTACTCATTTAACAACTAACTATTTTACATACCTTTACACTAGAAATGCATCTAAATTTCATTATATTAATTAATTTCATTATTATTTAGGCACATATCCTTTTTTTCAATTATGAATTAACTAGATCATATGTTCTAATTCAAAAATTACAACCATATCAGGTAAATTCAGACTCTTTACCCATCAATTTCCATAATATTATGTAATTACACACTATTATATACTAACAGTATATCATTTAGTACATCCATGATATTTTTTAACTGGACACTATTATATACAAACTAAATATCATTTAGTGTCTAAAATATACTTTTTGTATTTCCAATGCACTTTTTAACAATTTCATATGTAAGTGATATAATACCATAATAGTGTAGAATTTTGAATCATTAAATGATAGTGTGAAAGTAAATGAACCTCACACTAGAAACAGGTACTGTGAAATTGTAAAATATATCTAACCCAAAAAAATCCCAATAATAAATGATATCATATCATGATAGTGTTTAATTTTGAATATTTAAATGGTAGTGTGTGGTTTTGAATGATAGTGTGCAGTTGTGTAAATTATTATTCATTTTCAATGTTAATGATAGTTTTAATTTGGGTTGTTGTACAATAAATATTAGAAATGGGATAATTATCTTGATAATGTGGAATGAATTGGAATTCTTGATATTGTGTATAATCATTTCATTTCATCCCTTTTAAGTATCTTAAAACTATTTAACATTATTTTGTGTTTCGTTAATCCTTTTTATATTGGTTATTAGAATCATGTAAATAAAACATGTTTCTATAGAATCATGATGATATGAGTGGGGATGTGTGCTATTGTAACATGCATTTTGAGGATATAGATATACCTCTCATTTGAATAACTTTATCGGTAGGCAATATATTCCTCATATTTCTCTATATAATGAAATACAATTTGATAGGAATGAACAATTCCTATATGAGATCCCCTGATGAATCTTATCTTTGTAATTCTAGTGGAAGAACTAAAAGAAAACTCATAAAACATTTCATTAACACTCAGATGATATACTATTCTATCCTTGGTCATGGAGGGTACAATATCATTAACAATGGATATCTATAAATACAAAATCATTACATATATTAAAGATAGATATGTTAGTTCCTACTTAACTAAAATATTAGATGAATTAAATCTATGGAATAATATTTGAGAGCTAACAAAAATATACTTTCATAGGGAAACAGAACCAGTACCCACAATCCAATTGTCAGAATCAATGATTCATTTAATTAAATGAGTCATGTTATGGTTGGGATTAAATTGGTTTATAGGATAGTCTTCCCAAGGGGTGAACCTATATTTCTACCTCTGGTTATTATGATCATTTCTTATTCCATATATTTTTTGGAATTTATTATGAAATTAATAAATTTGGTTTTTATGCTTATTTGTTTTAGTTGATCAAATATGTAGACATTATAACTTCTCAACTAATATTCGATCCCCTTTTTTTAGTTATGTTCTTGATGTTTGAGTAGTTTAATCATGATCATGGATTTCCCATAGATATTATTGATGTTTTAGGGGATGATATTAGTCACGTTGGAACTTTTTTTTACATTATCCCTAAAATTCAGTAAGTATGGAAAAAATTGATGAATAAGTCAGTTCATAAATTTTTTTATTGTTTTTATCCCTTTAGGTAGGAGTTTAATTGAGTTTATATAGATTTTATTTGTTTTTATTTCATGTTTGGATATCATTCTCATTCATTTAAGAAATGAAACACTACAACCGTATTTGAATAATCTTGAACTATAGGAAGATATGTATTGCTTAGCAGTGGTATTTTTTGAACTTCGACATTATTATTGGGAAGAGAATATACAGATTCAGTTTTCTTTATGATTTAAAATAGAAAGGATAACATATTCTTTCTTAGTTGGCTTAATTTTAAAATAGGAATCCTTAATTAAATTCTTGATGTCTTCCAACCCGTTTGACCAGCCATCATCCACTTATCTTCTTCAGATTTAATTTCATTCTCAGATGTCGTATAAATTGTTTTATAATAAGTAACTTTTTGTGTGTTTGAGTTTGTGTTTGATTTGAATATTTATATAATTAATTAATTGAAATATTTTCTCACAATTTTTATAATTTTAACACCTATTGTTTCTATAATTTAAGATGGTCACTCTGGAGTAGATAATTGTAATAGATGATCTTTATATTCTGTGTCATTATTTATTTTAGTGTTCATTGGCCTAAAAAATGATCACACCATTTAACATTTTTTTGGGGACTGGTATAACCAATTCTACTATGTTTTAGTGTATTTGGTATTATAAAAAAACTCTTTCTACTATTATGGGAGATGAAAACTTCCGTCAATGTGTGTTTTTGTAACTTATAGCAGTAGGAGGTTTAGGAATTTGGAGGTACGGGTTGTAGTTTTTTTATAAGATATAAATGATATATCCATGGTTATACTATAGTAGTATCCTAAAATTACCTTGGTGTTACCATGGATGTTTCATGAAATATCCACAGTTTAAATAGTGTCTATGGTGGACCAACTTCCATTGATTTAACCATGTAAATAGGATATAATTCCCACAGTTAAACCAAGGTTATTTCTTGAATGATTCACAATTTTAACTATGGTAATAGTATCCAATTTTCATGGTTAAACGGTTCCTATATGTGACCTATTTACATGGTTTCAATGATGTCAATATGTAATACATATTACAATGTCTCTAGATGCCATGGTTTTTTGGTGTACAACCACAGTTCAAAAGAGTGGTCATTGATGAATTTTCATGTTGTTCATTGAATTGAATTATTCTCTTATTTTCAAACCAATGATATTGACACATAACTGTGACCTCCATTTCCTCCATTATATCACATTGAACAATCTATTCATTGCTATCTATGTCTCTTATATATAACTCCTTTCATAGACTTAGTTTTAATCCACTAAATAATCGATCAACCTTATTTTCCTGTTCAATTTCATTAACAAAAGCATACCTCACAAGTATTGTAAAATATTCCTCATTTCTAATTGTATATTTTACATCCTTTTAATTTATCTTAAGAAAATCCTAGTCCATATTCAAACAATTAAAATGAAGAAATTAATTATTCGAAAATAATTTATTGAACTCATCCTAATCCGTGGATTCAATTTCATTCTATTGCCCCATATTCTTAATAAGATTCTACCATCAATATTTTACACCTTCCAAATGATAAATAGTGAAAATAACTTTTTCATGTTGTGAACACTAGATAATAGATATAATAATTTTAGTGGTTCAGATCCCTTGTTCAGATAGTAGTAGATCAACAAATCCACTAAATTTAGGTTGATGTTTCTTCTTGAAGGAATCAGCAGAGTGTTGTTCCCTCCTTTGTTCATTTTAAGTCCATAATTATTCATATATAAAGAAAGTTTTTTGGGAATATAAATTATATTTTTCATTTTAACACTCATTACCTTGGTATTCGTGGAGGAAAATCATTTTATTTTCTATTTCACTAAGCATTAACATAGTTTTTTCAGGTTATATCCATTGAGTAAAACCAAAAGTCATAGTGTATGAAAAAATAATCATGATGGGTGACCACATATTCATGAAAATCACTTATCATGAAAACTTATTTAATCTGTGAAATATTAGATTAAACCTATTTCATTCATGATCATCATCTTTTTAAATCCTACCTGATGGTTCTTAAATAGTGTTTATATTTCCCATTAATAACTCCATAGAGTTTCAAACTAGGTGTGAAGTAAGGATCATTGTCGTACACTAGGTGATGATCAAATCCCACTAAATGAACCCTTTTTGGATTTATTACCCCTAGGTTCCTCTATTCTAGAGCCACATCTACATGTAATATCTAGATAGGGATGCAATTTCTTGGAAACCAGTTTTTCTATCCTTTAACAAAATTCAATGATATTGTAATATATATTAACTCATCATTTTAATTGTCCTTAGAGGCATCCCAATATATATCCTCTGAAAAATACCGAGGGATATCACTAAATACTTCTCATCCTAGTTAGCAATGTTGAACTACACCTTTCCTCTTAGACAAAATATCGGATCCTAGGATTATTTAACAATGATATTACATCATTTTTTATGAATATTAATTTCATTACACAAACTCACACTTTAGGATCATAAGAACTCAATATATTTGGAATCATATAAACACAATGAAGTTTCCTATATGTAAACTACATTATCTCCCTGTGCGATATTCATAACTAAAACCCTTATTAGGAATACCATACTAAATACATTTATACATAACCGGGGAAAGGAAACATAATAAAGGTTTAGATCAGATAAAAATTAAGGGTAAACCAGGGAGATACTTAAGAATAACAAGAATATAATGTTATGAGAATATGAGAACTAAATTTTAAAACCATGCCTTAAATATCAAAGATCATAAGGTTGAATCATGGGATAATGATTGGATATTAATAAGACATTAATCCTAATAGAGTCAATAAAAACGATCTAAGCTATCACAATATTGGAAAAAGACATTGAATTTTGGCATACACATACGCAGAGAAAATCATTTTCCAAATTCATTGGTGGGGTATATAGGTCCCACTTGTCTCATAATGAAAACCATATTTATGTGTGCCACAATATCATAATACATTCATCATATCAAAACCCATGAAATGAAATGGTTTTAAAGAACATTTCATTATATCATAACTTATAGAAAAGAGATAGGATTCATATTCATTTTATCATTTCAACGTATCATAACCCATATTAAAATAATCTGTTTTCATAAAAAAATTAGTGTATAACCCATGGAAGAAAAATATGATTCATTAACATAATTCCATTATAAAAATAGACCATTCAAAGAAGAAATAAGAATGTTATCCTTGGATCATATCCCTTTTATGTCATAAGTAACATCAACGTATGACATTGTAGATGGAAAATTATTTTGATGGACCTTTTAAAACATTTCTATAGGAACATATACTTTTCAAAATGAAAAACACTTTTTAAAACATAAACACTTTTGAAAATATTTTTATTTCAAAATTACATTTAAAAATTATAAATTAAACTTCAAATAAAATAATGTTCATGAAAAGGGGATGTTTTTTCATACGTACACATTAAAACAAAGATTATTTTCACATTTTTAGTAAAATACAAACCTTAATCTATTTGGAAAACTACATGAAGATTATTTTAAAAACATTAAAAGTATAAATGTGTAAAAATATAATAAAAATAGTTTCAATAATGTAAAAAACCACTTTCAATTTTTTTTTTGAAAATATGGTTTATGATGAAAATATATTTTCAATCAAAGAGAGAAATAAAGTCTGCTTTTCATAAAAAAAATCCGTTATTTTAAGTAACAAAGACTGTAGAATGGTAATATTAATTGTAAATATTAATAATAAAAATAGGATAATTAAATTAATGTGTTTCTTGAGATATGTATAATAATATTATATCATTGGGAACTTAATCATAAACCATCCTAACAAAACAATGAGATTGTAAAATAAAATCATTAACACTTAGGTAGATTCAAATAATATACCCCATGAATGATTATTTTAAAATTGAAATTAAAATAGCATGATTATAAATAAATTAATGATATTAAATTTCAAAGGGTCTTCCTATACACCTCGTGAAAGAATAAATGTGTGTAACATAACGTACGTATCAAAGAAGAAACATTTACACAAAATCCCTTACAACATCACTAATCCTTTTGAATCTTAATCCAAAAAAATAACATTAAATGAGAAATTAAATATAAATAAAATAATATTATTCATTATATAGTGAGTAAAAGTTATAGTATATACACCACACAAAAGAAACGAGTGGTCAATTTTCATATGTCTCTTAGAAATAAAAGACAGACTAGAAATGCCTTGCCTTAAATATTGACTTATGTTATACATGTTCAAACCTCCTTTATATTAACTATTATGTTATTATAAATCTATAATAAAACAATATATATCATACCATATATAATTTTTTTGTGATCATTTATTACATGTTTACAAACAATTCTATGTTAAGGATGTGTTTTGGGTAATAACTACTTGGTTTTTCAAATATGCCCTGATTTGTTATTTTTTATCCTATTATATTGATCATTATTTAATAATTTATATAATTTAAACCATGATTTTAATATCATATATATTCACTATATATTTATTTAGATCAATCAAGAAAATAGTGATAGAAAATTTAATACACCGTTTATGGAGAGGTCGTACGTACGCAATAACGTAGTTTCCATTTTCTTGTTATATTTAATGAAAGAAATTTAGAAGATATATTAACATAATAGAATATTTTTTATTTCATTAATATCCCATATTTTCATCAAACCCAACTTTATTACCTTCTATGTAAATCGGGAACCAATCACTTCGCTTCGTGAGGCAGTAGTCTGTCGTACACACGAGGAACGTAATCGTATTGCCATATAAAATTGAGAGTGTGAACATATGTGTGATATAATAATTAAATTACTATATTAATATAATATATATCATATATATATATTTAATAAATTCTTATTACTATCCTTGAGAGGTTGTAATTGAAATGAATTGACATTGGTTCGTAAGGAGGTAGTCAACCATACACGTGAACGATGATTTTGTAACCCATTTGATGCATGTGGAGATGGTTATAAATAATTAAATTGAAATAAAAAACATAATTATATGTAATAAACATATTTTATTATTTCATTAAAATGTAACAATAATTTAAGAAGATTTAGTATGAAATAAAAGAAAAACACTCGTTGATTAACGTTACCTCTTCTTCAGGTCTCCTCCTTAGGTTGCACAAAAATATTCCTTGGTTGGATTTCTGTAAAAAATAAGGACTATATTATTAACTTATAGAGTTTAGAAATTTATTTTATTAGGTATTTTATGAACCAAATTTTTTTTAATTTGTGAATAAGAGTGGATAATGGATGGCCTTTTATAAGTGACGTGAATGGCACATTCGTTATTATTTTAAAGAAACAATTTGACCCACATTTTTTCATCTCAACTGGATCGAATAATTTACCATTCTCAATAATATAATATATAAGGTTTAAATATATACATAAATATTATTTTGTACATGTTTTTTGTTATTTTTATCCCTTTTAAATTTAGTTTAACCACCCGTTAATCCCATTTTTTACATTAACCATGATAAATAATATTTAATACCTTTACTAATAATTTTGGTAAAAATTTATGTTTCAATTTTTATATAATATAAATTATTATGATTAAAAATAATGAATCCATCTTTCAAAATTCCATTTATATATGTGTTAAATGTTAATTTAAAATCAATCCCACAAACAGGATGAAAAGGTGGGTTTTTCAAGAGAAAATGTTCAGAAGTTTACAAAATACTTATATAAAAATTCAATATAAAATTACATCCAATGGCCTAAATTGGATTATTGTAAGTATAATTGAACTAATTTAACTTTAAACCCAATTTTAAAATTTCATTTTTCTTTATAAATAATTTAAATTAAAATGTAGTTTTAAATTAAAATTCAGTATTTTTCACTATTCATCAAAAAATAAATGTTTTTAGAAAAAACTAGACAATTCATCCTAATATAATTTTTACATGCTGATTTAAAATATGAGTTATTTTATCAAATAATTTTTCTAAAAGTTTGATAATTTTATTTTATTAATTTACACAAAAAGAACGAAGTCCATTAAATAAATAGCATTTTTTCGAGAAAATAGAAATTTCGAAACATATAATGACTTTACCAAAAACTTTGTATTTTATTATCAATATATCTTCTATATATATAAATATTATATATAATATTTAAGAATTATTTATTAATATTCATCTCTCTATGTTTAATGGATAGGTTATAACAGTCACATTTGAATAACTACACGAATAATATATCATGGTTTGGTTAAAACATGGTGTCACATGTAACGCAAGATAACCCCATGTTTCATGTAGTACAAGATTAACACAGTGTTACATGTAACACAATATTAAATTGTTGTTTTGTGTATTGTAATAAATAAAATATATTTAATTAATTCGTAAAAATTTCTCATAAATATTAGTTGTTACACATATCTAATTGGTTTATCAACTCATTAAAATGACATGAGAATAATATAGTTGATAGTGATAATTTATGTGAAAATTAATGTTTCTAATAAAGGATGTTTTAAATGACCTCAATTAATAATGTAACATTAAATAAGTGGTTGAATTTTTTTTTTGTAATTATATGAAATGAGTAAAAGGATCATTAGATTCATTAGTGATGAATCATTTGATGTCATCAATTTAATATCAAAGGGAAGCATAATCTCCCTAAATTTGGAGGTTTTTAAAATAAATACTACTTCATAAAAATAAAAATAAAGTCTAGATAAATAATGTTATTGAAAAATATTTATTGATAAAAGTTAATCAGTTCCTCTCATGATATTACATGGTAGCGTTCTCCAAAGTGTGCATATTCATCGTAGAAACCTTGTTTGTTTTGTTTTTTATAGAAACATCCAAAAAATAGAAATTAAATACAATTAAAAATAGTTAAATTTTCAATACAATCCATAAAAGTTTAATAATTATTTATAATAATTATTCTTCCAATATATGAACATTTCTTAGTATTTCATTTGTTGGATGGGCATTTAATATTGGTGTTCTCTCTAAATAAGGGTCGAATGTAGTCTTCTAGACAACATATATCTCATTCATATAGGATTTCTATAATTCTCCCTGTTTTATCAACCATGTGGCCGTAGATGCATGAAAATCAAGAAATATAAATTAATGATGCAATAAACATGTTAATTCATATAAATAAAACAATCATATAGATATAAATGTTGAAAAGTTTTGTACCCATATCTTCTCCCATGATTCCTCCTTGATTTTATAATTTATATGCCTCTAAAAGACTGGTTTCATATTAATGATATCACTGTACTTGGGTAATGTTACCATTAAAATTCTACATTGCCTGGAATTTTTTCCTGTCATTTGATTATCTTCATAGTAATCAAACATTATTTTTGTTCTATTGTTCTACTATTCACAAATATTGGTGATCCCACCTAGCCTATTAGAATATCCCTCTGAATAAGATAAAATAATATAAAAAGTATAATTAATACATAGAGAAACTAAATAAATTATGTGATATATTTGGGAATGCTTATAAAACAACTTGATTCGGGATGATCATTAGGATCTGATAGATTTATGGTATATTTTGGATTTTTATCCACTTAAGGATGTCGTTTTTCCAATGCATGAACTAGGTCATCAACATGTGGGGTATTTCAAGCTAAAGGAACACAATTATCGAATCCCAGACTGATAGGACTAAGAAATGGAGGCAATGTAGACATCTTAGGATAAGGATATAATTTTTGCAGATATATCAGAGGATATGAAAAGTATATATGATGATTAGAACTTGAATATGATAATGATGGAGGAATAGGTGTGAACATCCTTGGAGACTGAAGTAGAGGAGGGAAAAGGGTGGTATATGGGATGTCTACTGGCGATTCTGGGTGTGAATGGGTATGATGGGTGCTCCATAAATCTCTAGTAGCACCCCATTTTTATTTTAAATGTTGATTACCCCTTCTAGTAGGATGAGAAGAGGTCAACTATTGTTTTGAATAATTTCATGAAATAAAATCTTATAAGGAATTTGAACATGACATTAAATTTAATGTAAAAAAAATATTAACTTTTATTATACTCCCTAAGGGAACCAAAGGAAGAATCCAGAGCTTAAATAGTTATCAACCATTATTAAATATTATCTTCCTTTTAATTTCCTCAACGTCTTTCCTAATATTCATAATTCATATAAATATAAATAATCTTCCAATCTAAACAGCACAGAAACAATGATTTACAAAATAACAAAAATATATCCAATAAGTGATATATGAGATGGAAACCCAAATAATTTTTTTTCTAGAAAACATTATCCTCCTCGAAGTGGAATGAAAAAATGTAACAATCTTCTCCTTCCACAAGCCCAAATAATATACATTTATCATCCACTAACTGAAACTGTATTATTCAACTACCGACATCAATGTAAATTCAGCATATATTCAAATAGAGTGTGTGTATATTATGAAAAAGATAAATTTTACTATGATTTAACTGAATAATTTATTCTTAAACATTATAATATTAACCATGATATTCGAGTTTTAAATAAAACTATTATTGTAATATTTTAGTTTTTAATAAAAAAAACTAGCATCAAAGAAAGAACTTTTCTGTATCTTTTTAAAGACATGAATGTAATCCAATTTTAAAACATATATGCCACTATTTTTCGTGCTTTTTAAAGATATACTAGAATATAAATGAATTTAATTTAATTAATGATGAGTGAAAGTGTCTTTTAATGAAAATGTTAATGAGGATTAAAGAATATCAAAATGAGAGAATCAAATTTTTATTGATATAAAAACAACATTAAAAAATGGAAATAAAAAATATAAATAAAACATCACCTTATAGACAATGAAAATTATTATAAAAAATAAAATATCTTTTAAATACCATTTCATATTCATATGTGGTGAATATAAAATCTTGACTAATTAATAATCAAAAATACCATTATGATGAATATAAGCAACCAAAAATAATAATCAACTATCAAATTATGTGAGAATAATTAGTGTAAATAAAGAAATATTAAGAGAATATCTCATAATAAAGTTTCATAATAAGGATCATGGGTTTGTTCCAAAAGAGATAAGGTTGGGAAATTTTAGAAATAATTTAGTTTATAATTTCCTTGTTCAATATTTTCATGGGAGAAGTATGTCCCCATCGTTCATTTTATATGGGAGTTCTATATCATTAGAGTGTATTTTTATAGGATTACCATGTAAATATGGTTCAATTTAGATGGGATAATAATAAGTCCAAATTATTTACCTCATGGGATTAAAATATTTTCATAAAACTCTATATAATAATTCAAATCATATCAAACCTAATTTCACATAGACGACCAACAAAGTTTAAATTGTAAGTTACCACCAATCTAAACATGTTTTATCCATTAAATTGTTCTATATAGTCACTTGATATATATTAACCCCCTAATATATTAACAAAATAAACAAATTACTAAATTAATTAATTATATAATCTACTAATATATATTTCAAAAAATAAATATATTTAATTTTATGAAAAATTAATGAGTTACTAAATTGAAAAACATATATATCTACTCCCATGACATTTATTTTTAAATATTATTACAAAAATAATCTAAATAATACTTTTTTCAGTGAACTAAGATTAATCCTAACAAAAATGGATCTAATTATGGTTTTTATACATAGATAAAAATGAAAACATTGCTTGGAAGAGTAGATGAAGTATTGTAAACTAACTAATATGATTTTGTAGAGGAACTAAATAAAAAATCCATGAATGAGGGGATATCATGAGTGGAGAAGAAAGTGGAGGTCACTACTTTGGTGATTGGAGATTAGGGATCATGGTTGGGATGGGGGAAGGGGAAGCTATGGGTGTTATGTGAAGTACTTAAACAAAGAATTTAAAAAATTGTTTGTATTGGCCGACCTATACTAATGGTTGGTAAAATCCATTAGTATATACTTATATATACTAATGATTTTTACAAACTATTATTATAGACTATTAAAAGGAATATGATACCAATGGTTCCAATAAACCATTTTTTAGAGTTGTGGAGATAACCTCATTTTATAATAGAGAGCCACCATAGGTTCTCCATGAATAGAATTATGAATAAACCAAAACATGAGGCTCCCACAATCTTAATGTTATGACTAGAATGTGATGTCTAACTAGGGAGTCCCAAACTCCACCCAAGATCCTGGGAAATTTTTAAACATAGGTCATAAAATGGACCACATTATAGAGTAAAAGAATGATACCCTATGATGGGTTCCACTATCACATCAAAATGATGGGACACACACTGTGTGGAATCATCCAAAATGGCCCTCAGTGGACTCCAACTGATACGTGATCATCAAAATGGACAAAGGTAATCCAAAATTAAAGCATTCATAAAATTTTATTAATAATGTTAATCATGAACACATCAAACTAATTACCTAAAAATGGATCCTCATCCAAGAAAAACCTTGGTGAAAATCCCATACAAGAAAACATTATCTTGTACTCCCAAAAAACAACCCCCCATGGGTACCAACCCTTCCAGAAGGTAATCCAATGAATAGTATGCCACACTAAAATTCATAACACAAAAAAATGATCTCTAATAATCACTTGATTAATAACCATCCCACTAAGAAGTCATCATGATTATCTCAGACTCACCTCAACATCACAATGGCATATGATCCTAATCACCAACCCACTATGTCAACCCAACCCAATGGATCTAAGAGCTTTGATCCTCAAACAGAGGATCTAAGCCTCCTCTACACTAACCTCAAGAAAACAATACTGATAATTTTGAACAATGAAATATCTCCTTAGATATACTATTTTTTATTATTCCATATTTCATCCAAAATAACCTTAAATAGATCACCATGGAACACTCAAGTAAGTCGAATCATTGAACTCACAACCATTAGTCTGGCCTCACAGCTCACAACCCAACCCACTAGACAATTTTGAAATCAAAACTAAAAAAATCCTTTTATAAATTCTCTGCCATAATAAATACCATCGAGACAAACTCTAAATGTTGAATGGATTCCACCATTGAAATATACGTGTAAAAAAATTAATAATGGACCACTCACATGACCAATTAGGACAATATGGTTAAAAACATAAAAAAACTACACGGTAGAAAAGTTATACAAAGTTAACTTAGAGATACACAGTGTATTACCCCCAAAGGACTTCCTTATAAATGTTTCATTGGCCATATAGTGTGTACTTTCCCAAGGTTCATGTTTTTTTCATCTCTGTACATGTCGTGTACCATAAACAGGTACCTAATCATGTACCTCAGTCCATTCAACATGTAAAAAAACTAAACTACATATCATGTACTACCCAATACATTGTGTGTTCCCCAAACGAGGTTCCCATCTATACAACGGGATATGTCCACCCCCATGGGTTCTTTCCAAGCATATTATATGGATACTATTTATATACATCACAAGGGTTTTGGTCCTATACCCTACATAGTTATCTATATTAGGTAAACCCCAAATCTCTATAGCATGTAATGTACCCCTAATATACGAAATTTAGTCCCAGAAAATCATCTTCCTAGAATATAAATAACACACGCCATGTGCTATTTGAACTAAACCCTGTGTACATGGATTTACTCAAATATAAAACAGATAAAAAAACCTGAAACCCCCTATTTTAGCTGATTAAACCTAGATTACCATGCATGGGGTCCCCTATAACCCATCGAAGGCTTCAATAACATAAAAAATATCTAATATATATGGATTTTTGAAAAAAAAAATAAAACAGTACTTCATCTGTGTGAAAACCACTAAATATTCTCACCAGATCTACATGACACACCTGTCACGCCTCGGTCTTCTTCTAAAAAAGATACCTAAGTGCTGCCTCATCCTTCCACTCCCTCTTATGTCAATATCCCTCTCTTCGAAAAAGGCACCAATAGGTAAATCCCCATGGGAATAATCAAGAATCCATTCAAGAAAAAAAACCGAAAAAAAGAATAAAATATATAAAAAGGGGGGGGGGGTCTAGAGCCAACACCCATGAAATGTTTATGCCTTTCCCAGAAAAAAAACCACATTTAAGACTCAAATATGGAGTCTTAATCTCAATCCAACACACTGTTTTAAATGTATCATTGAATGAACACACACACAAAAATTATTAATTAATTAAATAATTATTAAATATTCTACCAAAATTTGAAAAGGTTTAATTTCCACAAAACTAATTTCCTTGGATAAACACCCAATTATAAGACAATTAGACTGGTCAAAGCAAATTCTCCAACATATTTTTATAGAATAATTTAATATTTTCTCCCTAAAACTATTTTAGGGAAAAATTAAAATTTCCCATCATTTTTACAACCCATGATGACATGAGCCATAAAACATTCCCCACCAAGAATTCCAATCTATCTTAATAATCCTAAATTTTTTATTAGTATCCATTCTCTCACAACCAGTAATTGGAACAACTGATTTTATCTGTACAATCCGATGACCAGTCTTAGAACATCCACAACTCTCTCCCATCATAAGCGACCTTCAATCCTGACTGATCTGATGCTCCCCACCATTTGAGTATCCGTATTATTTTCCAACTGCCAAAATATAAAACCATATATCCCATTGTACATCCATCACAGAAAGAAATGGATCAACATATACAAACCTCTCGCACCTCAGCTCTATTAAGAAAAAAACCAATGCTCTCACTCCTTGAATAGCAACCTCCATGCTCAAAAACCCACATAAACAAGTCTTATAACCCCCAAAAAATCTATGAGTTACTCTTCACCACAATGATTTCCATTAAACTCTCTACAAAGCAAAATATTATTCACCCTCACTTGGGCAAAGTCCAATTGAAACTTGGCTAACATTACTAAAACTGTTGACCATTCTCTACATGAATGTTTGTTCCAATAAACCTAAGTACTCTCATCACCCCACTTACGGTTTATCTACCTCATTACATGATAAACCACACAAGAACCCTCTACCTGGGAATCAATCCAATGACACAAGAGTCCAACCACACTTCCAACGTCCTACCAAAAGTGAAACCAAAATGAGTAGGTCCAAGTGTCCAACCAAACCTACCCTCTCAAGCCTGTCATGAGATAGGGAGAACTCCAAGATCTCCAATTCTCAAAAAAACCGGAATCCTCATTCCTAGAAAAATACTAGTGAATTTATACTTCAATGGCCCCACTATGTAATAATATCCACACCCACCCAATCAATCAATGATAGCAGGCACACAAGCCCCCCTGTAAGACCTAGTAGAAGACACATAGAAAGAACACTCCCTCCCCCAAAATAATAACTTAATATTTTAACGAAACATCCATATCCATAAATCTCAAGCCCAAATCAAATATCTATTAGGAATCCTTTCCCTCATAAATCCACAAATAGGGAACTCATAACCCACTACTAACCCACTTGGGTTTTCATTAATCCCTCGATAAAGGGGTTATATCTCCATCATTGGCCAAAATCTCACCACGTGATCCATATGACCTATAATAATAATCTAACTACATTGGGTGTAGATGATTATAATTCCACCATGGATCTATATATGAAACATTATATAGGTTATTGGAGAAACGTTAAATAATTGAACCTCCTTCATCTGTAAAAACACCATAGACATGCATTTTCATGTAAATCATATGTGCCTAGATAGTTTCATGAACACTGTAATCTAGCTCATGGTCCAGGATCCAAAATAATTATAAACCATAAATACAAAAAATAAAGTACATAAAACTAGGTGAAATCACAAAACTGTATAAAATAAACAAAGAACATGAATTAAATTCCCTTGAAAAAATGGATTTCCCTAAAAAAAATGTGTTCAAGACACACCAATCTGATGTCTATAATAAGTTCTAACACATTATGGGACCTCTTATCTGCCAACTCTCTACATCATAAAACAAAATAGTTCTAATTCCATTTTTTAATGAACCATCTTGAGTCGACCTGACAGGTCACACGATATTTCCCCCCACAAGGCCCAAAGCGCACCTCCATAAATGCAAAAGGGTTTTGACTAATGGCTTGGGTACTAGAGATATAGTAGGAAGAATATACCCTATACTCTAGGAATAATAATAGTGGAAAATAACCAAAATCTTACACAAGTAAAAACATCATAATACATATAATAAATCAATGAAATGGAAGAATTATATAATAAATTAAATATAGAATATAGTCATATAGACTCTCAAGCATGAAAAAACATACAACAGTCGGTCTCCCATAGGGCTAAATACATATACAATGTAAAAAAACTAAAAATAATTATATAAGGATCTACTGAAACTCTGGTCCAAACTACATACGTGTTCTCTATGATGACCAAGTTTCACTAGCCCAATCTTGAGACTACAAATGAGAAACTTTTCTCCATCGAGGAACACTTATCCTTAGATATATCCATTACACAACCAATGATCCAACCTAAAAGTATACAATCAATCTGTGTACACAATGAAGTTTGCATATAATGGGTGAGAAATAATTATGATTTGGCCACCCTAATGTGGAACCTATAATCTAGTGTCGTAACAAGCACATGAACAGGTGATATTCCTAGCGTAGTGGAAAATGAACCACAGTAGGCATAAAGAATCAACTATATAAATTAAAATTGGGAAAAAAATAAAACATTAAATCATGGGATCTAGTATGACAACCAATGTACATATTCCCCCACTCTAGCTCATGATGGAGGATTTATGGCATTAGATAACCCAACCAACCGACATCCAGTGCATTCACCATATCTTAAAAGGGCCTCCAAAATGTCTAAATGAAAATTGACTGAATGTTGGTCCCAGTAGTTTAAATATAGCCTTCCACATGAACAATTTCATATACTAGGCTCCAGGACTCCAACAACATGATCTAAATTAACAACCAAAACATCTAGGTTGACATAACTAGAGAACCAATAATCCCTTCAGTTCTTTTAGAAAAAAATAGGGAACTAGATATAGACCTCACAATAGGTGGTCTTCATATAAAATCCTAGGATCACCCAGCATCCATGGTACTAGGATTTCAGCATCATCCACAATGAATAAAATCCACTCTTCTAGTTCCTTAGTACATCAGAATCCAAAATACACTCTATCTAATGTGGATAGTCAACTAGATGGCGGTTTCCCTCATCTGAATCACCCATTAACTCTGTAATCCCATCTAACAATATCCAACCATTGGAGGATCAAACCAGGTCAAACATAAGGAAAACACCTGATCTAGGATATCCCAAGCTTCTCCTTTATAAAATAATGTGATGATTATAAATTGTGTCAAACGGCATGGAAAAGGAAAACTAAACATGGGAATATTTAACTCTCAAACCCAACATCCAAATAGTTGAACTAGATGTTTTCATCAACTCTAGTACAATAAAAATGTGGCCTCTACAAGTCCCATAGATCACATAATCCAACAAATATCCTCCTTGGGGTCTCCAAAAGACATCTTAAGGACAAACCAAAACTTGGGTCACCCTTAGTCCATGTGGTCATAGAAGAAAGATACCTCTAACTAGGGGCTCTCCTTGTTCACAGGACACACCCTTCCATAAATCCTCAAACATCTCAAAGGCCAAAGTTAGAGTTGGACATAATATAATGGGTTCCTATATTACATACAATGAAATGGAAATTCCCAGTGTGGAAACATCCAAAATGACCCTTGGATTCCTATAACTAATCTTTGGTCAACAAAACACCAAAAGGGTATCCAAAAGAAAATAACTCCCATGAGAGAATTCAACAAATTCATCATGACCACATAAAAGGTAATACCAAACAAGGTATCCTTGTCCAAGAAAAACCTAAGGGAAGATCTCATGCAAGAAAACCCTAACCGGCTTTCAGGGAAAACCACCCATCCATGGGTACCAAATAACCTATAAGGGCATCCAAGTAATACCATGAAACAAGGGAATTCTCAATAACCAACTACCATATTTAGTGATAACTTGATCTAAAACCAGCCCCTTGGAGAATAATTATGAGTCCCTTAGACTTGTCTCAACATCACAACAAAACATGACCATAACCATCATCCCACTACACCAACATAGACCAAAGGCCCCAATAGCTTTGATCCTTAGACATAGGAGATAAACCGAAAATAATAATACATTGATCATCATGTCCCAACACAAGACGAAAAACCACGATCCCATATTATATACTACAAGATCCCACCTTATAGAGTCCATCCAAAATAACCAAAAACATATCCCCTTGGAATACTCAAGCAAGTATGATAATCGAGCTCACAATCCTCACCCAGGACTCACCTCTCATAACCCAACCAACTAGAAGTTTCTGAAAACATAACTCAATGAAATCCTCCTACAAATTCTTTCCTATCCAAAACATTATCCAAATGTCCTCTGAATTCCAAAAGAATTGAACCATCTTGATCTACAAGGATACATTCTCCAAATTGACTAATCACAAGTCCAATTGTAACTCTAGGTTGAAAAATATGAATTACACACCATGGTAGAAAATTGAAATGGTGTGTAAAAAAGGGTAAATGGTGTGTAACCCCAAAGGTACCCCCAGGATATGTTTTATAGGCCACTTGGTGGGTAATTTTCCAAAGTTCATAACTTTTTCATTTAAGTACACGGAGTGTAAACTAAATGGGGTACCTTCCCATGTAACTCAACCCATTGGTTTTGTAATACATCGAACTATACAGTATGTACCACACCATACATAGTGTGTACCCCACATAGGGTGTTGGGATGTGCACCTAGAAATTTATTCCCACACAGGGACTGACCAGGAATAGTATATGACTACTGGTCATGTACCTCATAAGAGTTGCGGTCATGCACCCTACACAACCTTGTGCCTATAATATAACATGATTATAAACATCATGGTGTGTACCCCAAGTACATGTTGTGTGGTCCCAGAAACTCATCTTCCCAAAATAGGATGAATACACAACATGTGCTCTATGAACTACATATGTTGTACATCGGTTTAAAAAATCAGAAAACCCTTAAAATGAACTGAAACCCCTAATTATTTTTAACCACTAATTGACCCCCATGGGTTCTCTAGTAACACATTAAAATAATTAAAAATATTATAACAACTGCACTATAGTGATTTGTGGTTAAAATCTAATAAATTCCTACCGTGGGGAGGAAACTACCAAAGCTTCACATAGAATTCATGCTACACACCCATCGGGACTTAATCTACCTCGAGATAAGCTCTCCAGGAGGTGATTAATATTCTTCCATATCTTTTATCCATCCCTCTACCTCTCTTGTCCAAATACTCTGAATGGGTAATCCCCATGGGCTTATGTGACAATCAATGGGAGAATATAATGAAAAAAGAAAAGAAGAAAGAAACATAAAAAGAAAAGAAAAGGGGAAAATCCTTAGGCCTAATTCCAAATGTAGGTTTATGCCTCATCCAAGAAAAACTACCCATTTTGAACTCAACCATTGAGATAGAATCTCAATCCAACACTCCATTTTAATTATATAACTTAATGAACCGATGCAACATAACTAATATTTAATTATTTAATTATTAAATATTACTCAAAAAAATGATGGGATTAGATTTCCCCCAAACTCCAAACCTATGGTAACAACCATATTCTGGAACCAAAGTGGATATATGAATTATTATATTATAGACTAATTTATCATTTTCACCTAAAAAACTTTTGAGAACAAAAAATCAGTTTTCCCATTATTTTCACAACTCTTGATGACAAGAAGCATCACAATTCGTGAAATCTTACATTACTACATCACCAAGTGATCTCATAATTTTTGGGATTAGCTCTGATCAACTATACATTATTAAAAGTATATACATTGTATTTATTTATTCTCTATAGTGATATATCACTTCCAAAATAATATTCTAACCTGCCTTTTGAATGGTTTTTGTTATCATGAACTCATACTCAAATAAAAATATCTGTCAATGGGTTGGACAACTATGAAAGTGGTGATCATGAATTTAATAGCTTATCACACTCTCAAGTGAAAATTTAGGGCCAACCATAAATACATTAACCAATCATTTAGAAAACATATCCATAATTTTTTGCCATTCCAGATTAGAATTTGTGGTAGTCTTTTATTGGATCTTCATAATGGATGGAACTTCATTGAACTATAGTCTTGGACACATTAGGTGAATCGAAAATGTATAAAATTTAATGGTAAATTAATGCCTTTGATTATTTTTAAGGTGTTATGGACATTAAAGTTTTTTATCAACAAGGATCTGGGTCTCATATCAAAGTTAATTAGTTGATGGTTTCTCAAAACCAATACATTCAATTTACAGTTTGTATAATTAAATATTACTCTCTAAGAAATCTATAAAATTAGGTGAATTCCAATCATTATTAAAATATATGATGTGTTTCTCCCCATCCACAATTCTTTGGGTGATACTAATAATATATAAAATTTTAGTAAAGTACATACTAGAATTAGTTGAGTGTAAGTTAAAGATCAATGTACCCCTACTATCCAATATTCATTTCAGTGCTTGGATTAATATCAATTTTTTGGTTTCATGGATGGAGGAAAAAGGAAAATAGATCAAGGACCGTCCCAAACTAATATTATTGGGTGATTTAGAACATATATTACTCCATTTTATGATGAAGATCAATACATGAAGTGGAGCTATCATATTAGATTAGAATTATCCCCAATTATTTGATTGGTATGTGTTCTCATGATGATTCTAAAAGGATGGATATTTAAAGAACTATATTCTTACATAGGGTTTATGTAAGTCAAATTTATTTTGGATTCATAGCTAGTATTACGGGAAAAAATAAAACAAACATTATTGGCCTTGGGAAGACTTTACCAAGTGATCAGTCAAGTCCTACAAGATGAGGTCGTATGAAGAACCTGTATCCCAATATAATTTTTTTATTAAGATTTAAATGTACCTAGGTGGTTATGTGTCCTAGAATACAACATTATCTCCCATTATTAATTAAAAACCATATTATTGGATATCACAATCATGTAACCAATGACCTTGGATGGTCAATATTTGGCCAACGCACTTACAAATCATTTTGTATTATAATTTATTTTGTATGTATCCCCCATTGAAGTGATAATAAATTACATCACCAATGACGTGCCCATGAAAATGGTTTTATTTACTTTCATTAAGTATTCCATAGTGTAAATGATGAGTTCAAAATGTCTATTTGTGTATGGGTGAAATATTGTTGATGTTCCAAGGCATAATGATATGGAAGTTGAGTTCCATCCATATGAAGAATATAAATGGTCACATGTGAAGTGATTATATGAAATTTTATGAATAAATAAAATTGTTCAGTGTATTAGATTGAATTCAATCTATTTTTAAATGAAAATTTGATTAAGGATTTTTATGAGTAGTGGGTGGATATTCTTATTTAGCTAAGTCATTTTTATGGAATTTTTAAAAAAATTCACCACTTGGGGCCAAACATAATAGTCAACTCATCCACATTCATTAGAAGATAATATAGGATCCAACTCAACCCTATATATCTGACGTAATAAACTATGTAAGAGAAGTATAGTGAGATATAAAATGCTGTCAAAGAATGGGGTCATAGTTATTGTGGGATGGAAATATGGTTGGTTTTTAGTTATTAGCTTCCCATGTGCTGGGTGGCATGGGAGACCCAACGTGAGAAGTGGAACCCTTGAGGATTCTAATGAATGGCTTGAGAGGTGTCGAGATAATTATTTAGTGCTCTTCTGTGACTAAGCATTATGTGGGGTGTCCATGTGTAGAGGTACATTATAATTTATTATTTGGAAAACCATGGTCTTAAATGATTCATTGTTGACTCAAATCTCAAAAGGTATTCCATTTTTAACCTCGGGCACTTAACTCTGTATGAATGGCAGAATATTCACTATGCCATATGAATTAATGTTGCATCGTCATGATAATTTTTCATGATAAAGTATTCTACTCTAATAAAGAGGTTATATATATATAAAATCTTCCATGAGAAAAATAATAAATTCAGATATCATGAGGATACACATGTAAAATGATCCAGAGATTAATGGACTATCATAAGTTAAGCTGAAGCCAAATGATATTATATCTTTTCTTTCAAAAAATTGATACATTTGAAGAGTAAATAATAGACAATGAAAAATCAATGAATTATTCAAAATGGTATTACTGAAAAGAATGATTAAGTGTTGATTTTTTCACTAAAAGAGATATTTTTTCATTATTTTTGCAGACAATAACGAATAGGGAAAATCTAAAGTTGAAAATCATGAAATAGTGAAGAATCATGGATGTATATGCATCAAATGAATTTGATGTTCAATATAAAATTGAACATAAGTCATTAGAGTAAGTATTTGATTGAAAAATTTCATCTTAATCCTTTGAATATTATTTATTATAATTTCAACAAACATATCATATATGTAACTCCGAATAAGAACATGATGGGACAAAAAAATGGAATTTCCTAAGGATGGGATATAATGTTTTGGTTCATGTGGGAAAACTAAAAAACTAATACATTATCTAATATATATTATTTTTATTCTAGGGAGGATTTTTCTTTGATATGTGCAAAGACAAAAGTGGATGATATAGTGTTTCCCAAATTTTGATGAATAAGTTTTAAAACATAAGGTATTTATGGTGATCTTGATATCAAATTTAATAAAGTTAATACCCATGGATATCTCGCTACTATTTTTAATGGTTTCCTTATGTGAATAAAAAAATGTATTCATGGGTGACATGAATAAATACATGATGTAGAAGAAGAAAACATGAGTTGTGTGACTTTAGAATTCTTTAACACATGCTATGAGTTGGAATATAAAGAGATAATTTATTCATGCTTTTACTTATTTGAATAAATCCCTAGAGTCCACTAAAGAGAAAGAAATCCAATAATATATTCCTAAAAAATTAATAAAATAAAAGTAATTGACAAACATTCAACATGTACTTGATCTAAACAAACTAATACAATATAATATTACAGAAAAGAAGAAAAAAGGTGAACATAATAAGGTAAGGTTTTTCTAATTCTACACTTTTTGATCCTATTACTGAGACCCCTACAGTATAGAAGATCTTTTTTATCACTAGACATGTTATAGTTGAGAAGTAAAAAATATTACATGTCTTTCACACATTCATGCCCGTACTATTTGGAAAGTAAAATATCTATTTCATAATGAAGAAGATATCATCTATTTTATGTAGTGACATATAAAAAAATGGACACTCCTTTTCATGAGTTTGAGGAGGCCCATTTGTAGAAATGTTTTTACCTGTATAAACAAAATCATACATTCATGAATTTGATTATTCCTACATTTTGATATTTGGATGACACCAGCCCAAAACAAGTTCACTGATTTTATACATTTGTAATCACTACAAATTATAGATATAATAATATATATATACTCAAAAAAAGATGAACAAAATAATGAGTATGATTTCACACTAAGGGATAACCATGTAAATATCATGTGATTTTGTTCTTACCTTATACATTACTGGATAATTAGGAGAATTTCGAGAGTGAATCAATTTATACATTTATCTTAAATACCGATGTGATTTGTGTGTAAAATTTATCAAATAAAATAAAATGAAAACTTATTAAAATTTGGGTACAGTAATTACCCCCTAGTGTCCCTTTATGATCCATATACGCTCTATAAATGGTATCAGTTAATATTTATGCCTTTAATCAAATAAATATTCCTTGCGAATTTTTTTATAAGTTCTATTTGTAGTGAAAATTGGTTGTTGATTTTAATGTTCCTCGGTAGGAATAATTATCCTCCACCCTTGTCAAATAATAAATTGACATACATTCTAATACTAAAAAATTATGAAGAACAGGGATGTAAGAAAATTAGGAAAAAATATGAAGAGAAAATAATGATCAATTGCCATTTTATTCTTATCAAGGTGAGAAATTATCATCTATCAATATTTTTAAAAGTAATATTTTTCAAAAATGAATATCAATATATAATGAATTTAGATAGTATGATTCTCTAAAATCTATTGAATATTTATACTCCCAAATTTAAAGGTACTTCAATAATGTTCCCACCAAAGTAATCACTTATATACTTGTTTTTTTCATGGAGAATCATGATGGAAAATAATAAAATTAAGAGGAAAATAATAAAATGAAGTATACACTATGAATCACTTAGCTTTTATAATATATAGAAGAATATGGGGTACTTTTAAATGAAAATATTTCTATCATGATTTAAGAATAATTATGAATGAAATAATATGAGAATAATGTAATAAAAAATTATTGAAGACATAAGACATGCATTTATGAATTTTCATAAAGCCTCCATGAATTTAAATGATTCATACAATAAATAATGGATGGAAAAACAAGATGATATCTTTTGAGGTTGAGAAATGCTTTCTCAATATGGAGTGTCTTCATCGTGGGGTGATACTAAAAACTATAAAAACTTCTTGAATTATAACATTTAAATCTATTGATAAAATAAATGATACCCAATAATATTTTAAAGAATAACTTTTCCAAAATGATGATTATAATAGTGGTAAAAATAATTGGAAATCATTTGAAGAAGAATGCTTTTATATATTAGTAAAAAGGGTACCGTACAAGTCAAATTCAATTAATCATCAAAAATAATATTTATTCTGTTAGTGATAATTTTAAATTAGAATATAAAAAATAGATGATTAATTGTGATGGTAATCCATCCACCATGTCAATGGTGGATAAAAGAATGTGTAAAAGAGGTGGTTCCCTAATAGAATCATAAAATGTTGATAAGAATACCCAAATTCAGTGATATTCCCATTTTAAAAATTCTTGAATACATAAAAACCAAATAAGAAAAAAAGGATTATTAGTTATTTATGGTGTTCATATATGTTTTGGTAAATGGAATTAGATGTTTGGAAAAATATTTCAATTTCTGAATTTCAAAGATGTCCACAATTGAGGAAGAGTTTCCCTAAGGTAAGAATAGAATAAATAGCCACCTTATGGGAATATACTATAAAGTAATGTGCTAAAAAACATTTTGGTCAAACTACCTCTAAAATTTAAAGAATAAGGTATATATCAAAATAAAATTGATCATTAATCTATGGAAATAAATGGTATAATATGAAAACTTGGAAATAAGGCATGGATATTTGTATTTATAGAAACAAGAAAAATAAAAATATGATATCAGTCAAGAAAAAACTAAGGGAACGGCTATGTAAAACATCATCTAGGGAAGCTCTGTGGAGATTCAAAATAGGTTAAATTAGTTCCACAAGTTATTATGTCTATTTATCCCAAAATACTTTGAAAGGGATAAAATATTGGATTTGTTATTGTAACATCCCAGGTAAATGAAGAATAATATATTTTCATACTTATTAATATTTTTTAATTAAATATTAATTTTACTTTAAAGGTTTTTCTATGTTAGATAGCGTACCCAATACGGAACAATGGGTTTCTTTGGAATCTTATGTTGCACACTAATAATATAATATTATTATTTTAAACGGTAGTTAACTCCTAGTCGTTGCATTGGTGGAAATGAACAAAACTAACTACAATATGATTATAAATATTTTTTAAATATATTTACATTTATCAAATAAAAGTTAGAGTCTTAAAAAGTGAATGAATCTATTTTTAAGCATAATTTTTATTAAAAGGCTGATTTATCACCGTTTAATGGAAAAACCTTTTTAAATATAGTTTTGGTCACTTTAATACATTCTATATGACCAAATAAAATCCTTCATTTGAATGGGGACATCAAAATTTACTTTGTGCAATTTTTTTTAATTTTTCCGATAAAGTTCATTTTTTAATGAATAGTGGAAAATATTGTATTTTAATTCAAAAGTTCCTTTTAATATAATTTATTTATATGGTTATATTATCTTTTTAAGTGGTTTTAAAGTGAAATTAAAATATGTTTTTACCATTTATTCCAATTTTGTTCGTTGGAATTAATTTCACTTTAAAATTATACATAAACAAGTATCAATCTTTTGATAGTTATTGTTTCCTAAAAACATGCTATTTGTTTTAACAGTGGAAATTAACTTTTAAATTTATGAATGAAACATCTATGTTTTGAATTTGGAAAAATGGTCATCAATTTTTAATTCAGAATATCAAATAATGCTTAGGCTGAATTTTGGTATTTTTCTGAAAAACTTCAATTTTTGATGAATAGTGAAACCACTTAGTGGTAGTTAAAAAACTGACTTTTTCATTTAAATGAATTTTTACCACTTCTGTGAATTGAATTTCAAAAATCCGACACACATGGTTGTTATCAAGAAGTAAAATGTGGTTCATTAAGATGAAAATAATTTTTGGTGAATAGTAACTTTTGACCTTTATTTACCGCGGTTAAAGGTAAATAGGGTAATTGCAGGTTAAAAGAATATTATAATAAATCGAAATTACCATAACACTTGTACAAACCTTATTGGATGAGTCATTAACGACCATGGGAATATTTGGGTCGATTTTGGGACCCCATTGATCCACATGGGAGTGCAAATGACAATTTAGATTAATTAATTTAATGTAAAGACAAAATTGACATTAACAAAACTCTTTTAGTAATTAATTTTTTTATAGTGTTATATAAGTTTTACTTTCGACTATAAATATTCATTGGAAATCTAAAAATATTTCCTACAAGATAGTTTTTTTTATAATTTTTATACATTGAATAAATTAATTAATTTATGATACAATAATGATGCATTATTTACCTCATTAATAAATGATTAAAATAAATAAGATTATAATGATTAAAATATTATCCAAAACCTGTCCAATTCTGATTGGATTATTTTATTTCTACCATGAATTATCTTATCTTAGATCTTAATGGTTTTTGGACCATTAGAAACCGAATATCATTATATAATAAAATAATAGTTTCACACTCTCCTAAAGAGCCCATCCTCCCCCTTATAAAAGAAGACCACTTATAACCAATTCCTCACACCTCTCAAGCCATTTGGTGAATCCAACCTCTGCCCAATTAATCTCTCAACATCTCTATCCTCATCCTAGAAGCCTTAACTTAGGCAGATGTAATTTCAAGAAGTCCTTTAGTTCAAACCAAAGAGAGTTACCCCAAATTAAAGGTAGCGGTTTCTCTTAAATTGTTTTGTTTTATTTTACTTCTCCAACACCTAAACTCTTTTTATTTCCTTTATTTTGTAACAACTCCAGTATCCTATATATACTAGGATGTTTTTATGAGAATTATTATAACTACACTTACACACACCTCCATATAATGGATGAAGAACACAATTTTTCTGTGGATGGTAAACTAACGCCTCACGAAACGATGATTGTTCAATTACATCTTACCGCCTCTCATGGTGGCCATTATGATGGAACAGTATTTATATATGATATATATTATTTTATGATTTCCATATTCTTCTGTACTTCCTATTTATATTATTCTTTTATGGTTTCCATAGTGGGTAAATACGATAATCTAATTTGAGAAAGTGCGGACTACCGCCCCCTCAAAGTGATGTGACCCGTTAATGCCTTATGTGGGATGTATAAAGTATGGACTTAATGATATTATATATTATATTATTATGGAATTATAATATAACTATGAATAATTTTGTTTTAATTCCATTAAAATAAGAAATAGAAATGAAAGTAGCGTTCATACGTACGTACGGCTTACCGTCTCCATGAATGGTGCATTTAATTTCTTACCTCTAAATGTTATGTACTATTATAAAAACATGTATATACTAGATATATATAATATATATGATATCCAAATCACGAATATCATTCTAGATATACTGAACTATTGACCACATGGACAACTTTTAAATATAAGGTGTTCATTTTGACTCAAGTACCAAATATCGACAAAATGAATGTTATTAACTTATATGATTACATAATGTTATAACATGGTAATAATTGATATAAAAGGAACAATAAACTTGAAAAAGGTTCTTAATAAATTAGAAATTAACTTTAGTTTATTATTCAGGAAATTAATGAACGATCGAGTCAAGTCGGACACGAGGTAAGGGATCCGACCTCGCTCTTTCTTTTCAAGTACTCTATTTTATGTCATTTCATTTATGCTCCATGTTCTTATGTTGGATGATGTTATTCTATATTTACCATAATTTATTTTTTATTTTCATATTATTAGAGTCCCCCTATTACTCTCATCAGTTCATTTTATGAAAACTGACACCATAAAAGTTTTAAAAAAAATCTTTGGCGTCAGTTTTTTAACAAACCAATGCTAAAAATTTAAAAAAAACTACATTTCACGTCGGTTTTTTTAAAAACCGACGCCAAAAACAAAAAATAATTTTTTTGGCGTCGGTTTTTAAAAAAAACCGACGCGAAAAGTTAAATTATATTTTTGGCGTCGGTTTTTATGAAAACCGACGCCAAAAATTAAAAACAAAAAATACATTGTTTTAGATAATTCTCTAATCTTTGATTTGACTGGTCGTGGAGCAAAAACGGAGTTACGGATTAAAAGTTATGGATGTCGGAAGTTGACCTTCTCTAAAAGAAGTCTTAAAGAAGTTCAACTTTCAAAGGCCATATCTTTTAATCCGTAACTCCGTTTTTGCTCCATGACCAGTCAAATCAAAGATTAGAGAATTATCTAAAACAATATAATTTTTTTTTTAAATTTTTTGGCGTCAGTTTTCATAAAAACCGACGCCAAAAATATATTTTAACTTTTCGCGTCGGTTTTTAAAAAAACCGACGCCAAAGAATTTTCTTTAAAACATTTATGGCGTCGGTTTTCATAAAAACCGACGCCAAAATATATATTTTTTAGTTTTTTGCGTCGGTTTTTTTAGGAACCGACGCAAAAACAATTTTTTTCCCTTTTTGGCGTCGGTTTTTTTAAAAACTGACGCCAAAAAATCACCGTAAAAATTATTTACGTCGGTTTATAAGAAACCGACGTCAAACTGGCGACGTTAAAAATCATTTTTCTAATAGTGTGATTTAAGAATAATTATGAATGAAATAATATGAGAATAATGTAATAAAAAATTATTGAAGACATAAGACATGCATTTATGAATTTTCATAAAGCCTCCATGAATTTAAATGATTCATACAATAAATAATGGATGGAAAAACAAGATGATATCTTTTGAGGTTGAGAAATGCTTTCTCAATATGAAGTGTCTTCATCGTGGGGTGATACTAAAAACTATAAAAACTTCTTGAACTATAACATTTAAATCTATTGATAAAATAAATGATACCCAATAATATTTTAAAGAATAACTTTTCCAAAATGATGATTATAATAGTGGTAAAAATAATTGGAAATCATATGAAGAAGAATACTTTTATATATTAGTAAAAAGGGTACCGTACAAGTCAAATTCAATTAATCATCAAAAATAATATTTATTCTGTTAGTGATAATTTTAAATTAGAATATAAAAAATAGATGATTAATTGTGATGGTAATCCATCCACCATGTCAATGGTGGATAAAAGAATGTGTAAAAGAGGTGGTTCCCTAATAGAATCATAAAATGTTGATAAGAAGACCCAAATTCAGTGATATTCCCATTTTAAAAATTCTTGAATACATAAAAACCAAATAAGAAAAAAAGGATTATTAGTTATTTATGGTGTTCATATATGTTTTGGTAAATGGAATTAGATGTTTGGAAAAATATTTCAATTTCTAAAGTTCAAAGATGTCCACAATTGAGGAAGAGTTTCCCTAAGGTAAGAATAGAATAAATAGCCACCTTATGGGAATATACTATAAAGTAATGTGCTAAAAAACATTTTGGTCAAACTACCTCTAAAATTTAAAGAATAAGGTATATATCAAAATAAAATTGATCATTAATCTATGGAAATAAATGGTATAATATGAAAACTTGGAAATAAGGCATGGATATTTGTATTTAAAGAAACAAGAAAAATAAAAATAGGATATCAGTCCAGGAAAAACTAAGGGAACAGCTATGTGAAACATCATCTAGGGAAGCTCTGTGGAGATTCAAAATAGGTTAAATTACTTCCACAAGTTATTATGTCTATTTATCCCAAAATACTTTGAAAAGGATAAAATATTGGATTTGTTATTGTAACATCCCAGGTAAATGAAGAATAATATATTTTCATACTTATTAATATTTTTTAATTAAATATTAATTTTACTTTAAAGGTTTTTCTATGTTAGATAGCGTACCCAATACGGAACAATGGGTTTCTTTGGAATCTTACGTTGCACACTAATAATATAATATTATTATTTTAAACGGTAGTTAACTTCTAGTCGTTGCATTGGTGGGAATGAACAAAACTAACTACAATATGATTATAAATATTTTTTAAATATATTTACATTTATCAAATAAAAGTTAGAGTCTTAAAAAGTGAATGAATCTAGTTTTAAGCATAATTTTTATTAAAAGGCTGATTTATCACCGTTTAATGGAAAAACCATTTTAAATATAGTTTTGGTCACTTTAATACATTCTATATGACCAAATAAAATCCTTCATTTGAATGGGGACATCAAAATTTACTTTGTGCAATTTTTTTTAATTTTTCCGATAATGTTCATTTTTTAATGAATAGTGGAAAATATTGTATTTTAATTCAAAAGTTCCTTTTAATATAATTTATTTATATGGTTATATTATCTTTTTAATTGGTTTTAAAGTGAAATTAAAATATATTTTTACCATTTATTCCAATTTTGTTCGTTGGAATTAATTTCACTTTGAAATTATACATAAACAAGTATCAATCTTTTGATAGTTATTGTTTCCTAAAAACATGCTATTTGTTTTAACAGCGGAAATTAACTTTTAAATTTATGAATGAAACTTCTATGTTTTGAATTTGGAAAAATGGTCATCAATTTTTAATTCGGAATATCAAATAATGCTTAGGCTGAATTTTGGTATTTTTCTGAAAAACTTCAATTTTTGATGAATAGTGAAACCACTTAGTGGTAGTTAAAAAACTGACTTTTTCATTTAAATGAAATTTTACCACTTCTGTGAATTGAATTTCAAAAATCCGACACACATGGTTGTTATCAATAAGTAAAATGTGGTTCATTAAGATGAAAATAATTTTTGGTGAATAGTAACTTTTGACCTTTATTTACCGCGGTTAAAGGTAAATAGGGTAATTGCAGGTTAAAAGAATATTATAATAAATCACAATTACCATAACACTTGTAAAAACCTTATTGTATGAGTCATTAACGACCATGGGAATATTTGGGTCGATTTTGGGACCCCATTGATCCACTTGGGAGTGAAAATGACAATTTAGATTAATTAATTTAATGTAAAGACAAAATTGACATTAACAAAACTCTTTTAGTAATTAATTTTTATATAGTTTTATATAAGTTTTACTTTCAACTATAAATATTCTTTGGAAATCTAAAAAGATTTCCTACAAGATAGTTTTTTTTATAATTTTTATACATTGAATAAATTAATTAATTTATGATACAATAATGATGCATTATTTACCTCATTAATAAATGATTAAAATAAATAAGATTATAATGATTAAAATATTATCCAAAACCTGTCCAATTCTGATTGGATTATTTTATTTCTACCATGAATTATCTTATCTTAGATCTTAATGGTTTTTGGACCATTAGAAACCCAATATCATTATATAATAAAATAATAGTTTCACACTCTCCTAAAGAGCCCATCCTCCCCCTTATGAAAGAAGAGCACTTATAACCAATTCCTCACACCTCTCAAGCCATTTGGAGAATCCAACCTCTGCCCAATTAATCTCTCAACATCTCTATCCTCATCCTAGAAGCCTTAACTTAGGCAGAAGTAATTTCAAGAAGTCCTTTAGTTCAAACCAAAGAGAGTTACCCCAAATTAAAGGTAGCGGTTTCTCTTAAATTGTTTTGTTTTATTTTACTTCTCCAACACCTAAACACTTTTTATTTCCTTTATTTTGTAACAACTCCAGTATCCTATATATACTAGGATGTTTTTATGAGAATTATTATAACTACACTTACACACACCTCCATATAATGGATGAAGAACACAATTTTTCTGTGGATGGCAAACTAACGCCTCACGAAACGATGATTGTTCAATTACATCTTACCGCCTCTCATGGTGGCCATTATGATGGAACAGTATTTATATATTATATATATTATTTTATGATTTCCATATTCTTCTGTACTTCCTATTTATATTATGCCTTTATGGTTTCCATAGTGGGTAAATACGATAATCTAATTTGAGAAAGTGCGGACTACCGCCCCCTCAAAGTGATGTGACCCGTTAATGCCTTATGTGGGATGTATAAAGTATGGAGTTAATGATATTATATATTATATTATTATGGAATTATAATATAACTATGAATAATTTTGTTTTAATTCCATTAAAATAAGAAATAGAAATGAAAGTAGCGTTCATACGTACGTACGGCTTACCGTCTCCATGAATGGTGCATTTCATTTCTTACCTATAAATGTTATGTACTATTATAAAAACATGTATATACTAGATATATATAATATATATGATATCCAAATCACGAATATCATTCTAGATATACTGAATCATTGACCACATGGACAACTTTTAAATATAAGGTGTTCATTTTGACTCAAGTACCAAATATCGACAAAATGAATGTTATTAACTTATATGATTACATAATGTTATAACATGGTAATAATTGATATAAAAGGAACAATAAACTTGAAAAAGGTTCTTAATAAATTAGAAATTAACTTTAGTTTATTATTCAGGAAATTAATGAACGATCGAGTCAAGTCGGACACGAGGTAAGGGATCCGACCTCACTCTTTCTTTTCAAGTACTCTATTTTATGTCATTTAATTTATGCTCCATGTTCTTATGTTGGATGATGTTATTCTATATTTACCATAATTTATTTTTTATTTTCATATTATTAGAGTCCCCCTATTACTCTCATCAGTTCATTTTAGGAATTTTTAAGTGGCACCGTTAGGATGCCGAATTTTTTTAAGGGATTTTCTTATCTCACTTTTAATTCCGCGGGATTTCCATTGTTCGCCACTTATTAATTACATGTTGTGTACTATGTACTGCCATTGATATATATTACCATGAATATATTTATATTCATGGTATTCTGTGATTAATTTTTTTGTTATTAACTTTTGGTCATACGATTCAATTTGATTACAATGAAGTAAGGGGTTTTCATCTCGCTTTTTATTCCTGTGAGATTCATGCTATATTGGCCACTATTTCCTTTCGTGTGGCATATGTAATGCCCATGGTTTTACTCTTTGTGTAATATACTCTCATTTATGATTATTTACATCCTCATTGTATGATCCTTCTTTCATGTGACATATGTTTTGTAATTTACCAAATCGGTAAGGGAACTCCTTAACCCAATTCCCATTCTTTGGGTTGATATTACCTTTTTTTATTTATGACAACCTATGAATATGTGTGAATGACCTCTGATTGTTTTACACTTAATATCCACTTATTTTTGGTGTATTTATATTTGTCACACATAATTATGAGATTGATTTGTCCTTAATTTAAGGATAACATCTTTATAAGGGATTTTATCTCAATTTACATTTCCATTGAGACTTCATTATTGTTATGCCCCAATTCAATCTTATATGATGTATATACTGTCTATTGAAATATTATATCATGAATCCCTTTATTCGCATGATATTATAATGTTCTGATTAAAATTTATTCTTCAATTATTTGTATTTAAGCGTCCCTCTTTTTGTTAAAAACTCTTTAACTAAATATCGTTTTAAATGTTTTAAAGATTTATTCTTATAAATATTTCTTATTAATTTCCATGTTTTCAAAATGGGTTTTAGGATTTATTTATATGGAAATTAATGTTTTCAATTGATAATTCATTTAAATGCTTCAAAGTGGTATGGGACACTTTGATTCAAAAATATCTTTTTAAATGGTTTTGAAAATGATTTGATAAAACATTGTTTATTTCAATATCTTGATTTGATATATTGGAATGCAGAAATGTTATATTTCCTTTATACATGTGTTATATGTTATAATTATTTTATTGTTATTAGGAATTGTTTACATATACGTGTGGTTCTGTGATAAACCTAGGGCGGGTGAGCCTGAGATAGCTCCCCAATGCATTGGGTAACGTGATTGAGGTAAAAGCGATGTTTCTCCTAAGAGATTCAGGGAATATACTATGATTTGTATTTCAAGTGTAACTCCCTACGTAGCTATGATAGATATAATGTATGTTTGATATGTATACCATAAGTAACCTTTATGATTTATGATTTCTGTGTGTCATTCATAAATTTCATGATTTCATAAGGTATGTTATGATTGAAAAGTATGGTTTCCTTGATATTTATTTATTTATGGGCTAATGTTTTCCTTCCTCATTTTAGAAACCTAACTAAGATGTTTAATGCTCATCAAAAGTTTTTGAAATGTTTTCCACATGACTTAAAGATTAATAGGGTCAAGGATGGGATCAAGGAAAAGTCAAGCTATCTAAAACATGGAACTAGACGTGTTTCTTTTTAAGAGTTTTTATTTTATGAAATAAATCGATATTGAGTAGTAGTGTCTTCTTGTAATATTAATGTCATAATGTAATAGTTATGGCCTAAATATCTCTAACTCTAAACCTAACAGTATCCTCAATGTTAATTATTAGTTTAATTCAAGAGTATGTAATGTTTTAAGGTCAGGTCCTTATATTTGGTATCAGAGGTCGGTTTTGAAAACATTAGGGATTAAGAGTTTTTATTAGACACATGGTTAGTTCGTTTGTCTATTATTTCAGTTAAATCCTTGTTTTATAACTTTTTCAGATCAAGAACAGTCAGTTACAAATGGAAGGAGGAGGATCTCAAATGACATTTCTATCTCTTCCTGATGACATTCTTGCAATAATTATTGCTAAGTCATGTTCGGATGATTGTGAAACTTTTTCTAGCATACAACTCACTTGCAACTAGTTGTTTGAGATATCTAACACCTCCACTATACCTCATTATCATCGTGGATCATGGGTTGTATTTAAAAAAATCCTATTTTCACAATATTCTCATATTTTCAAGAAAGGTAAATATTATCAAGACATTTTCAAATATTTTACCTTATCACAATATTTTGATGCATATTATGATTTTAAAAAAGGTGCTGAAGAAGGAGAACCTTGTGCAACCTATTTATATTTGATTTTAAAATATAGTATCTCAGCACATACATATGGTATTTTAAAAGGATCATTAATTGAAAGTTTCAACTCAAATTTGGTTCGACTATTTTATAGAAATCAAGTTTTATCAGATGTTTTGAAAATATATGTCATACATGATTATTTTCCAAAACTATTTTTCTGTGAACACCCATATGAACCATGTTGTACAAGGTGTATTTGGATGGAGGAAGCAAATGATTTTGAAGGATATCTAAATCATTGTTGCAATGTATAGACCTTCTACCTACGTGAACAAGATGACGATGAAACCAAATGGACATCGTGATCAAGGTATGATGTTCTTCATTTTGGGGATTGTTTTATTTTATCATTTGGTGGTGAAATAAGACTTCAAGAATTAAGATGTTGAGATCACACTGAATTTGGAGGAAAATGAGAGGTATAAGGAAACCATTGAGGTGAAAACATGTTAGGATTATTTTGGAATTTTATAAAAAGGACAACTCGTAGGATGGGTGACAACCCATCGCATCCGGCAAGGCTGCAGGAATCGAACCCACAACCGAAGGCTGACAAGGACGCATCGTCGACCACTAGCTTACTTGTAGTCCTGGTTAGTATGACTTATTATTTTTAGTAACATGTTTTTATGGAATAAGAATAAGTTGATTTTTGGAACTTATGTTTTATCAAATAGATATACTTTGTATTGAAAAATGATTTAGTGATTAAGTGATAAAAGGTTATTGTCGAATATGTTCTCTCTTTTAAGGAAACACTATATGCCAAAGGAAGATAGAATACTATGGGATTTCAATTGTGGAATAATGGTAGAAATTTTAGTTTGGAAGAATCTATGTTTTTATTATGGAAACATGATGATTTGATTTATTTATGAAAATGATTAACCTATAATGGATAATATGTTATTAGGTTAGTTACTTTTCAATATGAGACTTTATGAGAAACTGGTGTTACTTGGAGATAAATGTTAAGATGTATCTTGGAAGTCTATTTAATTAAATCCTTATGTGATTTTTGTAACAATAAATGTTTGGATTACTTTTGAAGAATTTTAGGGACAATTGTTTATTGAATGGTCTTTTTTGAACTTTGGGTTTTGTTAAGACAAATTTTGGAGATTAAGAGTAGTTTCTCTTTATGTAAAAGTTTATCCTTTTTGGGGATTATCTGATCTTGTACTAAAAATTTTGGTTTTAGTTAATATCTAAAGACAAGGTAAATATATAGTTCATCTTTTTTGGATTATTTTATTCTCTCGAAGTTGATTATATCACTTTTAATGTAAACAAGTCATCTTGAATACTCATTGTATGGAGGAAATATGAGTTTGTGTTAGAAATCTAGTGAAGGATAAAAGTCTAAATGAAAAGTAATTGTGTTTCCTTATGTTTTTAGTTAAGAGAAAAAATAAATTCTTCAATGAAAAGTAACTTAAAACCAAAACCTTTTCTGTTAATGTTTCATAGTGGGAAATCAAAGGCGGTTTAACCCATCACATGTTTGTGATTTTCTGGTGGTTAAATTTTTCCTAAACATGTTTTCTATCACTCTCCATCAGAAATTGATGATTTTTTTTCTCCTCCATATCCATGTTTTCATGGAATCCTAGTATCTTTTGTCTCGGGTAACCTTTGTACTTCTCTTCCTTTATTTTAAAGTGACAGTTTTATTGACTCTCTTTCCGATGTCGGGCTTTTAATGAAGTTTCCAAGCCCAGTTTTAAAATTGTGAGGACGCAATTCCCAAAAGTGGGGAAGGATTTAACATCCCAGGTAAATGAAGAATAATATATTTTCATACCTATTAATATTTTTGAATTAAATATTAATTTTACTTTAAAGGGGTTGTTATGTTCGATAGCGTACCTAATATGCAACAACAGGTTTCTTTGAAATCTTACGTTGCACACTAATAATATAATATTATTATTTTAAACGGTAGTTAACTCATAGCTGTTGTATTGGCTGTAATGAAAAAAACTAACTACAATATGATTATACAAATTTGTTAAATATATTTACATTTATCAAATAAAATTTAGAGGCTTAAAAAGTGAATGAATCTAATTTTAAGCATAATTTTCATTTAAAGGCCGATTTATCGCCTTTTAATGGAGATCCCTTTTTAAATCTAGTTTTGGTCACTTTAATAAATAATATATGACCAAATAAAATCCTTCATTAGAATGGGGACATCAAAATTTACTTTTTGCAAATTTTTGGAATTTTTCTGATAGATTTCATTTTTTAATGATTAGTGGAAAATATTGTATTTTAATTCAAAAGTGCCTATTAATCTAATTTATTTATATGGTTATATTATATTTTTAGTTGGTTTTAAAGTGAAATTAAAATATATTTTTACCATTTAATCCAATGTTGGTCATTGGAATTAATTTCACTTTGAAATTGGACATAAACAAGTATCAATGTTTTGATAGTTATTGTTTCCTAAAAACACGCTATTTGTTTTAACAGCGGGAATTAATTTTTAAATTAATTAATGCCACTTCTATGTTTGGAATTTGTAAAAATGGACATCAATTTTGAATTTGGAATACCAAATAATTCTTAGGCTGAATTTTGGTATTTTTCTGAAAAACATCAATTTTTGATGAATAGTGAAACCACTTAATGGTAGATAAAAAACTGACTTTTTCATTTAAATGAAATTTTACCACTTCTGTAAATTTAGTTTCAAAAATACGACACACATGGTTGTTATCAAGAAGTAAAATTTGGTTCATTAAGATGAAAATAATTTTTGGTGAATAGTAACTTTTGACTTTTATTTACCGCGGATAATGGTAAATAGGGTAATTAATGGTTAAAAGAATATTATAATAATTCAATATTACCTTAACAGTTGTCCAAACCTTACTGGTTGAGTCATTAACGACCATGGGAATCTTTGGTTCAATTTTGGGACCCCATTGATCCACTAGGGAGTGAAAATGAAAATTTAGATTAATTAATTTAATGTAAAGACAAAATTGACATTAACAAAACTCTTTTAGTAATTAATTTTCATATGGTGTTATATAAGTCCTATTTTCGACTATTAATATTAATTTCAAAGATGAAAAGATTTCCTACAACATAGTAGTTTTTTATAACATTTAGACATTGAATAAATTAATTTATTTATGACACAATAATGATGCAGTATTTACCTCATTAATAAATGATTTAAATATATAAGATTATAATGATTAAAACATTATCTAAAACATGTCCAATTCTGATTGGATGATTTTATTTCAACCATGACTCATCTTATATTCTACCTTAATGATTTTTTGACCATTATAAACCAAATATCATTATATAATAAAATAATAGTTTCACACTTTCCTAAAGAGCCCCTCCTCCCCCTTATAAAAGGGGACAACTTCAAACCAATTCCTCACACCTCTCAAGCCATTTGGAACTTCCAAATTCTGCTCAATTAAGCTATCAACATACCTCTACTCCTCCTAGAAGCCTTAACATAGGCAGAAGTCATTTCTAGAAGTCCTTTAGTTCAAACCAAAGAGAGTTACCCAAATTAAAGGTAATGGTTTCTCTTAAATTGTTTTCTTTTATTTCACTTCTCCAACCCCTAAAATCTTTTTATTTCCTTTATTTTGTAACAACACCATAATCCTCAATATACTAGGATGTTTTTATGAGAATTATTATAACTACACTTACATACACCTCCATATAATGGATGAAGAACATAATGTTTCTGTGGATGGAAAACTAACGACTCACGAAACGATGATTGTTCAATTACATCTTACCACCTCTCATGGTGGCCATTATGATGGAAATGTATTTATATATGATATATATTATGTTTATGACTTCCTTATACTTATGTAATTCCCATTTATATTATGTCTTTATGGTTTCCATAGTGGGTAAATACGATAATCTCATTTGAGAAGTGCGGACTACCACCCCCTCAAAGTGATATGACTCGTTAATGCCTTATATGGGATGTATAAAGGATAGAGTTAATGATATTATATATTATATTATAATGTATTTATAATATACCTATGTATTATTTTGTTTTAATTCCATTAAAATAATAAATATAAATGAATGTAGCATTCATGCGTACGTACGGCTTACCGTCTCCATGAACGGTGCATTTCATTTCTTACCTATAACTGTTATGTACTATTATAAAAACATGTATATACTGGATATGTATAGTATATATGATATCCAAATCATGAATATCATTCTGGATATAATGAACTATTGACCAAATGGACAACTTTTAAATATAAGGTGTTCATTTTGACTCAAATAAGAAATATCGACAAAATGAACGTTATTAACTTAAATGATTACATAATGTTTATAACATGGTAATAAGTGATATAAAAGGAATAATAAACTTTTAAAAGGTTCTTAATCAAGTATAAATTAACTTTAGTTTATTATTCAGGAAATTAAAGAAGGATCGCGTGAAATCGGACATGAGGTAAGGGATCCGACCTCACTCTTTCTTTTCATGTACTCTCTTTTATGTCATTTCATTTATGCTCCATGTTATTATGTTGGATGATGTTCTTTTATATTCACCATACTATAATTTATATTTTCATATGATTAGAGACCCCCTCTTACTCTCATAAATTAATTTTAATAATTTTTAAGTGGCACCGTTAGGCTACCGAATTTTTGTAAGGGATTTTCTTATCTTGCTTTTAATTCTGTGAGATTTCCATTGTTCGCCACTTATTTATTACATGGGGTGTAATATGTACTGCCATTGATATATATTACCATTAATAGCTTTATATTCATGGAATTCTATGATTCATTTTTTCGGTTATTAACTTTTGGTCATAAGATTCAATTTGAATACAATGAAGTAAGGGTTTTTCATCTCACTTTTTATTCCCATGATATTCATGCTATATTAGACACTATTTCCTTTCGTGTGGTATATGTACTTCCCATTATTGTACCCTTTTTTTAATATACTCTCATTTATGAGTATATAATCTTCATTGGATGATCCTTCTCTAATGTGACATATGTTTTGTAAGTTACCAAATCGGTAAGGGAACTCTTTAACCCAATTCCCATTCTTTGGGTTGATATTCTCTTTTTTTATTTATTTCATCCTATTAATATGTGTGAATGACCTCTGATTGTTTTACACATAATATCCACTTATATTGGGTGTATTTATATTTTTCACACATAATTATGAGATTGATTTATCCTTAATTTAAGGATAACATCTTTATAAGGGATTTTATCTCAATTTACATTTCCATTGAGACTTCGTTATTGTTATGCACCAATTAAATATTATATGGTGTATATACTATCCATTGAAATATTATATCATGAATCCCTTTATTCTCATGATATTATAATTTTCTGATTAAAATTTATTCTTCAATTATTTGTATTTAAGCGTCACTCTTTTTGTTAAAAACTCTTTAACTAAATATTGTTTAAAATGTTTTAAAGATTTATTCTTCTAAATATTTCTAATTAATTTACATGTTTTCAAAATGGGTTTTAAGATTTATTTATATGGAAATTAATGTTTCCAACTGATAATTAATTTAAATGCTTCAAAGTGGTATGGGACACTTTGATTCAAAAATCACTTTTTAAATGGTTTTGAAAATGATTTGATAAAACATTGTTTATTTAAATATCTTGATTTGAAATATTGGAATGTGGAAATGTTCTCTTTCCTTTATGCATGTGTTATATGTTATAATTATGTTATGGTTATTGGGCATTGTTTACATATACGGGTGGTTCTGTGATAAACATAGGGTGGGTGAGCCCGAGATAGCTCTCCAATGAATTGGGTAACATGATGGAGGTAAACGCGATGTTTCTCCTAAGAGATTGAGGGAATATACTATGATGGGTATTCCAAGTGTAACTCCCTACGTAGCTATGATAGATATAATGTAAGTTTGATATGGATACCATCAGTAACCTTTGTGATTTATGATTTGTGTGTGTTATTCGTAAATCTCATGATTTCATAAGGTATGTTATGATTAAAAAGTATGGTTTAATTGATTTGTATTTATTGATGGGATAATGTTTTACTTCCTCATTTTATAACCCTTACTGATCTTTTTATGCTCATACCAAGTTTTTGAATTGTTTTCCACAGGACTTAAAGATGAATAGAGTAAGGATGGGATCAAGGAAAAGTCAAGCTATCTAAAACATGGAACTAGACATGTTTCTTTTTAAGAGTTTTTATTTTATGAAAAAATGGATACTTAGTAGTAGAGTCTTCTTGTAATATTCATGTTGTAATGTAATAGTTATAGCCTAAATATCTATAACTCTAACTCTGAAAAGATCCTCAATGTGAATTATTCATTTAATTCAAGATTATGTAATTTTTTAAGGTTGGGTCCTTATAGTTGGTATTAGAGGTTGGTTTAGACAACATTAGGGATTTGGAGTTTTTATTAGACACATAGTTAGTTCCTTTATCTATTATTTCAGTTAAACCCTTGTTTTGTAACTTTTTCAGATCAAGGAAAGTCAGTTACAAATGGAAGGAGTATGATCTCAAATGACATTTCTATCTCTTCCAGATGACATGCTTGCAATAATTATTGCAAAGTAATGTTCGGATGATTGTGAAACTTTTTATAGTATACAACTCACTTGCAAGTAGATGTTTGAGATATCAAACACCTCCACTATACCTCATTATCATTGTGGATCATGATTTGTATTTAGAAAAATCCTACTTTCACAATATTCTCATATTTTCAAGAAAGGTAAATATTATCAAGGCATTTTAAAATATTTTACCTTATCACTAGATTTTGAAGTATATTATGATTTTAAAAAAGGTGATGAAGAAGGTGACCCTTGCGCAACCTATTTATATTTGATTTTAAAATATAGTCTCTCAGCACATACTTATGGTATTTTAAAAGGACAGTTAATTGAAAGTTTCAACTCAAATTCGGTATGAATATTTTATAGAAATCAAGTTTTATCAGATGTTTTGAAATTATTTTTCATACATGATTATTTTCCAAAACTATTTTTCTGGGAACACCCATATGACCCATGTTGTACAAGGTGTATTTGGATGGAGGAAGAAAAGTATTTTGAAGGATCTCTAAATCATTGTTGCAATGCATGGACCTTCTACCAACGTGAACAAGATGACGATGAAACCAAATGGACACAATGATCAAGGTATGATGTTCTTCATTTGGGGGATTGATTTATTTTATCATTTGGTGGTGAAATAAGACTTCAAGAATTAAGATGTTGAGATCACAATGAATTTGGATGAAAATGAGAGGTATAAGGAAACCATTGAAGTTAAAACATATTAGGGTTATTTTTGAGTTTTATAAAAAGGACAACCCGTAGGATGGGTGACAACCCATCGAATCGGGAAAGGCTACAGGAATCAAAACCATAACCGAAGGGCGACAAGGGCGCATCGCTTACCACTAGCTTACTTGAAGTCCTGTCAGTATGATTTATTATTTTTAGTAAAATGTTTTTATGGAATAAGAATAAGTTGATTTTTGGAACTTATGTTTTATCAAATAGATATACATAGTATTGAAAAATGATTTAGTGATTAAGTGATAAAAGGTTGTTGTGGAAGACGTTCTCTCTTTTAAGGAAACACAATATGCCAAAGGAAGATAGAATACTATGGGATTTCAATTGTGGAATAATGGTTGAAATTTTAGTTTGGAAGAATCTATGTTTTTATTATAGACACATGATTATTTGATTTATTTATGAAAATGATTAACCTATCATGGAGAATATGTTATTAGGTTAATTACATTTCAATATGAGACTTTATGAGAAACTGGTGTTACTTGGAGATAAATGTTAAGATGTATCTTGGAAGTCTATGTAATTAAATCCTTATGAGATTTGGTTAATAATCAAAGTTTGGATTAATTTTGACGAATTTTAGGGACAATTGTTTATTGAATGGTCTTTGTTGAACTTTGGGTTTTTTTAAGAGAAATTTTGGAGATTAAGAGTAGTTTCTCTTTATGTAAAAGATTATCCTTTTTAGGGATTATCTGATCTTGTACTAAACATTTTGGTTTTAGTTAATATCTAAAGACAAGGGAAATATATAGTTCATCTTTTTTGGATTATTTGATTCTCTTGAAGTTGATTATAGAAATTTTAATGTAAACAAGTCATCTTGACTCTTCATATAAAGGAAATATGAGTTTGTGGTAGAAATCTAGGGAATTATAAAAGTCTAAATGAAATGTAATTGTGTTTCCTTTTGTTTTTAGTTAAGTGAAAAAATAAATTACTCAATGAAAAGTATCTTAAAACCAAAACCTTGTCTGTTAATGTTTCCTAGTGGGAAATCAAAGACTGTTTAACCCATCACATGTTTGTGATTTTCTAGTGGTTAACTTTCTCCTAAACATGTTTTCTATCACTCTCCATCAGAACATGATGATTTTTTTTCTCCTCTATATCCATGTTTTCATGGAAATAAAGTATCTGTTGTCTTGGGTAACCTTTTTTACTTCTCTTCCTTTATTTTAATGTGATAGTTTTATTTACTCTCTTTCAGATGTGGGGATTTTAATGAAGTTTCCAAGCCCGGTTTTAAAATTGAAAGGATGCAATTCCCAAAGGAGGGGAAGGATGTAACATCCCAGGTAAATGAAGAATATGATATTCTCATACATGTTAATATTTTTGAATTAAATATTAATTTTACTTTAAAGGGGTTTCTATGTTCGATAGCGTACCCAATACGCAACAACGGGTTTCTTTGCAATCAAACGTTGCGTACTAATAATATAATATTATTATTTTAAACGGTACTTAAATCCTAGACATTGTATTGGCGGGAATGAACAAAACTAACTACAATATTATTATACATATTTGTTAAATATATTTACATTTATCAAATAAATGATAGAGGCCGAAAAAGTGAATGAATCTAATTTTAAGCATAATTTTCATTAAAAGGCCATTTTATCGTCTTTTAATGGAGAATAGTTTTTAAATTTAGTTTTGGTCACTTTAAAACATTATATATGACCAAATAAAATCCTTCATTAGAATGGGGACATCAAAATTTACATTTTTCAATTTTTTGGAATTTTTCGGATAAAGTTCATTTTTTAATGAATTGTGGAAAATATTGTATTTTAATTCAAAAGTGCCTTTTAATCTAATTTATTTATATGGTTATATTATATTTTTAATTGGTTTTTAAGTTAAATTAAAATATATTTTCACCATTTAATCCAATGTTTGTCATCGGAATTAATTTCACTTTGAAATTGGACATAAACAAGTATCAATGTTTTGATAGTTATTGTTTCCTAAAAACAAGCTATTTGTTTTAACAGTGGGAATTAATTTTTAAATTAATTAATGCCACTTATTTGTTTTGAATTTGGAAAAATAGACATCAATTTTGAATTTGGAATATCAAATAATTCTTAGGCTGAATTTTGGTATTTTTCTAAAAAATATCAAATTTTGATGAATAGTGAAACAACTTAGTGGTGGTTAAAAAACTACCATTTTCATTTAAATGAAATTTTACCACTTATGTGAATTTAATTTAAAAAATCCAACATACATGGTTGTTATCAAGATGTAAAATGTGGTTCATTAAGATGAAAATAATTTTTTGTGAATGGTAACTTTTGACTTTTATTTTCCTTGGTTAAAGGTAAATAGGGTAATTCATGGTTAAAAGAATATTATAATAATTCAAAATTACCTTAGCACTTGTCCAAACCTTAATTTTTGATTCATTAACGACCATGTTCATATTTGGGTCTATTTTGGGACCCCATTGATCTACATGGGAGTGAAAATGACAATTTAGATTAATTAATTTAATGTAAAGACAAAATTGACATTAACAAAACTCTTTTAGTAATTAATTTTTATGTGGTGTTATATAAGTCCTATTTTCTACTATAAATATTAATTGGAAATATAAAAATATTTACTACAAGATAGTATTTTGTTTATAATTTTTATACATTGAATAAATTAATTTATTTATGACAGAATAATGATGCAGTATTTACCCCATTAATAAATGATTAAAATAAATAAGATTATAATGATTACACTATTATCCAAAACATGTCAAATTATGATTAGATGAGTTTATTTAGACCATTAATCATCTTATCTTAAACCTTAATGATTTTTGGACCATTAAAAACCGAATATAATTATATAATAAAATAATAGTTTCACGCTTTCCTAAAGAGCCCCTCCTCCCCCTTATAAAAGGAGACCACTTCTAACCAATTCCTCACACCTCTCAAGACATTTGGCTCGTCCAAACTCTGCCCAATTAAGCTATCAAAATCCCTCTCCTCATCATAGAATCTATATCTTAGGAAGAAGTCATTTCAAGAAGTCCTTTAGTTCAAACCAAAGAGAGTTACCCAAATTAAAGGTAACGGTTTCTCTTAAATTATTTTCTTTTATTTTACTTCTCCAACCCCTAAAATCTTTTTATTACCATTATTTTTTAACAAAAATAGTATCCTCGATATACTAGGATGCTGTTATGATAAGTATTCAAACTACACATACACACACCTTCATATAATGGATGAAGAACATAATGTTTTTGTGGATGGCAAACTAACGCCTCACGAAACGATGATTATACAATTACATCTTACCGCCTATCATGGTGGCCATTATGATGGAAATCTATTTATATATGATATATATTATGTTTATTATTTCCTTATTCTTATGTAATTTCCACTTATATTATGACTTTATGGTTTCCATAGTGGGTAAATACGATAATCTAATTTGAGGAAGTGCAGACTACCTCCCTCTCAAAGTGATGTGACTCGTTAATGCCTTATGTTGGATGTATAAATGATGGAGTTAATGATATTATATATTATATTATACTTTAATTATAATATACCTATGCATAATTTTGTTTTAATTCCATTAAAATAAGAAATAGAAATGAAAGTAGCGTCCATGCGTACGTACGGCTTACCCTCTCCATGAACGGTGCATTTAATTTCATACCTCTAAATGTTATGTACTATTATAAAAACATATATATACTGGATATGTATAATATATATGATATCAAAATCATTAATATCATTCTAGATATAATGAACTATTGATCACATGGACAACTTTTAAATATAAGGTGTTCATTTTGACTCATGTACCAAATATCGACAAAATGAACGTTTTTAACTTAAATGATTACATAATGTTTATAACATAGTAATAAGTGATATAAAAGGATTAATAAACTAGAAAAAGGTTCTTAAGAAAGTAGAATTAACTTTGGTTTATTATTCAGGAAATTAAAGAACCATCGAGTCAAGTCGGACACGAGGTAAGGGATCCGACCTCACTCTTTCTTTTCAAGTACTCTCTTTTATGTCATTTCATTTATGCTCCATGTTCTTATGTTGGATGATGTTATTTTATATTAACCATACTATAATTAGTATTTTCATATGAAGATAGACCCCCCCCCCCTTACTCTCATCAATTCATTTTAAGAATGTTTTAGTGGCACCGTTAGGCTGCCGAATTTTTGCAAGGGATTTTCTTATCTCACTTTTAATTCCATGAGATTTCCATTGTTCACCACTTATTTATTATATGTGGTGTAATGTGTACTGACATTTATATATTTTACAGTGATTATAAAAATATTCATGGTATTCTGTGATTCATTTTGTGGTTATTAACTTTTGGTCAGACAATTCAATTTGAATGCAATGAAGTAAGGGTTTTTCATCTCACTTTTTATTCCCGTGAGATTCATGCTATATTGGCCACTATTTCCTTTCGTGTGGCATATGTACTGCCCATTATTATACTATTTGTGTAATATACTCTCATTTATGAGTATTTAAATCTTTATTGGATGATCCTTTTTTCATGTGACATGTTTTGTAAGTTACCAAATCGGTAAGGGAACTCCTTAACCCAATTCCCATTCTTTGGGTTGATATTCTCTTTTTTTATTTATTTCATCCTATGAATATGTGTGAATGACCTCTGATTGTTTTAAAATTAATATCCACTTATATTGGGTGTATTTATATTTTTCACACATAATTATGAGATTGATTTATCCTTAATTTAAGGATACCATCTTTATAAGGGATTTTATCTCAATTTACATTTCCATTGAGACTACATTATTGTTATGCACCAATTAAATCTAATATGGTGTATATAATGGCCATAGAAATATTATATCATGAATACCATTATTCTCATGATATTATAATGTTCTGATTAAAATTTATTCTTCAATTATTTGTATTGAAGCGTCCCTCTTTTTGTTAAAAACTCTGTAACTAAATATTGTTTTAAATGTTTTAAAGATTTATTCTTCTAAATATTTCTAATTAATGTCCATGTTTTCAAAATGGGTTTTAGGATTTATTTATATGGACATTAATGTTTTCAAATGATAATCCCTTTAATAACATCAAAGTGTTATGAGACACTTTGATTCAAAAATCTCTTTTTAAATGGTTTTGAAAATGATTTGATAAAACATTTTGTATTTCAATATCTTGATTTGATATATTGGAATGTGGAAATGTTATCTTTCCTTTATACATGTGTTATATGTTATAATTATGTTATGGTTATTGGGCATTGTTTTTGTATACAGGTGGTTCTGTGATAAACCTAGGGCGGGTGAGCCCGAGATAGCTCTCCAATGCATTGGGTAACGTGATGGAGATAAACGCGATGTTTCTCCTAAGAGATTTAGGGAATATAATGTGATGGGTATTCCAAGTGTAACTCCCTACGTATCTATGATAGCTATAATGTATGTTTTATATGGATACCATACGTAACCATTATGATTTATGATTTGTGTGTGTTATTCATAAATCTCATGATTTCATAAGGTATGTTATGATTGAAAAGTATGGTTTCATTGATTTGTATTTATTGATGGGATAATATTTTCCTTCCTAATTTTACAACCCTTACTGAGATTTTTATGCTCATCCCAAGTTTTTGAAATGTTTTCCACTATACTTAAAGATTAATAGGGTCAAGGATGGGATCAAAGAAAAGTCAATCTATCTAAATCATGGAACTAGACATGTTTCTTTTTAAGAGTTTTTATTTTATGAAAAAAATAGATACTGGGTAGTAGTGTCTTCTTGTAATATTCATGTTGTAATGTAATATTTATGGCCTAAATCTCTAAAACTCTAAACCTTAAGACGTCCTCAATGCGAATTATTCGTTTAATTCAAAAAATTTTGTAATGTTTTAAGGCCAGGTCTTTATAGTTATTATATTATTCTAGTGAAAAATTAAAGGAAGAAAATCAAAATGAAGATTTTTGTGGGAGATTCCATTTGTGTATACATATTTCTGAAAAAATTTAACCATGTTTCCAAACTATGAATAAATGTTAAATAAGAAGCTCATTGAATAAGGAGATGAATGTTCTTTAATGTATAATGAAAAGATGAACATCATACATAAATAATATTATCCAAGATAGAGTTTATTGCTACCCAAAACTAGGAAAAACTTGGAAATCAAATGTGAAATGATAAAGGTTAAATAGAAATAGGAATCATGTGTGAAAATTTTTTCTCAACTATTCATATTAATGTTAATAATATGGAGTTCCTCTCTATTCTCATAAATTTTGTGTTATATTTTCAATGAATTAAGGGTGAGAATATAAGGTGTGTGCTCTATTAAAAATATATTGAAACATTTAAAAGAGTATTCTAAAAAAATAATTCTAGATTTGGAGAAAATAAACAAATTCCATATTAATTTTTTCACAACATGAAATATTTTGAAACTCAACCATGGAAGAGACCTACCATGATAAAGATGAGTTTTAGTTTCCCTATGAATGAGATATGGGTGATATCAGTGTTTAGAATATTCCATATAGCTTTATTTAAATATAAATCATATTTTTTTAATGTTCATAAGGTAAAGATATTTAAAAGGTGTCGGTTTACCCTCTATAATCCTTTATTGAAAAATAAAAACATATCATGGTGGATAAATTTATTTCTTTAATCAATAACAAAAATCTAAAAAATTAAGAGAGACTTAATCACGATTCTAAAGATAAAAATATATAAATTTATGTTCGAGTAATATAATCTATGTTTTGACTAAGGTGTATGATATTTAGTTGAAAATTTCTATGAGAATCTATAAAACAATAGGTTTCAAAAAAAATAGAACCGAGTGAACATTTTGACAGATTGTGAATAATATGTGGTGATCATCCATCATCGAAGTAATTTCTTTTACAAGGTATTAAAATATAATTGAAGGTAATTAGTCAAGGTAAAGGAATGTGTACCCTCTTCAAGGGGTAGTTTCTACGAAGGGGGAGGATATCAAGTGAACTCTTATTTGAACCTTTTCTGTCGGCATCAATATAATTCCTAGTTGGAACTAAAAAGGGGCCTTTGAGCAGTAGCAGCATTCTCCCCCTTCCCCGATCTAGGGTTTCTCCAACAGGTTGTCTTCTTCCCTCCTCCGGCTCATCTCGGTTGTTCGGTGTCAATGTTTTCCTCCATCGCGGATCTGGACTTGGTTTTTCGGCTTCTCCCTCGGCTCGGTGCCAGATTAGGTGCACCCTCGGCTTGATTCAGTGCGTCCTCAGTGTGGTGATGGTAGTTTCATCCTCATCTAAAGTCATATCTTGTGATTTTCTCATCATTGTCCTGGCTTCATTTGTTGGCGACGGATCTGGATCTGTGACAAATTCAGTGACTCTTCAGCACGACGATGGTGGTGTTGCCCTCGGCTGGAGTCATTTCCAGTGTCTCGATGACGGTCTGGCTCCACTTTTTGGCAAATTATATGAAGTTCTGTGGGGGTCAGATTTGGTTTTTCCTTAGGGTTCTTTGGTCACTGTTGTTGCGGACCGGGGAAGGATCTGGCGTTCCTTCTGGGGAGGCTTGACTTTGGCTTCAGTGCGGGTCAGAGGGGGGAGGTTCATGTTCTGTTCTTTGCAGGTTGAGGGGATGAATCCAGTGAAGTGTTGGGCTGTTTTGGGAAGACTCATAGGGGAAGGTTCTCGGTTTTGGTTCTGGTTTTGTGGAGTTGATTCTGTTAGAGCTAGTGTTGTGGTTTCTATGGATCAGGGAGCGGCTGAGGATAGCATTGTCTTTCCCGTTCTGGTTGTTTCATCATCCATTGTGGATGGCTTGTCCATTTTACATTTCAAGGAGGGTATAGAATTCGGAGTTCTCTAACGAGTTATTGGATTTGGGCTAGTGTCGATGGTCACACTGGTGGGTGATCGAGGAAGCTGGTCTGAGGTTTTCACAACTTTTCTTTTGTTCGTGTTCCCTGGTTCGTGGTTTCTCAGCTTTATCTTTGGTGTTTTTGACTCATGCTTTGATGGTTTGTTTGTTTGAATTGGTTTTAGTTGTTTGATGCCATGTGTTTGGCGGTTGAAGTCATGAAGTTGTGTGACTTTTAGTGGTGTTGTCTTGAAATGGTGAATTGTTGAAGAGGTGGAGTGGTTAAGTGGTGATGTGATGTAGTTGTCTAGTTTTCTCACTTTTTTCCTCAAAAGTGTTTGCATAATAAAAAAAGTAAATTCCATTTAGTGAACTCTTATTTGAGTTAATTAGAAATTTGGAAAGTTTTTGGAACATTTTTTGATAAGGAATTAAAATCAACATTTCTTACCTTGCCTAGGTTATATAAAAAATGGTAATAATGGGGGTGAATTGGATGATGATTAAAGAGTGTATAGGGGATTATATCTTCTAATTGAGATTCATTTGTTTTTATTTAAGTGAATATAGGGTATATTTTTTTGAAAACTTTTTTTACACAATAATAAAAAAAATTAAAGGTTTCACTTGAATGATCCTATAATAGATATCTTTTAATATATTCTTACTCACTCTTGTTTTCTATAATCGGTAATCCTGTGTAGAATTCAGTTGTGGAAATTGAGGCTCATAAAATAGCATACATATGGTGAAAATACTCTTTCAAATTGTTAAAGAAGAATATAAAAATTAGAATTGGAAACGGAAACTGGTGGAAGAAAAGTTCTTACCCCATCTATATATTTTTTAAAAATATATGGGAGAATAATATGAGGCCAAAACATAAATATTTAATTAAATCTTATGATGTTACTTACAATAAACACAAAGGTGGTATTGAATTTCTCATACCAATGGTATTATGTTTTAACAAAAAGGATTACATAGTGTAAATGATGATGTCAATATATTTATTTGTGGATGGATTGAAATAAATTATAAGTTACCTTGATTAATGATAAGGATGTTTAATTTAATCCATAAGAAGAAAATAAAAGGTAACATTTGTAGTGATTGGATGGCACCAAGGGAATTAAATAGAATAATAGTTTGATGTTTTTGAATGGATCACATTTATATTTGAAATGAATATTTGATTATGTTTTTGTATGAGTAGTGGATGGATAATCAGATTTGGATATGGAATTTTATAGAGTTTATTAATAATTTTTCAACCTAGACTGGTTCTGGGATCTAGCTCGACCACAACCACTAGAGGTATTTGTAGGAGCTAGATCAACCAAAAATAGAATTTCCAAATAGCTATAAAGTAAAGTCATAGTGATATCGATCATATAATTAATGAATAGAGGGAATATAGTCCATGAAATAAGACAATAAAGTTATCAAGTGGTGTTTATCCTTCAATGTGTGAGTGACATGGGGGGACTTAGTTTTTTATCGACATCCGTGAGAATTTCACTGAGTAGCTTGAGAGGAAGATTAGATAATTATGTGGAGCTCATATAAATGAAATTTTGATATTGGATTGTTTTAGATAGTGTTTTTTACATTTTAGTACACCACACTCACATGGTTTTTATATGATTCCACGTGGAATGAAATCTTATTACTTATGTCATCTTTAACCTAAGGAACTCAACAATACATTGAGGATAGATTCTTCATCATGCCACTAGAATTTATAATGCATCATCATGAAAAGTTTTCTTGATGAAGAATTATACTTTGAAAACACGAGTTCAACATATGTAAACCTATACTATGAGAGAACTATGAAATTCATAGACCATGAAGAATTCCATGTATGAAACAAAAATGATCAAGAGATTGAAGGAACCTATTTAGTCCATTAGAGAGGAATTTTCTGATGGATTGATGTCAAAAAAACATGATACATTTATAGTATAGAGTAAACCAAAAAAACAATTAGTGAATTCAAAAAAAAGGGGATTGTTGATTATGATTATTTCTATGTTATTTCAATGATACAAATAGATATTTTTTATCATGAATTTTTTAAAAAGTAGTGATTAATATAGATATAGAGTTTAAATATATACAACATTGAAGATACTTAAATGTATATTACTGGTAAATCTTTGATGATCAACATAATCCTTAAATGTAAGTCATGAGTGTAATACTTTGATTATAAATATATTTATCATAAAAACTTTAAATGTAATTATCTGCATCATAATCCTTTAAATTGTTATCATAACACTATCAAAATACATATGATATTCAACTAATATGATGAACATTTCAGGCTTCAAATAATGGAATTAGTGTTGAGGATGGGTTATGAATCATTGATTCATGTGGGAAAAAACTATTAATCCATGAAGAAATATGAGTATTTTATATTATAGTGAGAATTGTTTTTTTCAAATAAATGAAAATATAAATAAGGATGCTAATGTGTTTCCAAAATTATTAGGTAGAATTTTTAAATCCATGATTCTTTAGTGTGATCTTGATCTAAAATTCGCAAAAGTCAACAGCCATGTAAATTGATTTATTGGTTATAATGGTGTTTTCTTACTTGAATTCGGATAATATATTCATGTTTGAGGTGAATAAATACTATGTGTATAGGAATAAGAATAATTTGTATGTTTGAATATGGAATTTTACAAAATGTACTATAAGAAAATAAATAAAGAGATACTTACTCCATGCTTCTAATGATTTGATGAAATCCTTGATATAGTAGAAAGAGAAAAAAATTAGTGCTGAATTATTATGTTTTTAGAAGATAAGAGGAATCGAGTAGACATTAAACTAGAAATGTTATTAAAAAAACAATGTTGTTAGATATTGGAGAAAAAAAGATGATGATGTATATGTAAGGGGACTAGATCTATGGATAAAGATCTTTTTGGTCCTATAACAAAGACCCTGTCTTGGGAGGTGATCATTGTGATCATTAAACGTAGTGAATTTTGAGGATTCTTGAACGAATTTATCTTCAAAAAAATTTTATCCATACTATATGGAATGTTGAATATCAATTTTTTGAGGAAGTATATCCCATCACATTGATGCATCAACATCCAAAGAAATGGGGGATATCTTTATCAAGAGTTTAATGAAGTCCCATTTGAGTAAATAGTGGTGTCATTATATACAATACCATATATTTGGGATACGTATTGTTCATTACTTTCAAGATTTTGATGATACCAGACCTATCCTTGGGTTTTAATTCCATGAATTTATAATCACAAAAATTTATAGTAAAAACAAAATAAGTGTAGTTGAAAAAAGAATATCATCACAAATAAAAGGCTCTCACACTGAGGTTGAACCATGTAAATAACAAGTATTATTATTATTATTATCTTATTCTATATGTCATACACAGGTTAATTTTTAGAGAATATTTATTGATCCATTCCTCTTAACGGGTTTATAAGTTTTAGTGTAAGATTGTTTTTGTAAAAACAAAATGAAAACTAAGTAAAATTTGAGTAAAATGATCCAACACCCTCTTAGTGTCCCTTCATGATCCATTTAGGATTTAGGAATGACGTGATTTATGATTATTATTCTAAAATTTTATTTTAGGATGGGGTTATCATATCCCAAATCAATAGGGATTCAATTTTCAATCCATGAGCATTGTACTGGTTTGAAAAAAAAGAGTAGATGTGTGTAAAGATTCAACCCACCTTTCTAATGTAGAGTTTTTGATGAATAGAACCCAATTTTCATTAAAAAAATCTAGATAATGTTAACACAATAGGATACCAACATCCAAATCAATATGCTTCTAGCCAATGCTCAAATTAGTTTGTCCCTTGAATATGCTCAAACAAGGACACAATATTATCAAGGTGTGGTATTGAAAGGGTTAATTACCTGAACATGCATACCACATTTTAAATCCATGTAAAAACCTATGATGTGATGGATGATGATCCAATATTTCTTTGAGACTTCATTGAGTATAATTTTTCAACTGATAAGGAAGAGTCTCTATCTTCAAGGACTGATTAATAGACTAAATATCACATAACATGTACCATAGAAATTTCTTTCATTTATAAATAAAATTTTAGAGTTTAGGTTACTAATATTATCCATAATGGTGCATGTTATGCATGTCTAGAAGAAGGATTGAGTGAAACCCCGCTAATTCACCGCATCATCCATGACGTCCATTGAATCGACAATAACTAGGGTATTATGGAGTAATATTACCTTAATAAGGAGGCCTTAGACTTAGCCCTAATTTCATCGCAAAACAATCTCAAATTCCTTTTTCATTAAGCACCCTCATTGTGATATATGTTCTGATTCTAGGATATGAAAAATATTTTTTGGATGAAACTATAATAAAAAATCTTGTAAAATGTGAGAGTGAATAGAAAAATATATATTCATTAAATACCTAAACTCCTCAGGATGAAATGGGTAGCAAGGTATATTTCATATTTTAAATCCTTAAAGGTTTAGGAGTATAAAATTTTACTACTAGGACCATTATATCATTTATCTATGGATTCTATCTGTCCATCAATAATTTTCAGTTTGAGAAGAAGATCTTAAAATGGAAAAAAAATACATATATCAATATACAGAATTTATTGGGAATGATTATCAAGAGTTAAAATGGTAAGAGAGAGAATAATCCTAACTCTGATGTTGGATGCCTATTTAGATGACAAAGATAGAGAAACATGACTCTCACTTGGAAAACATGACAGTAAATGTATAAAGATTGAGGATTTACACATATTAGCTAATATATATGTTGATAAATCGTAGGATCTTCAATAGTGGGTTAATACTTTACATAAATCATTGTATTAATTTGGTAACTCTACAAATTAACTCTTTGAATGCCTTTATTATTGATTCTTATCTTTAGTATATTCTTGTTTATCATAATAAATTTAACAAACCGGCCTAGGTTACCCTTAAACTTAGAACTCGACCTAATGAGTCACATACCCAAAGGGCATTTCTAATCCCCATGGGATGGCGACACACACCCATGCATCAAACAACAAACTAGATGGAATTATTTCACCCAGCCTAAACAAACACGTGTCATATATATAAATGAATCAAGAAAAAATATATGAATTATAATAAAATATATTCCTTAACATTAGAAAAATAAAATAAATAAAAAACTATAAATATAGTCAAAACTCCTAGGGACAAGTCCATTTGAAAAGGAAAAAAACAAAATAGATACTCTATACGATGGTGTGAAGGAACTCCTATTATCTCACCACCAGTTACCCAACTTAGCTTACACAAAACATTACTATCACACTATGGTGCCATTCTATTTCATGCATTGGCGTACAAACGTAGGTTTTCACACCACCGAGGAGGTGCATAGGGTGTGAGCTAAAAAGATCAATAGGATCACACCCAGATATTCCATAATAAGTCCTTGTATAAAAAATTATGTATGATCATTTTAAATAAAACATGGGATGATAATAAAAAAGTGTTTTTTAAACATGGTAAACATTTCCGCAATATAAATTCTCTAAAAAAAGAAAGTATATCAATTTCAAATCATATTTTCCATATCATAATTCTCAACTATAAACGTGCATATCACTACTAAAACAATAAATGCAAGAAATAAAATATAGAAGCATATGTATTAACACCAAGGATAGCTACAGGTATGACTAGTAGACTACTCATACCACAATCAATCAAGTGCACAATCTGGTTCCTAGAACACAGTTCTAGGAGGTAGAGGAATACCCCATGAGTAACCCCCCCCCCCCATGTCAATATCATTCCCCTAGAATAATATGGGTTTGAAGGAGAAAAAATCCCAATGAGAAAACATCATTATTATCACAAAGATATGGGTGATGGCCTCAAGCTAGACCTTACACCTATGTACATAAGGTAACCCATGTTCTCATTTAAACAATTCTTTTCAATGCTTTGAAAACCATTTCACATATCCATATCAATTCTTTAAAAAACCTCCTTTTATTCCATTTATAAACAACCATGGAATTCGCATTGTTCTGTAAAGACTATTTTTAACACACACACAAACAAAAATCCTGCCAATTCCATGTATAAATCCATTTATAAATAAAGAACAACAAGGTTCATCAACATAGGCTAGAGATGAAACCACCTACCTCAAAACATTGTTTGAACATGCCTGAAGTGAGATCCACCAATAATGATCACCCAATGACATATATGAAGGCCCTATAATCAAATACACATCACAGTATTAATCCAATTTAGAAAACAAGGGGTCAGCAAAAAATTGGAAACACCGCATACCTCATGAATGGACACCCACCACACCACAACCAACAAAGGAATGTCCTTTTTAAAAATATCCCACAATGGATATGGAAGAAGAAATGAAGAAACAAAAATTTAGACCAACAAATCTGATAATGCAATAAAAGGGTTCGATTTTGATCAATGGAAATGAAGAAGAAGAAAGATCGGTCACCCGAAGAGATGCACCACAACCCCAACGGAGATCAAATGTCGAATGTATTGATTGGGAAGGAACAACGTCTTTGAAAAACATCAAAGAGTAAATTTAAGTCTAGGTAAAAGAATAAATGGTGGATGAATGGACACCCAAAACACAAACAACACCCTAAAAATTCACTAATCAAGGAATTATATGACATGTAACTCCTTTACACATTATTAAATCTACAATGTTCACGTACGCTGAAAAATCTGCCACCTCGGATTTTAAAACCAATCATTAAATTAAATAATGATTTGAAACCACTTGTCACATCATGTAACCCTTCACAATATGAATCTTTTTCATGGATTACACTATGTAACCATTACACATTAAGTTAACCTAGTTATATGGAGTTAAATTCTCCTTCTACCAAACGAAAATCTAGAATCCAACATCTAAAAAATCCACACAAAAAGGGAACTTGTAGAGAGGTAAAAATGTACCTAATCAAGGTAAAGAGATGTTACAGACTCCCAACCCTAATGAATTTAAATCCCTGGAAAGTCATTTGAATGATGTAATCCATAAAAAATATGATTCCACTACTCTGTCATCAACAATTCACATTACCAAGTATCATAAGAATTTGATATGTGTTTCCATAAAACTCTAAACAACAAAATCAAATTTCCATGTAATAATTTCACTTGGGAATCAAAAATCTCAACTAGTTTCTCTAAAATAAAAACATATCGTTGTAACTCAATTTCTTCCCGACATAAAACATGAGAGAGATCAGGATGATACATCCTGAGCTGAGATATGTTAAAAAAACATGAATACATTTCAACTGAACATCAAATGCTATCTGATAGAAAATATTTTGGAGAAAATCAATAAGGACCTATCCATAAACGTTACACAGTCTCGGGTTAAGTCAAGAATTCACATTGAGGATCTTTTTAGGTTTATATATTTATAGAATTAGTCCATAACTCATATATAATAACATAAATATCACAACAAGACACTTCTAATAACTAGTCAGTTTATTCATAAGACAGAAAAAAATTAAAAATAAACATGATTTTCTTCATGGTTAAACAGCTTGATTTTTCCTTGTTCTCATCCTTTGGTCTATTCTTCTTTAATTCCTATCAAAAACATTTAAAAACATGGATTGAGCATAACAAGATAAGTAATGGATATATAATGAATTAAAACTATTTGTCTTGAGAAAATGATAAAACCATGAATACTTTATCATAAAGTAATACATTTAATCTTTAAGAAGTATTAAATATACTACACTTAATATAAGCTCATTGCTTGCCCTTTTTGTAAGAAAAATATTTCCCTGAATCCCGAAGAAAGAAACATATAACATATAAAGGTAACTTGAGACATAAATATACATAAATGGAATACCCATACAGTCTACTTCCACACAAATTACTATATTGAATATCTATATAGCCGACTTCCAAACCGAATTCATTGGAGGTTATAATGTAACCACCCATCCATGGTTATCACCGAACCACATTCCATTTGGATTATCACCTAACCACCCATATTGGATTATCACGTAACCACCCATAAAATGTCCAATTACCATTTAATAATCATAACACATAAAAAACATAAGAGAAAACTAATATTTCCACAATTCAACCATAACATTTCCTTTTAAGATATAAAAATATTCCACCCATTTCCAAAACCATTTAAAACATTTAAAAAGATAATTTTGAATCAAAGTGATCCATACAAATATAAATATTTTGAAATAAATAATCATTTTATAACATCAATTTATATATAAATAAATTCTTAAAATCCATTTTGAAAACTTGGACATGAAATAGAGGGTTTTAAATGAATAAATATTTAAAACATTTAAAACGATGTTTTAGTTAAAGAGTCCCTTACCACCTGAGAAAGACATGCATAATAATAATTAAGGAATAACCTTAGAAAACATATAATATCATGAAAATAATAATATCCATGATATAATATGTCAAAGAGAATTATATACACCATATAAAAGTGAATTTCTACATAACAACAAATAAGTCTTAGTGGAATGTAAATTGAGATGAAATCCCTTACAAAGATTGTATCCTTGTATTAAGGATAAATCAATGAATTAATTATGTGTGACAAATATAAATACAACCAAAATAAGTGCATATTCTGGGTAAAACAATCATAGGTCCTTAACACATATTCTTGTTACTGCAAAACCAATGACATTTATATTTATATCAATGAATGGAAATTGAGTTAATATTTCCATTTCAATGTTCCTAAAAATGACATTAGAATTTATAAATGGGGGAATTATGTCTATAAATAGTATATCCACACAAGTTTAAGTAGAAATTAAAACATAAATTAATAAATATGTATTCAACACATAATCATTTCATAATATAATCAACTAAGTGTGCGTAAAACCCAATGAGTTGAAATTGAGTTCAAAATTTATCTTACAAAGATCATTTTGATGATCAAGTAGATTGATTATGTGTATTAACTATAAATCCAAATAAATAAATTATAACTACTAGATAAGATATCCAAATTAATTTATTACATAATCATATAATGATATAATCAAGAATTATAAGACCAACCTAAAGAATGGAAATTGGGTAATGAAGTTCCCTTACCTGAAATCCGGCTTGTCTCGTTCATTCTTTATATTCCTAAATAATAAAAATGGTTAATTTATAATGTCTTCAGAACATTTTTAAATTTTATTCTCCAAATTATTGTGCTTATTATCATGTTATAAATATTACATTATTATTTAAGTTAATATCGGTCATTTGTCAATATTCGGTACATGAGTACAAAATTAAATTGTTTTGAGGTAAATTGCCATTATAATAATAAATCCATCATATCCAGAATATTATTAATGATTTAAATATAATAAATATCCATTACATATGTATTTATAATATTCCATAACATTTTTAGATAAAAAATGAAATGCACTGTTCATGGAGACAGTAGGTCGTACGTACGCATGAACGCTACTACCATTTCTTTGTCATATTAAAAAACAATAATTAAATGATATAAATTTATATTATAATACCAGTATTATATTTATGTCATGTATGTATCATAGGTTTAATAAAACAATACATTATATGTTCCATGTATATTATGAACGAGTCATATCACTTTGATGGGGCGATAGTCCATAATTCCTCAAATGAAATTATCGTATTTATATATCATGGGAAGAATAAGGGTATATTGTAAATAAAAATTACATAAGCATATAGAAAATATAAATATAAAATATGTCATATATAAATAAATTTCCATCATAATTTCCACCATGAGATGTGGTAGGAGAAAATTTAACAATCATCGTTTTGTGCGGATGTAGCTCATTGTACACAGAAACAGTATGTTTGTATCCATTAGATAGAGGTGTGTGTAAGTGTTGTTTTAATCCTTCTCATAATAACATCATTTTATATTTATGATACTGTTGTTATTATTTAATCATAAAATAATAATAGCATCGTGAGGGGATAAATAAAATAATTTAAAGGAACTTGAGAGAAGACGTTACCCTGAAATTGTGTAACTTCTGTCTATTTTAGCCAAAAGGCTTTATTGAATTGCCTTAGGTATAAGGAAAGGATCCTAGAAGGAAAGGAGGGATTCTGGGAGAATATTTGAGTAAAATTTTAATGCTACATGGGTATTTAGAAGTGTTATTAAGTTGATGGAGGTGGTGGTCTTTTATAAGTGGAGGGAGGGGTACTTTAGGAATGTTTTGAAATATTATTTTATTATAAATTTATTTTCAAGTTATAATAGTTCCAATGTGATATATTTGGAGTATAAGATGTTTTGGATCTAAATACTCTCAAAAAATAGGTTTTATACAAGTTTAGGTCACAAAATTAACCTTATATTTTGGCTTTAATACTTAGTTAACATCATTAACTCTTACCATGTCTTATTCTATTTTCATAATATATGGTTATTATAATTACTATAAAATACCAAGAGAACCACAGTAAGATCATTATTGATATTTGTAACATTATATAAGTCATATGGAAGATTCTTAGTATAATGGCCCATACTTTACATATAGATATTACATCAACATTGATGAATATTTATTACATAACGTAAGAAAAACCACGCCCAGACTATATAGGTTTAGTGTCTTTAGAAACTATGAAACATAAAAAAATGGTTCGTAAAACATCCAAAATGTCTCCCTCTTATTTCTTCATAACTATACTCCTTTTTTACATATCATACTTAATACCCTTCTTAATGACCTAGGTAAAAAAACATATGAAAGGGTGAGCTCAAATGCTCAGTAAGGGTAAACAAGGGAAATATCAATCATATCAAAATCATAAGAACATTACATTTGAAAATATTATCCTGTATATAAAAGATCATCATATCATGTCCTGGGATAAATCATAATTTTGAAATTTAATAAAAATATTCATATCATATGACATGAAATTTTGTTCCATACACACATAATCCTAGAAAGTAATGTCATATTTATCAAGGCTCATTGCCAAGACCATCATAGTAGAAAATTTCCATTTTTGAATGAAGTTCACTCTTCATTATGGCCCTGTATTACTGAACTGTATTTATTTTACCTACCGATAATTTCAATATCATGAGATATAAATCAATACTGAATTAATATGATAGATATATAGGTCCCTCCCATCCCATAATGAAACCATTCTTTTGTGTGCCACAAAAACATAAAAACATTCACCATATCATAACCCCTGAAATAAAATAGGTTTCTTAAACCTCATTCCATCATAATTGATATTAAAAAAATGTATTTCCAAAATAAAATTCCATCATAAACACAATAAAAACATATTAATAAAAGGGTGATAAATATAACCCTATTCATAGAGTTTCATCTTATAATGAAAATAATATTGAGAAAACACATGAAATTAATTCCTAAGGAAAATATCCTTTCTTCTTCAAATATGTTTTCAATCCTAAAAATTCCACAAAATTTTAGAAGAAATAATTTTATGTGAAAGTAAAGTTTTATTATTATAGTGTAATCATAAACGAAAAAAGGAATTATGAAAGTGTAAAATCCTTCATGTCGTACAAGTTAAAAAACAATATTCTCGTACTTTTTTCGACAAAATCAAAAAGTACCTCATACCAAAAATGACAAAAGATTCCATTCATACCATTTATTGAAAATTCACCAATGGGTAAAATTGAAATTAAAAAATTATAGAATTATATAAATAATATTTTTGAATACATATTTAGGAAACATGGATGCGGACAATTAATATACCTCCAATTAATACTTACGAATAAACAATCTCGAATAAAAATGAGATTTTCAAAGTTATCAATTACCTTAGGTCTGATAAGATTAATATATATAGAAGCCACCTGTATAATTATTTAAATAATTTAATTGATTTGTGAAATAATTATTATTATTTTTATGATAACATTTATGATCATATATTCAACCATTTGTTCAAAACATATCATTGTTACTCATTATTCGGTTATTAACTGATTTATGTTCTTATGCATGTTTTGTTAGATAAGTTGTCATTATTATCTTTAGGTTATATTAATATCATTTATAAAATAGTATTATTATAATATATATCATATTTATTCATTCAATTCATTTATATAATCATGCTTTAATGAAAATTATGTAGAATGATTCACATCGTACTGTGGAGACGGTAAGCCATACTTACACACAAGAGATGATATCGTTCCTGTAATTATTGAATGGTATTAAAGGGGATAGTTTATAGTATCTCATAATCCATATAATCTAATATTAATCGTATATATTTATTAATTCCATCATCATACCCATCCATGTAAGTTGGTAGTGAAAAACCGATTACACCATGGCGTAGAGATGGTAAGTCGTATGTATGCACACATGGAGATTTCATTTTTCATAGGATGGGTAGAAGGTGGAATGTGGTCGATTCATAATAATAATAACTTATACATATATATATATATAATACTAGAGTTACTAATTTATAATAAAACAACTCTAGAGGTTAAAGTATAAGAAGAAAGATGTTTGAAAGAATCGGTAAATGATATTACCTCTTCTTCGACGTGCCTCCTCTAAATCTCTTATTATAGCACTGGAGTTTGTATTTAAAGAATACCAGGACCTATATAATGTTTATAGTTATGTTTTGAAGTAAAATGGGAAGGATATGGTCGTTAATGAAGGCTCAAAATGAAGTGAAGATTATAGGGAGGAAGTGCCCTTTTATAATTGAGTTGAGGGGTACTTTTTGAAACCTGAAAAAAAATTTATAATTAAGAAAAACCCCACATAAAACCCTAAAAAATGTCTCAATTTAAAATATGGGATGTTATAGGTTGGTAATATCATCATCCAATAAATTTTAGACAATTTTGTATGTTAATTTAAGCATTATCATTTTAATTAGTACTTAATAATTCTATTTTTTATCTAGGGTAACAACTATTTTAATATTAAAAGGGTGAAATATTTATTTATTTGAAGTAAATTAGACTATAAATGAATAATATAGAATATTTTATACCATATCACAATTATTATATATTTTTAAAAAGGTTTTACTATTTTAATATAATTTTAAAAAACTTATTTTTTACAAAATATCAATAGTGTCAATTTTGACACTATTTATTTCCTGGATTTTTTAAAATATAAAAATAAGAAGTAAAACTAGACCCAAATATTTTATAATATCCCTAATTAGTCAATGTAATACATAAAATTCATTTTACAAAATAATTACCCCAAAATATATTTATTAAAATATTTGTACTAACATTTTTTTTCTCTAGAATAATAAAAGAAAATTTTAATTATTTAATATACCTATTTGTTGAATATAAATTAAAAATAATATAATATCATTAATTTAAAAACATTATATTTCAAAATAATAATTTTAGAAGAATTTATAATCTAAAAACCCAACATTAAGAATGTGATATTCTTTTAAACATGATTGTGACAAATTTATCTTCATTTCACATAAAATAATATAAGTGTCATAATCACTTCTATAAGCCTCCAAATAGTAAATAATTCGACCCTTGGACGATTATGGTAGAGTTATACCCAACCAATAATGTTTTTTCAAGCGTTTGGGCATTTTTATAGTTATTAATATTTAAATAAAAATTATTTTATTAATTTCTCATCAATTAATTAATTATTTCATCATCCATGTATAAGTCTTTAAGGTAATTATTAATTTCCTAAAAATTAAAAATAATATTTCATGATAAAGAAAAAAAATTATATTTTAAATGAGAATTTTCTATCTAATTTATCTTCTTTATAACCTTATATTAAAAAATAATTATTATTAAAGTTTGAGTGAGGCATATTTCACATTTCCATAAATAAAATAAAATGATTGTCATAATCTCTTCTAAGTGGGTTCCAATAGATACCATTTCGACCCAAATATATTATAGGAAAAATTATAATAATCCAATGATATTAATAAAATTGTTAGGTTAATTTTATAATATTATTTTTACATTTAATTACATAATTTACCCTTTTCCTATGTTAATAAAATTTACCGAAGTTAATATTCATATTACTTGAAAATAAAATAAACCTATTTAGATAATTTAAACCTAATGATTCGAAATATGGAATCCATTTATAAAAATTATAAACATAGAAGTTGTTGAAATTATTTCAAAATTAATCTTATTGTATAAATGAGAAAGTGGGTTATAAAAGATTCAAGTGATTTTACATCTGAATTTAATGTAAATTTAATTACAATGACCAAAATTATATTAAATGGTAAATATATATTATATTTAGACATTTAAACAATTAAATAATATAATTTAACCAAGTAAATTATTTTAAGGATAATAGTTTTTTTCAGTTAAAATTTAGCATATTTTAACTATTAATAAAAACATGACAGTTATCCAAAAAATATCATAAATTCATACCATGTAAGTTTTTATATCACACATCAAAACGACATGTTTATGATGTCATTTAAAAATTATTAATTTTTCAAAATCTTAATTTAATAGGGGTTCTCCATTCGAAGGTGTAAAGTTCACAATTTTAAAAAAATAGGGTTGTATTCATACCTAATGACTAAAATATCCATTTGATGAATAGAAAAAATATTTTATTAAGTATATAACACATATATATCTCATTAATTTCATTAATAAAATTAATTCACTCAAAAATAAATATATTTATTTAATTTATATTTTTCATTAATAATTGATAGCCAATGAATTCACCAAACATTTTCATAAGTTAGTTATAATTTTTTCTGGTAACCTAACATATAATATATAATGGTAATTCAATGATAAGGGACACTCAGAGTTCGTTTAAACTAACGATTGTGTGCAAAGTAAGCTACTAAAGAATAAAAAATCTTTAAAGAAAATATTTCATAAAAAACATCCGGGTGTTACATTCTACCCCCCTTAAATAGAATTTCACAATTGAAATTCATCACTTGGAAACAAATAGATGATGATACCTATTCCTTATCAAATCCTAATTTTCACTTGTATCTTCCTCAAATTAGTGGTTCCTCCATAAAAGTTTTACAAAGAGAGTGTTCTTGTTTCGTAGAACATTTTCACTACGATCCAAAATCTCTATCGATTATTCTTCATAAAAAATATCTTTCTCCAACGACATGACTTCTAAGCTTAGGAAATGTGAAAGATCAGGTATGTACTTTCTCAAGAGAGATACATGGAACACATCATGAAATTGAAAGAGATTCGGTGAAAGTGACAATCGAAAATCTACCTTCCCAATGTGATCAATAATTTCAAAAGGACCAATATACCTAGGGTTAAACATTCCCTTCATTCCAAATCTTATTACTTTATTATAGGAAGATATTTGTAGAAACACCTTATCACCTGCTGAAAACTCTAAGCCTTTTTCAGTTGTCAGCAAAACTGTATTTCAGCTTTGTGCTGCTCTTATGTGTTGTTGAATAGATCTGAAATTTTCACCTATTTCATCAAAAATATCATGTCATAATATATTTCATTCTCCAACTTCATACTAGAATATTGGAGTTCTACACTACCTTCAATTGAGTGATTCATAAGGAGCCATCTGAATACTAGATTGAAAGCTATTGTTGTTAGAAAATTCAACCAAAGTTTGGTGTTGATCCTAACAAACTTTGAATCCAAAGAGAAAGCTCTCAACATGTCTTCAAGAGTTTGAATTGTCCTCTCAAGCTGAATTTCCATCATTGGATGATAAGCAATGATGAAACTTAACTCTGTATCTAGAGTATGTCGAAGAATTGTCCAGAACATTGAGATAAACCTCATATCCCGATCAGATATAATGGAAAGTGGTACTCCATGAAATCTTACCACATCCTTTACATATATCCTACAAATATAATCAAGAGATAAATACTCTCTAATAGAAATGAATAGTTCCAAATTTTAAAGGCGATCATCTATAACCCATATAGCATTATGGACATTAGATGTTTTGGGATGTCTGAAAATAAATTCCATAGTGATGTTTTCCCATTTCAATTCTAGTATGGGTAATGGTTGTAACATCCCCTTATACTTCTGTCTCTTAGTCTTAACTTGCTGACCAACCAAGAATCAAGAGACATATTTGGAGACATTTATTTTCTTGTCATTCTACCAAAAATACTCTTTCAGGTCCCTGTACATATTTTTGCTTCTAGGTTGAATAGAGAATGAAGTACTATGAGCCTCATCCAAAAGCTCCTTCTTTAATTCTGGTATGGGAGGAAAAAAACCATGTTCATGAACCTTATTATTTCATCATAATCAAGGTTGAATTCAGGAACATTTCTCAACTTCTTCTGTATCTATACATCTTTCTTATGCACCTCCTTAATCTTCCCTTGTATATATGGTTGAGCATTCATTTGAGAAATATAAAATTTCTTTCGTTCCTCTAAAATTTTAGGATCTATCCTTTTAAAATCCATAAATATTTGATCTTTTGTGATCCTTTTCATGGATAGGCTATCACGGTTATGTCAACTCAAAGAATCTGCCACCTTGTTCAAATTCCCTGTGTGGTAATGTATAGAGAAATCATAATCATTAATCAACTCCAACCATATTCATTATCACATATTTTTATCCTTTTGTATGAAAATATATATTAAACTTTTATGACCAGTAAAAATATCACACCTTTCACCATAAATATAATTCCTCAATATCTTTATTACCACAATTACTGTGATTAACTCCTAATCATGAGTTGGGTAATTTTTTTCATTAATTTTCAACTGCAATGAGACATAAGCTATCACTATATAGTTTTTCATGAGAACACATCCCAACCACATCATAGATGTATCACTGTAGATCACAAACCTTTCTCCACTATAAGGCAGTGTGAGCACAGTTGCACTGGCTAAACTTATTTTTAGCTCTTTGAAATTATCTCCACATTCCTCCAACAAAATGAACATAATTCCTTTCTGAGTCAACTTGGTTAGTGTATTAGATAATAATTAAAAATCATTCAGAAAACATCGAAAATATCCATCCAAACCAAGAAAACAATGGATCTCAGCTACCATTTTTTCTCTCAGCCAACTTCCAAAAACTTCTGTTTTGGATGGATCCACAGATATCCATTCTCTTGAGATTATGTGACCCAAAAAAAAATTTCTAAATCTAAAATTCACACTTGGTAAATTCTTCATAATGATTCTCCTTTCTTTGGGTATTCAGTACAATTCTCAAGTGGTATCCATGTTATTCCTTTCACTTTTAATAAAAAATATATAATCTATAATGACTACCACTAATTGATCAATGTAGTCTCTAGAGAATTTATTAATTAGATCCATGGAGATACCAAGTTAATTAGTAAGACCAAATGGCATCGATATAAATTTATAATGTCCATACATTTTACGGAATATCGTCTTTGGTATATCGTCCTTTTTGACTCTTAATTGATGATATCCTGAATGAAGATCAATATGGTAAAAGTATTGAGCTCCGCATAGTTGGTCAAATAAGTCATTCATTAGGTGAAAAAGATATTTTTTCTTGATAGTGATCATGTTAAGTTCTCGATAATCAATGTAGAATCTCATCGATCAATATTTCTTCTTAACAAATATAACATGTTCTCCCCTAGGTGACGCAATAAGGAATATGAATCCCTTATCATGATTCTCTTGGAGTTTCTTCTTCAATTCCTACGACTCAATTTGGGTCATTCAATTAGGTGACTTTGAAATAGGCGTAACACCTGGTATGAGTTCTATTTAAAACCCAACTTCACGATTTGGAGGGAGAACTATAAATTCCTCTTTATAGACATCATAAAACTCCCATACAATGGGTTTATTAGTAATCATGAGTTTCTCCAAAACCATTTGAGATAAATAAAATTCATTTATAGAAATAAAGACCCATAATATTGAAGATATTTATACTAGAAGGTTATATTCAATCTGGAATTCATAATTTATCTTAGAATGATTCGTTACATAAAATGTGACTTCCCTTCCATGGAAATTGATTTGATCACCATATAGATAATCCCAATCCATGCCAAGAATCACATCAAATTCCACTATAAGAAGTATCATAATATTTTCAGGAAGCACGTTCCCCCAAAATTCAACTGGATAAGAATTATAAACATTTGATGAGACTGTTATTCCATTATGAGTTGTCAAATATAACACAACATCTAATTGTTGAGGTAATATAGTAAGACCCTTAGAAAAATCTTCATAAATAAAAGTGTGGGAGGATCCAGAATCAAATAAATCATTTTCTACATTAGGGTGTCTTGTAAGTGTACCTTTCACTACTTCATTATCGTACTCCACATCACTGATAGTGATTGCATGTGGATTTCCATAATATTTTTCCTTAAGAGTTTATTGATGTCGATCATCATCAATAACCCTTGGATTAGGGAATTGATTGGAATAATGCCCCATTTCTTGGAAATTGTAGCATTGAAGTGTATGAGGTGAATTCTATGTATCCTTTTCTTGGTTTGCATCATTAGAAGTATTATTCCAGTCACATAAACATTCAACTACCCAATGACATTCTTTTCCACACATATCTCATTTACTAGTCCCTTTAATACAATTTCCTCCATTTCTCTTTCTACACTTGGAGCATAAGGGAAAAATAATCTTATTTTTAGTGTGGTCTTTAGATTTTCCTTTGAATTTCATTTTTCTCTTCTTATCAAACCCATATGACTGATGGGTTACTCCAATATACATCTCAACCTTGAGATCACATTGAAAAATTTCCTCATATCTATTGAAGTACATTAAATATAATTCCCTTCAGAGACTTGGTTTCAATCCACTAATGAATCGATCAATTTTACTCTCTGGTTTGATAATAATTACAAAAGTGTACCTTACAAGTATTGTAAAATTCAGTTCGTTGGTACCAGAAGATTCATCAAGAATTTTCTTAAGTTCAAGTAACTCTTTCTCCATATTTGTTCAAATAATATGAGGAAAGTAATTATTGGAAAATAATTTCATAAACTCATCCCACTTCATGGACTCAATTTCATCTCTTTTGTTGGTATTCTTGATAATATTACACCATTGATCATCTTCACCTTTGAAAATATATACTAATAAGATGAATTTGTCATATTTTGAACATTATAGAATGAAAATTATATTTTTAGTGGTATTGATCCACTGTTCAACCACTAATGGATTAAGAGACCCACAAAATGAAGGTGGATGTTGCGTCATGACAGATTCAACAGAAATTTGTCCCTCCTTTCCTCATTTTGAATTCCATAATAAATCATATCTTGAGAAAGTTGTGTGATCATGGTTAAAATATTTTTTCTCCCATATCCCATAACATTTGGTTTCTTAGGAGGACAATCATTGCATTTCCTGTTACATTTAGCATCACTACTGTTCTATCAGGTTCCATCCATTGACTAAAACCAATAATCATAGTTTGAGAAAAACTTGTCATTTTTGGAAAAAAAATATATTTGAAGAATGAAATTTTAATTTAGTAAACTTTAGTTTTTATCATGTTTTATTCATGAACATCTCTAAAACACTGAGATAGGATTGTAAAATATACTTAGACATATCCTTAAGGTTATTTCTAAGGTTATCTCATCCTAGTTTCCAAATAATAATTATACCTTAGCTCTGATACCAACTATAACAAAATATACATTACATATAGATATTACTTAAACCATAAAGAATATTTATTTCATAAAATAACAAAAACCACGATAGGACTGTATAGATTTAGTGTCTTTAGAAACTGGGAATCATAAACAACTGGTTCATAAAACATCCACATTGTCTCCTGATTATTTTTTTCATAACTAGACTTCATCTTGACATATCATACATAATACCCTTCTTCACGACCTATTGAAAAGAAACATATGAAAGGGTGATCTCAAATTCTCAATAAGTGTACACATGTTAAATATCGATTTTATCATTATCATAAGAACATGACATTTGAAAATCTTATCCTGCATATAAAATAACATAATACCATGTCTTGGGATAAATCATAAATGTGAAATGTAATCCCAATAATTATAATATAAGACATTATGTTTTGTGGAATACAAACATAAGAATATAAAATTATTTATTATTTTTCATGTCTCATTGCCAAGACCATCATAGCTGAAAAAGTCCATTTTTGAACTGATTTTACTCCCCGTTCCAGCCATTTATTACTAAACCTAATTTAATTTCCATTCCAGTCAGGTATATATCTGGAGATATAAATCTTTACCCAATGCATTTTAGGGAAATATAGGTCCCACCCATCTCATAATGAAACCATTATTATGTGTTACACTAAAACATAAAAACATTCAACATAGCATAAACCATGAAATAAAATGGGTTTCTTAAACACCATTCCATCATAATTTACATAAATCATATAGATTTACTAAATAAAGTTTCATAATAAACACAATCAAATCATAGAAATAACAGGGTTCGAAATATAGCCCTAATTAAATAGTGTCGTCTTAGATGGAAAATAATTCTGAGAAAACACTTGAACTTAATTCCTGAGAAAAATATCCTTTCTTATTTATAATCATTTTCCTTTCTCAAAATGCCATAGAATTTTAGAAGAAACAATTTTATGTAAAAATTACCTTGTAATCTTTTATGGGAAGCAACAAAGAAATAAGTCATTGTGAATGCATAAAATATGTTCATTCCATACACTTTAAATAACATTCTTCTTGTACTTTTTCCAGAAAAATCAAAAATTACCTCATACCAAAAATGACAAAAAAGTTCATTCAAACCATTTAGTAAGAACTCACCAATGGATAAAATTGAATTTAATAAATTATAGAATGATATAAATAATATTTTGAAAAACATCTTTTGGAAACATGGATGTGGATGATAAATATACCCAAGTAAATACTTAAGAATAAACAATCTTGGATAAAAATGAGATTTTCAAAGTTATCCCTTACCTTAAGTCTGATAAGATTTGTATGTATCCAAAACCCAGGTATAATTATTTAAATAATATTACTGATTTTTTAAAAATTCATAATAATTTTTTTTGATAAAATTTATTATCGTATTTTCATCCTTTTGATAGTAATATTTCATTATTATTCATTTTTTGGGTATTAACATCTTTAAGTTCAAATGCATGTTTTATCAGATAAGTTCATATTACTATTTTAGGTTATAATTATATCATTTACAGAATGGTATTAGTATAATACCAATCATATTTATTCATTAAATTCATTTATATAATCAACCTTTATTGATGATTATGAATAATGAATCACATCGCACCGTGGAGAAGGTAATCCGTACATACGCACGAGTGATGATATTGTTCCCATAATTGTTGAATGGTATTGAATTAGATGGTGTATAGTGTATTATAATAAATATAATTTTAGTTTGATCATATATATATTTATCAATTCGTTCATTAATCCCATCCATGTAAGGTGATGGTGAAAAACGGATTACACCATGGTGTGGAGACGATAAGTTGTACGTACGCATGCATGGTGATTTCATTTTTCATAGGATGGGTAGAAGGTGTAATATGGTTGTTTCATAATAATAATACCCTATTATTATATATATACTATCGGAGTTATTACTTTATAATGAAACAACTCATGTGTTGGAAGTAGAAGAATAAATAAGTTTGAAATAATCAGTAAATGATATTACCTCTTCTTCGACGTGCCTCTTCTAAATCTCTTATTAGATCACTAGAGTTATTCATTGAAGAAGATGAGGTCTTATAGAATGTTTATAGGGAATTTGAGAAGTGAAATTGGTAGGTTATGGTCGATCATGAACACTCCAATTGAAGTTAATAGTTGACAGAGGAAGTTCCCTTTTATAATTGAGGTAAGGGGCACTTTTGGAAACCTCAAAACAATATTAATTTATAATAAGACCAAACCCCACATAAAAACCTAAAAAATGTCCCAATTTGGAATATGGTATGATATAGGGTTGTAATATAATCAAAAAATAAATTTTAGGCCAGTGTTTATGTCAATTGAAGCATTCTCATTTTAATTTATACTTTGTTATTCTATTTAATTTTTAACTGGGGTACCAAATATTTCAATATTAAAAGTGTAAAATATTTACTTATTTGATGTAAATTAGACTATAAATTAATAATTTATAACATTTTATACCACATAATAATTATTATACATATTTTTAAAATGTTTTATGACTTGTAAATAATTTAAGAAAACTTTATTTTTGACAAAATTTTTATTGTGTTATTTTTGACACTATTTATTTCATGGATTTTTTAAAATATAAAAATAAGAAGTGAACCAAGATCCAAATATTTTATTATATCCCTAATGCGTCAAGTAAATCTATAAAATTAATTTTACATAATAATTATTCTATATTAGATTTATTAAAATATTTTTAATAAAATTTATTTGATCATTTAATTAATAAAATAATTACTACCTCGATTTTGTGTGATTATTTAGTATAAATATATGTTGAATAAAAAATCAAAATAAAATATTATGTTAAGGATAAATCCATTATATTTCATAACAATACTTGTAGTTGAATTTATGTTCTGAAAAACCCAACATTAAAATGAAATATTCTTTTAAAACATGAATGTGACTAATTTATCATCACTTTAATAAAATAATATAAGTGTTATAATCACATCTATAAGCCTCCAAATGGTCAATAAGTATAACTTTTGATTATTATGGTCGATATATACTCGACCAATATGGTTTGGTCATGTGTTTGGGTGTTTTGATGGTTATTAATATTTTAATAAAAACAATTATTGATTTCTCATCAATTAATTAATTTTTTCATCATCCAAGTATAATTCATTAAGGTAGTTATTATTTTTTAAAAAATTAAAAATAAATTTTCATGATAAATAAATCAAATTATATTTAAAATTATTATTAATAATAAAATTTATCTTCTTTATAAACATATATTGACAATGATTTAATTATTAATGTTTGAGTGAGACATATTTCACTTTTCTTTAAATAAAATAAATTAAATATCCTAATCTCATCCAAGTGGGTTCCAATGGATACCATTTGTACCCAAGTACATTTTAAGGAAAATTATAATCATCCAACTATATTAAGATAAGTGTTATAGTATTTTTAAAATATTATGTTTACCCTTAATTACCTGATTTACCCTTTTACCGTGTTAATAAAATTTACCAAAGATACAATTCTTATTTCCCAAAAATAAAATAAATCTATTTACATAAATTGTAACTAAGAAATAAAAATATGGAATCCCTTTTTAAAAATTCAAAAAACAGAATTTTCAAAAATTAATTTAAAATTAATCCCATTGTTGAAATAAGAAAGCGAGTTACAAAATATTGAAATGTTTTTACCTTTGAAATTAATTTAAAATTAATTAAAATTACCAAATGTTATATTAACTAGTAAATATATATTTTTTTTATACTTTTAAACCATTAAATAATATAATTTAACCATATAAATTATTTCAATTAAAAAAATTTAATTAATATTTAGCATATTTATACTCTTCATCAAAACATCAATGTTTTGAGAAAAATATCAGAAATTCATCCAAAGTAAATTTTTATATCACGCTTCAAAATAACATGTTTATACATTCATATAAAAAATATTAATTTTTTAAAATATTAATTTAAAAGGGTTTCACTATTCAAAGGTGTAAAATTATCCTTTAAAAAAGTTTTTGGTAAATTTGGTTTTATTCATACTCTGTACCTAAAATATCCATTGGATGAATATCAAAAATATTTTACTAAGTGTGTTAGACATATATATATCTCATTAATTTCATTACCAAAAGAAATGAACATTAAAAAAAATTATCTAATTGATTTATATTTTTCATAAATAATTGATGGCCAATGAATTTACAATGCATTTTCATAAGTTAGTTAAAATTATTCCCGCTAACCTAACGGCTAGGCTATAATTGTAATTTTATAATAAGAGCATCTCATGGTTTGTTTAAACCCATGATTGCGTGCAAAAAAATATACTAAAGAGTAAATATTATTTATAAAAAAAATTCATAAAAAAAATCCAAGTGTTATACTTAGCTTTTTATGACTATTATATCATTTAATAAAATTGTATTTGTTTTAAAAACTCATTTATGTCAATTTTGACACTATTTAGTAATTGATTTTTTTAAGTCATAAAAACATTATTTCTTAGAACCAAAAGCATTAACTCAATGATAATATGTAATGATGATCCAAAAAAGTTATGGATGGTAGGAAAATGTTTAAATCACATTTATTTTAATATTTATAAAATCATTAATTTGATTCTTTCATTAACAAGTTAATCACTTCATCATCGTTGTGTTATAAATAAATTTATTTATTTAATGTCTAAAAATTGTAAATAAAATAACATGATTTAGGAAACCTTTTTAACTTTAGAATTATCATTTATAGTTATATATATCAGTTATGTAACCATATATTAAAATTCATTTAATAAAAGATACATATTTATTTTATATTTCACTTTTCTTTAAATAAAATATTATAAAATGCCATTTTTACACCCAAGTGGCTCCAAAATGCCAAAATTACAGCCTACGGATGCTCATGGTTGTACATATCTCATAAAATATAATTGGGACATGTTTTAGGATAGTTTTATAAAATTATAATATTATTTGTTTACCCTTATTTTCCAAATTTACAATTTTACCATGGTAAATAATAAAATTACTAAAGTTATTATTAGTCATTTTCAAAACTAAAAGGTACATATTTAAAAAAAATTGGAACATATGATTCAAAATATGGAATTACATATTAAAAATTCAAAAAATAAAAATTGTAGTGATAAATTTAAAATTAATTCATGTTTTCAAAACGAGAAAGCGAGTTTTCAATAAATAAAAACTATCAAAAGATGGAAATGTTTTTATGTCCAATTTAAACATGAAATTACATATAATGACAAACATTGGATTGAATGACAAAAAAATAATCCAATTACACTTTAAAACCAATTATAATTTCAATATAACTTTATAAATAAATTAGAAGAAAAGGATGTTTTGAATTAAAATCTATTATTTTTCACTATTCATTAAAAAAGGAATTTTATCAGAAAAAGACAAAATTCAACCAAAGTAAATTTTGATATCCTGATTCTAAATAAGAATTTTTTTATAAAATATAACACTTAAAAGTTATACAAACTTTATTTAAATGGGGTTCTCCATCAAACGGTGGTAAAACTACATTTTTTGAAAAAATACTTTTTTATCTGAAAAAATTGTATTTGTTCTTATATAATATTAAGAAAACATATAAGATAAACTTTAAACAATAATTTGAATATATAAAACATATTTTCTTTTAAATGAAAAAACATAGAGAGTGATGTGAATTTATAAACACAATTATACTCTTTAAGTAGGCTTTTATAAAAACACATCCTTTATATTCAATCGTTTTTTATTTCCATTTATAATAAATTTTTGTGACCAATGAATCATTATTTAAACAATTTTAAACCATATTTTCATAATTCAGTTGATACTATTCATTCCCTACCTTCCAATGGCTAGGTTATAAAGGTAACATTTAAATAATAATATTTAGTAGTTTTCTTAAGTTCGATGTAGCATATCGTGTATGCTATTGAAAATAGTGTTTCTTTCTTAAAACTATGGATGTTACATCATTCCCACTTTTTTGAAATTTATTCCTTAATATTCTAAAAATTTGGATTGGTATGTTCAATGAAAATTTCACATCGGAACACGAGTCAATAAAACTATCACTTTATAAGAAAGAAAGAGAAGTACAAAGGTCACCAGAGAAAACACATACTAGGATTCCATGAAGGAAAACTTGGATATAAAAGAAAAACTAACCATCTTTTTCTTATGTATAGTGATTTAAAACATGATCAAGAGAAAGTTAACAACTATAAAACCACCAACAAGTTATGGGTCAAACATTCATTGATTTCACAATAGGAAAAGTAAACAGAAAACATTTTTGTTTTAATATATGATCTTCATAAAGTTGATGAATTATTTTATTGCATAGAATAAGAAAATAAGAAAACATACTTACTTTTCAATTATAGTATTATCATTTAATAAATATCTTTCGAAAAATCATCTTTTCTCAAAATGATGAGTATTTAAGATGACTAGGTCACACCTAAAGCACTATAATCAACTTCTATAAAATCTCATAATCCACAAAATATGAAATATATATTTCCCATTTCTTTATACATTAACCAAAATCCAAAATTGTTAGTAAAATATTAGATAATCCACCAATAACAATAATCCTTTATAAAAAAATACAACTTGTAATCTCCAAAATTCAACAAAAAATACCCAAAGTTTAACAAAGACTATTCAATAAAAACTTTTCCTCGAAATTTTCAAAATAATTCAAACTAAGATTGAAACCCAAAATTCATAAGGATTTGATCACATTTTCTTCCTTGGTAAATATTTCAATTTATCTCCAAATGACATAGACTACTATTAATGTCCCATACATAAAAGTAATTAACCTAATCACATATTCTCCTTGATAGGTTAATCATTTCCATAAATAACCAAAATCTCCATATGTACACAATTAAATCATATATTTCTCCAAAAATAATTAAAACTTTATTACTAAAATAAACATCCATAGTATTCTATTTACCATAATCATATAAAGTTCCAAAAATATTGAACATATACAAAATAACATTAATCACATAATCCCCAAATAATTTTCCAATACATAGGATATACATTCGATAAAATATATATCGTCCCATTCAACTTATTTTTAATACATAAGATAATTTAACTAAATATAATAATTCATACTAATTAGGTAGTTCTTGTAGTTCAGTGGTAGTCGATAAATCCCAGTCGCACTTTGGTTGTCGGTTTGATTCCCACTGCTTTTTCCGACGTGATGGGTTGTCACACAGTCTGTGTATTATCCTTTTTCAAAACCTGTATAATTATTATAACATTAAAAAATGATATAAAATCATCAAACATAACCATAACTTGTTTTAACCTCAAATGTTATTTCATAACTCACATTTTCATCACAAAAAATAATAGCACATTATTTCCTCAAAGGTGAATATCGTTAGTCACCTTGAAATTTAATAACATAAACCTAAAAAGGTTTTCTAAGTCATTAAAGTTATAATATAACTTAAAATTATAAACCCATGATGATATCCCTTACACATAAGGAAACATCCTAATCTCCAATGTTTTCTAAATCGACCTTTGATACAAACTATAAGGCCTCACCCTTAAACATTACATAATCTTTAGTTAAGTAAATAATTCACATTGAGGATGTTTTAAGTTTTAGAGTTTTAGATAATTATTCCATAACTCATACATTAAAACATAAATATTAGAATTAAAAAATTCTACTCACTATCCATTTTCTACAAAAAACAAAAGAATTTTTAAAATAAACATGGTTCGTTTCATGTTTAAATATAATTACTTTTCCTTGATCCTCTCCTTGACTCTGTTTTTCATTATGTCCTGTGAAAAACATTTCAAAAACATGGTATGAGCATAAAAATATCAGTGATTGATATATAAATAATTAAATTTCTTAGTCTTGAAAAAACATGTAATCCAAGAATACTTTATCATGAGGTAGTACTTTTCACCTTTAAAAAGTAGTAAATATAATTTACTGAATATAATCTACTTCCACACATATCACTATATGGAATATCCATATTAACGACTTCCATACCCAATTCATTGGAGGTTATAACGTAACCACACATCCATGGTTTATCACAGAACCACCTTTCATTTGGTTTATCATGAAACAGCCTGTCTTGGTTTATCATTTAACCACCGCTAAAATTTCCAAGTAAAAATTATTAATCATAACACATAAAATAATTATAATGGAAAAAACATTTCCACACTGTAACCACAAGAGATCCTTTTAAGCTATAGAAAATTTTAACCCGTTTCTGAAACCATTTAGAACATATCATAAAAATAATTTTGAATCAGTGTGTCCCATATCACTTTGAAAATTTTGAAATAAATTATAAGTTTAAAACATTTATTTTCATATAAAGAAATTCTTAAAAACCATTTTGAAAACATGGACATGAAATAGAAGGTTTTAAATGAATTAATATTTAAAACATTTAAAACAATGTTTTACTTAAAGAGTCCCTTAAAACTTGAGAAACACTTAAATCAAAATAATTAATAAATAACATTAAAAACATATAATATCATGAGAATAATAAGATTCATGATATAATATTTCAAAGTGAAGTATAAACACCATATAAATGTGAATTGGTACATGATAATAAATAAGAATCAATGGAATGTAAATTTAGACTAAATCCCTTAAAAAGATCATATAATTATATTAAGTATAAATAAATGACCAAATTTTGTTTGAAATTATAAATAAACCTAATATAATTGGATATTTATTGTACAAAAATCATATTTCATTCACACAAATTCTTGGAAAAACAAAACCAAAGACATGGATATTTAACTCAATGAATAGAAATTGGGTTAACATTTCCCTTACAAAGTTCATATAAAAGACGTAATAATTTAACAATGTGTTGATTATGTGTAGAAATAGTATAGATACATAATGTTAAGTGGATATTAGAATGTTAAAAAATAAATAGGGGATCCAAACATAATCATGTAATTATATAATCAATGAAGTATGCGTAAAACCGAATGATTGGAAATTGCGTTTTGAAATTCCCTTACAATGTCTTTTTTTTAATAAAATAGAATAATTATGTGTATTGACTATAAATGCACATAAATAAAGTATAAATACTATATAAGATATCGAAATTCTTTTCTCACATAATCATAGAATTATATAATCAATAAGTAGAAGATCAACCCAAAGAATAGAAATTTGGTTAAGAAGTTCCCTTACCTCGAATCTGGCATGTCTCATTCACTATTTATATTCCTAAATAATAAAAATAGGTTAATTTAAACTTTTTTAATAAACTTTTTAAATTTTATTATTTATTTTATATTACATATTATCATGTTATAAAAATTACATAATTATTTAAGTTCATATCTATCCTTTTGTCGATATTTGGTATTTGAGTCAAAAATGAACTTTTTTTTTGTGAATTGCCCATGTAGTAAAAATTAAATCATCTCTAGAATACTATTCATGATTTTAATATCATATATATTTAGTAAATATGTATTTATAACTGTCCATAACATTTAGATATAATAAATTAAATTCACCATTCATGGAGACGGTGGGTCATACGTACGCATAAATGTTATTTCCATTTCTTTGTCATATTAACATAATAATAATAAAATGATATAAATTAATATTATAATACCATTATTATATTTATTTCATGCATGTATCATAGGTTTAATATAACGGTCCATCATAAATTCTATGTATATCATGAATGAGTCATGTCACTTTCAGGGGGAGGTAGTCCACACTTCCTCAAATGAAATTATTGTGTTTACACATCATGGAAAGAAAAAAGGTATGTTTCAATTAAAAATTTCCAAATAATAGATAAAATATATATCATATATATCATATATAAATCCATTTCCATCAAAATGGTCTCCATGATAGGTGGTAGGAGAAAATTGAACAATCATCGTTTCATGAGGCAGTAGTTCGTCGTACACTGAAACAGTATGTTCATATCTATTAGATGGAGGTGTGTGTAAGTGTAGTTATAGTCATTACCAAATAAAATACTAGTTTTTTAGGATACCTTTTATTTTTAATCATATAATAATAAAGTAATAGGTAGTTTATAAGGAAAATAAATGAAAGGAACTTGATTGAATATGTAAACTCTAAATTGGGTAACTTATTTTGATATGAGCTAAAAGGCTTTCTTGAATTGTCTTATTCCCAAGGTAAGGCTTATATAAGTAAAATAAAGATGTGGGGATCATATTTTAGCAAAATTTGGATGATAAAATGGGATTTAGATGTGTAAGTAAGTTGATAGAGGTGGTGTTCGTTTATAAAAGGGAGGAGGATCACTTTATTAAAGTCTTGAAATATTATTTTATTATAATTTTATTTCAAATTATAATAGTTAAAAAGTTGTATATTTCGAGGAAAATATTTGTTTTGGTAGAAATAATCTAAAAAAATAGGGTTTATACAAGTTTTGGTCACGAAATTAACATTATATTTTGGCTATAACCCTTAGTTAAAAACATTAACTCTTACCATGTCTTCCTATATTTTCATAATATATGGTTACTATAATTACTATAAAATGCTAATAAAACCACAATTGGATAATTAAGGACATTTTTAACATTATATTCGTCTGTCAGATGAATATTAGCTTTTTATGAAAATTGTATCATTTAAGAATGTTTTTTTATAAAATAATTTATGTCAATTTTGACACTATTTGGTAATTTATTTTTATTAAAGTCATAACAACTTTATTCCCATGAAAAAAAGAATTAACTCAAATATAATATGTCATAATAACCCATAGTTTTTTTAATGGAATATATCTATTTAAATTTATTTTATTTTAATATTTATAATATCATATATCTAAATCATACATTAATAAGGTAAACACTACATCATCATTATGTCATAAATAAATTTATTTATTTAATGTATAAAATTTATAAATAAAATAACATGATGTAAGAAACCTTTTTAGATTTCTAATTACTATTTATAGTCATATATATATATATATATATCAGTTATATAACCCTATATTATATTTTTTTATTAAAAGATACATGTATATGTTATATTTCCCTTTCCTTTAAATTAAATATTATAAAAAGTCTTTTTCACACTCAAGTGGCTACCAAATGCCAACATTTATTCCTAAGGAAGATAATGTTCAGAAATATCTCATCCAATAGGATTAGTACACGTTTTAGGGTACATTTATATTATTATTAATTTATTTTTTACCCTTAATTACCGGATTTACCCGTTAACCGTGGTAAATAAAAATAATTACTGAAGTCATTTTTCATAATGTCCAAAAATAAAATGTATCTATTTAATCAATTTAGAACTTATAATTAAAAAAATTTAATTCATTTTTTAAAATTCAAAACAAATAAATTGTATTACTTAATTTAAAATTAATTCTTGTTGTCAAAACCCAAAAGCTGGTTTTTAAGAATTAAAAACTATCAAAAGATTGACATGTGTTTATGTCCAATATAAATGTTAAATTACTTATAATTTCGAAAATTGGATTATAGTATACAAAATATTCCAATTACACTTTAAAACAAATTAAATAGACGATCTAACTATATAAATAAATTATACAAAATGGTAGTTTTCAATTAAAATCATGTATGTTTCACTATTCATTAAAAAATGAATTCTATCTGAAGAAAGAAAAATTATACCAAAGTAAAGTTTTATTTCTTACTTCTAAAAAATAATCTTATATTGTAAAATAGATCATATAAAATTGACAAAAACTCGATTTAAAAAGGGTTCACCATCAAAAGGTAGTAAAACTGTATTTTTTTTGAAAAGTACTTCTTTTATTTGAAAAAATTGGATTTGTTCTTTTATCATATCTAGAAAATATAAATGATAAATTTTAAACATTACATTGAATATATAAAATATATTTTTCATTAAATAAAACACTAAATAGGGTGATATGATTTTATAAACACATTTATCCTCTTTTATGTAGGATTTCATTAAAACACATACTTTATATTCAATTGGTTTTTACTTCCATTTATAATAAATTTGGTAACCAATGAATCATTATTTAAACATGTCTAAACCATATTTTCATAATTTAATTGATAAATTTCATTCCCTCTATTCCAACGGCTAGGTTATAATGGTAATATTTAAATCATAATATTTAGTTGTTCGTTTAAGCTTGATGTAACATATCATGTATATTATTGAACATAGTGATTATTTCTTAAAACTTGGGTTGTTACATTATTAGTGCCCTAAAATGGTCCAACATATCTCAAATCCAACTTTCCTTATTTTCCAAGCCGATGGTGATCCAACCGAGGAGAAAGTCTCAAGAAAATCTAGTCACCAACAAAAAACTCCCAAGGAAGATGTCGTCAATCCACTTACAATTTCTATCAACTATAGGATGTAATCCGGTATCGATGTACATCCAAAATACTTGTGAATGTCTCGTCAATCAAACTTAGACCAAACAAAGATATTTCACCCAACTCATCCCAAAAAAAGTTGATCTACACGGGTGGCCATACAATGCCTCCAAGTGATACATTCTGATCGATGACTGATAACTATTTTTATAAACACAATTAACCAGTCCTATATGGATATCGCATGATCCACCAAAATCCAATACATGGCCATGAAGCATATCTTCTGGGATCTGAATTACTGACTCTTTCTGATCATCTATCTATGGATGGTAAGTTGTGATCTAATTGAACTAAGTTCACATTGCCTCATGGAGACTCCTCCAAAACCTCAATGTAAACCTATGATACCTACTTGAAAAAATGGAAAAAGGAATCCCATGTAACATCACAATCTTATGTACATATCGCTTACCCATATCTTTGATCTTAGTGGTATCATTGATCATAAGGAAAGGAGTAGTCTTTTTCAACCGATCAACAACTACCTATATAGTATTCCTCCCTTGGGGAGTTTTGGTAATCCAACAAAAATAATCCGTGGATAAATCATCCCATTTCTAGACCGAAACTAGAAGAGGATGAATAAAATCATAAGGTTTCAAGTGACCTTCCTTTATCTTTTGGTAGGTGTAACTGTGGGACACAGAATCCGCAATGTCAGACTTCATACCTAGCTCCAAAAATCATTGTATCATTTCATAATACATATTTATAGTGTCAGGATGAATAGCCCGTGGATAACTATCACAATTAAACAAGACTAATATCCTCACGGATTTTGGGAAGACAACTTTCTTCCCAATGTGGAGCATACCATTTTAGAGAGAGACTAACTAGAAATTCTTTCCCAACCATAAAGACTTTTACAAATTTTACTAAACTCATCATCTTGCTACAGACTCTACAAAATAGACTCCATGGGATATGGGGAAAACTAAACACTAGTAAGAACCATACCAGAAACATCCTCCTAAGAATCAAGTTAAAACTGACTGAAAACCCCCATAAGGTTCCACTCCTCATTTGATTCCAAAATAGCTTGTGATGGTACATTCCTCTTAAGATCGTCGATAACAACATTCCACTTTCTCTAGGTGTCAGCGATTTTGAATTAAAATGTATGAAGGTATTCTACCCCTATTCTCTATCTGATATTCCGGTATTTTTAAGAAATGAGATAACTCAAACTCTTATGATAAGAGAAGACTATGAACCTCTCCCAAAAAAAGATACTTCCATAGTCATTTAAGTGCATGCATAACCTTGGTAAAATATAAATCATGACTGAGGTAATTCATCTCATGTGGCCATAGTTGAATAAATCCATAGGATATCACATGGTCATCCTACATAATAACTCATCTCAAAATAGTACTAGAAGCACCATAAAACACCATGTATACCTTATTAGGCTCTATAAAAATTTTAATAGGATATGATATCCAAAGTCATTTCAGTTCATCAAAATAAATCTGACACTTTTCATCCCATGTGAACTTCACTAGTTTCCTATTTAGAGATACAAGAGGTTATTTAACCTTAGATAAATCTTTAACAACCAATTGATAGTATCCAAAAATACCAAGGAATCTTCATATCTCAAATAAATTTTCCGGTTCTTTCCATGAAAATACAATCTTTTCCATCTCAGGGTAAACTTTTAAGTCGTGTTTAGAAATATTGTTCCCCAAGAACATTAATTCTTGAATCTAGAATCTACATTTCGAAAACATTCCATAAAATCAGTGACTTCTCAAAATTTATAGAACCAAACTCATATGGTGCTCATCCTCATGCCCAGATTTCAGATAAAACATAATATCATCCACAAAAACTACCACAAAATTATCTAGATATTGATGGAATATCGTATTCATCAAATCCCTAAAAACAATAGGAGCACAGATTAGACCAAAATGGATCACAATATATTCATTATGGCCAAGCCTTCTCCTAAACGTTTTCTTTGGTATATCAAACTCTCAAACACTAAGCTTATGATAACCCAATTGAAGATCAATCTTTGAAAAGATATCCCCCCCCCTTTACCTAATCAAAAAAATAATCCACAGGAAGAAAGGGATAATTATTCTTAACTATTACTCAGTTTAACTTTTGATAGTCCACACAAAACTGAAATTAACCATATGCCTTAATTTGAAAGAGAATAGGATCTACCCAAGGTGAAACATTAGGGAGAGATAAACCTTTTTCTAACTGGCCAACTAACTAATCCTTGAGCTATTTCAGCTCCAATAGTGCCATATGATAAGAAGGTATCAATATCATCTAAGTATCGAACACTAGGTCAATCAAAAAATTTACCTCTCTCTATCTCTGGAAGAAGAATAGAGAATTCATCTAGGAAAATATCCTAAAATTCCCTCCATACAATGGAAAGATAAACAGAGGAAGAAAATACATTGGGATCAGTTTCAACAGAAGAAAAAAACTCATGAGATCTAGGTAGGAAGGTTTGGGATGACCATGCCTCAGGTCACACTCCCCCTAAAACACATGAGAGCTCCCATCAATAGCAAAAAATGAAACATGTTGGTTATAAAAATCAACTGTATCCTAATGAAAATCAAGAAAATCCGTACTGATGATGATGGAAAATGGATTTAGATCAAGAATAAGAAAATCCCAAACCAATTCTATATCAGCTATTGTTAACAAACAATATGGACACTGAAACATGTGATCTTTCCTCTTACAAATGGGTGTCACTAACTCCATTAAAAGGGCATGAGTTACATTAGATGTTTTGGAATATAAAAAAACATGTAGATGTATACATGTGGGAGGCACTAGTTTCAAATAAAGAAATCTTTAGGGAATATGCAATAAGGATAGTACCTATCACTATTTATATACCTACATTGACTTATACTAAAAACTCATATACTGCATGAAATTTATTCACTCTTGAGGAATGTGGCAAGTTCCCCTTAGTCTTTGATTCATCTGAATACCCCCAAAGAATCCTTTGGAGACGAAAAAACCATGATCATAATGAGGCGTAATCCTAGCCTGAATGAAATAGTTTAAGTGAACAATTCATCCATACATTTTTCACACCTTTTCTGAAATAGGACAACAATATATTGTGTTTCTGACCATTACACATTGATATTAAGTCATAGGAACACTTCTAGCTGTAGCAGATAGTGCAGAGGATACCTATTACTAAGATGCACCTCCACTACTCAAAAGATGATCTTTTAACCTCCTCTTCTTCTCATGTGATCTACTAAAGCTACCACTGGAAGGGAGAGAATATATTTAAAATCCTAAATTTCCTACCATATTCATATCTATCATAATATCTCTGTCTAACATCTCTACATAGGTATAAATGTTTAACATAAACAACTATGATATGATATTCAGTTGCCAACGCAGAAGGTACTTCTGAGCCTTCAACTGGTCATTCTCCACCATGTCCGGAGTAGAACAGACAAGCTCAACAAACTGGTTAGTGTACGCCAACACTGAAATCTTTCCCTAATCCAAATAAAGTAACTCTATAGACTTTTCCAACATCAGGGACTTAGGATAAAACTATTGAAAGAATAAGGTTTTGAAACCCTTCCAATACATTTCCACATGTATTCCTTCCTAGACTATGGAATCCCACCATCACTTATCAGAACCCTTGAGCCTTAGTTATTCACACATCACATTGATATTCTCATGTGTCACTAGAAAGTTAAATATTTTCTTGATCCTATCCATACAATCCTATACCTATTTTGTTTTATTCCTTCCATTAAAGGATAGTGGATTCTCACGCATGAATTCCAGAGATCTCTCTCTCTCCTCAAACATCGGGTTGAACTTCAACAACTACATTATGAACTCATGGTACATTCTGAGAAACAACACAAACATCCCATACTATATCCTCAATAATAATCGGTTCCACTAGTGTATTCCCTCATAAAAATCAGTTGTACCCTCTTGAGTAACCCATGAAATACATCTCAAAGGCATATTGTTGCACACCAAAATAGAAGGAACGATCAAACAATTGAGTAAAGCATAGTTTAAAACTAAAAACTCATAATCAAAAAATGATATTTAGAAAATTCCAAGACTAGAGACACATAACCTAACTACCTATGGAAACATGAGTCTCTTCATGACAATAGATGTCAAGGCTATTATCGTAACATACTTCTCAAGTCCCAAAAATATTATCTCCAGTCTAATAGATGTCCCAAGACAAGGACACTTAGGGACAATACCTTCCTCTAATGATATTTTTTAATGAACCAACCCAGGTTACCATAAAACCTGGCACTTGACCCAATATTTCACATACCAAAAGGGCGTTCCTGATCACCACGTACTAGCGACAAGCACCTAGGCATCGAACAAAAAACCAGAGGGAACTATTTTTCTCAACCTGAAGAAACACATGGAATATATATATATATATACACAAATAGAGAATAAACATAAGTAATATAATAAAATATATTACATAATAATATGAAAACTATAGAAATAAAACAACTATGAAAGTAGTAAAAAATATAAGGGAAAAGTCCAACTGCAAAAGATCAAAACCAAACAGCTACTACAAGTGATGGTCTGAAGAACTCCCCCTATCTCACCACCAGCTACCCAAATAAGCTGACACGAATCCTTGTTACCTCATTGTGGTTCCTTGACTTTCCCTTCATTGTAAGACATACATAAGTCTGCACACCACTAAATAGGTTTTCATGGTAACAGCTAACAGCCTCAATAGGATCCCACCAAGGTGTTCCATAACAATTGTTTGTATAACAATTTTTGTATGCTCATTTTTATTAAAATATATCAGGATAAATATTAAATCAGTTTTATAGAAAAACATGCTTAACATTTCCCCTTTATCATGGTTCTAAAAAACATGTGATATCAATTTCAAATAATATTTTATAAATCATCTTTTAGAAGTATAAACATAAAAATCAAGGCTAAAACAACAAATCCAAGTAATAAAAATAGAATCACATGTATCATCACCAAGTATCACTATAGGTTTGACCTGCATACTACTCCTACCATAATCAATCAAGTGCATAGTCTAGTTCCTAGAATATAAGATTATAAAGCATAAGATTACCCCATGATTAACCCCCCCCCCCCCCATACACACACACAATGTTAATGTTAGTACTATAGAAAAACGGGCCAAGGAAAAAAGGAAATAACCATAAGAAAACATCATCAATGATGGCCTCATGATAATCCTTCCTCCTAAGTAACCAATGTAACTCGGTGCTCTTTTCCATAATTCATTTCAATTATTTGAAAACCATTTCAAATACCTTCCACAAATCCATTTCAATGCTTCGAAAATACCATTTTTCATTCTATTTATGAATAACTAGGGAAACCCCATTATTCATTAAAAATTATTTTCAAAACACAAACAATAATCTATAAAATTCCATTTATAAATCAATTTATAATGAAAGAAGAGTAAGGTTCATCAAAATAGTCTAGATATGGAACCGCCTACCTAAAAAATCAGGTTTCAAATGCCCATAATGGGATCCACCAACAACAAACACCCAATGATATCTACGAAGGCCCTCAAATCCAATCCAAATCAACTTATTGATCCAATTTATAAAACAAGGGTAGGAAAGAAAAAGGGAAACACCACATACCTCAAGAATGGAAACTTTCCATGGAACAACCATCAAAGGAATGGCCTCCAGAATGACATCACATAATGGATCTGGAAGATGAAATTTAAAAACACCAATTTAGACCAAACAAACTAATAACACAGCCATAGGGTGATACCGCGATCAATGGAAATAAAGAAGCAGAATGATCACTCACTCAAGGAGATGCACCACAACTGCAATGTAGATTGAATGTTGAACGGATCGATTGGGAAGGAATGGTATCTCAAAAAATCTAAAGAGAGTAACTTTGGGACATAATAAAATGAGAACTGGGGGTTGATTGGACATCCAAAACCTAAAAAGACCCCTAAAACATCTCTTATAATGGAATTACATGACATGTAAGTCTTTTACACATCATGAAATCCAAGGTGTTCAAGTATGCCAAAATATATGCCGCCTTATATTAAAAATCTAGCCTTTAAATTTACTCACATCTTATGACCACTTGTCACATCATGTAACCCTTCATAGTGTGAATCCTTTTCGTGGGTTGCACATAGAAATCATTACATGTCTTGTAACCCAATTACTTGGTTTGAAATTCCCATGAAGCCTGTCGAAAATCCAGACACCATAATAGAAAACTCCGGGCCAAAAGGTAACTTGGAGACAGGGAATAACATACCAAATAAAGGTAATAGGATGTTACAATAATTCTCTAATATATAGATTTAGTCCTTTATTTAAGTTAATAAGTGACATAATTATTTTCTCAAAATTAATTTTTACCCTCTTAATAATAATATGGAATCATTATCTACATATATACTAACTATTGTGACTTCAAAAAGTTAAAACAGTGTAATCCCAAAAAATGTGAATATATATAAAAATTGGATAGTTTTGGTTTTCTATAAATCATGATTTTAAATTTATAATTTCAAAAATATTAAATAAATTTATTATCCTTCATGGTATCCACTCTCAGATGGGTATATGTGGGATATATATGTTATGCATGTTCCATCACTATGGGTCAAGCTTTATATAAAACCCTCTAGAGGATGACATTAAGTTTGTTTTTAATATTATTTTAAATGAGGTGATTGTTGAACTAGTATTCAATTCAAAGATAGGAGAAAATTATTGAAATTACATTGACATCTAAAAGTTTTTAAGGAGAGTGCTAGAGTTAAAGGTTAAAATATGGGTGTGTGAGTGTTGATGATAATGATCATCAGTTTAAAGTAAAATTTTTTTATGATAGTAGTGTGAGGGAAATAATTAGTGATTATGATCATTAGCTCCATGTAATTCATGCATTTTCGTCACTATTTTATGAATGGTTTTGATGTTATGAGATGAGTATTAAAAAATTAAAGAAGATGTGTTCATGAGACTGAGGATTTTTACATTTGCTATACTTAAAATTCTGTTACTACTCACGTATGACTTTTGAGGAACCCATGTATGTCATTATGGACTCATGGATAATTTAGTAATGTTTCATAGTAATTCATTTAAAATTAGCTACATCCTAAGACATATACAACTTTTTGTGTTGGGTATGACTTTTTTATGTCATGTTTGATACTTTACAGCCTATCTTTTATGACTTTTTCTAATGTATGAATTTGGAGTTTTTAGAATTTTGGAAAAAAAATGTTCCTATAATGTTTTTAAAAATACATATGTTTTTTTAGAATCATAATATATTTGAGATCTCTATATGATATCAATATTTTCATGATATTGTAATCGGGGAAAATTCAGATAATTTGTGAATTCAAAAAAATTTATTCTGAATAAATGATATTATATTTGATGATGTTAGGTATACTGATCGTTAAAATCTAGAAATAGCATGATTATATTACTCATGATTTATATATAGGTGTTTTAGGAAGTTTTTTATAACTTTATACCACAACATGAGTCACTACATTCACACCTGGTACACAACATGTCATCAAACAGTTTCCCATGACCTATTTTTTGAAAATAAATAAATGAGAAATAAAATCCCATGATAAATTTTATGTCATCATATAGAAGTCATAAAATCTAGTCATTTGGATAATTTAAGTATCAAAAAAATGTGGAGATAATATAAACATGGTTTGATGAATATATGATAAATAAAAGAGTATGAATGATTCATGTAAGATGGGTTTGAAAAAAATTGACTGTGAGTGGGGATAATTTTTAGTATTGGTGATTTTCATACTAGAATGTGGTGACAGAGATTCACTACCATAGGAGGAAGAAATAGTGGAAAAGAAATAAGGATTCATGAAGTTGCATTCTACTTAAAAAATTTAAATCCAAAGTACATAAGCATTATTCCTACATACCTAAACCAATGGAGACAAGGACTTCTAAGAAAATAAGGTCCAAGAAGATAGACCTTGAACCACATAGTAAGGAGAAATACTACAAGGTGAGTGAGAATATTCAATATGGAACCCCCAAAACCCAGTCTCCAAACAACATGTTAAGGCTAGTGGTGTGATTCGAGAATAAAATAAGATATAGGAAGCCTTAGTGGTGGTGGATCACTCCTATAGTGAAAACACAACTAATCAGTTTAAACTCACTAAGGGAATGCCTATCAATGAGCAGTGGGAGGAAGGCAAGGAGGTTCTAAATAACGTCAAAACATGGGATCTTTTCATCCATTTTTAGTAAGAAATGTTGGATGAATCACTCCTGCTTAATTCCTTGAAATGGGTGGTTGATATGTTGGATGAGATATTATTACTTGTGGAAACTAATAATAAGAATACAGAGTGGATAACATTCATGATCATATTATGGTAAGAGGTTTCAATGTATAGAAGATAAAAATGGAGTATTACTTTAAAACTTGGTAAAACATGGATAATTAGTTCAATGATCTCATCAAGGATGATCTAACTACATAGGTAAGTATTCTTCAGTTTAAATGATTTAGGGATAATGTGTTTAATAGGATTAAAATATATTTTAATGGTTTGGCCATATGATATGGTATTTTAGGCTTCGTATTTTTTACTTGCATGGATTCTCACTTTTTGTTAAAACTGTTTGAAAAATAAATATAGTAATTTTAAGTCATATTATATTATATCAAGCACATAGAATCTTCTGATCCCCATAATTTATCTAAGTTTAGATTTTATTTCTTTTTTTCTTTTCAAAAAAGTATACATTTTTAGATGTTTCCAACACCTTGTAGTAGGTATAAGATCATACTGTTTCCAATAATTATAATTAATAATAAAATAATATTCTTGTGTGAGTAGAATAAAAAACAACATACAATGAGGTTTTATCCTTCCCGGTGGAATAAAACCTCATTAAAATATATTTCATGCTCTATATTCATTTCTCTATTATTTTAATGATTATACAATAACTGATTAAGTAGTATGTATTTCAGGTTTTGGAAAATAAATATTGTATCTAATTTACTCCCCCCCCCCCACTCATAGATTAACCCACATGTTCAATCCTTTTCAATTTACCCAATTAGATAAAATATGGAAGGTATTTGGTTTCCTTCTGAACTTTTTCTTTTTCATGGGTATAGGTTGGTTTTATATTTACAAAATGTCTTGACACTATAGACCATGGTTATTCTATTCATATATGAAGGTATGAGTGAGTCAAGAAAAATAAAATCAATAAAGATAGTTTGGGTTTAAATGAATTAATTTTTTATGGGGGATTGTGTATACTAAAATTATTTCATTGTTCTATTTTTTAAGGCAATCTAAACTAGTATTTTTAATATAATATGATTTATTATTTTACTAGATCGATAGACCTAGTAAGAAAATGTTGAAATTTAATAGGTCCAAATATTGGTCCATAAAATATTTATATCTTTTATGTTTTGATCTATTTTTCTAAAGAAATTAATGTCTTATAGAGTAGAGACATGTATTATACAATGGAATAATTTCATGGATTTAAACATGATAAGTTATGTTTATTTTTATACTCTAAAAGTTTATTTATCCATGAAAATAAAGGATTAATGAATAGAAATTTGAAATTTTGTGGGTTTTTATTTACTAGTTTTTATTAACAAGTATTATATATTTTTATTTTAGATTATAAGGTATTGAAGGGAAACCATTGTCGGGTATCTATAGTTTAGGGTCATACAACTTGGATTGAAAGGGGATAATTCTAAAGACCATATAGATTTGATCAAAAGTGATATTTTTTGGAAAATGTTAAGGAAAATATTAGCACAAGAGCCTTAATCTAGTTGTCGAGGACTCAGAAAGTGCATCCAAGACACCTGAGAACAAATAAAGGTGGATACATATCTTTGGTACTATAGTTATACTATAGTAGGTATTATTATAAGAACTATAGCATGTACTATTCGGTACTATAGCAGCCAGAAATATTCATCTATTTGGGCTTTTGGTCCACTGGTTTGATCCTAGAGTCCTTCAAGGCCTTCATTCCACCCAAGGTCATCAGGTCTGTAAGTCTTTCGGGCCACCTCAAGGCCTTCGGTCCACCTCAAGGCCTTTGGTCCACATGAAATTGTTCTTAAATAGACCAGGAAGACTCTACAAAGAGTAAGCTCCAGATGCGGAATTAGAGTATGAACATTCACCAAATTAGAGCTAATAGATTAAGAAGAATTTGAGTGTAAGGAAATTGCTATCGGGGCCATCTCGTTCAGGCATGAGAAGCCTAGATGAACAGTCATGCAAAGGTTAGGAGCTGACATCATCGTGTAGATGTTGAGGATGGGAAGTTCTAAGTATTTATATTCTGTATTATTTCCTATAATACATTCAGTTCATGTAGTGTCACAAAGCCTATAGACCATGTTAGGGTTCCCCTTCAACCATTAAAAGGGGGATTATAAAAAATTAACAAAAATAGAAGGCCTTCGGTCCATTCAGAGTAAGGCAATGATTAACCTAATGTGAATTATGATAATTATTCTGGTATATAAAACCTAAATTGGAATACTGCATGTATTATAAGGTCATATTTATTGTAAAAAAGTATATCTAATGTCTTAGTTCATATAACATTGACCAGTGGTGAGGTTTTTTTCCTTATGATAGATGAAAAACTAACCTAATGTGAGTGATGGACCCAACACCAGTACTAGAAACCTCAAAGGAAAAATTGTGTATCTATTTTACGGTTCTATTATCACAATTTTTATACACATGTGATAAGGATAATGTAATATGATATAATAAGGGATACCATCTTCCAAATAAACATAATTGACCCAATATGAATTGGATGACATATTGGCATAAACAACTAGAAATAATGGAAAGGTGGAAAACCAAATTGATGGTTTCATAACTAGATTTATTTTCACATATTTAAGAAAAAAATAATGGGTTATGTAAATTATATTATTATATATTTGAATTGTTAAATGATGGTATGATAATGAATAATATAGGAAAATCATTGACCATGTTTGATTGATTCTTCCATTATTTTACCATTGGATTGTTATACTAAGGATGGTTGATGACCGTTTATGAATGATGGGTTCTACTATAATATCATTAAATATATATGGGGTAAGGGGTATTTTCCATAGGATAATTATATACCCTTAGTTGGGTATTGACGGTCCATGTATGTGACACACATACTATCACTATACCAGAATTGAGGTCCCTTAAGAGCAATTGTACACATTTCAAAAATATATAGAATTTTTATGATAATTAAAATAATCATAGTAAAAAGAATGATATTTGAAAAAATCTTGTTCAAAGATGCCTAAAAATATTCTCATTCAAATCCGATTAAATTATATTGATATGAAGTATTAAAGAGGGGCATAAAGGGGTTAGGATTTGTGGTTGGGTCTATGATAATTTATGTAAATATTAATACATATCATATGATAATATAAATATATCAACACATATTTCTTGATAGGGAAAAAATATCTTACAACGTGGTTAATGGAGGAAAACCTGACAGAATTTTTGAACCCCTATGCTAAGAAGGTTTGAATGGGAAATTGAATTAAGGTTAACATTATTGTTGGGTCTAAGATAGGTTATTCATACATCAAAAATTAAACTTATTGAAACGTAATTAAGTCACATATTGATATTAAATGTGAGTACTTTCCTATACATGTCTTATGTGTAGAAGAAAATGGGGAGGAAAGAACATGTTGTCTGGTGGGGAAATAGTCTCAAAATATGATGTGAATTAGTGGGTCCCTAATACCATGAAATAATGATGGATAGAATAAAAAATTAACTTTTAACAAATAACTAGAAATAAAATCCAAGAATCATAGTATATATACTGGGAAGATGAATGAATCCATACATTGTTCATAATAAGGGGAATTTTTTCATAGGTTTATATAACTTGACATTAGAATCAAGTGTGATTTTAATCATTAAAACTCCTAAAAAGTGGGTCTCTTATAAATATTAGGATCTTTCATAGGTTATTTCCATAGTTTAAGGTCACAAATTATTCACCATTCTTTCAATTTTAACATCATGTTGGGTGGACTATATATTGTATAGTTTAGGGTTATTTGTTAAAGACTTATGTACCATACAATTTATGGTCATGAGTCAAGGACCCTATGTTAGGATATTTATATCCATTATATGAGGATCTCTGTTACCCAATTTTTACTCATGTCATTTATTTCTTGACGAGCCTTGTATTAGCGAGAGGCATTACACTCTATTCATCTTCTATGATCAGGGAGTATGATTTATTAATGTAGACCTTATGTATAATGTAACGTACCTACCTTTTTTTGTAATAGTATTAGAGGTTTCCTACCAAATATATTTTTTATTTTTAATAATAACACCAATTACCCTTGAAAACAATCCAAAGAAAACCTTCTTTTTGAATACCCAAGTAACAATGTTTTGATGGATTTCAAGGTTATGTGATGCCTATAACTTTTTCTAATAAAATTTCTCCAAGTCATCTAATTAAATGTGTGATAATTGAACCTCACATTTATTCAAAAATGGTTATTAAATTTAATGGAAACTCGACCTCAGTAGTAAAAACTACCTTGGTCGGACAATCCAGTGAAAATGAAGTCTCAGGTATAGGGGTATCTATGGCGGTACGATAAGACCATAAAACACGAATATTTTTTATAGGAAAATATTTCTTATTTTTATCTACTATTTTCAATAATATGTTTTAAAAGGCCATATTTAATGTATTTACTTATCCATTTACAGTTTTATTATATAGATATGAATTATTGGACTGAAATATATACATAAAAACAAAAATATTTAGCTCAAATTAACATGACTTTATACCATTTTTTAGAATATATTGAGGAACACAAAATATATTGATCATATTGGACTTCACAAAACTAATCACAATATTTTTCTAACTTCTTTGATGGGTATACCTTCAGGCCATTTTTATAACATGTAAGAAGTGGTACATATGAATTTAAGTCACCAAATTGTCATTGTATGGTAAGGTACCATAACATTTACTCCCCATTAAAAAATGGTGTGGAGTATTTGGTATCATGAAGAAACTATGTTGTTCAATGGATGAAATTAGAATTCTCTTGACATGCATTAATCTTTTGAGATTGTGCACTAAATTCACCACCAAAATATGGTAGTTTAGACAATATTGTAGTCAACCTTATTATACACCATAAAATGGTGAGTGTTTCCACACCATAGTGTACTTTCATATGAATTTTATGACATGTGAAATCATGATTTATTCTTTACTGTCTTTATCTAAATATAACATGTTGGGTTATTCATCATGTTATGTTGATATTAAAGATTTGGGATTCTATACATCAATGAATAAATATTAAACATTCATCATATCGAATAAACCTAATTTTTTAAGGGTGTTGAAACATTGGAACATTTTTTTAAATGTTAAAACAATATTTCATAGATTCTTAAATAAATTACTCTAATCCTCATAGTATGTGTTGTGAATACGAGACTCATTTAGCTCGATATAACTCCTTAAACTAAGATAATTATCAAGTTATCAAATCTATATTTTCATTAAACATGGGTTTCTTATATATCGTGAATATAGGGAGATCATTCTAGTCGTTGGGTGATTCTAATTCTCCTTAGATACCTCTAGAGGAAGAATTAATCCATATGCTTCTCAATGATCTCAATCAAACTCTTGTTAAATGATTTGATTGGCCAGATTGATAGTTGTAAGTTACATCATTATTGTTCTTTATTGATACTCATTTTAAACATATAGATGTATCATGGTATTTATTATATTTTAAAGTTGTTCTTAGACTAAATTTAGGATGATATATATCCTTATCAACCCCTAAAATGGTATCAGAGTAAATTTATCAACATTTGGAAATATATTTGGATGAATGAATATTTTGGAACAGTAATTTTTCAATTACCTTGGTGTATCCAATGGTGAAATTCCCATTTATGTTCTTCAAATTAAAGGTCAACATCATAATAATTATATAAAACATTTATATTAGTTCTTTTTATGGTATGAACACAATATAGTCTTTTTGAAATGGGTGTTCTAGGAATCAACATAATTCCATGGAAAATAAAGCATCATAACGTGATGATTTATTTTAGGGTATGGTGGTTTGTGATCCATAATAAAGATCCACTAAAGGTGTTATCCATGGAATATACCAATCTATTTTGGACATAAAATTTCTCCCTAAAATGACATGCTCCCCATAACATCTTGAAAAATGGACACAAAAATGGTTGTAGTGTATGTAATTTCTTAGGGACCAAAATGGAATGCACTATGTCATGGTGAAAATATTTTTAGATATAATTTTAATGAAATTATATTTTTGTTAAAATTAATAAAAAAAAATACATCATGTTTTAGGGGAATTAAACCAAATCAAAACCATTTAGGTATATTTTTCATTGTTTAAAGATGATTTATATGGTAAATGATGTATAATGTGTTTATATTAATTTATGAATAGTTCAAAAATGATAATATAAAATATTTATATTAAATAATTATTTTTAAAATTTATTTTAACTGTTCGAAATGGTGTTTGGGACAATTTCATCAACTCTTTAAATAATTTTCAATATAAAATTTGTAATTTTTAGAATTTTTTTTCATAAATATGAAATGTTTATTATTCATTAATTAAAATTTTCAAAAAATATATCATAATTTGAAAATTGAGGAGTTCATAATAAAACCATTCAAATGACAATATGAAATGTTCATACTGAGAAAAAAGTTATTTGTTCATGTTTATCCATTATTATAAAGTGTTTATAATTTATTTAAAAATTCTACATAAAATGATTTTCTCATGTTTAAATAATTGAATTTTTTGTTTATTTAGTTTTTTCCCTACGTTCTTCATATATATAAAGTGTTATATTATGAATCTTGATATATTATTTTGTTTAAAGTTTTAAACTACTTCTCAATTTCCATACATTCATATAAGAGTTACATGCTAGGTATGATAATGGATTTAGTTTTCATCTACCTTGAATATGGGTTGTATTAGGTTATGAAATTAAATTAATAAGTTAATTATATTTTATAGATATTAGGTATTATATTTAGGAGGGATTAGATATCTCTCTTGATTAAATTATTTCTACATAGAGGAACATTGGGTCAGACTTCCCATTCGCCCATTGGATTATTTATTGTCTAAAAAAGTGGGGGTTTTCTACATGTCTCTCCTTGATTAATATTATGGTGATTATCAATTTTATATGATTCTAAGACTTTATGTGAAACAATTATCAGTACCTTATGGGTTAGATCCATTTGAACATGTAAAGATATGGTTGGTTTCTAGTTCTGTTTAATAACACAATTTATGAGTTGTGTAAAAAGTTACACATCAATATGTTTTGAACATATTGATTTGGTGGAGATAATAGGATTCAAAATTATTTCAGTATAATCATGAATACATTTCATGGTAATAACATGAGACAATATGGTGAGATAAATCCCCTTAAAAATATTATGTGTAGGATCCCTTATGGTGAAAATACATGTCAATACCTTTATCATATAACTAGAAATGTCCATTTTAATTATCTGTGAATGTAGATTTTATTTTATAAGGCATGGTGGAATTAGATATCTCTAATAGTTAGGTCAGATAATCCCCTGATGATCTTTGGGTTACACTTAGCTAAGAAACCCTAAGAGTTTTTATATCATAGGAATAGTGTTGAATTTATCCATATAATGGGTTTAAAAAACAGTTTCACACTTGACTATACAAGAATCATATATGATATGAATGGGATGATTCATTACCTAAATAACTAAGTGGTGAATATAATTATAAACTGAACTCATTAATTAGCTAAATATAGAACATTTCCCACCAATGGATATAATTTAATTTAAAAGGGGTCGTCATTTGTTTGGAGAACATTAAAACAATTCCTTATTAAATGAATGTAAAAGATGATACTAATTTGATAAAATCATCTGTTGTAGACAAATGAGAATGAAATATGATTTTAAGGATCTGGTTCTATGTTGATGGTACAAGTGGGTAAAAGTTCAAATCAAAAAATAAAATTTAATTGGAATATAGATATTTTTTTAACTAGTTGGGAAAGGTCATTGAAAACTATAAGTAATGTGAGGATGGAAATAAATTTCTTCCTTATGATGGAATTTTTTAGGATACCTGATAGAGTTTAGAAAATCTTCATGGAATATCCAGGTTAGGTATTAGTGCAATAGAAATTAATTATTATATTTTAAGTGTATATGATACCAAATGTATACTTTATAAATGTTGTGAATATACAGGTTTTAAAATTATTAATGAATTGATAGATCCTAAAGTTTATATTTGAAAGATGAAATATATTATTGAAAAATAGATTTTAATGAAACATAAATTATGATGTTTATATGGATTTAATTCATGGGAGTTAATTAGACCCCTTCTATTATATAATTTTTAATTTGGATCTGTACGGACAAGTGGGGGGACATGATGTAGAACCCTAATGGATGACAACGACCATGATCCTTGCTAGGTCCTAGAAATAGAGATAGATTTATTACCACCAATGATAATGTTAAACCAATGATCCCCCTTCCCTCATTTTCTTTGGGTCTTCTATGACATCTTCCCCTATTGTTCCTTATTTGTATCATCGATGATTTCCATTTATTCCCCTCATTCAAATATCACAGAAGGACCCATTTTCATTCAAGAGATCCCTAAAGATTTTTATTTCCCCAAACAAGTTTCAGGATTCTACCACACTCTATTATTGGATTCTCATGTCCATATTCGGTGTATATCAACCTTCACTAGAGTTTTTTATGGTTTCATCTACTCAAATTGGGGCCTTCATTCTTAGAAAGTGGTGGGGTTTCTAAATCACAGACACTTGAGAATCCACCTTTTTTCTAATGATGATTTCACATGTTCCTAGTCATCAGAGTTGCACTTGTGTGATAATATACACTTCATGCTCTTTTGTTCGACAGTCTATTTTGATCGCTGTCATTATTGAAAACATGTGGTGGTGTGGATTCGACTTCTCCTTCTCCCACATCCCATCTAGAATCCATACATCCACAATGATTCTAGTGACATGATTGGTTGTTATCTCTAAATTTATGATCATAATATTTTCCTAAAGAAACCTTGTTTTTCTCTCCTCGGTGTCAATATCGACCTCTCAAAGCCTCTCTCGAATCACCTTCGTCTTCATGTGGAAGATGCATTTGGTTTTTTCCAACACATTAATTATGAGGATGCCTTTTGTTATTGTTTATTTTACTATCAACCAGGAAAATATACATTGTTCTTCTCTCATTGTTGGAGGATAGGTCACAATGGATTAGTGGATTATCGTAATGAAACACTTTCTCCTACATTACCTAATGATTCTATTAGAATTCCTATTTCTAGTGAGGGGATGAGTCTAATATCTTCATTGGGTGGTCATCACTCCCCTCCAAGCATCCAACAGGCTATGGACACTATGAGCCCTGAAAACCCCTCCTTGTCTGCTTCTCATATTGTAGGTTCTACCACATGTGCACCTCCGTTTGTACCGATAGTTCCTGAGTATTATAGCAATAGGAAGGGTAAGGTCATCATTATTGTGGTTTCATGGGGTTTCAAACCTTCTTATATCAATTTTGTAAGTGGTATAGGGGTTGATCCTACTATTAGAAGTTTTGATACAACATTTCTAAGTACCCCAACGGTCGATGGATCCAAAGGGACTACTACTTATGTGGTTGGTTAATCTGTGGAACAAGTTACAGTCATGTGTACTAAGACTATTTCCACGTCTATGGTTGGTCTGATTGGTTTCATAGGGGTTCATGCAAAACTGGATTCCTTTGTGGCCACCCATAATCAGTTTGGAATCATTGGGGGAGACAATCATCCAAAAATATAGAAAAATATTCTAGAAAAGTAAAGGGAGTTATCCAACCCTGGTGTTTACTTGAAGGTCATTGGAAGAAATGACGTGGAAGGTAGGCTAGGTAGGAAGCGTATTCACTCCATCATCTGCCAATCTGATTTCCGGTCTGATGATTTGGATCTTGATTTTGAGAGGGAACTAGATATTTTTAAGGTATGTATGATGATGGTTATTTGGTCCTAACTTATATTCCATGAATTTTTATTTCCATAAGCATGAACTTTCTGTAGTTCTTACACAACCATAATTTGATTTATGAAAATTTATAAATATTTTTGTCTCTCAAGATTAGATGGTTCTATTTGTAGGATATATATTTTTATCTTGTTTATCACATATTAATAGAGAGTTTATTTATTAATTATAAGTTATTATGAACAATACATGATAATGTATTTAATAAACATGGTTTATGATTCCTCAAATTCAATAATATGCTTGAAAAAAAAATATAATGGTCGAAGCATTTTTAATTGGGATAAAAAAATCTATCCAATATATTTTTTAAAATATAATGAATTGAGATTACATCATTAATAAGAAGAATATTTTAAAGAACAAAGTATTATTTTCATAACATATCTCAGAACACCTATAATACCATATATAATTTGGAGAAAATAGTATATTTTTTAATATTTCCAATAAAAGAAATAAGTGTTATTTTATGTACATAAATAAGTTTGTGTATCTCAGAATTACATTCTAGGGAAAATATGGTTTATAAGAGGCTCATGGGATTATGTTTTAGACATAGATAAGTTCAAAGGTTAATAAATAAAATATTCTATATTTTAGTATTTAAATTAAATATTACTCACTATCCTAAAAGAGTATAGGGTATATCGGTAAAGGTAAATGTTAAGAGTTGCATCTAATTACCCTAAAAGGTTAATTTTTCTTTATTTATTAATAGTTTTAGAGTTTTTTGGTAAATAAAAATTTAAAGTGTTTCATTTGTTACCAAAATTATCTCAAAGAATAATTGTGTTGGAGAATTTCCAAGAATAATGATGATGGTATTGATCATAGAAAGAGTTATAAGTATACAATAGAAGTTTTTAACATTGTAACAATTGATTTTGTGAAGTAATGGATTTTCATTACCTATTAAGATAACTGAACATTATGAATGGGATTCATTAGTTTCACCATTACTCAAATTGGATTAATTCTTATATAATACTTACTATGAGTGTTTAGTGAAAGGGTTTTATCATATGGTCACATAGAGATGTGGATTGAATTATATATTAATGTGATGAGTTTTACTAGACTTGAAAAGTGAATAAAACATAGGGTCATTCTATTAGTATATCATATGGTATATGACTATATGGGTTCTTATGTATGGGTGTGTTAAGTATTCTAAAATTATTTTATGAAAATATATATTGTTATACTAAATGTAATATTCAATTTATCATTATTTTATGTTCACTTCACACAAACACATAGACACACACAAACATATATATATATATATATATTAAATTTAAATGATAATTAACCTCTCAAAAGGTGATTTCATACCTCACCTATGTTCATCGTGGATTATTATAGGTTGTGAAGAAATGTTATGGTCAGATTAAGTAGGATATCATATCGGGATACAAAATATGCTCATGAGAAAAAAATAGGTTTTTCTCAATGGATGGCCTAGTAATTAATTACAATATAAAGTTGTATAAACTATATATTTGCTATTATAGTGGTATATGTTACATATGTAATCCTAATAGATAAGATTGGAATGATATCTATCATTATAACCTTAGACTTTGAAACTTTTCTTATTTAAGCCTTAGCAATTAGAAAACCATGAGTGGTTGGGTATGTTGATGACCATGTCATCAGTTGGATCTTAACCCAGATGAAATTTATCTTATCAAATAATGATAATAACATATATGCCCAAAATTGAGATAAATGTATGAGGTGTAAAATCTTACCTAGATAGTAAGTACTTTTATCTTCTATATTTGGTTGAGGGTCGGGTGATGGTCTTATCCCTTAAGATAAATTACTTGTGATGTATTCCTCAATATGGTCAGTTCATATTCCTAGAATTGAAACTGTATGATTAGCTATCTGGGACTGACAGATTCCATATCCAATGGTTACTCAATGGCTTTAACAAAGTGATTATATGATTATGAATACTTGAATAATATGAATCTGATGTACATAAGTATAGAGATACCTTTCTTTGATATAGATCATGCGAGATCCCTTTATATCTTGAGTAACATTAACAATTTTCTAGAGTCCTTTCTTTTCTTAAATTTCTGAATCTGATAATTCATATTTTGTTCAATTATAAAAAAAAATAGGGAAAAACTTTGTGGTTTTGATAATGAATATTAATTTTATGAAGTTTTTATAGTTTCCCCAAAATTGTCCTATAGGATATCTAGAAGAAGTTATTGATTAATATTCACAAGGTATTTCATATGATTTGATACATGATGAATTGGGGACATATTTTCAAAAATAATTTTTTAAAATTCCCAAAAATTGTTTTGGTTATTATTTAGTGCATTGTATCATATGATGTAGCATAAGGTGAATGTGATTTAAATCTACGAGGATTTAGTGAATGTGAGAAATTATTGGAATTTTTTTAAAAAAAAAGGCACCCCCATGGCATGGTGGTTTAGCCCACAACATGATCTGACATGGTTTACATCACAACAGGTTGAGTTTTTCTGCACAATAGTGTACTTTTATGGGATTGTCATGATATGAAATTTGATATTAGATTCCTCTCTATCTTTCTCTAAATAGTATCATGTTCAATTATTCATCATGTGATATTAATAGTGAAGAGTTTTAATATTATCCATGAATGTTTACATGTTAAACATTTATTATATAGATTATAAAAAATGTTTGAAGGTACTTTAAAGGATATAATATTTTTCAAAATATTCAATCAATATATGGAAAAACGTTTTGTTCTTAGAGTTTTATAAAAATCAATTCAATCTTAATGATGTATGTTTTAAGTATGAGACTCACTACTCTCGTTAAAACTCTGTAAACTGAGATGATTATCGAGAAATATTTTGTCTATATTATTTAATAATAATTTTATAGATTACCATTAATATGGTAATATTATTCCTAGGTTTTGGATGATTCCAATGATCCATAGATACCTCTAAAGGAAGGATTCTTTGAGCTACTTCTATCTAATCCCAATCAAATGCCTGGGAAAATACTTGATAGGTTAAATCAATAAATGTAAGTAAAACCATTGATGTTCTTTTTTTATATTCATTAAAAAATATATATATATCATGGGATTAATTTTGCTTATGAGATTCACTTCTACTTTATTTATCATGTTATAGATCCCTCTAAAACTCTTCAGACGCTTCCTTTTAAATTCTACATAGACATGCATCATGGACGAATAAAAGTTTCCAAGGCTTTTGATTTGATTATATAACTTGGTTCTTGTCTAACATGATTCAAATATACCAATGTGGAGTTAATTTTTTTTAAAAAAAATAGGATCCCCCACCTTTGATGCACTTTAGAAGGACCCCATTAAATTTCAGTATATAAAGGACCTTCTAGAAATTTGGGCCATCACAAAGAATGGATTCTCACTCCTATCGATGGATCTACATTTTTATAGATATATCTTGTATAAGAGATTCATTTTGAAGGTATTATACCCATATATACATCCATCAATTTTTTGAATCATTTGACTGGTATGAGGATTGATTTTGGCCCAATGTAGTTTTGGCCTCATCAATCTCTTCCATTTCTTTATTGATTAATAGTGTATCTACTATTCAGTATAAAAATTGTATGATTATTTTATTCTAATATAAATCAATAAAATTGGTGGATATATTGTCTGAGTTATCTAAAAAATCATTTAATGATCATAAAACATAACATAGTGTTGGTTGTAAAGTAAACTAAGCCATTAACTCCCATGAATAATCATGTATAAGTATCAATTATTCCTTCTTGATATCATAATATCAAATTTTTCAATTTAATTAATAATTATTTACCAAATTTAATATTAATTCATATAATAGTATCATATATTTATTGATCCAAACCTATGGTGAGGGAATGGTATTCTGCCTCATTGTTAGTGCATTTTTTTAAGAGGAGGAAATAGTAGGAAAAACATTCCTTTACTGGATAAGTAAATATAATCCCTAAACCAAATCATTTTAGAATTGGTTATTCCATATTATTTTTGGATAGAATTATTGAAGTACTATTTAATTACATTAACAAATTATAATAAGCTTTTCTTATATATAAAACCTCTTCTTTAAGAACCTCTTTGTCTGTAAGTGACCACTCTTGGGAGGGGTGCGCTTCCAAAAAACTATCAATAATTTATCTTTAGACACCTTTTGGGACAAAAAATATATGTCTAATTGATGAAGTGATATATCCCATATCTATAATTTTCTATTCAATATAGGATGACCAAAGATATATTTAATCATATCACGGAAAGATATCAATTGGACCTCATAATTCTACAAATAGTTAAGTAGCATCTACAATAAAAATATTAAAAGAACGAAATTATTCGCAGTGGTGGTATATCAACTCTCAACACACAAAATTATATAGATGAGGTAGTATAGGTTGTTTTTTCCTCAAATAAATTTTCTTGTAAATAATGCCAATAAATAGCCATTTTAAATCTTCTATCAAAGTGAAAACAAGGGTTATCAAAACTGAAGGGTAAAATAGATAGTAATTGTGGAAATCAAAATCCATTTCAAAATACTCCACCCATTAGCAAGTTTCTCATATATTCAATAATTTTAATAAATAAAAAAATTCCATGAGGTTGCTAAGGAAGTGATTCTCCATGAAAATGTGTAGTATTAACTATAGATTACCCTTTAAGTGATCAAGGTTATTGTATCATAGATACTGGTGCAATACTAGGTCATTTATCGACATAGGTACATGATGTTATTTTTTGATAATTTTCTAGAGTTTTCAAAGTAAAAAATATATTTTTTTATCAAAACATGTTATGTTAATGGGAATACATAATCTCTGGTCCCGATGTGAGACAAAATTGTTATTTTTTAATGTTATACATTAATGTGAGATAGTGTTGGAATGAGAATGGATAATATTTTGGATCATGGGGCTACATTAGAATCTATAATACTTTTGGGTGTGAGATAAGGATTATGTTGGTAGTTCTATAGAATAATTCATTATGGAATTTTAAATTCCCAAAATATAAAACATCGTAATGCATTAGTTATTGGATGTAAAACATAATGTTTATTGGTTTTTATGAAATTTTGGTTGTGTGAGATATCCTATGTTGGAAATAAAATTCTATATTAGATGATTTAATAATGAGAGGGGGTTCGGAAGCTATAAGTTTCATGAAAATGCCTTCTAAAATTTATATGTCACACTATGTTGGGTAACTATCACATTATTTGGGGTTGGTATCATTACGGTTGGTGCATGAACACATTCTAGGTTATATACATGAATCTATTTTTGAGATTCATCATGATTTTATCCCCCAATTCATGATACATTATCCACCCAGTATAGCCTTGAAATCATAAATGAATTTTATATTAGCCACTCAATTTCATTAATTATTATTTCCAAGCTATATCATCAATATTGTTTTACATAAAAATTGATAAAAGCCTAAAAAATAAACAATATTTCACAAAATATGAGATTTTTAATTTGATTCCACATTTTAGGCCATGATATAATATTTAGATCAAAACATCATAAAAATATACAAATTACCATCTAAATACTACAATTACAAAAAAATAAAAGAAAATACTATTAAAAAACAAAATTAAAATAATAGAAAATTTATTATATTCACATCCCCCACATGAATGATTAATTATGCTCAATTAATTACTCTTTCACAAAATTTCTCACCCCTTTCTTAGTTCATCTCACATTGAGTCCTATGTCAATTATAGTTAAATGGAAAGATATTATTTGAACAAAAATATTAATAATAGCCAAATTTAAAAAACTATTTCCCTCAGATTCCTCATTCACTAATCTATATCACACATATTTGATTTGATTTATAAAATAATATTACAATTCGTATTCCCATTTTTCGAATGAGTTTTGTATCCCCCTTATATTCCGTGGAACTTAAAAATAAAGAACACCTTTTTTAGGCCTTTTATGTGTCATGTTCTTATTTAAATAGTTTTACTGATTTGGAACTAAATTATCCAAACATAATAGTAATCTCACGATATTATTTGAAATATTCAATGTGTTGAAGAAATATTTGGGAAATTGATTCACAAACTTCCATTTACTAATATTAATGGATTTTTATTCTTTTTTTCTCACACAACCAATGTCAATATATCCTATGAAGCATTAAGTTGGATCCAAATTTCACATTTTACTATATTTCATAGATCTTACATAATTTTTTTCTATATTACATACCTAAGAAGTTTATTTTTTATTATAAAATATTCACCTAGTTTTATAATAAAAAATCCAGTGAAAACATGTCTCAATTTTTATTTACCTAAATTACATCATTTTAATATTTATTTCACTAGTTCTTAAAAGGTGTTATAAATTTTATATTTAAATGTTTACTCATAAAAAATGATGTAATGAATTTATAAAGTAGATTACCCATATACATCACCTTGGAACACTCACAACCCCCCCCCCCCCACACACACACACACACACATTATTTTTACACTATAATCAATATAAAAAAAAGAAAGTAATTTAAGTGAATAATAATGAATGTTTTTCTAGATTAAAGAATATAAACAGTAAAATAATCCCATCCCAGGTTAAACCTTCCTAGGTCATCTGTCTTCCTTACATATTTATATATTTCTATTTTTAATTCCCATTCTAAAAAAATCAGCACCTACTCAGTGTGTATAATTTTAAACTGTTGAATGTTAAATAAAATATAAATTATGAAATGAAAAAAATACCTATTTTTCTGGTTCTTTATAATACTAATTATTGGGTTTAAATACCTTCATTTATAATCTCTATGAAAAATTATCCTCTTCTTAATGGGGCTAGTGGATTCCCCAACTAGAACATTACATGTTGGCTACTCCTATGATCCTCGTTATTAAAATAAAATCTTTGTTTCTAGGGGGATTTATAGCATAAATATTTTTCAAAAAAACTATAACTACCCATTGGATATCCCCTCTTCTAGTAAAGTGTAGGAAACTATCCACTTACGTTATAATTTAGGAAATATGTCTTAGTCATAAGGAGGGTAGTTGTGTGGTGGGTATGACTACCTATGGTTCACATACAAAATTATTAAAATTGGCCTCTTATAGTGTAGATTTTTAATCATAAATTTATAAATCCTCTTCAATGTTTAGAATATGCACTATGGTCTTGGTATGTGGAGGTTTAATCCTCTGTTTTGATCCATCGTAGTGAAAAAATCAGTGCCCAGAGTGTTGGCGCCAAAATATGGAACGAAAGGAAGGGACAAAAAAGAAGGTCGGCCCACTGCCTCGCGAAGCACCGACGTGAAGCACCCCGAGCATCACAGTCTCGCGAAGCTCCAGAGGCAGTAACGCTCCGCCAACGCATTTGACGTTCGCGAGCCCGCCGCGAAGCACCCCGAGCATCGCGGTCTCGCGAAGCTCCAGAGGCGGTAACTCTCCGCGAACGCATTTGACATCCGTGAGCCCACCGCAAAGCACCCCGAGCATCGCGGTCTCGCGAAGCTCCTGAGGCGGTAACTCTCCGCAAACGCATTTGACGTTCACGAGCCCGCCGCGAAGCACCCCGAGCATCGCGGTCTCGCGAAACTCCAAAGGTGGTAACGCTCCGCGAACGCATTTGACGTTTGTGAGCCCTCCGCGAAGCTCCAGAGGCGGTAACACTCCACGAACGAATTTGACGTTCGCGAGCCTGCCGCGAAGCTCCAGAGGCGGTAACCCTCCGCGAACGCATTTGACGTTCGCGAGCATGCCGCGAAGAACCAGAGGCGGCACGCGAGTTCTACTTCGCGGATCCCCTTCCCTATAAATACTGGACTCCCCCTCAGCCCCCGAGGATGGAAAATCCGACCTTTCAGCTTCTCCTCTCCCGAATCGCGAAGCACCCTTTTCCCCCGGGAATCATGAGCTCCGTGGGGTACTTCTACTTCGGGAGACGCCTTTGCTTTGTCTCGTTTTGAGCCCCTCTTCCGAGAGGGATTCCCTTCGCGAAGCTCAAGGGCATTCGCGAAGGAAGGGGATTCCCAAGGGAACCTGGGAAGCCGCGGAGCGTTTATGCTTCGCGAAACACCCAAGCTGCACTAGTGATCCCTATGCTAAGGCAGGATCGCTACACATCGTGAAGCACACTGCTTCACAGGACCCTGCTTCACGAGGCAGCTCTTCTTTGCGAGGCAGTGCTCCGCGAACACTGTTCCACTTCACGAAGCACCTTCCACTCCCACCTATGCCCCATGCTAAGGCCAAGGCACTCCACTTCGCGAAGCACACTAATTTGCTTAGCAATTACTCTTCTGGTGCGACCCTCCAGGTTTGCACGATGTGATTTCAAAGTCCCATGGACAATACCACCCGTAGCGTTGCTTCGCTTAATGCTTCTTCGCATAGGTAGGCTAACGAATATTGTTTCTTTTCATAGCCACGCTAACGTGGACCCCTTGATGGTTCTCTCCACAACCCCCTTGACTACGGCCTTACTGGTACCTTCCCTTCCCCAAGGACTAGAGGGTACCGGTTATGTAAGTCCTAGGGGTGCGGAGTGAACCCACCTCGTCCGAGCTGCAGGACGTTAAACTGCCAAGCAGCACGTCCTCAACACATGACGTTAAACTGTGACCCGACCTCGTGCCTCTCACGAAGGGTCCCACCAGCTCGAACATTTTTTACGCCACTCATCTCCACGGGGGTGGAATCACCCATCCACAATGGGTGATATCCTCCTTATTGGAGTGGCGTATGTTTTCAGGAGAAGGGCGACCCTAGTTCCCCAACGGATGGCTGCACCCCTGCATCTCTGTACTTCCCGACTACCAAGGTCAGTGGAGCGCGTGATAGGGAACTAGGAACCTCCCATCATTGGTCCCGAGTCCCTCTTTCTCCGCGCTTTGTTGCACTCCAGGCTTCCATCCTAGAGTAAGTCCCAGCACCATGGGCCGCCTAACGTGTAAGCCCCTCTTCGCTTCACACGGACGCATCCTTCGCGACGTGATCATTAGGCCCTTGCAACCTCTTGTTTCTCACACCGAGCATGACTCATGTGGGCTTAGAGTGAGAACCGACCCTGACCCCCACCCATAGAGAACTACGAGGACTTTGATCCATGTCAAGGCATGGTACGTAGGAATTCTCCATGAGGTTCAAGCCAAATTGCTCGGTCGTTCATTCACGTCGAGTTTCGCCCTCGTCCAGCATGATGTTAAACTGTATGCCCCCTTGTCCCACATGACATTAAACTGCAAACCCTTTGAACTACGAGGTCTTTGATCCATGTCAAGACATGGTACGTAGGAAGCCTCCCCGAGGTTCAAGCCCATCTTTTTTTTCATTTGAACTACGAGGTCTTTGATCAATGTCAAGGTGTGGTACGTAGGAAGCCTTCCTAAGGTGCAAGCCCACCCATCATCCAATTCACGTCGAGTTCTACCTTTATCCAGCATGACTTTAAACTGCATTCCAGTCCGACGGCAAGCTGTTGTGACTAACCCGAACTACGAGGACTTTGATCCATGTCAAGGTGTGGTACGTAGGAAGCCTCTACGAGGTTCAAACCCACCATCCGGTCGTTCCGACCTCATTCACGTCGGTTCACCCTCGTCCCACATGACGTTAAACTGTATTCCACAACCCGAACTACGAGGAATTTGATCCATGTCAAGGCATGGTACGTAGGAATCCTCCTAGAGGTTCAAGCCCATCTCCTATTGGACCAAGGTCCCTCATCTATGTCGGTTCGCCGACACCAACCACTAGTGGACCCCCGGGTCTACTTTCACGTCGGTTCACCGATGAAACCCTTTGAACTACGAGGACTTTGATCCATGTCCAGACATGGTACGTAGGAAGCCTCCCCGAGGTTCAAGCCCATCACCCATCGGACAAAGGCCCATATTCACGTCGGTCCAACGATGCATCAGACCAAGGTCCGCCTTCACGTCTGTTCGCTGACAACACCCATCGGACCAAGGTCCACCTTCACGTCAGTTCATTGGGACCATCCCAAACTACACGGACTTTGATTCCCTGCCACGGGGATACGTAAGAAGCCTCTTCAAGGCTCAAGCCCAACTTCACTATCGCCCTTGCGATGGTCCCATTTCATTCTCCCTCCACTCCATTCATCCATCTATCACCCATCCTGATTCTCGCCCGGACCGTCATATCTCAGTGAGACCATCTCGATATGCTCCTCTTCATAGCCGCCCATGGGCTGGTCCCTTTATCGGCACCCCTTCAAGGGAAACCCCTCAATCCCATCTATTCCAGCTAATGCTCTGATCGGGTTGATCCGTCTCCGCTAGACGTTAAACTCGCGGCGTACCCTGTGTTAATCACGGGAAGCTGAGGAAAACTTCAGATATGTGTCTATGGCATATAATTCCCCGCGCTTGATGTGGGATGCCTCGGGCTTCCACGCCCTCGAGAAGCCCTGTGATCAGGGATAATAGACAGACATGCCAGGTTCCCCAGCATCCAGACACGCTATTGATGCCTCAACGTGACTACTCCCCCGACTGAAGGTTGCTTCCCTGACTGGACCCTTTGGAATGTCCCAACAGAAGCAGTGTAATTAACCGGCATCCATGGAAACATGGAACTGGGAAGAGTTTCACGAAATTCGTATTAAATCTATGAGGGAGACCCGGACTAGGTGATGAGTTCTGAGGAGGAATCCACAGAAGGAAGAACCGACATCCCATCATCCAGTTTCGATCAAGGAGCAGACGTCCCTAAATAAAAAGCGAATGTCGCCCACCTTTGGAAAGCAGGAATGCGGGGCAACAAGCGCGGCGCGTCCTCCTCCGCGGATGGACGGATGCATGCGCCCCGGAGAAAGCGTCGGAAACATAAATGGTGAACCCGACGTGAAATTCTTCTCCTCAATATGGATATTAGTAGCATTTGAGACACCTGGAGATTGACGTGTCACCGGATCCATATATCTGGTGCCTGGTCCCGCCAAGCAAATAGTGGGCCTATCGTGAAACTCACCAGAAGTCGGGGCAGTAGAACGTGGGGCACTCCGTTCTGCAGCATGTTGGCGTGGATCCTTCTTACAGACGTGGAGAATGGAAGGACGTTGGGGCACTGGTTTTCAATCCTTTTCCTCTTAGTGCTGATGAGTTGATCCCTTTGTTTCTCAGTAACCAGGTTTCTGTTACAGAGACGCGATCACCGCCTGCTCGCCTATGCATGGGCAGGGGAAACACCGCCACAGCCACCCCACATGGCGCTACTACCGCCACGATGGCCACCACATTGCGGAATACGGGGCGCCCACATCCCCTTTCCCCATCAGAGGTCATACAACGAAGTGTGATCAACAACCTTGTGCGCAGGTACGAGGAGGAAGGGATCATCCCAACTCGGGATATGGCCCACTTGGACATGGAGGCCTCTAGGCCCCACCGTCAATGCCACCCTAATAGGCCGCCCAGGGAGCCCCTGCTCCCCACCCCAAAGTTCAACCGTTTTGGGAGCCTGTCCCCGGAACGCCTTGACGAATCCTCGCCTTACGCTGATGAGGCGGGCGTCGTCTGGCTCAGCCCGCTCAGGGTCCCGACCCAAGGGCTCCAAGGAAGAGCTCCCGCCCGGCCATGTCAACACCGTCATCCGACTCCGCAGGAAGAGCAGGCAGGCTACATCCCTGCACCACCTACACCAGCTCGCCTGACCCGACGTCAGCGCCGGGCCCGGGCTGAGGACGCCCGCCCAGGTGCGTCAACGTCAACAGCTACAGTGGCCCAAGCCACCGCCGACATGCATCATGGGGCCCCTGCATATGCTGAGCAGGGGCACTCCCTCACCCAACCAGGATCGAGACCCCAACCACCCCACGGGCAGGCTGGGTTGACTCTCCGGGTTGCAGGCCCGAGTGGTGATCGCCGTGAACTAACATGCGATTATGTCATCGCGTACGGAGGCCCTCCCCGTACCACTACTCCATAGAGCGTGGGCCTTCCCTACTCCGAAGTTCATCATGGAGGTATGCCTCATGCTACCCCCATCCCGAAGGAAGACCTGCCCCGCGGCAGTGACGCTCGGCGCGAAAACCTTTCTCGCGCCCACTATACAGGGTATGGAGTCCATCCTCCTGCCCCTGACCGCCGATCTGAAGGCACTGCCCATCCAGTCCTTCTCTAACGTGGGGGCCCTCCCTACGTCCTCTCTGCAACCGGCGAAGGTCCTCCTCGCCCCAGCAACTCTTGGAGTGAAGTTAAGTCTCACTCCGCCAGCATCGACAATGGAGGTCCTCCCCATGCTCCTGCCTATTCCAACAGAGGCTCCGCCCATAAGGGTGATATCCATGGAGGTCCTCCCTATGTACCCTTCGACATTTTCCCTGGTGCTCCTCGCACCGCGGCTATCTCGAGTGGGGGCCCTCTCCTCCACGGCGCCAGCGCCGCCCTGAGACTACATGATAGGGATCAACCCTGTCTCGAAGAGCCACCCCGGGGCAGGAGAGCGGGTCGTTGCCGCCACAAGAAGAGTCCTGGGAAGGCCTGTGTGGATATCAAACCTGCCCGCTTCTCTGACTCTGAAGCGTAATGCGACTCGGTGATGGAAGCTTCTCCCCGCTCCTCTGTATCAAAGACTAGGGCAGGAACCAGACGCGTTAGCCTCATTCTCCCGGAATATGAGGTCCACCAGATTCCCATCTCTCCTTGCAGGTACATCTAGGAGGAAGAAATCATGGGAATTCCACAGGTCTCGACCACGCAATCACTGCCATCGTCACCAAAAGTGCCCTCTACCTCTACCAAAGATCACGGAGAGTTATTTTGGGGGCCAACGATGGTAGAGCGATGACACGACCTTTCGTCGGTAGCCGCGACTCCTATGCCGGAAGCTGTGGCTATCAGCCCATCGTATCGTGACATCGTGGCCAGGTCACCTTACTCTTCAGAGGATGGCCCGGAATTCGGCGGCCAGTCAGCTCATTCGTTGTATTCTCCACCGCCGAGATTACTATCCCAGAGGTCCGCCTCGGTACCGCTACCGGTCCCTCAGCCGCCCCCGGTTGACGAGTGGGGCAACACAGGGCCAGACCCTGAGTCCGAGCCTAGGAGCTTCTGGAGTATTCTTGCAGCAGATTACTTCCCAGAGAAGTTCTGGCCGATGGCGGTTCTGAATTTTCGCGTACCAGAGTCTCTTACCCCTGAATAAGTGGGGTGCTTTTGTCGAACCCTGTGGGCGACAAACTTCCGCCTTCGTTACGAACGGGTGGTATACCCCAGAAGTCGAGAGCACTTCGAAAAAATCGGAGAGCAGTGTCGCCTGATCGATTCATCCGCACTCCTTGTGGCCCAGTACCCTGAGTCGCCAGGCCTCCAGAGCGTCCTTCAACGAAAATGCGTCCAGAGTTTCAAAGTACTCTGCAAGATCGTCAGGGAAGCTACCCCCCATGTGCAAGTCCGTGGTTGGGGACACTATGCCGCTCTCCTCTTCGACCCTATCCGACGACAGCCCGATTCGCTATGCAACATCGAGGACATGCCCTCTAGAGGGGTCGCGGTCCACATGGCTGACGTAGTGGACAAGGAAGATGAGCTTGAATTCCTTGATGGAGACTCCCCCCCCCCCCCCCCCGAGGGTGTACCGCCACTGCTGGACCCATCAGGGAGGGTTACCCGTCAGTAGAGGAACCTTCTAGGCCACCCCATACCCACCGAGTCACTAGTACTCGGTCGAAATACTATCAAGGGTAAGGAGCACGTCGGAACTGTCAAGCACTCTGACTCGTCTGCCTCTGCGCAGAAAACAGAAGAAGATCCCGAGAAGGCCACGTTACGCCAGCAACTTGCTGAGCAGAAGAGGCTGGTTGATGAACTCTTGGCTGAGCGCGCCGTAGAGCGGCGACCCGACTATGGTAATCCCCGGCCGGGGCAGCAGGGGCAGGAACAAGTTCCCCCCGGTGAGATGCCTCCAGGAAACCCTGATCATGCTACTACCGCAGACAGGGCAGAAGCCATAACTTACGACAAGAGGGCGCGATACGTCTTGCCAACCCCCCCCCCCCCCCTGAACGACAGGGCAATCTGAAGAGTCCAGTCTGAGTTCCCCCAGTCGCCCCGCAGGTCGTTCCGCCAGTTGATCCATGAGCTGCCGAAGCCATATACCGTGTTGAAGAACCTGGCAATGCACTTGTGGTTAGGGATCCCCGTCAAGACAGGGATCCCCACCTGGATGATCTTATTGCGGCGCTCACAGCCCGCCTCGAGGCGTTGGAAACGCGGCAGGTGGCGGTCCCACCGGATGGAAAGCCTTATCCCGCGTGGGTGGATGATATGACCGCACCTCCGGGTTTTGGGAACCCCACTTTCTCGCCCTTCAACGGGATAGGGGACCCGCCACAGCACTTGGCACATTTTTCTTCCAGGTGTGGCCCCATGCTGGGGACCCCGGCTCAGCAAGAAGCCGCCAAACTCCGGTGTTTCGTACAGACATTGGAAGGTCCAGCATTCGTCTGGTACAACCAGCTCCCTATCAGATCGGTGACCGGTTGGGAGGATCTCCGCCGGCAGTTCTTATACCAGTTCAGCTTCACCACGCGGAAGACTAGCATTGTGGACCTCTTCAAGTGCAAGCAAAGGCCTGATGAGCGAGTCGCAGATTTAATCGCCCGGTGGAAGGGACTTATGTATTCCCTCGATATTCCACTGACTCAGGAGCAATTACTGACGATGTGTGTGGGGAACATCAAAACAGAGCTGGTACCCTCCCTAATTACCCAGAACTACCCTGGAGGGTTCAGAAATTTCTCAGATAAGGCTCAGCGGCTTGAGGAAGCTCTGCAACAGGCTAGTCAGGCACGTTCGTTGCACCCTATGATCCCATCCAGGAGGACCGCCAGGGCTGAACCCGCCGCGGTGGCCCAAATAGAAGCCCCTAGGCAGATGGAATTACTGCCAGCGGCACCATCCCAACAACCCCGCAGAGGTCCTCCACCTCAAGCAGAGGCTCCTGCCCAGCAGCGACCGCCTCAGAACCGACAGGTTCCCCCGCACAGTGCGCCACCGCCACCCAGGTGAGACAATCAGGTGTCGCCTCCTCGGCTGGCCCCTCCGGCCCCTCATCAGGGATAGGCCCCTAGGGCCCCCTATCTAGAAAGAAGGCACCAAACTTATTCGTTCAATGAAAATCAGGTCCTTGGTTACTTCCGAAGTGCTTTAGATCAAGGGATTGTGCGCCTGCCTGAGTGCAGAAGGTCGGTCGAGGCGAATCTCACCGATCACCCCAACTACTGCCCTTATCATCGGATTCTGGGGCACACCCTCAATCAATTCTATGTGTTTAAAGACTGGCTTCAAGACCATGTCAACAACACCATAGTCAAGTTGGGCCCAGCACCAGTGCAAGTGGTGGGTGTCTTTGCAGGGTCAGAGATCCGTGGCGACAGCGAAGGCGAGTGGCAGCAGGTTCCCGACCGCGGATCCCGGAAATACAACGACTGGATGGCTCGAAAAACCGTCGTTCGTGCCCATGGTATCATCCGGGTGTGCCTAAAGCAGCCGGAACCTTCAGAAGAGGTATCAGGTACCTCTGCATCGTCTTCACAGTCGACCTCTTCAGAAAAGGGAAAGCGGCGGCGATGCAGGAAGAAGCAACGTGCACTGCCGTTGCCTTCGTCATCCTGCACTCTCGGCGACTTTATGCCCCCTGAAATGGGGATTCCTCCCAGAATCCGCCCAGTGGTGGATGACTCCTCGAGCGACAGCCAGGGGTACGCTTCGGTTAACATCATGGAGCTGGTAAAGCCCTATATGACCCTCGATGAGGGGGAACACCAGGTGGACCTCCCCAACGTTTCCAGCCTACGTCAGCGGAATCGCAACTACGCCGGTCATCGAGGTACGTCAGCAGGCACTTTCAACCATGCCGTGCACGCTACTGTGACCAGACAGCAGGCTCAGTGCAGAGCTCAGCACGCGCAACCCCATCTAACGCCCTCGACTCTACCTCCACCGCCGTTTGTGCTACTGGATCAGGGAGAGCTGCCTCATTCATATCACAGTCAGTCTTTCCCGGCTATAGGCCAGCCTTCGCTATTCAATCCTAGTCTGGAGACTACTCTCCAGGCTTCAACTAGCAGGCAGCAGGATGTACCCGTACTTGCCGATCGCCGGTTCAGCCGGCAGGACCCGCTATGCCTCCAAATGCCGAACGACCTCCTATAAGCAGAGGTTCGCATTTGGCATGAAAGTATGATGTCCTTAAGCACCTGGTCGGCATTCTGGAAAGGCTTCCTATCCTTGAGGCCCTTCTCCTGTCATCCGAAATGCGTGAGGCACTTGCCGAGGCCCTAAGGATCCCCCTCCAGTTTGAGACAGAGGTAGCAGCTGCAGAAGCCTTCCATACCGAGACGATTGAAAACGCCAAATGTCAGGCGGTTATCTCGTTCTCCGGTGATGAGGAGGACCTCCTATATAGGGGCACATTCACCCGTTGTACATCACTGGCCACTTAAATGGTGTGGAAGTCCACCGTTTCCTCGTTGACACGGGTTCCAGAATCAATCTAATTCAGACTCGGACGTTGCGAAATCTGGGTCTGTCTGAAGGTGATTTAACTCCCTCTGACCTCAGAATCCAGGGGTACGACAGGACCGAACAAACCCCAGTCGGCAAGATCTTCCTGAAGACTCAGTTCGGTGGCTTAATTTCCAGTACCGAGTTCATGGTCATCTCTCAGGACACTGCCTACAATGCGTTGATGGGTAGGCCATGGCTCCATCTGCATGCAGTGGTCCCTTCATCGTATCACCAGTGCCTCGAATACTCACTCAACGGTCGAATAGGCTTTCTCCAAGAAGATGTGTCCCCTTTCACTTCTTGTGAGGCCCGCTATCTGGATGCGGGTTATTACAAAAGTAAGGATAAGCAAATCCTAGTAAGTGAGGATGAACCCGCCCCGGTCACAAGTGATCCCTGGGCAAGCATGGATGACGCCTACGTCCTCCCGATCCACCGATTGGAGGCCACGACCCCCGACATGGGGTAATGTTTTGTTGTTTCAGGTACACAAGGAAGGCATGTTCCCATGTCCAAGCGATGGAGGAAAATCACCTCGTACTCCTACATCAACCAGGCTCAGGTGATCCCGGAACCTCCTAACCTTGTACGGTACCGGGACGTCAAGCTTATGACAACGGTGGTACGCCATACGTGCCTCTTCCGCCGGGATGGAATCCACTGACTCAGGCCGACATGGCACCACTGCTTTGATATCATCAAACGTGGCCCCTTAGGCCGAAGGCCAGATGGGATAGGATTGACTGCCTTCATTTCTATGGTCTCAATGGCAAGTGAGTCTCCTGATATGATGACCAATTCTTCCCGAGCCAACACCAGCTGCCCCTTAGGCTTTGATAGCCCAAAAGTGTCTCCCGTCGTGGAAAATCCCCCCACGGGTGGGGAGGAAGACCTGGAGGATGCTCCCCCCTCCATTGAGGAAGGCATCTCTACCACGGTTGATGAACTGGTACAGGTGAACCTTGGTAGCGAGGCATATCCGAAACCCACATTGATCAGTGCAGCCATGTCCCCTGAGGAGTGACAGCAGTACGTAGACTTCCTCAAACAACACAGTGATGTGTTTGCCTAGAGTTACAACGAGATGCCAGGACTAGATCCCCAGGTAGCCGTTCACCGTCTGGGCCTCCCGGCAAAATATCGTGGGTTTAAGCAGTCTCCCATGAAGATGCACCCTTCTCATGGTGCTATGGTTGAGGCCGAAGTTGACAATCTTATCAAAGCCAACGTCGTTAAAGAAGTCCAGTACCCCAAGTGGCTTGCCAACATTGTGCCAGTCAGGAAGAAGAATGGGAAGATCAGAGTCTGTGTCGACTTCCACGATCTTAATCGCCACTGCCCAAAGGATGACTTCCCACTCCTGGTGACGGAGTTATTTATTCATGCCACGGTCGGGTTCCAAGCCCTCTATTTCATGGATGGGTATTCCAGGTACAACCAGATCCAGATGGCCCCCAAAGACGAGGATTCCACTACATTCAAGGCTCCCCAAGGTACCTTTTGCTACAAGGTTATTCCATTCGGTTTGAAAAATGCAGGTGCCACTTATCATAGGGCCATGCATCGCATATTCAAACCGATTCTTGGGACATTGGTGGAATGCTACGTGGATGACCTCGTAGTCAAATCATGTCAGCGCCATGACCATCTCAAAGACCTTGAGAAAGTGTTCGGTTTCCTCCATTCCCGTCACCTGAAGATGAACCCGTTGAAGTGTGCCTTCAGGGTCATCTCTGGGAAGTTTCTGGGATTTGTTGTTAGATACCGAGGTATTGAGATCGACCCGGAGAAGATCGAGGCCATCAGCCAAATGCCTCCCCCGAGCAACATTCGGGAACTTCGAGGCCTTCAAGTCCACTTAGCCTATATACGCCGATTCATCGCCAATCTGGCTGGCAAGTGTAAGCCCTTTTCCCGGCTCATGAAGAAGGGCGCTGCCTACGAATGGGATGAGGAGTGTCAGGCCGCATTCGAGGAAATCAAGCAGTATCTGCTCCAACCTCCGATTTTGATGCCACCCGTCTCCGGAAAGCCGATGGTCCTTTACGTGACCCCCCTGGAAAGATCCCTCGGTGCGCTGCTCGCCCAGAAGAATAACGAGGGTACTGAGAACAGTCTCTACTATCTCATCTGCATGCTTCTCGATACGGAGGTCAGATACTCCCCTATCGAAAAGAGATGCATTGTGCTCGTCTTCGCCGTGCAGAAGTTGCGACATTACCTGCAGCACCAAGAGGTGTAATTGGTCTCCCGGGTAGACCCACTGAAGTACATCCTAAACCGCCCCATGCTGACTGGCCGACTAGCACGGTGGGCAGTGATTCTCCAGCAGTTTGATATCAGGTTCGTACCTCAGAAGGCCATTAAGGGACAGGCTTTGGTGGAATTTTTAGCTGCCCATCCGACCTCCGCGGATCAATCCCTGGACCTGGATTTTCCTGATGAGATGATCCTCTCAGTCGATCATGTCGTCCCGTGTTGGCAAATGCATTTCGACGGCGCCTCTCGGAGCCCCACCGGTAGGCGGCTCAATGATCCCAAGCTCAACAGAGTGGGCCTGGGTATTGTCTTCATTACCCCGGCGCAAGCCGTCCTACCATACTCGTTCATGTTGTCAGAAGGCTGTACGAACAACGAGGCAGAGTACCAGGCTCTCATCACCGGCCTCGAGTTGGCCCTCGAGATCCAGGTGTCCCATCTACATGTGAAGGGAGATTCTGAGATGGTAATCAAAAAGGTTAATGGGGACTATGTCGTCAGGAAGCCGGAGATTGCACCATTGCTGGAGTACACCCTCCGCCTAATGGCCCAGTTCTCTTCTCGACCAGAGGTTACCCATGTCCCACGGTCACAGAACGGTCAAGCAGACGCCTTGGCTGGCTTGGCCGCATCGCTCGTAGAACCCGAGCAAGATGATTTGATCATACATGTGGCACACCGGAGAGTCATTGCCCCCGTTACCCAAGAGGAAAATGATGGCCTACGGGTAGGTCATCTCACCGCTGGACCCTCCACATCAGGGGTCCCGGGTTCGTCAGACACAGTGGTTGAAGCCACTCTCGACTGGAGGGCACCTTTTGTCGAGTAGCTCCAAAATGGTTGCCTCCCGGACGACCAGGCCGAGCGCGAGCGAATCCGACGTCGCGCGCTGCAATTTACCCTCCAGAGCGTCCCCAGTCTTGAACAGATCCTTCATAAGCGGAGTTTCGATGGTTTCCTCCTCTGTTGCATCCAAGGAGTAGAGATACCTCAAGTTATGCAAGAGGTTCACACCAGTTCTGGTGGCGCCCATCAAGCTGGGCCGAAGCTGTCCCATCAAATCCGGAGGTTAGGGTACTTTTGGCCCTCTATGATCCACGATTGTATTGGGTATGCGAAGATATGCCACGCGTGCCAAGTTCACGCCAACTTCCTACATCGGCTGCTGGAGCCCCTCCACCCCACCAAGTACTCTTGGCCATTTGCGGTATGGGGACTTGATGTAGTGGGACCGTATCCACCAGCAACAGCCTGCCAGTGTAGGTTCATCCTGACTGCTACAGATTTCTTCTCCAAGTGGGCAGAGGCAGTTTCACTCAAAGAGGTCAAGGCCCGTTCCATCGATGACTTTGTGAGCTCCAATATTATCCACCGGTTTGGGGTCCCTCACGCCGTCCTCACCGATAACGACACCAACTTCTGATCGGCTAAACTAAATAAATTGTACGCTAAGTACGACATCCGTTCGAACCATACCTCCCGCTACCACGCGCAGGCAAACGGACAGATCGAGGCGTTCAACAAAACCCTCTCTAACATTCTGCAGAAGATGGTTGTTTAGAATAAGAAAATTTTTCCGGAAAAGCTCCCCAACGCCCTCTGGGCTTATATGACGACGACTCACTACTCTACCCAGGTGACCACATATTCCCTAGTGTATGGAGCTGAGGTCGTCATACCCATTGAGATCCAGCTACCATCATTACGCACTGCAGTTTATGATCACCAAACATCAGATGAGGTAGCCGAAATCTGTCTAGCTTAATTAGAAGCACTGGACGAGAACCGGCTTTGTGCCCTGCACAATCTAGAAAGGAATCAGGATAAGATAGCGAGGGCCTTCAACAAGAAGCTTTGTCTCTGCTCTTTTCTACAGGGCGACCTGGTACTGGCCCTTCGAGCGCCAATGATTCCCGGTAGGAAACCGCCCAAATTAGAACCCAAATGGGAAGGGCCTTATATTATCCATAAGGTTTACCCCAATGGAGCATACTCCTTGGTGACCACAGATGGAGAGAGTATAACCCCTCCCACCAATGCAATATTCCTCAAGCGATACTTTGCCTAGGGAAAAAAGGTCCTGCACGACCCTAAACTGCATCCTCGTCCTACAAGACGATAAACTGCAAAATGGTCCCGCATGACTTTAAACTGCACGTTATCATCCAACATGACCTTAAACTGTAAGGTCATGCACGACCCTAAACTGCATCCTCGTCCTGTAAGACGATAAACTGCAAAATGTTCCTGCATGACTTTAAACTGCACGTTATGGTCCAACACGGACTTAAACTGTAAGGTCCGGCACGACCCTAAACTGCATCCTCGTCCTGCAAGACAATAAACTGCAAAATGGTCCCGCATGACTTTAAACTGCACGTTATGGTCCAACATGACCTTAAACTGTAAGGTCCTGCACGACCCTAAACTGCATCCTCGTCCTGTAAGACAATAAACTGCAAAATGTTCCCGCATGACTTTAAACTGCACGTTATGGTCCAACACGACCTTAAACTGTAAGGTCCTGCTCGACCCTAAACTACATCCTCATCATGCAAGACGATAAACTGCAAAATGGTACCGCATGACTTTAAAATTCACGTTATGGTCCTACACGCCCTTAAACTGTAATGTCCTGCACGACCTTAAACTGCATCCTCGTCCTGCAAGACGATAAACTGAAAAATGGTCTGAGCTCTATGACTTTAAACTAAGATCTCCCCCCCCCCCCCGTCCTTACTGCAAGACGTTAAACTGCAAGCCAGTTAGGCCTTTCGGATCGAGGCTCAGCCTCAGGCCCCTTGTCCTCCTCGGGCCCCCGGCCCCCGTCCTTACTGCAAGACGTTAAACTGCAAGCCAGTTAGGCCTTCCTGACCGAGGCTCAGCCCCAGGCCCCTTAGCCTCCTCGGTCCCACGACCCCGTCTTCACCATGAGACGTTAAACCGCAAGCTAGTCAGGTCTCCCTAACCACGGTCCGGCCTCAGGCCCCTTGGTTTTCCCTGACTTACCCTCTTACGGGATTGTACAGTATGGTGTGGGACTACGTCCTCGTTGACGTCATATTACTTGTTGTACCTTACATATCCCCGAATGAGATGCTTCCTTGTCCCGCATGACGTTAAACTGCATCTCAAGAACTACGTGTGGCTTGATTCCCATCTTGATGGGATACGTAGGAATGCTCGGACGCCTCGTCTTGAGCCCAGCCCCAAGCTTTTCTCTTCCACTATCCCCCCTGGGAATATTTTCCTTGGAGGATCTTTGTGTAGCGAGGGGTAGGCTTTCTTATCCCCGCTCACACAACCCCGCTCACACAAGGATTGTAAGGGTCGCACCATGTTCCCACTCCCGTTCTTCTATCCTCCCACGTCCTCACCGCATGACGTTAAACTGCATGGCCTTCGAGAACTACGTATGGCTTGATTCTCATCCTCATGAGATACGTAGGAACGCCCGAACATTTTGTCTGTTGGCCCAGTCCAAAAGCCAAAATCTTCCCCTCGGGTCAAGATATGGCAGGGTGCACACTTTTTCCCCAACTCACATCGATCAATCCTCGACCCGGCTGCACATCCCCCCTTGAGATGTTTGCCTCTTTCATGGATGGATACAGCTATGCTTCACCCACTCCTTGACTGGGATTCCATCATTTTTGCACACCTAGAGGGACCCCCAAGAATGGCCTGGATACAATTCCCGAGGGCTCTCCTACCGATACGGGCCAATGCCCCCGAGGGTTTTCAAGCAACAAGCCGATACAAGTCCTGCATTGCGAATTTGGTCAGCGGTCGATGCTCATTTGTTGCTCCTATATCGGGTCACCATAGGAACGCTGTGTTTCGAACATGGTCAACTGTGTCCTGGATCTTTGGGTCCACCCCGAGATGTCCCAGACATCGAGTGTAGTGATTCGTTCTGCCCCATCCCGAAGTGACAAACTTCCCCCTGGGTGGTGCTAGCAATCGGGCCCACGGCCCTGATTCCCCATAGGGGTGTACAGTGTGGTGTGGGACTACGTCCTTATTCACGCCGGGATCATGTACCATGTCGTACGCCTCCTCTTACGAGGACCAGCCTCAGGCCCCTTGGCCTTCTCGGGTCCCCGACCCCCGTCCTCATGTAAGACGTTAAACTGCAGGCCCGTCAGGCCTTCCTGACTGATGCCTAACCTTAGCCTTCTCGGGCCCCCCGGCCCAGGTCCCCTCTTACCCAGGGAGTACGGTGTGGTGTGGTACTATGTCCTCATTTACGTAGGGATCACGTACCATGTTTTACGCCTTCCCTTACGAGGCCCCTTGGCCTTCTCGGGCCCCTGACCCTCATCTTCATTGCAAGACGTTAAACTGCAAGCAGGTCAGGCCTTCCTGACCAATGCCTAACCATCAGGCCCCTTGGCCTTTCCGGGCCCCGGCCCAGGTCCTCTCTTATAGGAGTGTATGGTGTGGCGTGAGGTTATTTTCTCATTCACATCGATCTCGTAATGACCACGCCATGTACCTCTCCCTCCTGAGCTATTTCGTCGATCCCTTTTCGGCAGTTCATCGATGTGCCTAAGAGTACTCTAGTTTATTACCTGGAATGCCAAGCTTTACTCGGACACGTCCACACCCGCTTTCCAGGCTTTGTGTATCCCTGCATCAGGGATTTCAGAATCTTTCACACCCAGAGGGACCCCCAAGAACGGCCTGGATACTACGCCCAAGGGCTCTCCTACCTGTTACGGGCCAACGCCCTCGAGGGTTTTGGACAACAAATCGATAAAATCCCGCATTGCGTATATGGTCAGCGGTCGATGCTCGTTTGTTGTTCCCACCTCAGGCTAACGCGATATGGACGCTGTGTCTCCACCATGGTTAACAGTTTTCCTCTATCGCCATGCCAACCCATTAGGCCCAAAATGTCGGGTGCACAATTCACACCCTTCATCACTTCACCGTGTCCAAGTGGAGTCTCGGAACTTTTGGTACTTTTCCTCCGTGCACATCTACGCATTGGGGAAACAATTCGTGTCAAAGGTGTCCTTCGGGGCTCTCTACCAACTTCCATTTGACTCACCCCAAGTATTGCGATGAGGATACCCCCCTTGTTTCCCGCACCGAGTTTAACTCACGTGAGCTTAGGGATCGGGTTGACATTTGTGCTTACTCGGGGAGTTGTCACCATCCGCGGTCTGTGATCTAAGACCATAAACTAAGATTCTCATCTGGAACTACGTCCATCTTGATTCTCATATTAATGGGATATGTAGGAATGCCCAGACCCTTTGTCTGTGGGTCCAGCTTGAGTTCAGCTAATCCACCTCTCTGGTCCTGCCTTCAGGACCCCGACTATGGGACCGCATGGCGTAGTGTGGGAATATGTCCTCATTCACGTCGGGTTTGCAATAGCTGCACCACGCACACCCCCGTTCTGAGGGTTATCCCTCATATTCCTTTTCCACCATGACATTAAAAGGCACCCTTAAGAACTATGTGTGGCCTGATTCCCATCCTCATGGGATACGTAGGACCGCCCGGACGCCCTGACTTCGGGTACAACCCATTTAAGGAGCCAGTCTCTCCCCCTGTTTCACCTCTTACCTCTATATAGGCCCCTCGGCCTAAGGTCTCCCTCTCAGAATGGCGTAAAATGTGATGTGGGATCATGTCTCCATCAATTGTATTTTATAACACTACGCACGTTCCCCATAAAGCATCATCTCTGCTACGTCTGCGCTGCATGACGATAAAATGAATGCTTGGTCCTATCATATGACCCTAAACTATGACATTATCGTCCTGTCCGCATGACGAAAAACGGCACTACATTGTGGTGACCTCGTTGTAGAGGAAATCACGTTGGGTATTGGTCACGTGCCATGCCATTTGTCAACGTCCATCACGGCTTGATCCTTGTGGCGACATCACGGCCTACTATTCTAGGCCTGTCGCTTCACAAAAAAAACCATTCACCTTAAAGAACAAACAAGATTTATCAAATTCCGCTTCTTTTAGTGCAAGGGCCATGCTCTCACTCCCCTTTTCCCCTGGCACTGGTACCTTACCGTGTCGCCTTTCATAACTACGTATGGCTTGATTCTCATCCTTATGAGATACGTAGGAGCGCCCGGGCACTTCCCCGTGGGCCCAGCCTAACCTTTGTGTTCGGTCCCTCGACTCGAGCATTTCCCCAGAGAACACATGGTAAGTAGGGCTTAGGTCCTCATTCACGTCGGGTCTTGTTTCCATGCGTCCCCTGCTCCCTTTACCCATTTATGGTCTAAGGTCCATCAAGAACTATGTGAGGATTGATTCTCATCCTTATGAGATACGTAGGAGCACCCGGGCACTTCCCCACGGGCCCAGCCTAACTTTCGCTTTTGGTCCCTCGACCTAGAGCCTCTCCCAAGGGGGTCGGGCGGTGTGATATGGGATTATGTCCTCATTCACGTCAGGTTGTTCATCACACCGCACACACCCACTATTCCCATTCCCTCCAGGTGTTTGAGTTACTCCACCGTGTGCCTCTTATGTCTCCTCCCATCCATGCTCCGAATTCTACTAAGATCTTCCCAAGGGAAAGGAATTTTCTCCCTCCCTCTAATACGTCTCGTTGTCGTATTCAGATGTGTTTCGACAAAGAGCCCGAAGTGTGGGATTTTCATGGGAGCATTCCACTCGTCCCCTGACCAAGCTTCGTGAGCTCGCTATTTGGATCATCAACCTCTTCCACATCCAAAAAGACCCTCAGACGACATGGATACTAGGCTTAAGGGCTCTCCATGAATGCTGGACCTAAGGGCCCTCCAATCGTTTCGGGCCAACGTCCCTACGGATATTTGACAACATTTGTGACATGGTCCCGTGTTTTGTACATGGTCAACGGTCGACCCTCATTTGTCTGTCCCCATTCTAGGCTAACGCGACAGGATGCTGTGTTGCGAACACGGTCAGAAGTTATCCTCCATCGTCACGCCGCCATCATCGTGATCTGAATCTCGAGTGCCATGATTCACACATTTCCACTTCCTCATGTTCAAGTGGAATTCCATCATACTCGGCTCTTTCTCTTCACGCATCTAGGTGCGCTGAATGATCATGTTAGTGTCATTGGGCCGGTATTCACCAAGCATCCCTTTGCCCTAACCTGTCCCTTTTTGTGTCGGGAAATTCCCACCACTACTACGTGTTTCCCACACCGAGCACGACTCACGTGGGCTTAGTAGTTTTGGCAGGATGTGTACCAACATAGTCGGACTGCTCCTCATCTCGCATGATGTTAAACTGTGCTTCCAGAACTACGTATGGATTGATTCTCATCCTCATGGGGTACGTAGAATGCCCATCCACTCTGCTTCGGGCCCAGCTTAATCCTCACTCTTGGTCCCTCAACCTGAAGAGTTTCCTCCAGGGGTACGTGGTGTGATTTGGACTCCAAGTCCTCATTCACATCGGTTTCAAATCTACCGCACCACACACTCCCTGGGATCTACCCTTTTATTCCGCGTCCTATCATATGACGTTAAACTACAGGAGTCCATGTGTCCTCAACGCACGACGCTAAACTACGGTTCTACCCGGAACTACATCAGGATGCCCCAAGATCCCATTGGGAAGCGGCAGGCCCCCTCTCCAGAGAGGCCCTATCCCAAAGAAGGAAGGATCCATGGCCAAGCCAACGCGCCCATCTGGCGTACTCCCACCATGGTGGTGTAACTACCTAAGTGCTGGATTCGGTTCAGACAGACCATCCCTCTATATTCCATGCTTTCCATGCCCCTTATTCGGACCCTCTTCCCCTTTCATGTCTGAAGGGACCCCCTAACGACCTGGTCCCATGCCGCATCGGCTCACCTACCGTCCTGGGCCAACGTTCCGGAAGACTGGTCATGTTTGGAAGGACCCCCAAACAGTATGGATGTTTGACCTATGGTCTGCCAACTGTCCTGGGCTAACGTCCCGAAGGATTGATCAACAACATTTGTGACATGGTCTTGTGTTTCGAACATGGTCAACGGTCGACCCTCATTTGTTGTCCCCATTACAGGTTAACGTAGTAAAGATACCACTTCTCCTCCATGGTTAACGGTTGTCCCTTATTGTCACGCCATCCCCACAGTGTTCCGAATCTTGGGTATCGCAATTCACGCTTCCCATTTTCATCTGTTTGGACCGATTTCAGTGCCCTTAACATTGCATCATTCGTGCATAAGAGCACGCTGAAGAAATGGTAATTCAGCTGTCCTGAAAGTTCCTTCTCCGATCAAGCCTCTCCCATATTTCAGAAATCTGGACTGGTAATCCGAATCCCGGATGCCCGGAGCATGGTCCCCACTCCTCTGTTAGGTGGGATGAGAGGGAAACTATCTCATGTTTCTCACATCGGGCTCGACCCATGTGGTCTTGGGGAATTGTCGCTGAACGTCCCGCAAACATTGTAGGGATGTAACAAGGCGATTCAAATAGTGGAAATCGTGTGCGCTACGGAATTCAAAACAAAGAAAGGAAAATTGAAGCACGAAAGTACCAATAAAAGGTTTTTGGTTTGTTACAATACCTGGGGTCGACTCCCCCCATGGACGGGTTGACCCCGTCAAAAGAGCATCGCAGCTCCGCCACCCGTTGGCTTGTGGCGTCCAAGGCTTGCTGCTGCTGACTTAGCTCTCGCTCCTCCTCAGAAGCGGCGGGGCGCAGTTCGTCAGTCCTAGCTTTGTCCCTCTCTATGCCTGCTTGAACGGCAGCCATCTTTCTAGAGGCCTGCCTCATATTCTCTTCTGCCTCTACCAGCTGGGCCTTCAACCGTGAGACCAGCTCAGATTGTGCATTAAAAAAGGCTGAAAGCTCATCTGCCAGGGTCTGTGTAACAGCCCAAGAATTTATGAAAAATATTCTTTTTAATTTCATTAATGTCTTGTGTTGTACGCAACACAAAAAGGATCTTGCACAACACGCATCCTTGACTTTCCTTGCATTACACACAATCGCAACCTTCCTCGATAGCGTGTGTAGTACGTAATACTGAGTTTCACGAAACAACGATATGCTATTAAAATATTATTAAAACTAGCCGTTATGAATAGTAATAACCACTTTTTAAATTTTAGAAAATTTTGCTCTCAAAATGGACTTTATTTTTGGATTCTGTGTATCGAATTTAGCCTAAGGTGAAATTTTGGTACTTTTCGGATAACTTTCATATTCTGATAAATAGTGAAAATTGCTAAATTATAATTAAAAACAACTTTTTTTTAATCGAAATAATTAATAGTGATAAATTATTAATTTTAGTGGTTTTAAAGTATATTTAGAATATATTTTTACAATTTAATACGATGTTGGTCATTGGATGTAATTTTACATTTAAACCAGACATAATCAAGTGTCAATCTTTTGGTAGATATTGTTTCTTAAAAACACGCTATTTGTTTTAACAGCGGGATTTAATTATAAAATTAATTAATTCAACTTCTATGTTATGAATTTGGTAAAATAGACTTCATTTTTGAATTCGGAATATGAAATATAGCTTAGGATGAAATTTTGGTATTTTTCTGAAAACTTTCAATTTTTGATGAATAGTGAAACCACTAAGTGGTAGGTTAAAAACAGAATTTTTCATAAAACATAATTTTACCGCTTCTGTGAATGGAATTTCAAAAATCCGAGAGACACGGTTGATGTCAGTAAGTAAAATGTGGTTCAATGAGATGAAAATAATTTTTGGTGAATAGTAACTTTTTACTTTTATTTACCACGGTTAAAAGTAAATAAGGTAATTAAGGGTAAGAATGATATTAATATTACCCTAACACATGTCCTAATTATATTGGACAAGTGTATCTCGACCAAAAACAACCTTAGGTGTAAAATATTATCATTTAGGCCCACTTGGATTAGATTAGGACATTTATTATTATTTAATTCAAAGAAGAGTTAAAAGAGTTAAAATCAAAGTTTATTTACTAAAACATTTTTAATATAGGGTTATACATAAGATAAATTCTATTGTAAATATTAATTAGAAAGATAAAAAGATTTCCTACATAATGATATTTTATTTATAATTTTTAGACATTAAATAAACTAATTTATTTATGACACAACGATGATGCAGTAATTACCCTTTTTAAGGAAATATTAACATAATTGATGTTATAAATGCTCAAATGAATGTAATTTGAGACTTTTTATGAATTCCACTAATTTTATAGGTTACTATGATATATTATGGTTGATTTAATCAACTTGGTTCGAACATTTAATTCTTTTATGACTTTTACAAAAATCATATATCAAATAGTGTCAAAATTGACACAAAATAGTTTTTAAATCAAATATTATATTATTAATTGTTATTTTATTCCTAAAAATCTTAGGTTCGGCAAAATGACTTAGATAAGGATATATATATTAATAATAAACAATTTGGGGTTCGTTTGGCATGTTATACTAAGTTTATTAACCATATAGTGAAAGAAAACAAAAAGACACGGTAAAAGTTAAATTATTTAACTTAGAGTTAAATCTAATTGATAAGGATAGAATAATACCCTAAACTTGTCTAAATCTTATTGTTTGATAGGATTTCGACCCATCCCCACTTTATCTTCTAAATAAGACCCTTTGAAACCATTATAAACCGATTTTGACATTAATATAAAATAATATTTTGAGGTATTCCTAAGGTGCCCCTCTCCTCCCTTATAAAAGGACACCTCCTCCCCCTCCTCCTCACACAAATTTGAGCACTAAAGCTCGGCCAAACCCTGCCAAAATCTCTTCTACACTTCCCTAGAAACATCCTAGAGGTTCTGGTCTTCCTCAATGACCAATTTTAGTGCCCTAAGAGGAGGTCTCAAAGAGGCGCTTCAAAGAAGAGGTAATTACCGTTACCAATTCTTTCATCTTTATTTCTTCTTCCACTTCTTCTTCTTAGGTTGTTTCATTATGAAGTAATAACATCAGTATCACTCATATACTGATATGTTATTTTAAGTATGAAACAACCCTATTTCACCATCTATCCATCCTACGGAAAAAGAAATCACCGCGCGTGCATACGTACGGAATACCGTCTCCACGCCGTGGTGTAATCCATTTTCCGCCACCACCTTAATAGGATGGGTATAATGGTGTAATGAGTAACTATATATGATTATAATAAAGTGATATTGATACTGAAATAATATTCATACACTTTAACACAATTCCACGACCATGGGAACGATATCATCGCTCGTGCGTACGTACGGACTACCGTCTCCACGATGCGATGAGATTCATTCTCCATGTTAACCATTTAAGAATGATTAAAAAGTATATATAAGAAATAATAATTAAATATATTACATTATAAAGCTACTGGATTTATGTATATATGTATATGTATGTCATCTACTTACTTCCATTCAAGACAATAAGGAAAGGAAAACAGCGTTCATGTGTAAGTACGGACTACCGTCTCCATGAACGGTGTTTTTCATTTCATTTATCTATCTTATATATATATATATACTGAATATATATGATATATAAATCATATTTTATATTCTGTAAGTAAGTAAATCATGATATAAGTAATAATAATGTCAAGAACAACAAGTCAAAACACCTACGATAAAATGAAACGATTTTACCCAAAACGCTTCTTTAACGTGGAATTTACAAAAGAACGGGTAATATAAAGTCATAAGTGAACCATATATGATATCATAACAGTGAATATGATTCTGTAATAAGTCAATGACATTATTTAAATCATTATACAGGAGGTTCGGACACATACGAATCAAATCGGACCTAAGGTAAGGGAAATATCACAATCTCATTTTTATCCGAGATTGTTTATACTTTGGTATTTACTGGGGTGTATTTTATCATCCACATCCATGTTTTCTCAATATGTAATATTATTTCCATCCACCTACAATTGTTTAAATCCAATTTTACCCTTTGGTGAGTTTTTAGTAAAAGATATGAAAGGAATCTTTTGTCATTTTTCATATGAGGTACTTTTTGACTTTTCCGACAAAAGTACGAAGAATGTTTTTTTTAACTTATACGGCATGAATGGATTTTTAAAACATTATTTCCAAGAAGCTTCCTTTACAAGTTTTCATTTTTATTTTTAATCAACTTCTTTAAGTTTAAAATTGTATGACATGTTAAGAAAGGAAAAGTGTTTTTGAACTAGAAAGGATATTTTCCTCAAGAATGAAGTTCAAGTGTTTTATCAAAATTATTTTCTATCTAAGATGATAAAGGGTTCTGTTTTTATCCCTATTATTACATGGATTTGATTATGTTGTGATGGAAATATTTTTATGAATTCCTTTATCTTATATGAATTGTTTTATGATGTCATGTTGTTTAAGAATCCCATTTTTATTACATGGTTTATGCGATTATGTATGATTTATGATTATGTGGCACACATAAGAAAGGATTCATTATAAGATGGGTGGGACCTATATCTCCCTCCAATGCATTGGGTAAAGATTTTATATCTCATGAGATAGACATGGCTGGAATGGTAGGTTATACCGGTTCAGTGAAACAGGACTGAAACGAGGGTTACTCGATTCAGAAAGGGACTTTTTCCACTAAGATAGTCTTGGAAATGAGTCTTGACTAACAAGAAATGATTCTCTATGATTATGTGTGAATGCCAAAAAGTTTCATGTTTTAAGTTATGATTATTGTGATTACATTTCACTACCATGATTTATCCCATGTTATGAAATTATGCTCTCTTTTGCAGGTTATGATTTCCAAAATGTTATGTTCTTATGAATACGATGTGATTGATATTTCTTTTGTTTACCCTTACTGAGCATTTGAGCTCACCCTTTTATGTTTTCTTTTCCCCAGGATATAAACAAAGGTTTTAGGTAAAAAAAAAGGAAGATCTTTATGGGAGATGTTGAAGATCTTTCACCACGATTAGAAGATTTTATTCCGAGTTTCCAAAGACACTAAACTATTACGATCCTTGTGTGTGTGTTTTTGTTATGTAATAAGTATTCCTCAAAAGTAATGTAATGTCAATGTACGTCAGGTTTTGGGTCTCTACAGTTGGTATCAGAGGAAAGGTTTAGTCAACCTTTGGAAACTAGGATGCGAGAACTTTAGTGAGATCCCTAGAGATATTTATAAGGTATGTCTAGGGATGTCCCTAAGGATAAGTATACGTATAGGATACAGTCCTAGAACTACGGTAACGATCATAGAATTTAACATAACATGTTAGATATTGAGGGTACTCCCCCTTTATTATGTTGTTTTCCCTAGCATGATTTTTGCCTCTCACACTATTCTTTTTGGGTTTTAGAAAATGGCTGGAAACAAGATGATTCACGATAATGGAGGATATGATGGACAAGGGAATGATATTCTTCATAATGAAATGGGATTTGGAAGTCCAAAAATAATTATTATACCGAATCAGCAATCTCATAATATGATCAATAAAGTAAAATTTGGTAAGTTTCCTGACTCGGCTAATAAGAGAAAGATGGAGTTTCATGATGTGCATAGAGGAAAGAAAGTTCAATTTCCCCTATGTAAATCATGTGGGAAGATGCATCAAGGAGAATGTTTCAAAGGAACTGGAAGATGCTTTGGGTGTGGAAAAGAAGGACACAAAGCAAGTAAATTCAAAGGAAAAGGCTCAGTTAACAACATGGATGAGGATAATGGTATTGCTACGACATCAACAATGGTTAAATGTTTTAAATGTGGAATGTACGGGCATTATGCAAACCAATGCCCTAAGGGAAAGTCTCATGAAGATAATCCGTATGGTCGTATGGGAAGTATTTATGTGGATGATGATGAAGAGACTACAAATGATATGTGAGATGAAAGAATTGTTGAAGCTCGGTCAATGGTTTAAGAATGTAGTGGAATGATTACATGTTTATCATGTGTAATGTTGTATAAGTAATCTCATTGTACTATGGAATAAAGAGACATGTAAGGATTGTTACATTGTTGTCTGATTAATGTTACCAGTATCCATAAAAGGTTATTCAGATATTTTTGGAATGTAGATGATATGCGCATAATGAAGGGATAAGGAGAAAATTAAATGTTTGATAGTATTCATGAGCTCATGACTGATATAAGGAGAAGGTTATATCATGGTTTGAGTATATATAATTTTTGGATTTTGGTATGTGGAAAGAGTTAACTTTTGACAGCATTCATGTTTTCACTAAGGTTTAATGGGTATTCATTTTTTTTCAAGAGAATACATCATTAAGGTATTCACATGATTGGAATGTGACCAACAAGATATATGGGGGATAAATGATGGTATTCACATGCTTGGTTGATGACATTTCAAGTAATCATTTTCTTTATACTATGATCTTGGACCGAAGTATTTTAGATAAGCCTAAAGATTGTAATGGATTATGTTAACCATAAGTTAGTATTGTTTAAGTATAGAAATTTTTTTTGATATTATTTATGTGATGTTATTGTAATGTAGTTTTAGAAAAAGGACAACCTGCAGGACGGGCGACCGCCCATCGCTTCGGACAAGGCTGTGGGAATCGAACCCACAACCGAAGTGCGACTGGCCTTTATCGCCTACCACTAACCTACAGGAAGTCCCTCTTTAGTAGAAACTAGTTTTATTATATTAAGCAGTATGATATGTGAAGTATAAGTTCATTTTAGGAACCATATATGATTAATCTCACTATAGATGGACTTATGTATTTTTTTGATAACTTTTCTAACCTTTTTTTTGAGACAGATGGAATGACCCATCATTCTATCACTTGATCTGCTAACACATCATGAATGACAAATTCAACTTCATTTCTTTAAGAGATGAAGTGGAAATTGTCCAAAGAACGACAAACGGTGAGACTATACCAAAATCACGAAAGTATTTCTTCTAATTCCAATTTCATCAACTTTAGGGAAATGATCTTGAAAACCAAAAATGTTGTCCTAGTGATCTTATACCTGATGAATCGGATGGTACCTTAGATCGTCACAAATTTATGGATTTGTGATTTTTGGATTTTCCATAGCCATGTTCTCTACCACTCTCCATCAGAACATGATGGTTAGATTTTTCTTCCATATCCATATTTTCACCTATGTGGAAACCCAGTGATTAGTTTATTTGGGTAACCGTTATGTTTCATACTTTCGTTTTTAAAGATTGGTTTTGGTATTCCTTTTTACGATGTGGGTTTCTATTAAAGAAACTTTCGAATAGTAAACCATTTATAACCCCGACGAATTTCGAGGGCGAAATTCATTTTAAGGGGGGTAGAATGTAACAGCCCAAGAATTTATGAAAAATATTCTTTTTAATTTCATTAATGTCTTGTGTTGTACGCAACACAAAAAGGATCTTGCACAACATGCATCCTTGACTTGCCTTGCATTACACGCAATCGCAACCTTCCTCGATAGCGTGCGTAGTACGTAATACTGAGTTTCAAGAAACAACGATATGCTATTAAAATATTATTAAAACTAGCCGTTATGAATAGTAATAACCACTTTTTAAATTTTAGAAAATTTAGCTCTCAAAATGGACTTTATTTTTGGATTCGGTGTATCGAATTTAGCCTAAGGTGAAATTTTGGTACTTTTCGGATAACTTTCATATTCTGATGAATAGTGAAAATTACTAAATTATAATTAAAAACAACTTTTTTTAATCGAAATAATTAATAGTGATAAATTAATAATTTTAGTGGTTTTAAAGTATATTTAGAATATATTTTTACAATTTAATACGATGTTGGTCATTTGATGTAATTTTACATTTAAACCAGACATAATCAAGTGTCAATCTTTTGGTAGATATTGTTTCTTAAAAACACGCTATTTGTTTTAACAGCGGGATTTAATTATAAAATTAATTAATTCAACTTCTATGTTATGAATTTGGTAAATAGACTTCATTTTTGATTTCGGAATATGAAATATAGCTTAGGATGAAATTTTGGTATTTTTCTGAAAACTTTCAATTTTTGATGAATAGTGAAACCACTAAGTGGTAGGTTAAAAACAGAATTTTTCATAAAACTTAATTTTACCGCTTCTGTGAATGGAATTTCAAAAATCCGAGAATCACGGTTGATGTTAGTAAGTAAAATGTGGTTCAATGAGATGAAAATAATTTTTGGTGAATAGTAACTTTTTACTTTTATTTACCACGGTTAAAAGTAAATAAGGTGATTAAGGGTAAGAATGATATTAATATTACCCTAAAACATGTCCTAATTCTATTGGACAAGTGTATCTCGACCAAAAACAACCTTAGGTGTAAAATATTATCATTTAGGCCCACTTGGATTAGATTAGGACATTTATTATTATTTAATTCAATGACGAGTTAAAAGAGTTAAAATCAAAGTTTATTTACTAAAACATTTTTAATATAGGGTTATACATAAGATAAATTCGATTGTAAATATTCATTAGAAATCTAAAAAGATTTCCTACATAATGATATTTTATTTATAATTTTTAGACTTTAAATAAACTAATTTATTTATGACACAACGATGATGCAGTAATTACCCTTTTTAAGGAAATATTAACATAATTGATGTTATAAATGCTCAAATGAATGTAATTTGAGACTTTTTATGAATTACACTAATTTTCTAGGTTACTATGATATATTAGTGTTGATTTAATCCACTTGGTTCGAACTTATAATTCTGTTATTACTTTCACAAAAATCATATATCAAATAGTTTCAAAATTGACACAAAATAGTTTTTAAATCAAATATTATATTATTAATTGTTATTTTATTCCTAAAAATCTAAGGTTAGGCCAAATGACTTAGATAAGGATATATATATTAATAATAAACAATTTGGGGTTCTTTTGTCATGTTATAGTAAGTGTATTAACCATATAGTGAAAGAAAACAAAAAGACACGGTAAAAGTTAAATTATTTAACTTAGAGTTAAATCTAATTGATAAGGTTAAAATAATACCCTAAACTTGTCTAAATCTTATTGGTTGATAGGATTTCGACCCATCCCCACTTTAGCTTCGAAATAAGACCCTTTGGAACCATTATAAACCGATTTTGACATTAATATAAAATATTATTTTGAGGTATTCTTAAGGTGCCCCTCTCCTCCCTTATAAAAGGACACCTCCTCCCCCTCCTCCTCACACAAATTTGAGCACTCAAGCTCGTCCAAACCCTGCAAAAATCTCTTCTCCACTTCCCTAGAAACATCCTAGAGGTTCTGGTCTTCCTAAAAGACCAATTTTAGTGCCCTAAGAGGAGGTCTCAAAGAGGCGCTTCAAAGAAGAGGTAATTACCGTTACCAATTCTTTCATCTTTATTTCTTCTTCCACTTCTTCTTCTTAGGTTGTTTCATTATGAAGTAATAACATCAGTATCACTCATATACTGATATGTTATTTTAAGTATGAAACAACCCTATTTCACCATCTATCCATCCTACGGAAAAAGAAATCACCGCGCGTGCGTACGTACGGAATACCGTCTCCACGCCGTGGTGTAATCCATTTTCCGCCACCACCTTAATAGGATGGGTATAATGGTGTAATGAGTAACTATATATGATTATTATAAAGTGATATTGATACTGAAATAATATGCATACACTTTAACACAATTCCACGACCATGGGAATGATATCATCGCTCGTGCGTACGTACGGACTACCGTCTCCACGACGCGATGAGATTCATTCTCCATGTTAACCATTTAAGAATGATTAAAAAGTATATATAAGAAATAATAATGAAATATATGACATTATAAAGCTACTGGATTTATTTATATATGTATATGTATGTCATCTACTTACTTCCATTCAAGACAATAAGGAAAGGAAAACAGCGTTCATGCGTACGTACGGACTACCGTCTCCATGAACGGTGTTTTTCATTTCATTTATCTATCTTATATATATATATATATATACTGAATATATATGATATATAAATCATATTTTATATTCTGTAAGTAAGTAAATCATGATATAATTAATAATAATGTCAAGAACAACAAGTCAAAACACCTACGATAAAATGAAACGATTTTACCCAAAACGCTTCTTTAACGTGGAATTTACAAAAGAACGGGTAATATAAAGTCATAAGTGAACCATATATGATATCATAACAGTGAATATTATTCTTTAATAAGTCAATGACATTATTTAAATCATTATACAGGAGGTTCGGACACATACGAAGCAAATCAGACCTAAGGTAAGGGAAATATCACAATCTCATTTTTATCCGAGATTGTTTATACTTTGGTATTTACTGGGGTGTATTTTATCATCCACATCCATGTTTTCTCAGTATGTAATATTATTTCCATCCACATACAATTGTTTAAATCCAATTTTACCCTTTGGTGAGTTTTTAGTAAAAGATATGAAAGGAATCTTTTGTCGTTTTTCGTATGAGGTACTTTTTGACTTTTCTGACAAAAGTACGAAGAATGTTTTTTTTAACTTATACGGCATGAATGGATTTTTAAAACATTATTTCCAAGAAGCTTCCTTTACAAGTTTTCATGTTTATTTTTAATCAACTTCTTTAAGTTTAAAATTGTATGACATGTTAAAAAAAGGAAAAGTGTTTTTGATGTAGAAAGGATATTTTCCTCAAGAATGAAGTTCAAGTGTTTTATCAAAATTATTTTCTATCTAAGATGATAAAGGGTTCTGTTTTTATCCATATTATTACATGGATTTGATTATGTTGTGATGGAAATATTTTTATGAATTCCTTTATCTAATATGAATTGTTTTATGATGTCATGTTGTTTAAGAATCCCATTTTTATTACATGGGTTATGCGATGATGTATGATTTATGATTATGTGGCACACATAAGAAAGGATTCATTATAAGATGGGTGGGACCTATATCTCCCTCCAATGCATTGGGTAAAGATTTTATATCTCATGAGATAGACATGGCTGGAATGGTAGGTTATACCGGTTCAGTGAAACAGGACTGAAACGAGGGTTACTCGATTCAGAAAGGGACTTTGTCCACTAAGATAGTCTTGGAAATGAGCCTTGACTAACAAGAAATGATTCTCTATGATTATGTTTGAATGCCACAAAGTTTCTTTCTTTATGTTATGATTATTGTGATTACATTTCACTACCATGATTTATCCCATGTTATGAAATTATGCTCTCTTTTGCAGGTTATGATTTCCAAAATTTTATGTTCTTATGAATACGATGTGATTGATATTTCTTTTGTTTACCCTTACTGAGCATTTGAGCTCACCCTTTTATGTTTTCTTTTCCCCAGGATATAAAGAAAGGTTTTAGGTAAAAAAAGGAAGATCTTTATGAGAGATGTTGAAGATCTTTCACCACGATTAGAAGATTTTATTCCGAGTTTCCAAAGACACTAAACTATTACGATCCTTGTGTGTGTGTTTTTGTTATGTACTAAGTATTCTGAAAAAGTAATGTAATGTCAATGTATGTCAGGTTTCGGGTCTCTACAGTCTGCATCTGTTGGACCTCACCTTCAGCCTCCTTGAGCTTCTTGATGTTGGTCTCCTTCCTCCGCTACCAGCCCACGCTGAGCCCACGATCATGCTCCTGGATCTTCTCAGCCATAAGATCTCGGATGAGTGCATGAGGACGTTGGGAATCTACTCCCCCAGCACACAGTTCGTGCAACCGCGAGCGGAGTCTATCCATTTCGGCCAGCCATTGTGCTTGGGTGGTGTCCTTGATGAAGCGCGCGACCAACTTCCATGACCGGCGGCGGACTATGCTACTGTCTTCCTCGTCGGAGGCCGTTTCGTCCCAGTCTGCGCAGTTGGAAGGCTCGTACGCTGGATATGCCCTCAGGAAATCCTCATCAGGATCAACATCTGGTGTTGAATTCAGTATGGCACCTAGCGCCGAAGCAGGTATGACAAGACTGGGACCGACCGGTTGATCCTCTTCCTCAGAGTCCACCTCAATGACGTCGGGTACGACCCTGCTGGTGGTCCCGCCAGTGATGATGTGCGTCGCAGTTTGAGGAGATGGGGGGACTATCACCACCATCACCGGAATTCCCCTAGGAGGGACGCCACCAGACATCCCGACCAGTCTTGCCACAACAGCCCATGCCAGTCGAAGAACTGTACGACAGAGAGGGACATAAACGTTAGTTGGCATGGTCTACATGTGACAACGAGGAAACCGGTAGAGGAAACATATGGAGATGGACCTCTGGGCGCTGTTCTTGAGCCGGTACTGACGGGACCCCAAGGCGAGGCCCTCCATATAATGTTGGAAGGTCTATAGATTCCGGAGGAGCCGCCTCGGGTGCTCTGGTCCCACCAGACGCGGAACTGGATGCAGCCATAGGCGCGGGTTCTGAAGGTCTCGCATCATCACCCGCCAAGGGGCGAGAACGAGGCCTGCAAACAAGTTCCTCCTGCATGGCTCAAACATCGGTGAGAAGTTTATAGTGACCCAAGAACGGATCGTAATGAAAGATGTTCGGAATGCTACCTCGAGAGCCTCTGCGAATTCATCGGAATCTGAGCCTTGATCTCCGACCTCGCCCTCCTCCGACGGGCTCCCTACTCCAGCCTCATCCTCCCGAGAGGAGTCCTCTGATTCTTCTGGTAGGGGGAAGCGCTCCCTCGGATCGGCAGCCGATAACTGTGGGGGGACCGTTCGATTCACCAGTACCCTCACCCGGTCTGTCATTGGGCGAGGGACACCACTGGAGTGAATGTAATCCTCCAGCTCATCCAGGTATTGCTCTGCCTCTGCCGGAGACGCCATAAATCCAGCCCAGACTGGGCCTATGCCCGGTAATTCCATCCCGAGGCGATTCAGGTGGGCCCATATCTCGGGTGGGCTGAGGAACTGCCGATTGACATCCCAAATGTCCCAGGCTTCCGGGAAGACAACATCCTCTTCCATGTCGATATGATGCAGCTGCTTCCCCGGAGCGTGAGTAGATATCCTATGAAATCCCCTCGGTGGCTACCCCTCCAGATGACCCTGCTCTTGCAGAATCACCGGATCCACCGCTGCTGCCATACCCTCGGCCAGTGAGGGTCTCGCCGCCGTGGCAGCCCCGCTACCGCGAGTGGCCCTACCTTCCCTCTGACCCCGACCTCGAGATAGAGGAGTTCCACCATCACCGACCCGAATAGTTGGTTGCTTCAGCATCTCTCCTGGGTAAGCAGCCTCCCAACTAATGGTATACTCCCTCACCAATACGAAAGCGGCGGTGGATGGAGGCAATGTAATATGCATCTTTTCATCTTCCTGTGTGAACATGAGCCACAGCTACCTCATCACACACGGGTGCTCCTCGTGACGCACCTCCCAGTAGACCTACGGGGTCAGCCGCTGGAGACACCGGAACTGCCTCGAAAACCGATGCGGGGTGTACGGTTCGCAGAGTGGCTCACGATCTATCCGTGCCACCAAAACTCCACCTCGAAAGACGAGGAGGTAAGCCCAATGTTCTTCTGTTCCCCGCCCGTCATCAGTAATTATCCCCCTCAGCAATGGAAGGGGTGGAAATTAAACTCATCCGCCCTCCATACCCGATTCTGTACCATCAGCACGGCTAGTTTGAATGGGAAGCTCCCGACCGCATTCAGGATGGAGGGGCGGAAGTTCGATCCCGGCGGCGAAATGGGGTTTGGATACTCGTAAATCCCCTTGATGTGCGCTGCGATCCACCCGTACAGGAGGTGGAAGGGCCCGCATATCCTTGGCAGCTTCTTGCCCTTGCTAATGTGCTGCAACATTCTGTACAGTTTGGTGAGCATCGGAATCCCCAGATTGATCCGCTGCCCCATGGCCAACATGGACGCCATAATAAATGAGTTGGGCCGCACCCCCATGCTTGTATCCCACACCGGTAGAATCCAACCACAGATGAGATCCGCGATGAACGTTTCCATCCTAACTATTGGCTGTTGTTCAGTGCTGACACTGAAACCCCAAGTCTTCCATTGGTTGTCCTCCAAGACCCGCCAATACGAGTGCCCCTTTCCCCGTTGAGCCACCCTCGGACAAGTTCGAGGCCTCGGAGGGAACTCTCGATTTTCTGGGAAATTTAGGAAGCATTTGAACCATCTCCTAAAGTGGAAATCCCTCACTGCCTCCTTGTCCTCTCCAGGGACGAGTGCCATTAGCGCTGACGCCAGTCACGGCATTTGCTCTGTATCCTCCCACGCGCTGATGACGGGGAGGAATTCATCATACATGGCCCCTAAGATCGGAACCCCAGAAATCTGGTGGACATCCCACAGGCTGATGCCCACCTCCCCGTGATGCAGGTGAATGGTATAGGTCCTAGACGACCATCTTCTCAGCAATTCCGGCATCAGTTGCTTTGGTTGGTAAATGTGGAATTGGGAGGCCCATGCCGCCTCATACAACCTCACTCTCCTCAGCTCGGCCCCAAAATCCTCGCATGAGGAGCCTACCCAGTAGGCCCAGGCCCAATCAGCAGTAAAGTTGCCACCCTGGCGTAGGTCCCACTCATCGGACCATCCCTTCTTTGAATCCTGCAAAGCCACCTTCAGCATGGTGCGGTAGAGAGGAGGGGACGTCTCCGGTTGCAGTGGCTTCCCATTAATATCGTTCAAATGGTTGTAGAGACATTCAGCGGTGACGGGTGTGAAGTCCTCCTGCGCATGACCATCGGCCACCCTGAACCATTGGTGCTGGCATGGTGTGCTCCTGAACCAGCAAGCTGGTTCGTCCCTACTCGCCTCAGGGATGAAGACGTCATCCCTCAACCCGAAGCCGTACAATGGAAGTTTCTTGCACTGAGGATAATCCTTCTGACCCTCCAATAGCAGATCTGTCAAAGAAGCATGGTCTGAATGGCTTCGGACCATCTCCCCAAGGCCCGGACGATTGGACATCTCATCCCGACGAGCGGCATCTGCAAGCACCCACAATACAGCCTCTTGACGGTCCATTTCAATTCTGGCCCTCAGAAAAGAATTTTTTCAAAACGGATCGCGAAGATGGATCGCGAAGCTGGATCGCGAAGCCGGATCGCGAAGGTCGGTCGCGAGACCGAGCTGCGAAGTCTGGCTGAGGCCGACAAGTAGAAGTTCTCTTGGCGCGGACGCAGAGTCGGAGACCCGCGGTTCGCCGCGAAGCTCGATTCACGGAGGGCTGTCGTGCAGTACGCGGAGCTTCACGAAGTCGATAGCACAAAAAGACAAGGAAGTCGCGTGAAGACAAAAGAGGTCGACCCCCCTATTTATAGGCGGAGACCCTGGAGCAACGCGGCGTGCCTCACCCACGCGGAGCATCGCGGTGCGTCCAGATCCATGGCCCCAGTCAGCACCGCGGTCCCCCTTCGCGTAGCTGCATCGTGAACCACCGACAATTTTGGCAATTTTACCTCAGACTTCGACCCTTCACCCTCCGTGGGTCCAAGTCTGAGGGGGGGCATTTGTTGGCGCCAAAATATGGCACGAAAGGAAGGGACAAAAAAAAGGCTGGCCCACTACCTCGTGAAGCACCGACACGAAGCACCGCTGTGAATCACCCCGAGCATCGCAGTCTCGCGAAGCTCCAGAGGTGGTAACTCTCTGCGAACGCATTTGACGTTCGCGAGCCCGCCGCGAAGCTCCAGAGGCGGTAACTCTCCGCAAACTCATTTGACGTTCTCAAGCCCGCCGCGAAGCACTATGAGCATCACAGTCTCGCGAAGCTCCAAAGGCGGTAACTCTCCGCGAACACATTTGACGTTCACGAGCCCGCCGCGAAGCACCCCGAGCATCGCGGTCTCGCGAAGCTCCAGAGGCGGTAACTCTCCGCGAACGCATTTGACGTTCGCGAGCCCACCGCAAAGCACCCCAAGCATCGCGGCCTCGCGATGCTCCAGAGGCGGTAACGCTCCATGAACGCATTTGACGTTCGCGAGCCCGCCGCGAAGCTCCAGAGGCGGTAACGCTCCGTGAACGCATTTGACATTCGCGAGCCTACCGCGAAGCTCCAGAGGCGGTAACCCTCTGCGAACGCATTTGACATTCGCGAGCGCACCGCGAAGCACTAGAGGCGGCGTGCGAGTTCTGATTCGCGGCACCCCTTCCCTATAAATACTGGACTCCCCCTGAGTCCCCGAGGACAGACAATCCGACCTTTCGGTTTCTCCTCTCCCGAATCGTGAAGCACCCTTTTCCCCCAGGAATCATGAGCTCCGTGAGGTACTTCTACTTCGCGAGACGCCTTTGCTTTGTCTCGTTTTGAGTCCCTCTTCCGAGAGGGATGCCCTTCGCGAAGCTCAAGGGCATTCGCGAAGGAAGGGGATTCCCAAGGGAACCCAGGCAGCCGCGGAGCGTTTATGCTTCGCGAAACACCCAAGCTGCACTAGTGATCCCTATGCTAAGTCAGGATCGCTACACATCGTGAAGCACACTGCTTCGCAGGACCCTGATTCACGAGGCACCTCTTCTTCGTGAGGCAGTTCTCCGCAAACACTGTTCCACTTCGTGAAGCACCTTTCACTCACACCTCTGCCCCATGCTAAGGCCAAGGCACTCCACTTCGCGAAGCACACTCCTTTTCTTAGCAATTCCTCTTCCCATGCGACCCTCCAGGTTTGCACGATGTTATTTCAAAGTCCCATGTACAATACCACCCGTAGCATTGCTTCGCCTAATGCTTCTTCGCATAGGCACGCTAACGGCTATTGCTTCTTCGCATAGCCACGATAACGTGGACCCCTTGATGGTTCGCTCCACAACCCCCCTTGACTACGGCCTTACTGGTACCTTCCCTTCCCCAAGGACCAGAGGGTACCAGTTATGTAAGTCCTAGGGGTGTGGAGTGAACCCACCTCGTCCGAGCTGCAAGATGTTAAACTGTCAAGCACCACGTCCTCAACACATGACGTTAAACTGTGACCTGACCTCGTGCCTCTCACAATGGGTCCCCCCCAGCTCGAACATTTTTTACGCCACTCGTATCCACGGGGGTGGAATCACCCATCCACAAGGGATGATATCCTCGTTATTGGAGTGGCGTATGTTTTCAGGAGAAGGGTGACCCTAGTTCCCCAACGGATGGATCACCCCTGCATCTCCGTACTTCCCCACTACCAAGGTCAGTGGGGGTGTGATAGGGAACGAGGCACCTCCCATCATTGGTCCTGAGTCCCTCTTTCTCCGCGCTTTGTCACACTCCGGGCTTCCATCCTGGAGTAAGTCCCAGCACCATGGGCCGCCTAACGTGTAAGTCCCTCTTCGCTTCTCACAGACGCATCGTTCGCGATGTGATCGTTAGGTCTTTACAACCTCTTGTTTCTCACACCGAGCATGACTGACATGGGCTAAGAGTGAGAACCGACCCTGACCCCCACCCATAGCGAACTACGAGGACTTTGATCCATGTCATGGCATGGTACGTAGGAAGCCTCTAGGAGGTTCAATCCACATTTCTCGGTCGTTCATTCACGTCAAGTTTCGCCCTCGTCCAGCATGACGTTAAACTGTATGCCCCCTTGTCCCACATGACATTAAACTGCAAACCCTTTAAACTACGAGGTCTTTGATCCATGTCAAGACATGGTACGCAGGAAGCCTCCCCGAGGTTCAAGCCCATCTTTTTTTTCATTTGAACTACGAGGTCTTTGATCCATGTCAAGGCGTGGTACGTAGGAAGCCTTCCTGAGGTGCAAGCCCACCCATCATCCAATTCACGTCGAGTTCTACCTTCGTCCAGCATGACTTTAAACTGCATTCCAGTCTGATGGCAAGCCGTTGTGACTAACCCGAACTACAAGGACTTTGATCCATGTCAAGGTGTGGTACGTAGGAAGCCTCTACGAGGTTCAAACCCACCATCCAGTCGTTCCGACCTCATTCACGTCGGTTCACCCTCGTCCCACATGACGTTAAACTGTATTCCACAACCCGAACTACGAGGACTTTGATCCATGTCAAGGCATGGTAAGTAGGAATCCTCCAAGAGGTTCAAGCCCATCTCTTATTGGACCAAGGTCCCTCCTCTACGTCGGTTCGCCGACACCCACCACTAGTGGACCCCGGGTCTACTTTCACATTGGTTCACCGATGAAACCCTTTGAACTACGAGGTCTTTGATCCATGTCAAGACATGGTACGTAGAAAGCCTCCCCGAGGTTCAAGCCCATCGCCCATCAGACCAAGTCCCACATTCACGTCGGTCCAACGACGCATCGGACCAAGGTTCGCCTTTACGTCGGTTCGCTGACAACAACCATCGGACCAAGTTCCACATTCACGTCAGTTCACTAGCACCATCCTGAACTACGCGGACTTTGATTCCCTGCCACGGGGATACGTAGGAAGCCTATTCAAGGCTCAAGCCCAACTTCACTGTCACCCTTGCGATGGTCCCATTTCATTCTCCCTCCACTCCATTCATCCATCTATCACCCATCCTAATTCTCGCCTGGACCATCATATCTCGGCTAGACTATGTCGATACGCTCCTCTTCACAGCCGCCCAAGGGCTGGTCCCGGTATCAGCACCCCTTCAAGGGAAAACCCTCAATCCCATCTATTCCAGCTAATGCTCTGATCGGGTTGATCCGTCTCCTCTAGACGTTAAACTCGCGGCGTACCCTGTGTTAAACACAGGAAGCTGAGGAAAACATCAGATATGTGTCTATGGCATATAATTCCCCGCGCTCGATGTGGGATGCCTCGGGCTTCCACGCCCTCGAGAATCCCTGTGATCAGGGATAATAGACAGACATTCTAGGTTCCCCAGCATCCATACACGCTACTGATGCCTCAACGTGACTACTCCCCCGACTGAAGGTTGTTGCCCTGACTGGACCCTTTGGAATGTCCCGACAGAAGCAGTGTAATTAACCGGCGTCCATGGAAACATGGCACTGGGAAGAGTTTCACGAACTACGTATTAAATCTATGAGGGAGACCCGGACTAGGTGATGAGTTCTGAGGAGGAATCCACAGAAGGAAGAACCGACATCTCATCATCCCGTTTCGATCAAGTAGCAGACGTCCCTGAATAAGGAGAGAATTCCGCCCACCTTTGGAAAGCGGGTATGCGGGGAAACAAGCGCAGCGCGTCCTCCTCCGTGGATAGACGGATGTGCGCGCCCTGACGAAAGCGTCGGAAACACAGAGTTTTAACAATTTCTGTATATTCGCTCTAATATATCCTTCCACCCTAGAATATCTATTCCCAAAAAAATTATTAATATCAGTGAAACAAAAATTGGGTGAAATACAAAATAAACCATAAAAAAAGAAATTATAACCACAATATATTTTAAAATAATTATACTAAAAATAAAGTATCATTGGATGTTCTTATGGAATTTATGATTTTTTTTTAATTCTTTTAATTTTAACGGTTTTAGGGTTTTTTTCAACTTTTTTTTGTGATTTTCACCAAAAAAGACTTAAAATATGAAATCTTATCCCTAAAAACAATGACAAAATATTCTTGATGTAAATGTATAGTTTCAACTACACATTCCCCAACAACTGTATAGGATTATCAGAGCATAAATACCAGCGAATATTGGTTAATTCCTCTCTATAGGGATAGGTTTGAATCATATGTCTGGTTGGTTTCATTTTTTATTGAAACTAGTAAAATAGATGTGGGGAAAATATGTATTAATGGGATAAATTGGAGGATAATTATGTTTAATGTTTCCTAGTATTTGACTATAATAGAGTAGGTTTCTACTAAATTTATTTCTACTTGTAGGGGAAGTTTATCTAACTGAATATCTATAAACTACCTATTTTTTATTCATAAGAAAAAAAAATGTCACTAAATTACTAAGAAATATCTCTCAATATAAATATTAGGGTCTTCCTAATGGGAAGGTGGGTTCTTATGGGATTATTTATCAAATCTAAATCAAGATAATTGAGTTCTCACTATATGGTTTATGTGTTTCCAACTTCCCTAGAGGTTCGTTATTCTAATGGGGTTTTCAAGTCCAACATGTGTGGGTTTCAGTTACCTTGAGTATAGTATATCAAATTTATACACCAAACATCCCTTGGTCTAGTGTTTTAAACCTAAATCTAAGGGAAACATTCATCTTTCATTACCTCACTCAATCTTTCTATGTTCATCTAACCTTTGGTAGTATGATAGAAGCATTGAGTTCAAAGTAGGGAATAAAAGAATATAGACATTAAAATAAAATAAAAATAGAGAACATAGGCCCAAAAATCCATCCATTTGAATACATATAAAAAATAATCTATATAATTATCAATTAATTGAAATAAAAATAGTGGAATAGAATGAATTAATATAATTATGGTCTCTATCAAACTCCTTCACATCATATGTGCACTCTTCTAGTTCTGGAATCCTCTTATATATCTCCTCCTTTGGTGATTTTTTCAACCCTAACTCTTTAATTTCATTTTCCTCAACCATGTAAAATCCCAATAATTTTGGACTCAAACTCCACTTATTCTATAATTTAATTTTGTTTCTATTATTCTATCAATATATGTGGTAATGGAATCATAAATCCCTATTATATGGTAAGATTAGTTCCTTATTTTTTAGTCATAGATTTTAATTCCCAATACCAAGATCTCTAGACTTCAACTCCCTAGATTTTTCAACATGTGGCCTTTTATTAAGGCATTACAAAGTTTTTTTCAGTTTAGTATAGGGAATATTTGTAGTCACCTTAGCATGAATGTGTTCCACATGGACATGAGATGGAATTAATTAATGTCCTTCCTCCAGAACAACCTTTCATGATTTTATCCCCCACCCATACTAAAACCCCTCCCAGGTCTGTAGAAAAGATGATAGTAACCCCAAAACACAACCTCCAATAATACAGGGGTTAGTGACTAGCACCAAGTGTATTGTTACATATGTCAGAGGCATTGCCCAAATAATTAGTAGAAAAATAAAAAAAGTACTAACAATAAAATCCATATATAAACTTAAAGGATAAAATTTAAAATTCTCAAACAACCACTACATGAAAGCATATACAATAGAACCGGGGAAAATTTTGGACTAGCCTCATAAAACTTTACTTTAACTACTCTAATAATAGACTCCATTACCATCATAACTTAACAACCACATTAAAATTATAGACATATCCCTTGAAACTATCTTCTTATGTCAATATCCATAATTATCAATCATTGGGTGGATATCATTAGCATATAATAAGAAAAAGGGACCCTTAAAATATACCACCACTCATATCAATCAGTTCAATGGTCTTTCCAACTCAACCTAGTAGTATGATGACAGTAAAACCCCTCACCAAATTATTAGGAAGCTATGAATGAAATGATAATAATACCATCACGTTATTCCATATCACCACCCAACTATCAAATAATTAACACCAAACCCCAACATTATAGCCACTATTGTATCATTATCACCGCATCATTTTTTTCCTCATGAAACACACCCTTAATTTGTTATAGGCTACACATATTTACTTTTACACCTTATCCCATTACAACCTTAGTATACACATGTTACAAACATTGATCCACTTTAACCCACTTTCACATATCATAAAATCATAATATCAAAAAAACAATGTATCATATAGAACTTCCAAAAAATATAAAATCATTATAACCATATATAAATAATAATCAAACAACATTGTGATAAAATTATAATACAATTCATCACTTCAACATAAAATATATCATGACTAATGTAATATTCATTACCTCCATGATAATTCTACCTTCAACAATTAAATTATTTTTTCTTTACATAACTACCATATATCAATGTTTTTAACCCCAACATTCAACCATCCCATTATGTATATCATAAAATTTTATTCAACAATAATTCAAACTCTTCATGTAATTACATCTTCATATATCTCATTAATAATTTTACTCATTCATGGATTAATATTTCATTTATTTAATTATTCTTATATCAATTTCAAACAATCCAACATTCTAAATATTTCATTCTTAAACGCATTACCAATATTTCAATCCACATTTTATTTTACACTTCAATTATTTATTTATACATAACCATATATTAATTAGTAAATTTTTCTAATTAATAAAATTATATATTCATTTAGTAAATAAAAACATCAATCCACATCTCTAGAAGACTATAACATTCACCTCAGGACTTATCATGTTGTCCCAAAGAAAACACCAGTCCAGAACTGCAGATAAATAACTCTTCAATCCTATATAACCTCTTAAATACTAAAAATATATCCCACTCAAACATTAATTATAAAAACCCCCAACTCTATAACTTAAACTTACCCAAATCTTCTAGAAACAATCTTATATAACTTCCTTCTAATATAGTATCTCGTATACCCTATCTTTAAAGAAAATCTAGCAACTCCATACTACGAAAAATAATGCCACCTTTCCATATTAGAATAGTCTAACTTCTAACCACTCAACCCAAACTAAATTCACCACACTAGGGAAAGAAAATACTTACAAGATAAATACCATAGCAAAAGATTCTAATAAAAAACATTTCTATCTCTCCTAAATAATAAAAACATCCCTATCTATCCTACTAATACTGAAAGGAAATAAATAGAATAATATTTATTAATCATACACCTAATTATATCTCAAAATTGTAACCCAAAATTACCCAAATAATTATAAGGGCATTCCAAAAACATAAACTCCAAAAGAGAACAACCTTAATCATTTACCATTCTCAACCATATTAATTCCTATATTTCCATTTCATTAATTTAATAGCTAGGGTTTCCATTATATTACCAATTCCTCACCATTTTATATGTCTTTTAGATTGAAAAAATGATTTTGGTATGATATTAATATCATAAGGAAAAAACACATACATCATTTAATTTCATAACACCATTGGAAAATTGATAAATATGAAAGATTATTCATTTCACTTCTATTCACTTTAAAAACATTAAATAATTTTCTAAACGTAATCTAGTATAACACCATAATCATAATCACAAATTATTACTTATAATATTAGATATAACAATACAAAATTATTGAGAAACCAAATAATATAGTTTTCTTTCCATAGTCAACTCATAATAAAATCTATACCTAATTTTGACTTTACAAGGAAACCATAACATAATAATATTATTCAAAAAATAAATAGGATAAACAATAAAAAGGAATGAAAAAACTAAATTTATTTTAAAATTAAATGAATGAAAGAGTATAACATACAACATCCCCTTCCGCCAAACCAAACCTACAAATCCAATCCTGAGGGAGGATATTTATAGAAAAATATAAATAAAACATACAATAAACCCTTCCCCATGAACAAACCAATATTATTGGGACTAAGTGAAGTGTATGACCATACCATTTCAGTTAGTAATCTCTAAATATTAACAAAGGGAAAGGTTATCAAAGGTTGTAGTGGTATAATAAAGCAGTCATGGATTATAAAATTCAATTGAAGGGTTCCAATCAAAATGGGCGGTGGTAAACAAGTTTAAGGGGGGAATAAAAAATATTCCAATGGTTTTATTCTAAGTGGGTAGAAATATTAGTCTTATAGATTAAGAAGGATGAAATATAATATTAAATATAAATACAAGAATATATATTTTTCCAAAATATATAGGAATGGATTAAAAATTCATTATCTCAGTGGATCTGAGAAATTCTATTTTGAGATAACTGAATCCAAAAAACAATGAATTCATAAAAATATTCCACCAGATTTTTTCATATAAATACACATCAATAATTCCACTATAAAAAGTATAATAACTATTACAACCTTCCTAGAAATAGATAAAAAAGAAATATAGAAGAATAAAATAGAAAGAAACCTTAAATTAAGAAGGAATTGATTATATGATTTATAAGATCATATAACTTCCTCGAACACCAAAAACTACCAGAAGAGATCCCAATAGCTACCCCCCCCCCCCATGTTATGGAGAATCAATGATTGTCAATAAAAAGGAATGAGGCAATCTAAATTTATTATTAAAAGACAATATCCCATAAATCATGGCATGATAAATATTATAACAGGGGGTTCTCTGGACCTAAATAAAGAGTACATTAAGATTGTCATTTTATGTATACAATTATATATTCATGATTTAAATTTATCATTGTAGTGTAGATGTTTATATATCGAATATTTAAACGTTAATGTCAATATAATTATTGTCAAATCAAAAGGTTATAGTAGTCCCCATACTATAATAAGAACCATCAGATACAATGAAATTAATCTTAAATGAATGCCTTATGGTGTAGATATGTCATGATAACTAGACATAGTTTATGTATAATGACTCAACCTTAACATAAATAAAAATTAATAACTTTTTTGATATACTTAAAACATTACACAAAAATATTCCCAGAGAATGTATTAGTTTAGTGCCTTTAGAAACATGGAAATATAAACACTGGCACATAAGTGTGCTACATTATCTCTCATTAGGTTCATTGTGACTAAAACCCTTCTTATATAATTCATACATAACAAGTGTCTTCATAAATCGGTGAAGGAAACATAAAAATGGGTGAACTCAAATGCTCAATAAGGGAAAACAAGGGCGGAATATATGTTTAAACAAGGGAATTGTGGTATGAGAACGTGATCATAACATTATAAGATCATACCCTTTTTATCAAAGATCATAAACATGAATCATGGATTAAATATTTGTAGTTCATAAGACATAAATCATAAGGTAATAAACAACATAATCCATGAAATCATAACATAATAATAATACATGGAATTGTGGCCCATATAAAAGCATATAAAAACCTAATGTAAAGGTTTCCTTACAAGACATTGGTAACATGTTCAGAATGGGATAATCGCTCATGTACCAACTTTGGGATTGGGATGCCCTCTCGTGTACCCTCCTGATTTCATGATTTTGATTCCCTCCCATGCTTCCCCTTGTTTCGGGCAGAGGATTCCCTATTATGTACCCTCTTTTTACTTGAATGGGATTCCCTCCCGTGTACCCTCTCGTTTCAGTTTGGCATGGGAGTCGTCATATCTCTGAGAGCCGGCTCGGTGTGGCTTACCACCTTCAATCAACGATGAGGCTTAGTGCAAGTTTGGTGTTATTGGTTCTTTCTGTTTCAGTGAAGAGTCCAGAGTCTCTTGGCATGTCTGGTGTGACCATATCAGCGAAACGACGGTGCTTAGCCTAACATGGATCACCCCTTCCATCAACGACGATGCTTGGTGCGGTTCCGAAGTTGGGGTGGTGCGCTCAGCTATTTCACCTTTTACAGAATATCAAGGGTTTCTCAGCTTGTCTGATGTGATCAGGTGCGGGTTTCTAGTCATATATATGGTTTTTTAGAGCGGTGAGGTCTTGGGTTGCAGATTCTATGGTTATTATAGGTTTTTATTATGTTTATGTTTTGATTTGTTTCTTATGGATGGATACAGTTTTGGTTGTTCTGGTTCGACCTCATTGGTTCTTCTTTTCCCTTTCATGCTGCTCATTACTATGATGTTTCGGAAACTAGTGAGGGTGAATCCATGGTTTGGATCGTATAACACTCATTACTAGAATGGATCTTCTGTTTCAGGACTACCTAGATCCCCTCATTGGTGGTTCTACCTTGGTGTGGGGTTGCACCACCCTATCCTAGGTGATCATGGCATGATCTTGTGCCCTTTGGTTTTTCTTCTAGGCATATGTATCTTCAATGACAGGGTTATTTGAGGAGGGCAGTGGAGTTGGTCCATGATGGTTGTTGATGGAGGCATTTGTACTGATGACTTCTAATGGGTGAATAGTTTATTTTTTGAGGTCTGTAGTTATGGTGATACACTGGGACTTGACCTAGGCATCAGGCCCCAGATGAGGTTCCTAATATGCCCTTCATCATTGCAGTACTTTTTGGATTTGGATTTTTGAGAGGGTATGACATTATCCATCAGATCAGGCATGTTCTTTGACACAGGACACCTGGTTGATGTTCAACCTTACAATGACGGAGTTCATTTCCTTGTTCATACACTAGGGAGGGGTAACTCCATGTGATAGTTTTGTTTTCCTTCTAGACCTTTCGGTCATGTTGTGTCTTAAGTCTATGATGTGTGTAGGGTTCCCCCCTTATTCCCTTAAAAGGGAGTTTCTATTTAATATTATATAAAAAATTTAAGGCCTTTGAGCCATTGGAAGGATAACCTATAAAAAAAGAACATGTTTCAAAAACATATAACCCAAGAAAGAGTAATGGGTTTTCATCAACATCAGGACATAAAAACCTAAACTATGAATTTAACCTTTGGATTGTTTCCTAGAAAATCATGAGTAACATTGATATATGTTATCTTAGATGTCAAATGATTTTGAAATAACATTAAAAACATTTATTGAGAAAAATATCCTTTATAATTTTAAAAAGGGATCCTTAAAACATAAAACCTTTTTAAAAAAATCATTAAAATAAAATTGAAATATTAAAGCTCTGAAATCATTTTGGAAACCTTTTTCTTTGAAAACATATAAAGATATATGGAAAACATTTGAAAATACATTTTTCATGAAAACTTCTAAAAGAAGCATGAAAAAGCTTTTAAAACCATTTCACTAATATTACTTTCAATAGTTATAAAGAATTATTGAAGACATATAAAATAATTTTTTGAAAAAATAAAACATTTTTTAAAACATTTTTCTTTAAAAATAGATTTGAAAACTTTTAAAAAAGTCATTGATAACCATAAAACATTTTTGAAATCCATTTTTTATTGAAAACCACCTTAATAATAATGAATATCCAAAATATTAATAGAAACATTTTTCATTAAAAATAATATTATAAATTAACAATGTAATCTTCATGTAAATTATGGTCATGATGTCGAGTATATTCATACAAGGCGAATATTCCTTTTTACCTTAAAAGTTAAGAAAAGTGTATTGATTAGAAAATGATAAGAATATTCCTTATAAAACCAATTTTATAAAATTTAAACATGGGTAAAATTTGAGTTTAAAACCATTTTATAAAATTAAATATCATTTCACATCATTTAGAGAAATCAAGGTTTTGAAAGATCATAGATTTCCGATTGAAAGGAGTGATAAAGTGATATTTTTATATATAAAAAATCCCTATGTATCATAAATACTGAATATTGGAAATAATGGTATCATTGCATGGATATAACATTTATATATACAATATAAGAAAAATCATGTGATTTCTTTATATATGGATCCTATTATTTCATTAATGTAATCATAATCATAAACAATCTCGATAAACGATGAGATTATAGAAACAAATTGTAACCACTTTGGTAACTTCAATTCGTGATGAAAATAATAAAATTACATGTAGAGTAAAATATCATGAAGAAAATGTGTTTAATGATATAAAATTTAAAAAGTATTTATCTAAACCTCATAGAATATTATTAGTTAATTACATGGCATGTTTCCCAAATAAGGATAATTGAGATAAAACTATCTTTCTAATTTGGTAACTTTTGAAACATAAACCCCTTGAAATAAATATCATAGAATGGAAATTGAAATACCCATAAATTTAATAATAATAATCATAGAATACATTCATTTTAATTATATATACCACTCAAAATACAAGAGTGGTGAACATGGCATGTATCTCATGGATATAAAACGTGAGATGAAATTCCCTTACCTTGTGTATTGAATTTCTTCATACTCAATAAAAATTATTATATAATAAATTTAAGTTCATTATAAATATTTTAAAGAACCAGATTTTTATATCTAATACCATATATGGTTTGATTATGACATTATATTTCCTTCCAATTAACAATTTTATGTTAAGGTTATGCATCAGGTATTATATGATTTGTTTTTCTATGGTATCTTAATTTGTTATATATTTGGTCCTTATGCATATATAATGGTTTAAAGAATGTAAACCATGATATAAATGTCATTTATATTAAATATATTTGTATTATAATAGTCTATAGAATATATATAATTATGAAATGGAATACACCATTGATGGATACGTTAGAACGTACATATGCATGAACATTGTTTCCATTTTATAGTCATATTGAAAGAAACAAATAAAATGAAACAAAATGAAATATATTTATATAATATAATTATAGTATGATTATTATGTGTTATATATAATATAAGTTCACTAAACATAGCTTTAATACATTATATGTAGTGTGGGAATGAATCACATTGCTTTGAGGGGGAGCTAGTCCACACTTCCTCAAATGAAATTATCATATTTACAAAAGATGGAAAGTATAAATGTATGTGTTATAAAATAATTACAGAATCATAAATACATAATAAATAACATATATAAAAAAATTTACATCATAATTTCCACCATGAATGGAGGTAAAGTAAAAAATTAACAATCATCATTCTGTGAGGCAGTAGTTCACCGTACACATAAACAGTTTGTCAGTTACCCATTATATGGTATCGTGTGTAAGTATAGGTAAAAACCAATTTATAAAAACATCATAGTATATTTTTTATACTTTTATTGTTTTATAATCTGGTAATAAAAAGATTTTATGGGGTGGAGAATGGAAATAACTTGAGAAATAATGTTACCTCTTATTTGGGTAACTCCTTTTTTCCACCAAAGGGCTTCCTTGGATTTATTTCTTCATAAATGGAGGATTATAGGATTATAGGAGGTATTTTTAGAGGTTATTTGGGATAATATATTTTGATACATAGTGAATTTATAGGTGTGAGGAAGTGGGAGGAGAGGAGGCCTTTTATAGTGGAGGAGGAGTGGCTCTCTAGTAAATTTTGGGAAAGGGAATTCCACCCATGTTTTTTCAAGAGATAGTGGCTCTAAAAATGGTCCAACTTTTATATTATGGAGTATAGGGTATAAATATGGCCATAAAATTTATTTTGGAAAAGTATATAGGATATTTGGGCCCTTAATTTCAAGGATTAGTCCCTTGTTAAGCTTAATTTCACCTTAATCATTGTAATTAATTTTAATTACATTAACTAATATTTTTGTTAAAAAATAAGTTAATATTATTAGATATTATAAAATATTATGATACTAAATATGGAATAAATTTTAAAAAATTCTAAATACATAAGTGTAAAAAATTAATTTAAACATAATCTCGTGGATGAGACAACAAATTGAGTTTTTAAAAGTAAAAACCCTCCAAAAGATTATTATGTTTTTATAGTCAATTTCAAATTTAAGTTGATTCCAATGACCTAAATTAGATTACTGGGTAAAAATATAATCTAATTAAATGTTAAAATATATTTAAAATATAATTTATCCTTATAAATGAATTATAATGTTAATAAGACTTGAATTAAATTTCATTATTTTCACTTTACATTACTAAATTAAACATCACTAAAAAATTAAAAACAATTATCCTGACCAAATATTTATATTTCTATTTAAATGATAAATTTTATTTTGACATATATACTCATTAAAAGTTAAAAAAATGGACTTAAAGTATTTTTTCTATTAAATGGGGGTAAAAATTACTTAATAAAAATATAGTATTGTATGCATAAAATTTGGTTTTTTTATCTTAAGCCTATAAAATCTACTGGATGAATATCAAAAATATTTTATTGAATAGATAATATATATATCACATTAATATAACTTACTAATTGTGATTAATTTAATTTATTAGGGTAAAATATATTTGTGAGCATAAAATTAATAATATTTTCTTTTATATTCAATCGTTTTTCATTTAATTCCCAATTAATTTATAACCAATGAATTCATTTTATATTTATGAAAAAAAATATTTTTTTAATTTAATTAACCCTTTTTATAACACCTAGTTTAACGGATAGTTTATATTAAAAATATTTTAATAATATATCATTATTCGGTAAAACTTGGTCATGTGTGTTACACAAGCCATCGAGGAAAGTCATTATTACATGTAATGAAAGTTAACCTCAGTGTTCCATGTAGATCAAACTAAAATTTATGTTTCTTTTAGTGCATGATTATATTGGTATTGTGTAGAATGCAAGACAAACATATTTTTTTAATATAAAATAAACTATTTTTTGTGTTACATGAAATGAAAATTATCAAAAATATTAAATTAATTTGAGAAAAAAATAACAAAATATCAGGGTGTTACATTCTACCCCCATTAAAATTAATTTCATCCTCTAAATTCATCTAGGTTGTGAAATATTTAATACTTGGGTGATTCATTCATAGAAACTCATATCATAAAAATTAATACAAAAACTTCCCATAAAAGGGGACAGTTGGAAACATAGTAGTTACCCAAAGTAACATAAATCTTGGTTTCCACATATGATAACATAGGTGGGAATTGAAAACGTAGACATGGAAGAAAAATATAACTATCTCGTTATGATGGAGAGTGATATAGAACATGGTTAGGATAAAGTTAACAATCAAAAATCCATAAATATGTGATTATCTATGTTGGAATTTGATTCATAGGAAATAAAGGTACTAGGATATCAATTGTGGTTTCATAGTCCTTTTTTTAATGTTGAATAATTTTCACAAGAAGATATAATTAATTCATTTCATTTTTTTTAATATGTAAAATATCACCCTTTGGTTTTTCCATGATCAATTCCCACTTCATCTGTTAGTCCATAGAAGGAATGTTAATTTTTCATTCCTAAATCACTCACAAATCATGAGATCCATGATATTCCATCCTATTTTTCATCATTTATCATCAAAACAATGTTTTTAGAACAGGATATCTACTATTCATAAATCCTCATGTGGTGATATAATCTCACAAGCTTAATCTGACGTTTAACTTAAACATTCTATAAATTTTTAACCTTATAAACTTTACTAAATATTAAAGTCCAAATCTTTAGAAATAAAGTCAGGAAATAATCTTAACATTGATCCCCCATATATCACAAAGTACCACATGGTTGGCACATTCCAAACCTGTGAATTCCCTCCCCGTATATTCCCATGAAACATGAAAATAACTTGAATTACCATGATTCTTTTTAGAAAACATGTATTCTTACTTATTACAATGATTACTAGTTACATTATTTAATTTAAATTATTTGTAAACATTATACTTGATAACATATATGACATTGTCAATAATAATTTATAGGGTAATCCACACAGTCAAATTTACCTATTCATATCCAACATATCTTTATCCAGACATCATTTTCTCAATATCATGAATTAATTAATGGTTACCTTCTCTTAATCAAAATAACACATTTCCATTAAATCACTTTTATATGTCTTCATCACCATTAAACTTGTCATTTTAATTCCTTAATAAAAACCTATATTGAAAATATTATATATTTTATTATTCTTATAACGTAATATTTTAATTCTAAAACATAGATACTTTATTCATCCAATATTATTCTTAAACCATTACTCAGGCTTCATCATCTTATTCATTAATACCTTTTTCCTTGAATATTAAATATAAATCATGTCTTAAGGTTCCTCAACCTCAATCTAATCATGATTATTTTTTTAATGTAAAAAATACTATAAGAACATCACATACCTTTCATATGTCAATTATGGTCTTTAATATTTAGATGTATAACCAATTCTTGTACCACCTTCCAGATTCTCTTTATGAGATTTCCACATGGGAAATTGATTCTCATAATTCCCATAATTTACAAATATGAAAAATTCAATGTGAACCATGTTCATTCAAGATCTCACCATTGAATAAAACTAGAAATAATTTTTTTAGAAACATTTATCATCATGGGATACAATATAATCATCAAAAATTACTTATAATATGACTAAATCATGGATCTTACTTCATTAATCTATGACATGATTGGTTTATCCAAGGTTATTCATAGTCATCTTCTATTCAACTCATTCTTGATGATTCATTAATAGTTTTTGAATTCCCAAATCATATCTGCTGGTAGTGTCATACCTTTTTTTCAGTAAGGCTCGTTATCATGTACCATGTTACACCGATTTAGTCCAGGCAAACCCTGTCAGAGTTGTTACCCCTAGGTACATCTATTATTGAGTAACATCTACTTTTAGTATCTAGACAATGATGTATTTCTTGGAAATCAAACACTCTATACTTTACCAAAATTCTTGGAAATATTCCAATACATTAACTCATCATTATAATTATATTTAGAGACATCCATATACATATCTATAGAAATATAGCTAGGGATCTCACTAATTTTTTCTGATCATACATTCCTAAGTTTGACTAAGCCTTTGATCTCACAATAAATATACAACCCAATACTAAAATATATAGAAATTACATAACTTTTGAATAATACAGAAAAAATTATACAAACAGATTCTGAAAGAGTATATTAGTTTAGTGGCTTTGAAAAAATGAAATATAAACTCTATTAAATGAATGAACTACATAATCTCCCACTATGTTCTTTATGATTATAACCCTTCTTCGACACATCATACTTAATATGTATCTTCATATCATGGGGAAGGAAATATAAAAAGGGTAATTCTCATATGCTTAGTGAGGGTAAAAAATGGATACATGTAATAATAAACTTGAGCATTGGGGTATGATAATGTGATGATAACATTAAAAGATCATACCCTACATATAAAAGATCGTAAACATTAATCCTTCCATAAATCTTTGTAGTTCATAAGAAATATATTATAAGGTAACAAATAACATAATCCAATTAATCATAACATCGAAATAAGACATGTAATTATGGAATGCACATAAGTATATAAAAAACCTATGTTAAGGATTCCTACCAAGACCTTCATAACACGATAGGCTTGGGATAATCACATGTGTACCTAATTCAGTCTTGGGATTCCATCCCAAGTACTATCTTGTTTTTGGGATTGGGATTCCCTCCTATATACCCTCTTATTTCGGGCTTCGGATTCCCTCATGTGTGCCCTCTTGTTTCGGGCTTGGGATTCCCTCCCATGTAACCTCTTATTTTGGTCATGGGATTCCCTCCCATGTAACCTCTTGTTTTTGGCTTGGGATTACCTCCCATATACACTCTAATTTACATCTTGTAATTCCCTCCTGTGCAATCTTTGAGTTCGTTAAAAATTTCTCATTATCGAATGCATTTGAGGGGGGGTATAGGTCCCACCTATCACATGATAAAATCATAAATACATTTTCCACAAGATAATAAAACATGTATCGTACCATGACCCATAAAAATATGGGTATCATAAACATCTTATAATAACCCATGGAATGAAATGGGTATCATAAAAATTTAATCATATCATAACATATGGAAAATATATAGATTTCTTAATCATTTCATTCTTTAATAAACTATTAAATGATGTGGTTTTCATAAGCATTTATCATGATATAACCAGTTAAAGTGAAATAGATTCTCTTAGAGTATAACCATTAAAGTGTAATTAGTTTCATAATTACATATCCCATGAAAGATTAATGGTTTTTCATAAACATCATGCTATCAAAACATAAACCATTAATAGAAACTTTGGACCATTTCCCAAAAAGGCATGAGTAACATCGATAGATGTTATTTGAGATGTAAAATGATTTTGAAATATATTTTTTAAAAAAATTAGGAAAATAACCTTTCTTCTTTGAAAAATTATCCTTAAAATATAAATCAATTTGAAGCCCATTTTTTTCATAATAAACATTAAAACATATAAATAATTTTTTGAAAAACATTTGGAATCTTTTTTATTTAAAATCATTTAAAGTGATCTTGAAAACGTTTTGAAATAATTTTACCTAGAAAACATATAAAATAATCATGAAAACATTTTGAAGAAAATATCTTTGAAAAGACACTGAATACTTATGAATAATTCTAGAAAAAAATAAAATATTTTTTTCAAACAAAAAACATTTTTGAAACCCTTTTTCATTAAAAATAAATTTCAAAACTTTAAAAGGAAGCATTGATGACCATGAAACATTTTTAAAAACCTTTTTCATTGAAACCCACTTTAAAAAACAATTATTATCTATAATATTAAGAAATAAATTCATTAAAAATAAACTTGTAAACTTATAATAGAAGCGTCAAGGAAATAAAGGTCATGATGGCGGGTCGGTCTGTACACGCCAATCATTCCCTTTTTATTTAAATTTATAAAAAAGGTGTACTGATTAAAAAATGATACAAATATCATATCTAAAACCATTTTTTAAAAGGAAAAACCATGGTAAAAATTTCCTTTAACATCATAAGATAAAATAAAAACATTTTTTAAATCATTTTAAGAAATCAAGGTTTTTAAAGAACCGATATTTCCAATGGAAAGGTGAGGTAAACTCGGATTTTCATAAAAAAATTATTAAGTATCTGAAGTACTAAATTTTAGAGAAAATGGTACCATTATGGGTATATAACATTCATATTCATATGTTATAAAATTTCATGATAGTTCTTCAGATATTTATCATCATATTACATCAATAGAAGCATAATCACAAAAAATCTTGATAAATGATGAGATTGTACCAAAACATTGTTACCATTTTGGTAACTTTAATTCATGATAGAATTAATAAAATTACATGAAGCCTAAAATTTCATGAAAATAAGTTTTTTCCAGATATAACATGTCAAAATTAATTTTATACACCTCATATAAAAATATAGGTCCATGGCTTGTTAATTGTCACAAAGAAGGTAAATTGAAATAAAATTATCTTACAGATTTGGTAACTTTTGAAACATACACCCCAATAAATTAAGATCAAATAATGATTATTTAATTAACAGTAAATTTAAGAATAAAAATCATAGAATTCCTTAATTGGAATTATATACACCCTACCAAAGAAAATAGTGGTGAACAAGGCATATATCTCATGGATATAAAAAGTGAGATGAAATTCCCTTACCCTATGTCTATTCTCCCATCATACTCATTCAGAACTCCTGTATAATAAATTTAAGTTTATTATACATATTTTATAAAAATATAATCTTTTATATAATACCATATATGGTACCCACTTGTTACAAATTTCAAGTAAAGGTTATGCTTTGGGTAATATTCGCTTTGTTTTTCTATTGTGTCTTAATATGTTATATCTTCAGTCCTTATGCATATATAAAGAATAAAATAATGTAAACCATGATATAAATATCATTTATATTCAACATATTTTTTTTATAATAATCTATAATATATAGTAGTATGAAATTGAATACACCATTCATGGAAACAGTAGGTTGTACGTATACATGAATGTTGTTTCTGTTTTATTATTGTATTGAAATAAAGAAAGAAAATGAAATATATTCATATATGTATATAATATCATTAAATTATAATTATTATTTAATATTTATATTATAATTTCACTAAATACATCCTTAATAAATTCCATGTAGTGTGTGAACTAATAATATCGCTTTGAGGGGGTGGTAGCCCACACTTCCTCAAAATAAATATCAAATTTTACAAAAGACTTAAAGTATAAAGGTATTTGTTATAAAAGAAATAAATAATAATAAATAAATAAATAAATAAATATAAAACATATAATTATATAGTGTTCATAATAATTTCCACCATGAGAAGCTATAAAAGAAAAACGAACAATCATCATTTCATGAGGTGGTAGGTCACCGTACAAAAAAATAGTATGTTCATTACCTATTAGATGGAAGTGTGTGTGAGTCTAGTTTGAACCATTATCATAACAATTAATAGTATATTTATGATAATTTTATTATAAGATTGGAATAAGGAGATTTTAGGCGGTGGATAATGGAAATAACATAAAAGAACTTGAGGGAGAATGTTACCTCTTATTCGAGTAACTCCTTTTGGTTTTCACCAAAGGGATTCCTTGAACTATTATATGCCCAAGGATAGTCTTATATAATGAGGGGATGGATTCGCAGGTGAAATTTGGGTTGATCTTGGTCGATCCAATGTGGATTTAGAGGTGTGAGTATGTGGGAGGAGAGGAGACCCTTTTATAGTGGGGGAGTGGCACGCTTTTAAATTTTGGGAAAGGGAATTCCACTCATGTTTTTTCCATGGAAAGTGGCTCCAATAATAGTAGAATTAAAGTAAAGTGGTAATATGGTATAAATATTTCCATCCAATGGATTTTGGTAAATTTTCTAGGTCATTTGGACCCTTACGTTTAAGGTTTAGTCTCCTATTAAACTTAATTTCACCTTAATTGTGGTAATTAATTTTCATTATTGTCAATAATATTTCTTTTAAAAACATAGATGAACATATTTTAAATTATTAAATATTATTATTATGAATATTTAATCCATTTAAACTAATTTTAAACATATATTTGGCCGAAATTAATTTAAATATAATCTCGTTGATGGGACGACAAAGCAGGTTTTTAAAGTAAAAACCTCTAAATGTTTGCTATGTTTTTACTATCAATTTAAAACTGAAATTGATTCTAATCAACTAAATTATATTAATTGATAAAAAAATATAATAAAAAATTTATATCATTATAAAATTTAGTTTAACCTTATGAATAAATAATATGAAAATTTATTTTTGAATTAAATTCCTATATTTTCACTATTTATTAAAAATAGAAACTTCTTAGAAAAATTCCAAACATGTAACACCCAAAGTATTTATAAATAAATTAATGAAACATTGATTCTCCACAAAAAACCACTTTTTTATAACCTATAAGATAAAAATAATTTTTCCACCTCTGTGTTTTGAATTTCAAAAAACTCACATACACGGTTACGTTCAGTAAGACATTTAGAGTCTGATAAGACAAACTTAATTTTTGGAAAATAGTATCATACCCTTATAAATAGTAATATAAATATTAATATGAACCATATGAATAGTAAATCCTATTATTATTTTAATTTATAAATTTTATAATACAATGAGATCTTGAATAATTTTTAATAGTGACATAAACGAATTGTAGTTTTAAAATTGATATTTTTAGAATAAATTATGATTTAATTTAGAAATTGCATTAATCATATTTAGAAAATTATTTTTATAAAATGGAGTTAATTTTAAAATTTCACACATCAATAAATGTTTAGATTTAATTTTTTGGATTTTTTTTAAATACTCGAATTTTTTAAGAATAGTAAAGTATGGTAATTTACCCTATATGTTCATTATCTATTAGATTTACTATTTATGACATCATGGATGATGTAAGAACACTTGTTTTATACTAAAATTCACATATTAATATTATTAGTCACATAAACATTACTATTGGTTGTATTTTGAAAAATATTTAAATAATTAGTAAATTAATGGGAAACCCATCTCCTCCACTATAATAGTCCCCCCCACTCCCTCTTCTATTAACTCTTATCAACCCTTGTTACTTGCCTAAATTCTGATAAAATATCATCCCTATCTCCTACCCCATTTCTATAAGCTCTTGTTATCATAAAAAGTAAAAAACCACTCCCCTAAATAGGCAATCAAGGAAGATTACTTCAAGAGGTAAATTCCTCTTTTCATTTGTTTTATTTCAAGTTCCTCTATTTTATTTTTTTTCCTCACATCCTTTAATCAAAATGTTGTGATGAATCAAGTACCTTATATGTACAAAGATTTATTTATGATAAAGTAATAATTCAACATCATCTCTAATTTCCCCTTATTTTATAATAGAAATGAAAAAACCATCTGATGTGTGTTAATTAATCACATTCAAGGACGACGGGTTTTCAATTTTTATTACCATAATCAATTATCTTCATGAAACCATTTGGATGGTTAAACCAAATTATAATATATGTATTATAGCTTATTTAAGGTTCTATATTTCTTTTTGACACATGATATTAATTTATAAATCAAAATGGGTATGTTGTGATCAAGTACTGCCAATTAACCCAAACAATTTCCATTAAGGTTTAATATAATGATTCATCTTCACTCCCAATAACCAAATGAATTTTATAACCATGTAATGTTAGAAAAATCACTAATAACATATTACTTCTATTCTGTACAACCATTCTCGTTATATATGTTTATCCGTACATGAATATAACTAAATCAATCATGAAAACCAAGGAAGAAAACACTCCCAAACAATGAAATTGAATCTCTTAACCCATCTAAACACCATTAATGAACCTAAATAAGGTTATAATAAATAAATTAAATTTATATTATGTTATTCAATCATTAATTTATTAGCCTAAATTTTATTATTCTGGTCATTAATATCTTGTGAGGAACACCTTTGGACTTAAGTAAAGGGTTTTCTACCCAAACCTCCATTTTCATTAGAGTTAATATTATTATCTACATAACTCAATTAAATTCTTATTTATTCATATGTACTCCTCATATATTCTGTGATAATGTTATATATATTTTAACCAACATGAATCCCACTTTCATTTATGCGGAGTTATATGTCAAAAATGATCTTTAAAAAATTCTTCCCGAAATACAAGCAAGATTCAATGGAATTTCTCAAATTCTTACCTATTTTCAAGGGAACCATATAATCTGTTTTTTGAATCCATTATATTTATAAAAAAATTATTTTATTATGAAACTAATATCTTACGTTACATATAGTTTTATACAAAGACTTTTCCAAAATAAATCTTCTTTTCAAAGTAAAAGAGTATTTATCTCAAGAATTGCTATATTATTTTATAAGAGTATCTTCACCTGTTTCAACACTCTTGTTGGTTATTATGTACTATTGGGATCAAAATTTTATTATATCATCTACCATATTTAATTTAATGTTTTATTTTTAGTTTTATTTTGGAATTTATATCTTAAACCCATTCACCCATTTTCTTTGAATGGTTAGTGTTTATGCTTAATGTTTGGAGAAAGTTATTGGAATTATATATGTTTGATTCAATATGAATGTATATGTTGTTAATTTTTATCCCCATTCATATGAGGAATTCATTTTACTTATTATGTTAATTGTGTGTCCTGATATATCCCCTCAAAGCATCAGTAGGTCTCATGAGACAAACTATGATCTTGGCATAAGGCCTTGAAAAATGATTATTTATGGTCTTGGAATAAGGCCTTGATGGTCTGGTTATGATGTCCATAATTATGTGTTTCCTCAATATGAAACTAGTAATTGAAGTTTCATGAGGTCATTCAACTAGTAAAATACCCATTATTAAGCTTTATTATGGAATTTTTTATTCATCTATTATTCCTGGCATAATGTGTTCAAGTTCATTTTTAATGGCTTGTGCTTTTTAGTTATTCACCATTCCTAATGTTTATGTTTATGATATATTATTCTGTTTTTCATACCCTTATTGATAATTTGAACTCACCCCTTTCTTATGTTTTATTTTTTTTATAGATATAAAGAGGTATATTATAAATGACAAGTAAAAATAATCTATGAGTTATTGATATTGTCAGAGTAGTTTCAAAATAGTTTTCTGTTTCAAGTTGTAATGTTGAACTTCTGTATGTATCTTGTTTCCAAAGCTATTAAACTACATAACCTTTTGGGATTCATATTCCTTGTATATATTCTAATTTTATAAAATAAGGCACCATCTCCAGGAAACATGGGTCGGTTCTATATATTTGGTATCAAAGAAAGTTTAGTATAAAACATCGAAACTAGATTTTGAAAATATAGATTAGGGAAAAAACAATAAGATATTATTTGAGAATAAACATACAAGAACATCCTGGAATTTCGGTAAGTAATAGATTGTGTGGATATTTCAAGAAAATACATCCCTATCTGGATACTACAATTGGACGTGGTTCTGGCACAGATGTACTTAAGAGTGAAAACTCTGATTAGGAGTTTTGGGCTTGACCTAGGGAATCCAAGTACATGACAACAAGACTTACCGCACACCTAGTTTGGCACTCCCAGGGGATATGGTTAGGATAATTCACATTTTATTTACAAGACACTATGATTTAAATGTAATTTTTTCCTCAAAGAAACCATGTTAATGATTATGATTTTTGTTATGTATAGAATTTCAATTTATGATATGTATATTTCTGCATTAGTAATATACATTATGATTCATAACCTAGTATAGTGTATGTCAATAGTTAAAAATTGAGCTTAGTGGAAGGAATGGAAACTACATGAACACGCATATCCCATGTAGGGATTTCCCCCCTGTTCACGATAATGATGTTGGATCTAGAGCTATAAATGGTGTGGAGAAACTTATAACTATACGAGGACAACATACTCAGGTTATGAACAATAACCTTACCTGTATAGAGAATGTTAATCCAAAACGTGAAGGAGTTATATTATATTTCTTTATGATATAATAGCCTCCATAATTTAGTGGGACTACAAACCCATTCATAGAAGATCATTGGATAATTTCATTAGTGAAGATACTTCTCACTTTATGATGTCATTAATGAGAGAATTTTGTTATGGCAGTTTATCAACTATCAGTGGATGTGGATAAGTGTTGGTCGTTGATCCAAAACAAAAATGAGGAGGAAGAAATAGAATAAATTGAATGGACTTATTTTAAGGAATTATTAATAGAAAAATAATTACCTCCTGAATAATGATCAAATATGGAAAGGTAGTTTTTGAATATGAGGTCAAAAGTCGATGATAATGTTTCAATGTATGAATCAAACTTCACAAGGTTAGTAAGACATGACATGGACTACAAACTTAAACCAAGGAGAAATATTAATCGATTCATTGATGGTTAAACTGAAGGGATATAGTCTACCTATGTTTCTCATCTTATGAATATATAGTTTCAAGTGCTATCAAGATGGAAATGGAATTCTCTAGGTTTTATGATTTTAAGGGAAATCAAGAGAAGAAGAGGGTTGTTTAAAACTCTATAAAAGGAAAAAATGAAATGGGGAATAAGGAAAGATTTGACCATCCACCCTATGATAATTGTGGAAGAGATACAGTGGTACATTCATGAAGGGTATGGGTGTTTTTTACAAGTATAGAGAAAGAGGCCACCTATCTCGATATTGTAAGGGGAAGTTGGTTGAGTTCGTATGTTAAGATGGAATTCTAAAATTTGGGAAGAGGCTATGATTTCCCTCTATACCCGATCTGTAAAGGGACATATTGGATGATGCCCATAGCTCAAATTTCTCTATACACCCTAATAGCACTAGAATGTATAGATATTTGAAATAACATTTCTGGTGGGACAACATGAAGTGAGAAATTAATGATTATGTATTAAGATGTTTAGTTTGTCAACAAGTGAAGGTCGAACAGAAACATCATATAAGAGTCTTGTAACCTATAACTATTCCTACATGGAAGTGGGATGACATAACCATGAATGTTTTCACTAGATTACCTATAACTCTAAGAAAGAATGATGTAATATGGGTAATTGGGGAGAAACTTATGAAATCTTCACATTACCTCGCTATAAGGGATGATTTTCCACAGGAGTGCCTAGAACGACTCTATATCAATGAAGTTTTGAGACTTCATAGAGAACCTATATTAATTATTTCTGATCGTGATCCACGATTAATATAAATTCCGGAAAAGTCTTCAGAAATATTTAGATATTGAGATTCTTTTGAGTACTACGTAGGACCCTCAAACTAATGGGCAATGAGAAAGGATAATCCCAACCTTATAGGACATGTTCAGATCATGTTTACTTGAATTTCAAGGTATATGGGATCAATATTTACCTTTAGTGGAGTTTTCCTACAACAATACACTACTATAAATTAATGTTATAGCCACGGTTTTATTAGTATGTGGATATAGCTTTCTAATTTCCATGGTTTAATTATGCCACTGTGGCTATACTGCTTCTATCAATTTTTCCCCTATTCTGTATCAGGCTCGTCTTCCCTCGATCTGTTACTCACCTCACACTTCTCCTCCCTGATGACTTCTCCTCCCCGATGACTTTTCCCTCCCCAACCTCTCCTCATCAAGGTGCCCTCCTCACCAACGACTCCCCCCCGACCTCTCCTCCCTGACCTCTCCTCACCATTGCGCCCTCCTCCTCAATGAACACTCTCCCCATGGCGCCCTCCTCCCCGATGAACTCTCTCACCACAGCGCCTACCTCCCCAACGACCTCTTTCACCATGGTGCCCTCCTCCCCGATGCTTCCAATCAATACAGCGCAGCCCTCCATGATATTTTATACCATATTGATTCATCAATGATCTGATTGTAAGGTTTTACTGTGATTTGAATTTCATGTGATGGTTATTTAGATCTCCCTTCCTCTTGAATATAGGTAATTTTGGGTTTGTAAAATCCATCTTTGAAGTATTTATATCTACCCACTCAAGGTCTAGATTCCTCTTGGGATGAATTAAAATAAGGATGTTAACCACAACATACAAGGTATGGTCATCATTCTATTTTTTCATACAATATTATCCATTCCTCAAGTTGAAATTTTATGATATTTCTACCATAATTGATAGAGTATATCAGTATTAACACAATGATAAATCATTCCCATTATATAAAATATTTTAGAACCATCACATGGAACACTTATATACTGAATCTGGTAAGAAGACAAGATCCAAAGCTGGCTCTAAATGCCAGAACTCTTAGAGAGGAAAAAAAAATTCTTTGAAGAATGGGAATAATTCATATATTACAAAAATAGGAAAGTCCCATCTGGAAGAGGCATGTGATGGAATGGTTAGTTTCAAGGAATATAATAATTTTTATGTGGAAAAATAGTTTCGGTAGAATGTTTGGAGAGAGAAATTCCTTCCTATTTTAAAAGGGAAAATACATTTTGGTAAAAGATCCCATGGTAGATAAGGTTGTGAATTGCGTTGAGTGTGAGAGAATAATCCTAAAATAGTTGAAAAGGAATTTGATTCCATTTAAACTATTTAAGACCTAAAGGTAGACTCCAATGTGAATGGTAAAGGGAAATTAGTGTTCCTTGATGAATCACCATCCTCATAAAAATGAAAAATATAGAAGGTACCCATACCCCATAAACATTAAATGATACTTACAAGTCTAAAGAGGTGTTGTAATTAGTGGGATACATGATACTTGGGATAATTATGCTCAAATAACATAAAAAAGAAGGAATCAGATTAAACATTAAGCTAAAAATTTCATATAGAAAGTGATATTTAAGGAATTTAAGGTATATTTTAGTATTAGTATTGAAGTTGTATGAATGGTATATTTTGTCTTAATATAATTGATAATGAATTTACTAGTTTGGGTGAAATCTGATGGTAGATGAAAAATATGATTTAATATGTTTTATCATGATGATTTATACATATAAAAAGTTGTTTTATGCAATGTAGAATGTGGAATGAATCCACTAAGTGAAGAGAATATAATGGGGCTATATTAGGGACATATTTGGATTATACATATCCATATTCTAGTATATTATATCAGTTATTTAATATTTTTGGTTATTAAATGCTATTAAAAGAAGAAGATACTCAATAAACAATGTCCCCAAAAATGAAAAACATTTAAAATAAACAATGTTGTAATCAAGAGGGAATTGGAGTTGAAATTACAAAAGATGTATAAGTGTTATATATAATTAAAGGAGTCTATGACATCCCAAATTACATTTAATATAAATAAAATTATCTCGTTGAATTTAACAAGTGGCATAACTAATGTCTAAAATGATATATCGTTCACACTTTTTTATTTAAATTTTTTTGTGCCAATAAGCTTAATGTGAATTTCGATAATAATATGAGTCTATAAATTGTAATATAAAGGATGATATGAATTTATTGGACATAGTATCTTACGTAGAAAACGATGTATGTGTTAGTTAAGACTCTTGTTTCCTACACTAAGATCTTCCTTAATACTAATAGTGCATTTTTTGAAAACTTATCTTTTAATTGTTTATTCTTCCTAGTATATTTCTTAATATATTGATGAAGATATTTTATAAAAATTTATTTTAATAGTTTTATTAGTAAATAACTTTTTATTTAAAAAATCAACAAGAAAATATTAATAATTCGTATAATTGGTATAATGAAATGATGCAAAAAATAGGTTAACATGGGGGGAATTTCAAGTAAAAATAGATATTTTCACATGGAATTTAGAAGTTAAGGAGGAGTAGAAGCACATATAATAATACAATTAATTTCATTCAGAATTAGGGGGAGAGGGAAAATGGAGTTGGATGCTAGGGGATATTTTCATCTAAATCTAATGGGGAGATAGATGAACCCCTGAGAGTTTGGAGTGGAATGGTTGACAATGTGTGATAATTGGGTTCTTTGTAATGTAAAAATTGAATTAGTTAATGATTATTGTAGTATTATTATGGATTCGTTAAATCTATAATATGGAAGATGACGTAGTTATTAATATTGTTGTTGAAGAAAAATATATGTGTGTAATGGTGATACCACAATTCTACTCATGATTTACACTGGAGTAATGAATACATGTTAAGATTAGGGTTTTTCATAAGGATGTTGATCAGATCTTGACTAGACCTTTTAACTCTCACCCCACTACCAATGAATTATCTAAAGTGGTGGACAATTCTTAGAGTGCTCATCCTCTTGAAAAGGATAAGTCATTCCCCCAACAAGCTTGAGAAACCCGCTGTCACATATGTCTCAGAATCCTTGTATGAAGAGGATAGGAATTCCCACTTTGATTCTAGTGAACCCATGCATGATGATTATGAGAATGATTGTATGATTGAGGAATAAAGTCAAGTGCAAGGAAAGGAAAAAAACAATTATTTATTCGGATGGATACATTACTCCGAGCTACAAAAAGACTCAGAGATGTAAATATAACTCTAACTTCCAGAGAACAATTGTCACTAGATCCTTAGGGGTCTCTCGGAAAGAAAAATTATGATTCCACCATAGACAATGGTTACTGAACATCCAATAGCATCACCTAATGAAGGAAACATAGACGATACTACAAATATTGAAGAGGAAGACCCCACGGTGTAGGATGAATATCAATATAAGGATGATGTGAGTGATGAATTAGAAGATTGGAAGGAAGAGAAAGATTAATTAGTTTTTATAAGATACATAGTTGGTGAAATATCTACAGATACTTACCTAAAAATCAGAAATAGTATGTTCATGAAGATGGTGGAATAATTCAAGTGACATCAAGATTTTAATTTCAAGGACATTCCATGGAAAGGACTTCTTTTCATCTTAAGAAGTCTTATGGACTCCTTGGTTTGATGCATGAGGTTGTAGCTCTGTTTCTCTTTGGGTGAGTACTTATAGTCTTTGTAGTTCCTTAGTCTAATTCTTATAGTGATTCTCCTGGTTCTCCAAATGCGAATAATGTTTGGATTTTCAGTTTTTTTGGTGATTGTCTCGTTAGTGTGTGCAATATTCCTAGGGTGGTAGTTGGAGGTTTCACTCTCTAAGGATTTTTTCCATAATCTAAATGTTGTGTTCCATTGGTTTTTTTAAAATATTGTTGTGATTTCTTGTTGACCATGTTTTTCCTTATACTTTTTTTGCCTTTTCCTCTATTGAAGATTGTGGTTTTTTGGAGGTCTTTTGAGGCTGTTTGTGATGTGTTTTAGGAGTTGTTATTTCTAGATCAGGGACTTGTCTATTCAGAAAAGGTTTTTAGAAAATTTTTTAATGTGGGGGAATTGGTGATTTCCTTTACTATGAACCTATATAGAGACAGATTTGATGAGGAATTGATGTTTTCTGAATTCCTTGCTGGTGATGTTGCATATCAGTTTGCTGTATTTTTCATTTGTCGCCCGTGTGTTTTTTGTTAATATTACACACCTAATGAAGTCTTAATCCACCATAGAATAATATTTAATCTTCCTCCATGAGCTTGTAGGTTCATATTTAACCGTGTACACTTAAAATATCTAAAAAAAGAATTGAAGATGTCTATATACCTTGATTAATTAATTATGATAACATGTATTGACCAATTGCCTTAGTGAAACAATTCTCGGGCTACGATTCCTTCTATATAACGTAATGACCTCAATAAAATGCATGAAATAGTTTAACCTAATGTTCTTCAATAATTTATTTAATATATGACTTCCACAATATCCAACCTCATACTAAAAAGGATTGGACTGAGTTAGAGGAATCATGAAATATAAAAAAACTCTCTTGGAGAAATCTGACACAAGCATGAAAAAATAGGAGATTTGGAGGAGGAAAACTAGTGATGAATCCTCAATAAAGAAACCTTCTAAGCAATCATGGGCTGACAAGATTGGAAATGAGGAACTGAACACTGAAGAGCAGGCCATTACTGGAGAAATTTTTTATATGGTCTTGCATTCTGTACAGCAGAAAGAACAAAAAGAGGGTGAGGATACACAAACTAATATAGATAGATAGAATTCAAAAATTTCTACTACAATAGTTCCTATCAATGGCTTCCAATCTAATACTGCCTCTGAAGCCATAGAACTCACTACACTGAACACCCAGCCTTCTACTGATGTTTTTAAGTCTACATCTAATGCATGTATTGAGGAGGGGACTTCAACACTGAAGGCCAATACTCAACGACCTGATACAACCAAGGCTGGTCATGTGCAGGAGGATAGTAACCATCGGGATAATTAGAATGAATATAAGATAATAATTAACACTGTTTATGGAACCGCCAACATAATTCCCAATCTGAAAGCTGAGTGTGGAACAGAGGTTTCAAAGCACCTGGACACTGCTATCCAGGACACCTATGTTGCGACTACTGACAGTCAGAAAAAGCATCAACTCTCCTCACCTTCACACAGTGATGATATACTGGACAAAGCAGCAGTTCAGAATCATGTTTTCAATTTTCAGATGGTAGATATTAACAAATCACAACACATGCAAGATTATGAAGAAGGTCTGGAACTACAGCAGACACATACAACCAAAAACCCCTACTATGGATGAATTCACCACTTAGAAATAGGGTGACCAATCTGGGGAATCTGATCACATAAATCTATAAACAGAATGGATAGTGGTACAGAAGTCAACTGAGAACAAACAAATTCACCAAGAAGAGGTCTCAACAGGTATGAAAAATAATCATAGCTCTCCTAACCCTTCAAGGACTTTGCAGGAAAAAAATGTAGTGACACCTAAAGAGAATTCTACCAAGCAATTAAGAAAATAAAAGCGCATAATGAATTCTAGAGGTAACAAAAAAAAGGGGCATATCCCCAAAAGTATGTATAAATTAATATTTTATATTGGAATTTTCAAGGTATTTCTAACCCTGACAACATCACAAATTTAGAAAATTCTCATTTTACTCATAAACCGATGCTTTTTTCTATCTCTAAACCTAAAGTCACTTTTACTTCTAGATTTAGTATTATTGACAAATATAGTTGTTCTTTTATATGAGAAACTTCCAATAATATCATTTGTGGTTCTTTGTGGGTCTTTGCACATATCTCTATAGATAAAATTCGTATTTTTAATGCTGATTCTCAGTCTTTGACATGTGAAATTAACTTGCATGATAATAATTTTTGTTTTACTTTTGTGTATGTCTGTAATAAATATCAAGATAGAAGAACATTGTGGTATAATATATCCTTCTTTAATAACATTCTTCCAGTGCCCTGGGTCATTATCGGTGATTTCAATGCAATCCTTGGAACTAGAGAAAAGATTGGGCCCTTGCACTCAAACACTTCCATTAAATATTTTAATCATTGTATTGATGATAATAACCATGTTGAGATTAATTTGGTTGGGGGTCAGTATACCTGGTATAGAAGGCAACATAAATGAATTTCAAAAAGTAAAATTGGCATAGCTTTCACAAACTTCAAATCTCTTGAAAACCGGAATACCATCTCTAGTGTTACTTTACCTAGGATTGATTCTGATCATCATCCAATTTTGGTGAGCCTCATGACTAGAGACAACAAACCTATTCTTCCTTTTAGATTCAATAATTCCTGGAACACTATAGAGGATTGTAATAAAATTTTAAAAGACACTTGGAATTCGATCAATTTGAATGATGCCTTTGTCTTTCCAGGGGGTGTCCAGGAGGGATGGGGGGCTATCCAGGGGGTCTTTCAGGGAGGGGGATTTGTCCAAGAAGGAGAGGGGGTGTCCAGGAGGGGGGTATATCTAGGAAGGAGAGGGGGTGTCCATGAGGGGGGACTATCCAGGGGAATGGGGGATGACCAGGGGGATGGGGGGCTATCCAGGTCATGTCCATGAGGGATGGGGGCTGTCCAGAGGGGGAGGAGCAGGGGGTATATCATGGGGGGTCTTTCCATGGGAGGTGGGGTCTGTTTGGGGTGTGTGAAGGGGGGGTCTGTCTAGGGAGGGGGTGGGTGGGTGGGGGTCTGTCCAGGAAGGAGGGGTTGTCTTCTTGAATATTTCCTTTGAAACATAATAATTTACAATGTCGTTTAAAATTTTTTAATGTTATCTAATGAGGAATATAGTTATTTGAATCTGATGATGTTTTTGATTCTTTTTAAGTACTTCAATGAGAATATCCAGCTTGAGTGAAAAATATAAGAGGGTGGTTGGCTCATTAAAAAGAAGAAAACTACATCACATCATTACAAGGGAGTAATTTATTTGTTTTTTACTTGTTTATAACAATTAATTCATGTTGCCACTTATTAAAACTCTTGAAATTATTGATTTTAGGATGTTATGCTTGTTATGTGTTTGTTCTTAAACTGTAGAATACGTTTTATGTTGTTTTTATTGAACTGAATCTGTTTGTGATGGTTATTGAAAATATTCTTACTTATGGTAAAACTTGCTGAGTGTTGGGGGGTGTTGTCCAGGAGGTGTGGGAGGGGGATGTCTATAATGGGGGGTTGTCCAAAAGGGAGGGGCGGTCCAAGGGTGTGTCCAGGGGGAGGGGGTTGTATGTGGGGGATGTCCATGGGGGTCTGTAGGGGGAAGGGGTGCTTTACAGGAGGGGGGAGGGGGTTGTCCAGGGGGGACGGGGGGTTGTCTAGGGGGTCTGTTAGAGAGGGGTGGGGGTTCTGTCCAGAAAGTAGAGGGATTTCAATTCCAAGCATCAATGTTTAGGGGAAATTTGGAACAGGAGTGCCCAGGTCGAGTCGACTCATCTTGCTCAATTAGTTCTCGCCATTGATAACCGGTTTTGAAATTTATTTGATATCTCTTGTTTCCTTGCGTTTTTCAAAACAAGAGTTGTGACATCTCTTCATAAATTAAGATTCTCTTTTTTAATTTTCAAGTTCATGGGTACTCTCCCACAATCACATCCCTAAGATACTTTATTACGGCGAAAAAAAACCATGATGGTTAGTTTAGCTAAACCTGATATGGAGTTTGGAAAATAGAGTGACATTAAATGGTCCTCCGTTGGATATTTCTATGCATCACAAAAATAAAGTGAGAATGACTCTGAGAATCTCTGTATTTTAAAGTATGACAGTATCAACCTGCATTCATGTACAGAAAATCAACAAGAATTCTTAATTGATATTGGTATCCAAGGAATTGTAATCTCCCTGTATTTTGTTTATTTCTCTAACTCTTACATGAAATAATAGATATTTTGGATAATCTTGAAGGGGTAATTTTTTAGTGTTCATATAGTTGGGTAATTCTAAGGGGTTTTTACACTATTCTAAGTCATGAGGAAAAAATTTGTCCACACATCAATATGATGGAAGATTCTGAATTTTCATCCTATTTTGATAAATATAGCATGGTTGAAGTAACAATTGTGGGTGGTTAATAAACCTGGTGTGGATACACCATCAATGTATTAAAAGCTAGAAAATTGGATAGATTTTTCTCATACTGATCTTGATTTTTGATTTGGGGTAAATCAAAATGGTTATTATAGTTTCTGTTCACCATGTTAAGATGGTATAATTTTTACATGAATCTATTCCATGTAATGTCTTGTTCTTGTAAGTTTATATTTTTGAATCAATATGTAGAGATTTAATTTTATTGTAATACATTTCAAGATTTTTATTATTCAATTATTCATAATTCTATGTTCTATTTAAAGAATATTACCTATGTTGAACTGTTGTTTTAAAAATTATAGGGGGGCTTCCGCATTACAGGGGGAGGTGGGGGAGGGGGGTTAGGGGATGGTTGTCGGGGAGGGGTGGTGCAGGGGGGTTAGGGGGCTGCTGTAGGGGGGTTAGTGGGGTTGCTGCAGGGGTTAGGAAAAGGGTTATGCCTGGAATAGGTTGCACGACTATAGGAGTGGGTGAGGAGGAAGTGGTCACTGGCCTGGGCTGGGCTGGGGCCTAGGAGGCTGAAATCGGGGTTTGGTGGCCAAAAACGTCATGGAGCCTACCGAGATAGGTTTAGTGTATGGATAGGCTCAAGACAAAGAGAGAGGTGATTTTAAAATTCCATCATAATAGAAAATCAACGTGAGATTCATAACTCGAATATATAAATGGATCAGGGTCAAGGTCCAACATAACTGTTCAACACTTTTTGATTTATTTTCAGAAATTTAAAGTCTATTTGACATCTTGGGTCACCCAATCCCTTAATGTGTGTTTTACAGATATTTATCGTTGGGAGAATGTTATCCAACCATATAACTAGAGTTGTATACTCTCATGTAGAAAATAATAATTTATCGATAGCTCATCTTAGCATTTCATTCTATTAATATAGAACTGTCCATTTATAGTGCACATATCATTATGTTCGCTTGTAGCTTAATAATATATCTTATATGAAATGGATTTGTAACCATTTTCATTTTCACCTTCAATTTGGGGTCCTAAGAACTACTTCTTCAACACAACTTGTGGAGGGTTAGCTGGTCTGAAAAGCCCAGGTGTTGCAGCTATATTCCAGTTCCTCCATCATTACAACAAATTTTACTGCAAAACATCATTCAAAGAGTATGATTGTTATTATCTTATATGTATGATTTATTAATGGTCGTTAGATATATTTCATAAAACATCTCAAGTACAATTTGGCAGGATGAAATAATTAAGCTTTTCAAGTTTTTGGAGAAAACTTTTGGTAATTCCTTTGATCTTTTGATCATTATGATTTGAATCTAGAATTTTCCTAAATGATAACGGAAATTAATGACATTTGATATATCCCATCAAACATGCCATGGAGAATTTGAAATCAAGCTGAAGTTTTATTGGATGAGCTCTTGTGCTTGATATAGTTAAGCAAGTGGAATTTGATGTGGCTAGAAATGGTGACCTTCAGGTTTTTTAAGTTCATTTAGTAAATCAAATTTTCATTACCAGGTACCTTGTTGGTGCAAACCTACATTATTAGTGTATGGGTCCTGAATTTCTAAAAGACTTTCTCCTGGAGGATAAGATAATGCAACCAATTTCTTGTATTCATTATGTATCCAACACTATTTTTTGTTGCTGGTGCTACATGAGGTTTTGAAATATTAAGAAGGTTTTATTTTCTTGTATGGGTACACGCCAATACCCCTCAAACATAAGTGTAAGTGGATAGATGTGAATGTATGAGTTGTAAATAGAATATTTTTATCATTTATGTTTTCTTATTTTTCATACTACTGGTTTGTTACTTGTAACATTTTTTTAGCATAATAAAATTGGTTCTTTTGGGAGGTGTTCTTTCCATGCACATAGGCCCTAAAGGGACCAAATAAAACTAAATATTTTGTTCCTATTTATTGTATTGTTTATTTTTTTTAATCAATTTATACTATTAATTCTTCAAGGAATTTCTTTGTAATATTAAATGGTTTGTACCTAGGGGACACATACTATGTTTTTCAACCCACAAAACACGGCATGTATACGTGTACAAACCCTGATTTTGCACCTGAATACACATGTTGTGTGTGCAAGGGGGTAGGGGTGTGCAGGAGGGTGAAAGGGATGTTTAAGGTGGTTGAAAGGGGGTCCAGTAGGGGGTCCAGCAGGGGGTGGAGGGGGTGTGTGTAAGGGGATAGGGCAGGTTGCAAGTTGGGATGTGCAGGGGGGTGCATGGGTGTGCAGGGGGAGTGTGCGAGGGGGGGATGATGTCCGGGGGGTGTCCAGTAATGGGTTCCAGTAGGGGGTAAAGGGGTGTGCATTGGGGGTGTCCAAGGGGACTGGGGGGATTCTGTCTAGGGGGTCTAGTATGGGTGGTAAGGGGGTGTGCATGGGGGTCGGGGGGTTCAAGGGATGTTGGGGGGCTGATGTCTAGGGGGAAAGGGGACCAGGGGTGGAAGGGATCTGCAGGTGTCCTGCTGCAGCAGCGGGCACAAGGGGTGTGTAGTGGGGGTGTGCAAGGGGATTGGGGGTGCAAGGGATGTGGGGGGGTGTCTTGGGGGTGAAAGGGGGGTCTAGCTGGGGGGGAAAGGGGTTCATATTTGGGTGTGCACGGGGACCAGGGGGTGCAAGGGATGTGGGGGGGGGGGGGGCTGTTGTCCGGGGGGGCTTCTCTTCAGGGGGTGTCCAGTAGGGTTGGTACAAGGGGGTCCAGCAGGGGGCAAGGGGTGTGCAGTGGGGGTCAGGGGTCCAAGGGGTGTGTGGTGTCAAGGGATGTGTAGGGGGTGTCCAGTAGGGGTGGTGCAAGGGGGTCCACCAGGGGTAAAGGGGGTTCTGTCCTAGGGTGAAAGGGGGTTCTGTAGGGGTGCAAGGGGGGTCTTTCCAGGGGTGCAGGGGATGTCTTTTTTTGGGTGAAGGGGGAGGCAGGGAGTTCTATCCATGGGTGAAAGGGGGGTCCCTCCAGGCCTAGAATGGGGTTCTGTAGGGGTGCAAGTGGGGTCTATCTAGGGGTGCACAGGGGGTGTGTCTAGGGGTGCACGGGAAGGGGGTGTGCAAGGGGGATCTATAGTGGTGCAAGAGGGGTCTGTCCTGGGGTGCATGGGGTATGTCCAGGGGTTCAAGGGGGTCTGTCCCGGGGGGGGGGGGGGTTGGATTTTTTTATGAAATGGGCAGGGATATAGCCACGGTTTAAAATCATGGCTAAATCCATATAGCAATGGTTCGTTGAACCATGGATAATATTGGCATGGATAAAGGGGGACCCTATTGCCATGGTTTCAAACCATGGATTTAGGGATATATCCACGATTGAAAAATGTGGCCATAGGGAAAACCCTATAGCCATGCCAATTCATGAAACGGTTCATTGAACCATGGTTATAACCTATAGCCATGGTTTCAAACTGTGGCTATAGCCCAAATTTCTAGTATATATATTTTCCATTCAAGTATTCAAATGGCACCATATGAAGCATTGAATATAAAGAGATGGCGTGCACCAACTTTTTGGGATGAAGATGGAGAAAGGAAACTTGTGGGTCCAGAACTTGTGGAGGAAACGAAAGTAAAGGTAAAGACTATTCATGTCCATATCAATGAATCTAGAAGGAGAAAAAAAGATATATTGATAATCTGAGGAAGGATTTGGAATTTCAAGTGGGAGATCATGTTTTCTTAAAAGTATCTCCATGGAAGGGTGTTATGAGATTTCGGAAGAAAGGGAATTTCAGCCCTTGGTACATAGGTCCTTTTGAATTTTTGGGGAGAAGTTGAGCTGTTGGATATCATTTGGCTATGATGCCTTGCCTGTCTAAATTACACAATGTGTTCCATGTCTCATTGTTAAGAAAGTGTAAGCAAGACCCAATGTATGTCCTCACTTCGGAAGGTATAAAATTGGAACTTGGCCTATCTTATTGTGAAGAACCTATACGGATTCTGGATACTAATGAAAAACTATTAAGGAATCAGATGACTCAACTAGTAAAGATTATTTGGAAAATTCATAAAATCGGAGAGGTAACATGGGAGCCTAAGGAGCTTATGATGAAAAACTACCCAAATCTTTTTGTGAGGTAACATTATGGTAATTTTAAGGATGAAGTTTTTATAAAGAGGGGATAAGGTAACACCCCAACGATTTATAAATAAATTCATGAAATACGGAGTCTCTAAAAAAACCACTTTGTTATAACCTAGCCAATAAACATAGTATTTCCACCTCTGTGTTTTGAATTTTAAAAAACTAACAAACACGGTTGCGTTCAGTAAGATATTTAGAGTCTGATACGACAAACTTAATTTATTGTGAATAGAAACATAACCATATGAATAGTAATATGACCCTTATGAATAGTAAATCATATTATTATTTTATTTTATTAAGGTTATAAGATAATGAGATCTTCATTAATTTTTCAAAGTGATAAAAATGAATTGATGTTTTAAAATTGTAATTTTTCAAATTATTTACAATTTTAATTTAAAATTAAATTAATCGTATTTATAAAATTTTTTTCAAAATTTTTTTTTCCTTTTTAAATTTCACATGTCAAAAAATGTTTAGGGTAAATTTTTTGGATTTTTCTAAAATACTCGAATTTTTTATGAATAGTAAAATAAGGTAATTTACTATATATATACATTATTAGTTAAATTCATTATTCCTAGAATCATGGATTATGTATGAACAAATGGATCGAACTCACATGAAAATATTTCTATTATTAGTCACCATAATCAATACTATTTGTTGTATTTGGAAAAATAATAAAATAATGAGAAAAATAATGGGAATACCCTCCTCTCCTCAACTATACCCCCCCCCCCCCCCACACACACAAACGCTATTCTCTTAAATCCTATAAAGACTTATTATTTGTCTAAATTATACTCAAATATCATCCCAAGATCTTCCCACGTGACCAGAAACCCTTGGTCTCATAAAAAGTCCAAAACCTCTCCCCTAAAGAGGCACTCATAGAAAATTACTTTAAGAGGTAAATTCCTCTTTTCATTTGTTTTATTTCATGTTTCATTATCTTCTTTTTATTTCATCAAATCCTTTCATAAAAATGTTTTGATGACTCCAATACCTTACATGTACTATAATTTTTTTATGATAAATGGATGATTCTTCATCACTTCTTCTTTCCCCAACTTTTATACTAGAAATGAAAACACTATCTGAGATGTGTTAATTTATCACATTGAAGGATGAAAAGTTTTCAATTTCTATTACCATCTTATGTTCTTGTCATGAAACCATATTAATGGTCGAACGAGACTATAATATATGTATTGTAACTTATTTAAGGTTATAGAATCATTTTTTACACATTATATGAATATATAAATCAAAATGAGTTCGTTGTGATCAAGAACTGCCAATTAAACCAAATAATTTCCATTCAGGTTTTATATAATGATTCATCCTCATTCATAATTACCAAAAAAATTATAACCATGTAAAATTATGGTTGTTCAATAATAAAATACAAATTCTATTCTGGAAAACCATTCTCATTCAACATTTTTATCCATACATGAATATAAGTAAATCAATCATCAAAACCAAGGAAAAAACACTCCCAAACAATGAAATTGAATCTCTTAACGCATCCAAAGTCCATGAGTGAAACTAAATAAGGTTATAATAAATCATTTTAATGTATATGAGGTTATAGACTCATAAATTTATGAATCTAACTTTGATTATTTGGGTCATTAATATCAAGTGAGGAACACCTTCAAACTTAAGGTAAGGGTTTTCTACCAGAACCTCCATTTTCATTCAGCTTACTCTTATTGTCTACTTAACTCAATTAATTTATTATTTATTATTTTCTACTTATAATATATTCTATGATAATTTTATTTATATGTGAACCAACCTGAATCCTATATTCATTTATGGGGAGTTATATGTTTTAAAAGGATCTTTCAAAAATTCTTCCCGAAATACAAGCTAGATTCTAGGGAATTTCTCAAATTCTTAACTATTTTCAAGGGTACTCTATAATATGTTTATAGAAAACATTATATTTATAAAAATAATAATTTTATAATGAAAATATTATCTTACATAACTTCTGGTTTTATAAAATGACTTTTCCAAAATGACTCTTCTTTTCAAAGTAAAAGAGTTTTTATCTCAAGAATTACTCAATCATGTTATAAGAGTATCTTCACCTGTTTCAACACTCTTGTTGATTATTAAGTATTATTGGGACTAATATTTTATGATATCACCTACCGTATTTAATTTAATATTTTTTTGTTAATTTGAATGTGGATGTGCTATCTTAAAACATTTCACCAATTTACTCTGAATGGTTAGTGTTTATGCTTAATGTTTGGGGAATGTTGTTGAAATTTTATATGTTAGATTAAATATGAATGTATAAGTTATTTATATTTATCTTAATTAATATGAGGAATTAATTTGACTTGGTAAGTTATGGGTGGGGCCCGCTATACCCCCTCAATGCATCGGTAGGTCTCATGAAACAAAGTACAGTTTTGGCATAAGGCCATGAAAAAATGATTATTTATGGTCTTGGCACAATGCCTTGACACTATGGTTATGATGTTTTTCATTATGCATTCCCTCAATATGAAACTAGTAATTTAATGTTCATAGGGTTATTTTACTAGTATAATACCCATGATTAAGCTTTATTATGGATTTTTTTATTCAGATCTTATTCCTGCCATAATGTGCTCAAGTTTATTTTTAATGACATGTTTTTTAGTTATTTTCCATGCGCAATATTTATGTTTATGATATATTCTACAGTATTTCTAACCCACAATAAGCATTTGAGCTCAGCCCTTTCTTATGTTTCATTTTTCTGGTACATTAAGAGGTATATTATGAATGACATGAAAATATAAACTATGAGTTTTGGATGTGGTCAAGGGAGTTTATAAATTTATTTCTTTTTCAAGTTTTAATATTTAACTTATGTATGTATCTTGTTTCCAAAGCTACTAAACTAATCGGTCCTTCCAGATTCATATTCCTTATTTATATTCCAATTTTATAAAATAAGGCATTAGCTCTGGGAAACTAGGCTCGAGTCCTTTCAAAAAATTTACCCTAAACTATTTTTTTTGTTTCTCCTTCAAATATTAAATTAATTTTGACATATATAATCCATAAAATTTCAAAACAATTGATGTAAAATAGGTTCTATATTAAAAGGTGGTTAAATTTACATAATAAAAATATATTTTTTATGCACAAAATAGGGTTTGTTTTTATCTTTAGCCTATAATATCTATTGGATGAATATCCAAAAAATATTGAATATAATACATATATATATATCACATTAAAATCCTTTAATAATTCTATTTAAAATAATTTATTAGGGTAAAACAGCATTGTGGGAATAAAATTAATATTATTTTACTTTACATTCAATCGACTTTTATATTAATTTCTAATTAATTTTAACAGATGAATTAGTTTTATATTTTTGTAAACCATAGATTTTCATAGTTTAGTTATCCCTTTACATAAATTATAATTTAATAACTAGTATATATTAAATAATATTTTAATAATGTTTCATTATTCAATAAAAATTTGTCTATTTTGTTACACATGTCATTGAGGAAAGTCATTGGTGTGTGTAAGGAAAGTAACCTCGATGTTCCATGTAGAGAATGCTAACTTTTTGTTGCATGTAGTGCAAAGTTGACTTGGTATTACATATAAATTAATCCAAACATAGTTCTTTAATATTAAATAATTTATTTTCAGTGCCTTATGAAATAAAAAAAAAAGAATAAATTAATTGGTGAAAAATGACCAAATAACAGGTTTTAAAATGATGTCTAACTATCAGGTGTTTGGGGATCATAAAAATTAAGTCTTATTCTCATGAAGTCACACTTGGAGATCTATGTTAGTTGAGATCATGAAGAAAGACATTCCAATCAGAACACCACATGTTTCAAGTGTCATTGGATATTTCTATCGATGAACCTATTTATTGGTCTCCTTATGTGAGACAATTATAAATGTGTTACATTTGATCATGTACATTGATCGAAATAAAAAACAATGTTAATGAAGTCATGGTGAGTTAGCTTGTGTTGGTTTCATCATTGGTGGTATGGAATTGGTTGAATAGTCAAGAGAAAATTTATCGCTTCCAGGTTGAGGAAGTAACATCTCGGGATTGGTTGATTATGATGGAATTACATTCATAAATGCATAGAAAATGTAGTTTGAGGTAAGTTTTTATAGTGTGATCAGCAAAAAATAAATCAAGAAAGGATGATGACATAAGTGTGGATCTTGATTTATGATATATCAGAAAATAAAGAGATTATATTACACAGTGTGTGTTCATAGGTTGGTTGTTGTCTCTATGATTATTCCTTATATCGATATGGGCCTGGTTGGGTTTCTAGACTCCATTCTTAGTCTTTAAATATTATTTAATTCTATCAAGATAAGGACCTAGAGGGTCACACGGAATAGGGTATTCAAAAATCTACCCTATTATGGTGAATAGATAAATAGAACATAGTAGGCCCCACCATGGTTTTTGAGTGTTATCGAAGTATTAAGGATCACCAAAGAATAAATAAATTAATTATTATTTGATTATATAAAAATTGGGAATAATTTATTTATTAAAATTATTCATAACATATTTAGTGAATATAAGAAAAATATCTTATGAATAAATACTATTTTTATATTTTAGGATCATTAAACATTAGTTGAAATTATGAGTAGAGTTAAATTACTCTTGTTTATCATTTAATACAATTAATATATATTATAGGTAATTGATAAAATATAAATAATACTTATTATGTATTTTAGTTCATCGTATTTATTTATTTATTGCTTGTTCAGTGAGCGTTAAATTTCAGGGGGTCAGGAACCCTTTATTGGGTATTTTCTCCACCCACTAAATAAGAAAAAGGATAGGCACATTACATGGGTTGTTCATTAATTAGGGATTATATCCTCTCTCACCTCCCACTTTCTAGAGAGAAATAGTCTCTCTTGGAGCGATCGATCCAAGACGCCTTCGATAGATCTAAGACACGAGATCGAGGTGATTGATACAATGTTAAAGGATTCGACAGAGTTCTATTATAACATCCATATTTCAAATAACGGAGAGTGTGTGGAATCTTGAAGCATGTGTGGGTGATCTAGAGTTTTTCATCATTATATCCTTTGTGAAATGATCTCCATTGACTTTCTTGTGAAAAAATCCAACAAGGTATCATTATAGTGTTTTTTGGTTGATTGTGATTTTTGACAAAGTAGGTTTCCATGGTCAGTTGTGGAGTTCCAGAGATATTTCTGACAAGTTATGTTTACAAAGATCCAAAAAAAAGGAATTTATTGCATATATGTGGTATATAAAATTGTTTTTACAGGGTGGAATCATTTCTTAGTGTTTTCAAAAAATTTGTGGTCAAACATTTGGAGGTTGGATCAATCATCATGAAATTTGGAATTCCATATATTCCTCATAAAATATTGTAAATGGAAGTGTTTCATCAAGACTAGTTTTATCAATGGTTTGTATCATCCAGAATGAGCATCAAAAAAGTGTGATGGATTGGCAGTAATCCTTGTGACTTTGGGGAGCTTAACGAATGAGAAATTCCCTTGGTGCTTTTCAAAAATAAGGAGTATCACAAATGAGAAGGTGAAGCTTTACTAAAAGGTGTTAACATAGATTAAATATTATAGAATAGGATGTAACACCTATAAATATAACAATACCCCTACTAGAAAATTGAGTAAGACTTAAATAATTTTCTAAGGCTCCAGATTCATGAAGGTGATTTTAAAAGTTTGTTCTTGAAAAAATGTTTTTGAAGAAATGATGTTTGAGAAGGTTGTGAAATTTGACTGAAGGTGTTGATGTTTTCAAATGCTATATAAGCTAAGTGAAAGTTTTGAGATTTGTTAATGTTTTGAACTTCATGAAGGTTATGTGTGCATCCTAAAAGGTAGGATATTCTTGAAGGCCAAGTGATCATTGTGAAAGGAAGGTTCTTTGTGAAGGATGAGTGAGATTCACAAAAGTGGTGAACTTCATGAAGGCTAGGTGAGATTCGTGAAATTAAGGTGATTCACAAAGGTTGTTTGAGATTAATGAAAGTGGTGATATTTTTAATGGAATTGAGCATCATGAATGTGTACATAAAGGATCTTCTAGTAAATCTATTGAAAAGTGATATTCATGAAGTGGATGAATGTGGGACTTCAACAGAGAATATACCTATATTTGAGGATTCAATCATAGTTAATAATTAAGGGAACTACGTGTCCACACATTGTTTGTGAATCCATTCCAGAGTAGTGAGAAAAGTAATAGTAAGATGGTGATCCTTTCCACCAGCAGTGAGCCACTAAAGGAGAGTTAGGGAGTGACCCTTGGGAATAAAGTGATCTATACCTGAACCTTGTAAAAGAAGTGATTCTAGTCATAAAAGTGATCTATCTAGAACACTGAATTATATGTGAGCTATGGTAAATTTAGTACATCAGCACGTTTTTATTATACACTCCTTGGATGTAACCCAATGAGGGTGAACCTTGTAAATATATGTGTGTTCATGTTCTTTCTTTTCAAATTTACTTTCTACGAATAATAATATAATAAAGTTGGAAATGTAAAAGAAATATAAACACTAAGTGGATAAAAAACATCAACCTTATTATAAAGAGTTCAAGTTTTAGTGGGGTAGGATGAATTTTGAAAAGAATATCCATAATCTAATTCACCCCCATCTCAGTGTATCTAGGCCCATTTCTGACCTAACATACTTTCTGATGTCAAACACATTTCCCAATAAATAAATGTAATAATTGGTTTATATTTATGTTCATATTAAATTGAAGATAGATTCTAAGAGTTATATTGGGTCTCAGATCACCATAGATGATAATTTTTGTCCCTCTAGTGATAAAAATTTTAAAATATTCAGCCAATAGGATTCCATTGTGCACCGGGATACCAACAAATGGTATAGAAAGGATTGCATGAATTTTTATTCCAATAAACAATTAATTTGTGTTAAATTATGTTTAGGGTTTAATTTTTGTCTCAATGAATATAATTTTCCTTTAATCCATGTTCGGATGACCATGTTATAGTCACCCAAAATACAATACATGAATTGAAACAATGAGTTTTATGGTATTAAAATTTGCATATATTACATATATTTGAATTTGCAGGCGAGTTGTATAATCAGTGATAGTTTTTTGTGAAATTTGTTTTCTGGTAGGAACTCAGGTGTCCAAAACAGTATTTTCCAACCGGATTTCATTCAATGGTTTTATGGAAATTGTAATATTATAATAATTATAATTATTTTCATAAAATTATAATTCAATTGCCTTGATAAATTATAGAAGCAAAATATAATGGTGGTTGGAGGGGTGGTGGATGAAATTTAATAAATTCAAAACAAAAATAAAAGAGGTGTGGGATTTATTTTTCAACACTAAAAAACAAAGTTAAAAATGGATAATATCTTGAAATTTTAAAATTAGGTTGTATTGAACTATAAAATAAACGAAAAAAGGATAGGGACCCCCCCCCCCCACACACACACCATCACCCTTCTCCACACTTGAAGCTCCTTTTCTACCTCCATTGAGCAGTCGAGGCCACCCCATACTAGATTGTCACATCCCCCTAAAGTGAGATGCATGCCACGTCATCCATCAATGATCCCATGTGTCACCACCAACCAACCAAAGATCAGTTGTCAACCATTGTGCTACCCTCATCCATTCAAATCACCATCAGCCCATGTCATGGGATACGCCTCATGCATGAGCTAACTTCCTTCCCATTTGTTTTTCTGGTTCTTTTCTACATGAACTACCATGCAGTTTGTCAGGGAATGTATGCCCTACAAGAAATGATTCTGGGCGGGCCCAAATATCCCATAATATCCCTAAAAACCTTTTTACGGCCTGAAACGAGCCTGCCTGAGGTTAGTCTGACCTGCAATGGGACTGGGTAGGAATTCAAGGCTCGGGTTAATTTTACTTAATCAAAATTAATTAATTTAATTACATTAATATTAGTATTACATTAGAATATTTCAATAATTATTTTTTGGATGAAAATACTTATATTTTAATAACAAGAAAAATTTACTTAATTTTGGTATTAAATTAATTTAATTAATAGATTTAATTTTTTGAATTAAAATTAATTTTATAGTAGGTCAAATAAAATAAAATTATTTGAATTTAAATAATTCATTTAATTTTATTAATTCCATCATACTTAAATTAAATCTATTTAATTTTTATCAGTATTTAATTTTTCTCATTGACTAGTCTTGATTATTGACCAACCTGTGTATGTCTAGTTTATTTTATTAAATTATTTCCATGTCTGTGATTAATTTAATTAAATAATATGCTCTATGCGTTGTCATTTTTTCTCATTTAATATATATAAGGGTCTACATACCCAGATAAATTTTAGTTATATGTATTTTGTACTTCTGATATCCTCTCGTCATGTGATAATTTTTTGTACTATAATGATGATTTTGTAATACATAAACAATGCCATGTCAAGGAAAAATCAAAATGAGAAGTGGACACTCGATGAGGATGATCTACATCATTGGTCAAGCTATGAATCAGGTATAATACCCCTAGGTTGTCTTTTATCCATTAAGCTTAAATGGATTGGCCAATTTTAAATGCTGAAGACTAGTCGGGTATTTTTTTTTATTTTTTGATTTTTTTATTATTTTATGCATTTCTACGACATAAAAAAAACACATTAAATAATAAATAGTAAAATGTATAAATATGTGATGAATTTTTTTCTATTATTGTTCAGTTGTGATCATGACAAGATATAATGAAAATATTAATATAATTAGATTACATACCTTGAAAATTATTTAAACCCCGCATAGAAATAGTAAATCTTTATCCCCTTCCATAATTTGAATGGAAAAATAGAGTGTCCGGGGTGCTCATAAGGAAAAGTTAGGAGATCCTCTTATTACAAAAAAGTTATTATGAGAGTGATGGGTTGAATTAACTAATGTTTTCTGCAAAGAAGTATCAAAATATAGATTACTGAAACATTATAGGAAAGTATTGAGTAGATAAATTTTTTATTTTATGAGTTTGTACTTCACTCTAAAAATTAAGGAGTCGTGAGTTAATCTAGTTTTCCAGTAAAATGACTACCTTGAACTCTCTACGTAATGGTGTGTCTATGGGTTGTATACTTTTATGATAGGTTCAAGGATCCTTGTAACTATAATACTCAAGTGACATAGTATTTCGATTCTAGTATAAAGGTTTCCAAGAATGTTAGGTCCAAATGTTGCCTAGATACCTCATAGTGGTGAATTGGGGTATGGAAACTGTTTTTGAAATTCTTCTCACCCAATTAGATATTTAACAATTTATTATAAGTGTCACTTTTTTCTATTTATTATTTATATTTCTCTTTTCCTTTCCAACTTTAACTGATGATCATGCATAGAAAGAAAAGAATGAAACAAAAGAAAAGTATGCAGCTATTTTTACATGGTTCACCCTCACTAAGCTACGCCTAAGGAGCATACAATGACAATGTGATGATGTACCAAACCCACTAAGGGTCAATTCCAAATAAAAATGTTCATGCTAGATCACTTCTATGCCCAGTCTCACTGCCTTTACAAGAATTTTGGTCAACTCACTACCTTCACAGGGGTCACTCCCTAAATATTTTTCTTTGGCTCACTATCAGTTGAAAGGATCAACTTCTTTCTCTTACTTTTCTCAATGCTCTGGGAAGCATCCACACATTTTTTATGGACATGTAGTTCCCACATAGTTTATTGAAATGTAGGTCCCTTCATTGTCACTGATGAATGCATCCTCAATTGTTTGTAGATTCTCTGTTGAATCTATTTCTGGGTTCCTCCTTCACTTCTATGAAAACTCTTGGCTGAAACACTTACACTTTCCATAAAACTAGAACATACATCACTTTACTATAGAAATATAAATTAACTCTTATTTGGAAAGATCTTTATGTGATTCTAAGATTTCCTTTCACTAATTTTAATGTAACAATTAATAACCTCCATATGTGAGTATTGTTGAATGGTGTTGACCCACTGTCTTCTTCTTCTCCTTCAAAATTGACATATTAAAATGATACAATTCATAGGGAAATGTAGGTTTGTATCCCCATGAACAAAACTCTAGTGTGATACCTATGTGCAAGACCCCAGTTCATAATCCCTTGCACAAGATCATGGTGAATAACATTGCGTGATATTTTGGCCTAAGACCCTCGCGCGAGTCCTTTACACATATCCCTTCCATGAGTCCCTTTCACAAGTCTACTTTCTGCAAGTTTGTTTTCTGTTATTTCTTTATGTGAGTCTATTTTACAAATATTATTTACGTGAGTCTTCTCTTCCTCTTTGTGAAAGAACTTGTTCAGATCGTGCGCAACACCCTGGTGTGAGTACTCTTTGTGGGAGACGTTTTTCAGATCTATCAAAACACTTACATGATTTCAATCACATATAATCTTTCATTATACCTCTCTGTGAGTATCTTTAATAAGTTCTATCCCTTATACTTCTTCCCAGATGATTCTTCATATCAATATTTTAAGAATATCATTGTCAATGTTTAAGGATAGGTAATGACTTATTTATACGCCCAAACCCACCTCCATAACTCCACAAATCACTCCACCAATCATAGACAACCGTCTAACTAATCAGAATCACACACTCCGTGAGAACTATATGCAAGATCTGCTCGTTCTTTATGCAAGACCCTGGAGCGAGCACTCTTTCAACATTCGCGCTCTGAAACCTCCTAGCGTGATCCCTTGGTATATATTCATTTATTGTGAGAGTCTTTAGTAACCATTAACCCTTGTTCTTTCCATGATTCACTAGTCCGCATTTGTTCTTTGTGCGAGCCATATTTTACCTTTTCACAAGATTTGGGCGAAAGTACCAAAGAAAATCAGGATCATTGTGTGAGATCTCATCCTGATATCCTAGGACAATCATTAGTGTTGTGTGAGATCTCATCATGAGAATTAAATAAAATCATGAATTTTTTAATATATCATCACGATACCATGATTCAATCTTTCAATTTTTAGTTTTTTTGACTTCTAATTCATTTCGTGACTCATTGTGAGTTCCAAATACAAATGTGAGTGTCATGAGTGATCACATCTTGAAATCTGTTTTGACATTCATGTTCTATGAGTTCATTTCAGCATACATGCCCTTGATTCCTTCTTTGAAAACCATTCGTTGTCAACAACCTCAAACCTTGTCAAAAAACACATTCAACAAAAAAGAACCATTGTCAAGGACATTTTTCCTAACAATTTCTCCCTTTGGGTTTTTTAAAACTATTAACATGTAGATACAACATTAATTTTTTTCTACCTTCTACTAGAACATTCTCTTCTTATGATTCCCATAGAAATTATATATTTACTCGACACACTCTCTAAGCCAACACGAGCCATTCTTGGTATGAGAAAAATGAGTTGCATGAAAATTTCGTCAATAAATAACATAATTCCAAAACCACTCATCTAATTTCATCATCAAACTCATCTACAATGATATATAACCATGGATAGATCACCTTTATCATTGTATGTTTAAAACTCCCCTACTTCGCTACTCCCCCAATCGGATTCTCTCATATCTTGATTAATGCATTTTCTCCCTTTTAAATCGCAATGTATACCCCTTTGTAAATAAATCCAAATGTAACTTCATTGTGCTCTACAACAGGGTAATGAATAAAGATAAAAATATTAGGGAAAACACATTATATATCAGGGATAGGGGGTCTCATATCCACACGTTTTCATGTTTAGGGAGTCGATTAAACTCCAAGATCCAGTCAATTCCATTTAAATGATTCTTTGGTAAGGCATTTTCAGAATGTTTGCAACTTGTAGTTCTATAGTCACATACTCCAATTTCAAACCCCCTTTCTCTACCATCTCCCTAATCAAATTATATTTGATTTTCAATTTTCTTTGTCCTCGAATAATGGTGAATATTTTTACTCATATTTATAGCACTTGAACTATTGGAATGGATTCTGATCATAGACATCAATTCAACTTCCATATCATCGAGATACCTCTTCATACAAAATTAATACATGCACATTTGAGTGGGAACAATGTATTCAACATATGTAGTGCTTAGAAAAATGATATATTTTTTCTTTCATATCCAATAAATACACAATCTACCAAGGTATAATGCACTACTTGATGTAGATTTTCTACCATATGATGATCTAGAATAATTTGGATATGTGTATCCCTATACCTCTTTCTGATATTTTTCATTGTACAGAAAACCTAAATCCATTGTTCACTTGATATAAAAAGTATTCTTTTTACTACAATAATGTAGGTTTATTTGGGATTTATTTGATATTTTACTTCTTAGAATGTGGTAAAAGTAATATCATGTCTTGTAATTGTCAAGTTTAATATGATTCCAATGATTTTCCTATATTCAGTGACATTTACTATATTTCCATCATCATCCAGGGAAACTTTCATCTGAATAGCCATCAAATTCCTTATTTTATTCAAATTACACATTATAAATCTTCTCAAAACCTTCTTTCCATGTTTTGATTAAGAAATTAATGGTCCATTATTTCCTTGTGTGACCTTTAATCCAAGTAAATAATGTCATTTCACCAGTCATTATCATTTCTAATTCACTCTTCATGAATTTTGTGAACTGATAACACTAAGCTTCAACCCATATAGTTCTTTATTCAGTAGAGAAACTATATTATCATATTTATGAGTAAAAAACTATATGGATAGTCAATATAAACTTCTTCCAAAACCCAATTAAAAAATACTAACTTGATGACCATCTAGAAGAATTTGATCCTTTTTTCAATATAATGGACATGAATAATTTTATTGACTCTAGCCTCACAACTGGTGAAATGTTTCTTCAACATCAACACCATCCATATGAATGTACCCTTTTCACACTAGTTAGGATTTATTTAGAATCAATGTTCCATATTTATTCATCTTGATGCGGAAGACCCATTTGGTCCTAAATACATTCTTATTGGTTATCCTCAAATCAATCTCCATGAAAATCCCTAGTATTGAACTGATATAAATTATTAATACTGGTTTTTATACTTATTTCTGATATTGAATTCCTCTTCAGAAAGGGTAGACCACTTGTTGGAAACAATTTTAAACTTCCCTTTTAGCTTCTTAATATCCTAAAAATTGTCAGCGGATACCATATTGTTATAACAATGGAGATAATCATGAAATACATGAATGTTTTTGGTTCACCCCCAATCTAACTTCTTAACGTTAGACAATATAATCATTCATCCATCTTATACCATTGAGATCTTTCATATGATTAAAAGATATAACACTCCCCCAATTATATGTGACTCTTCTTGTTGTTAGGCCGATAGTTTCGACCCAAAAACATTCTTCTTCACTAACATCATTTATTCACAAGTGGCACTTTTTTATAATCCATTGACCAAACTGCTAAGCCTACTAAGTAAAATCTCGATGTAGGAAACAATAGATAAATTTAATAACACCATCATTATCCATTGTTCTCAATTACATACATACATATCTAGCAACCGTAAACAATTAACTCTTTTCAAATAATTATTACAGATTTATTCTTCAACTCTGGTAATTGATTTAAATCAGTTGACATTCTAGAGCATGTCAATTCACCACATTGCATCTTTTTATGCCAATTCCCCTTGGATTTTATCTCCCCTTGAACCTAACACACATGATCATTGTTTAATAGAATTAATACACCTATGGAGAGGAGAACCTCTAGAATCCTCAAAGATAGTATTGGGGTTGATCATGATGGATCAACACTTTGATAGTTTATTGAAAAGAACTATATTGTTTTTTTGTTCTTGTTCTAACTACCCAACCAACTTCAATAATTCTGGATATTTGACTAGACATTCTATACCCACATGTTAAGTCTTATTTTAATATTTATATTTTTTAGGCTTTGAATTTTTCACAATTTTGGGTTTAAACCCATTTTTATAAATTTCCTTTCATGTTTCTTCACCAATATTCCATTTTTAATGATTGTTTCTTTGAGAAAGAATCTTTCCACTAGTCATATTCCCTTGCGTCTTCCTCCATTAGAGGAATCTTTATGTTTTCTTCACTTATTGATATGTGGCATGAAATCAGAATTTTTCAAGGAATTCTTTACTATTTTTTATTTTATTAGTTAATTAATTCACAGAACCCTTTCATGTTGGGGTTAATTATTCCACTAAATTAACATTTTTATTAATCAAAATTCGATCATCTACAATATTTTTCATCCTAGTTCATTTACATTCTTTCTAAGAGAGTTATTTTGAGTGTGACAGTAGAAGAGATTGATACTCCTTTCATTGAGCTCCTTGTGATTCCCATAAGTCTATAATCCTATTTTTCAACTTATCATGTTGTCTTCTAATATATTCTTTTTTTGTTTTACACTGATAGTTGTGGGTATCTCCTTAAAGGTTCCTTTTAGTTACCATATTTATTCCTACTGCAATTTCTTTCCAAATTCCTTTTATTATCACATATAAAACATAATAGATTAAATGAATACCAAATTTTGTATTTTCTTGGATTATATGTTGACTAATCCAAAGTTCTTCTTCAAAAATTGAACCCTAATCTTCCTTGAAACATACTCATGGGGTGTCTTAGTCCTCCGTAGTAATATTATTTCAAAACTACTTTCTTCGGATATACATTTCATTCATACTTTTTAAAAAGATTTTACTTATTCTTAGATTTAAAAATAATTCTATATTCACAACATGAAGTATATTCTATATCCTCTAAAACAAAAACTTGATGTATGACATTCCATCCCATAGAAATAGCACATGTTATCACTAAATCCTGTAAAAACCTTTTTAGGTATATCTATAACACCTACATGATTTTTCTTTTTTTTGGAATTGTTCATAGCTTTCTTAGCATCATGAATGGTAGAGGTTTCATCATATCCAATACCAGATTTTCCAAAACTGCACGACCTTTGGGATGAGACAATTATTTCATGTTTTTCCTCTGATGTAACATAATTTATTTTCATTTAATTATCAATTTCCAAAGAATAGTCTTATGTTAGTGCAAATAATCCTCCATCTTGGGAAATCCTTCGATATTTGATTTCTCTAAATCATTATTCATTCATTTCTCCTCTTCTCCCAAATTTTGAATCTTCAAATCCCTTGATTCAAGTTGAGTGTTATGTTCTCTCTTAAGATTTTTCCCTCTATTAATCTCATCTTCTAATTCTCATTCAATTTCCTCCATCATGTCAGATTTCTCCCTTAACATAAAATTCATCTAAGTGGATGATTCATTATAGCAAACATTTATCTGTTGTAGCCTCTGCTTCTCTTGAACTAGTTTAGATAGATGTGTCTCAAGATCTTCATTTCTATATTTGATATTTTTAATTTTTTCTGAGTTCATATTCTTTCCCATTTTGTTATCTTTTCTATTTTCTATCTTTGTAGACATATTTTTCAGTTCTTCATCTTGGGAATCACTCTTCTATCATATATCTTTATCCACTTCGACGAGCCTTTTATTTAATCCATTTAGATTGTCTAATTCAATTTCCTACACTTGGATCCAGATAATTTTAGATTTAATTTCATCATCCAATTTATGATCTTGTTTATTTGTTTCATGGAAAACATCCACTTTTTATCTTCCTAGAGTTTATTTATCATCATTAGTTTCAGTGTCACATGGAATATCATGTTCTTCACTCATTCATATAAAATCATTGAGTGAGTGTATATTTTCATTGGTTGATTCCTACAAAACATTCTTTAGAACATTCTAAGATTCTTTAAACTAAATCACAATTTTTCTATAGACACTTCCATACTGAGGAACATCACCTAACTTCTTATTCTTCTTTTTAGTTATTCCCTTTTCTATGGAACACCTGGTTAAGACGAAAATGAATCTTCAGTTCCAATAGTATTGTAAACCTTTTAATAGTAAAAAATCAACAAAGGTAACCTTTTCTTTGATACAAATTGTTAGGTCCAAAAGGGTCCTAGATACCCTAATTGGGGGGTGAATAAAGTTATGAATATTATCTTCGAAATTCAAACCACCCCACTAGATCATGACCTATTTATTACAAGGTTCACTTTGGTTTCTACTTAATTGTATATTACTCTTTTCATTTCCATCTCTATCTGATTATGAGGCATATAAATAAAGTAGGAATGTAGACAATAGTTCACAAAGATTTTTATTTTTTTGACCCTCACTAGCCTATGTCCAAGAATCATGCAAAAAAATTGTGTTGATGTACCAAATACACTAAATATCACTTAAAATTACAAGGCTTGGACTATATAATTTATAAGTCTAGGCTCACTGATTTCACAAGATTTAGAGTTTCCTACTACTTTTCCAATGGTTACTCCCTAAGACTCTTTCTCTGGCTCATTGTCGGGGGAAGGGATCTCATTCTTCTTCTTCATTTACTCACTTCTCTAAAAACAATCCACACAACATTTATGGACATGTATTTCCCACACATTTTATAAACATTTATATCCCTTCATTATCAATAATGAATGAATCTTCAATTATATCTAGATGCTCTATTGAATCTCTTTCTAGCTTGCTCCTTCAATTCTATGAAAAAACCTAGATACAACACTTCCACTTTCATGACAACTGGAACATACATCCCTTTACTATTGATATAGAAATTACCTCTTCTTTAGAAATATATTTAATTGATTCTAACTCTTCCTTTCACTTCTATGAATGTAATAGTGAAGAACCTCCTTCTGTGAGTATTGTCGAATGGTGCAGATCCACTATATTCTTCTTCTCCTTCAAAATTTAGATAAGACAATGATACCATTCATAGAGAAATTTAAGAAAATATAACCATGCACAAAATTCTAGTGTGATATGAATATATGATAACCCAGAGTATAACCCATTGCGCAAGATCCTAGTGTGTACCCTTGCATGAGATCCTGGAGTGACACCCTCAAAGGAGCCCCTTCCAAGAGTCCCTTTCATGAGTATTCTTTCAATGAGTCCATTATATGATCCATCTTTACATGAGTCCTATGTGATTCTTCTTTCTAATAGTCCTTTCCATGATTCTAATTTCGTTGATTCCTTTCTGCATGTCAGCATTCCATGAGTCATTTCCATGAGCCTGCTTTATATTTTTGTGCAAAAACCTATTCAGATCATATGCAACACCGTAGAATGAGTCCTCTTTGTGTGAGATCTATTTCAGATCAAGCATTAGACATAATAAATTTCAATTACATATACTTCTTCACAAGACCTCTCCATGAGTCTCTTTGGTGAGTTATCTCCACGAGACTCCTTCCCATATGATGCATTAGATTAATCATTTAATCATAACTTCATAAATGTTTAATGATAGTTAATAGGGTATTTATAGGCACAAACCCACCACCTTAACTCCACAAATCACACTACAAATTTTGGATAACCATTCACCTCATCAGCGTCATGAGCTCCATGATATCTAGGTGCAATATTTTCTCATGCATTTCATCTGATCCAGGCGTTTTTTCTCTTTCAAAATTCGCACTATGAAAACCTCCTAGCATGAGTCCCTAGTCTGTAGTCACGCTTTGCATGAGTCTGTTGTCAATATTCATGATTTCTCTTTTCGTGAGTCCCTAGTATACATTCATTCTTTTAGTGAGTCCCATTTACCTTTAAACAAGATCTAGATGCGAGTACCAAATACAATCTTGAGTGTTGTTTGAAATCCCATCACAAGATCCAAAAAAAATCATGAGAACTTCATGAGATCCCATCATGATACTTAAATATAATCGTGAATTTTTCAATGTCTAATAGGAAGATCACAATTAAAATTTTCAATTTCCAGTTTTGTTGACTTAATATGATTTTTGTGACTCAATAGGAGTTCCAAAATAAATCTATGAGTGTTGTGCATGGTCACATCCTAATATCAGTTCAAACATTCATGCTCTACGAGTTCAGTTCATCATTCACCCTCTCCATGCCTTCCTTAACAATCATTCTATGTCCACAAACTCAAACCTTTTCAACAAACACAATCAATCCAAAATAACCATTATGATGGATTTTTTACAAAAAAATCCCCCTTTGAAATTGTTGAAAAATCTTCACATTTTGATTCAAAATAACTCTATTTCATCTTCTACTATAAAATTTTTTTATGTGCCACTAACAGCGATCATAGATTTACTCAACGCACAATCCAAGCCCACATGAGCCATGATTGGAATGAGAAACAATATTAGAAGGAAAAGTTCATCAATGAATCACTTCATTCTAAAACCACTCATCTTCTATCATCATGAACCACATATGTTGTGATATATATCCATTGATTGATCTCCTTTAGTATCATTGAATTTAATACCCCCCTACTTCATTGCTCCACCTATAAACTTCTCCCCTAATCTAGATTAAGAAATTTTCTCCATTTTTTAGAAACAATTATCCCATTTGTCAATAAACCTGAAGGTTGCATCATTTTAGTCTGTAAAATGGTAGAGAATGTAGATTATCATATTAGTGAAGAACACATCATTCCTTGGGGTGAGGGGGTTTGATATCCACAATTTTTCAAGTGCATCAAGTTAGCTGAACTCCATGATCTAGTCAATTCCATTCAAATGCTTATATTTTAAAGGAATTTTTCAGAATGCCTACAACCTATAGTTCTATAGGAATATACTCCAATTTCACAAGACCTTTCTCCACGTTATTCTTGATCAAAAGATATTTTATTTCAATGTACTTTTTCCTCAAATGATGGAGTATATTTTTTATCATATTTATAGAACTTGAATTATCTCAATGGATTCTTATTGGAGTCTTCACTTCAACACCCATATCATCAAGATGCTTCTTCATACACAATAATAGTGTGGACCCTTGAGTGGTTGCAATGTATTCATCTTCTACGATGCTCAGTGAAATAAAATCTTGTTTCTTTCTTATCCAAGAAAAACACAGTCCTCCAAGATAGAATGCACCACTTGATGTTTATTTTGTATCATATTTTTAACCAGACCAATATATATCTATGAATCCCAAAAACTCAAGATGAGATTTTTCATTGTATAGAAAATTGAATTCCTACATTCTCTTAATATATCGAAGTATTCTTTTTACTAAAAGAAAGTGGGTTTTCTTGTGATTTCGTTGATACCTCACTTATTAACATGTGAAAAAAAAACAATATCAGGTCTTTTTGCTATCAATTTTAATAGTCTACCAATGATTTTATTGAATTCAAGTAAATTAACTACATTTCCATCATCATCATGTGATATTTTCATCTGAGTAGTCACAAGAGTCATAATTTTCTGGAAACTACCCATTTTAAATCTTCTCAAAACCTCCTTGGAATATTTATATGGAGAAATAAATATACCATTATTTCCTTGTGTGACCATTAAACCAAGGAAAAAGATATTTCACCACTCATTTTCATTTCTAATCTACTATTCATGAACTCAATCAACTGATTGTACTATTCTTCAACCCATATATCACCTTCTTCAAATGAAAAATCTATTATCATCTTCATGAGTAAGAAAACCACCTCGATTCACAATATAATATTATTCTTCCTAAACCCCATTAGGGAATTCTGACTTGATGTCCATCTAGAAAACCTTGAACCTTCTTTTCACTACTATAGAAAAGAATAATCTGATTCAATCTAGCATCGCAACTGGTGAAATGTTTCAGCAACATCCAAACCCTCTATTTGGGAGTACCCTTTGCACACTAATTATGATTTGTTTCGAATCACTATTCCATCTTCATTAATATTATTTCAAAATACCCATCTGTTCCCAATGAAATTCTTATTTTCTAGCCTCAAATCAATCTCCCAGAAAACCTCCATCAATAAACTAATATAAATCATTAATACTCATTTTTATACTGATTTAAAATGTTGAATTACTCTTCCGAATGGGTACATAACTTGTTAGAAACACTTTTAATATTCTCTTTTAGCTTCTTGATGTCCAGAATATAGTCAGAAGATACCATATTTCTAGAACAAAATAGATAATCATGAAATAAAAGAATATTTTTTCTATGCCCCCAATCGATCTTCTTGATTTTAGACAATATAATATTTCATACTTTCTATACCATTGGGATATTTCATATGATTAGAAGATAGAATGGACCCCCCAAGGATGTGAAGCTATTAATGTTGTTAGGACCACAGTTTAGACCCACAAAAATCCTTCTTCACTTGCATAATTTATTCACATATGGCACTTTTTAATGATTCATTAACAAAACTCCTAAGACTATTGATTTGGAACTCAATGTAGGAAACAAGAGATAAATGTAGGGACACCATCACGGTCCATTGGGCTCAATTACATTCTTACATATCCAGAATCCATAAACCATAAACTTATTTCATGGAATTCTTCTATATTTTTTCGTCAACTCTCGTAACTGATTAGAATCAGTTTCCGTTATGGAGCACATCACATCACCACATTGCATCTTTTGATGCCACTTCCCCTTGGATTGTATCTCCCCTTGAACCTAAAATACATTATTATCAGTTGATAAAATTAATACACATAGGGAGAGGTGAACATTGGGAATCATAAAAGAGAGGATTGTGGTCGATCCTGATGGATCAACCCTTTGAAACTTTATTTAAATGAATTGTATTGTATTTGTGATCATTCCAATTGCACATCCAACATCAATTGTTCAGGACATATGACTAAACATTCTTTACCCACATACTGAGTCTTCTTTTGATATTTATATTCTGTAGGCTTGACCTTTTCACAAATAGAGTAATATTTCTCCTTCCATCAATTTTTCTCGTATAGAATGACATATAAATATTTCTAGGAATTCTCTATTAATTTTTCATTTATCAATTAAACAAGCCAGACCACCCTTTCAAGTTAGTCTTGATTATTCCACTGAATTTAGATTATTCTTAAACTCAATTGGTTGATCTCCTCCCTTTTCCATCCATGTTTGTTCACATTATTTCCGATATATTTTACGTAATTTTTATAGTAGAGGTGATTTATAAGCCTTTCATTGATCTCATTTTGATTCCCATAAGGATTTAAACCTATTTTTCATTTTATATTATTTTCCTTCAATGTAGTCTTTTTCATTATACACTACCAGTGTTAGGGATATCCTTCTGGGTTCCTTTTCTTTCCCTTATTTATTCATGTTGTAATGTGTTTCCAAATTCCCATGATTAGAACATATAAAACATCTTCCATTAAATGCACACCCCATTTCATATTTTCCTGGCTATGATGTTGATGAATCCAGAGTTATTCTTATAACATTTAACCCTCAAGATTTTTGAAACATACTCATGGTGTGTCCCAATCTTCCACAGTAATAATATTTTACAACTTATTTCATTTGAGAGACTATTATTTCATACTTTTTAAGAATATTATTCTTATTACTATATTTATAAATATTTATATCTTCATAGCACGAAATATATTACAGATATAACAAAAAACTTGAAGTATGACCATGCATCCCAAATAAATATCACATGTTCTCACTACTTCTAGTTAAAAACATTTTCAGGTCTATCTCCAACACCTACATGATTTTTTGTATTTATATAACTATTCATATCTTTCTTACTATCATGCATGGGAGGGGTTTAATCCTATCCAATAATTAATTTTCCAAAACTACATGGTCTTTGGGATAAGGCAATCATTTATGGATTTTCCTCTAAAGTATCATATTTTCATTTAATTTCATTATCACCTATCGAAGGATAATAAAATAGTTAGATCAAATCACCCTTCAACATGGTCCTTCCTTTGGTATTAGATTTCTCCACTTATTTCAACATTGATAATAGATATTCTACCAATTATTGAATCTTCAAATCTATTTATTCATGTTTATCACTATATTCTCTCTTTATATTCTTCCCTCTAGTCATCTCATCTTCAAATTATTAGGTAAGATTATCCATCATGTCAACTTTCTCCTTTAATGTATAGATCATCTGAGAAATAAAATCATTACTGCATGAATTTTCCTATTATAGACACTACTTTTCATGAACTAGTTTAGAGAGTTATATCTTAAGATCATCATTTCTAGATGTTTGATTCTTAATTTCATCTGAGTTTATATTATTTCACAATTTGTTATCTTTTAGAATTTTTATCTTTGTAGAAAATTTTTTTAGTTCTTTAGCTCTGGAATCATTCTCATCTCTTATATATGTATCCACTTAGAAAATCCTTTTATTTAATCCTTTTATCTTGTTGACCTCAATTTCCTACACATGGATCTCAATATTTTTTGATTTAATTTCTTCATCCAATTGCAGATCCAATTCTTTTGATTCATGGAAAATGTCCTCTATTTGACTTCTTGGAGTTTTTTCATATCTATTAGTTTTATATTAAATTTGAATATCATGTTATTAACTCATTCCTATAGTATTATTGAGAGAGTTTATATTTAACTATCTGATTCATCCAAACCATTCTTCAGTACATTTCTGTTTTTCTTAAACTGAATCACATTTTTTTATAGACACTTCCACACTGAGAAACACCACCACACTTCTTATTATTATTTTTAGTTATATCCTTTTCCATGGAACAGTAGGAAAAGAGAGAACAGAAACTTTAATTACAGTAGAATAGTAAACCTTTTCAGAGAAAAAAAACAATAAAGGTAACTTATGTTCTAATACCAATTATTAGGTCCAAAAGGTTCCTAGATACCCTATGAGGGGAGTGAATTAGGGTATGGATATTATTTTAAAAATTCTTCCTACCCCGGTGGATATTGACCACTTTATTATAATGGTATCTTTGTTTTATCTTTAGTGTTTATATTTCTCTTTTCCTTTCCAAATTTATCTGATGATGATGCATAGAAAGTAAAGAAGGAAAGAAAACAAAAGGACACTAAGATATTTACTTGGTTCACCCTCACTAACGTACGTCCAAGGAGAATAAAAAAACAATGTACTAATGTAAAAAAATGCACTACAACTCACCAGAAAATTAAAAGGTTTAGGCTAGATCCCTTCTATGCCCAGGTTCACTACTTTTCCAAGGGTCACTAGCTAAGTATCATTTTCTAGCTCACTACTGATGGAAAGGATAACATTCCTCCTATTACTTTTCTCACTACCCTATAAAGGATCCACACATTGTTTATAGACATCAAATCCCCACACAGTTTATGTACATATATGTTCCTTTATTATCAATAATGAATGATTCCTCAATTTTAGGTAGATGATTTATTAAAGCTCTTTTACGGTTTCTCCATCAATTTTTTGAAAACACCAGGATGAAACACTTCCACTTTCCAGAAAAATATAAAATAAATACCTTTATTATTGAAGGATCAATTGCCCCTACTTTGGAATGGTATTCATTTGATTCCAAGTATTCCTTTCACTACATTAAATGTGAAAGTGAATAACCTCCTTCTGTTAGTATTGTCGAATGCTGCAAATCCTATGTCTTCTTCAGCTTCAAAATTCAGATATGACAATGATACTATTAATAGAAACATTTAATCAAATATCTCCTGTACAATATTCTAGTGTGATATCCTTTTTTTGATACCATGGAGTATAACCCTTTACACGACATCATGGCATGTACCCATACAGAATATCCTAGTGTGATACCCTTGCACGGGTCCCTTCCACGAGTCCCTTTAGTGAGTCCCATTCATGAGTCTACTTTCTATGAGTCCTTTATACTAGTCTTCTTTTCTTGATCCCTTTCTATTTGTCTGATTTCTTTGATCCCTTTCTCTGATTCATTTTCATGAGTCTTCTTTCCATGAGTCCTTTCTGCAAGTCTTCTTTTTCTCATTTACCAAGACCCTATCTAAATCATTTGCAACACCCTGACATAAGTCCGCTTTGTGTGATACATTTTCCAATCAAACACAACACTTATCAAATGTAAATTGTGTATAATCCTTCATGATTCCTCTCCGAGAGTCTCTATCATGGGTTCTCTTAGTGAGACTCCTTCCCAAATATTGCTTCATATCAATCTTTTAATCATAAATTTGTAAAAGTGTAAAGATGGGTAATTGGATATTTATAGGCACAATCCTACCACCTTAACTCCAAAAATCACTCCACAAATCATGGAAAAGAATCCACCTCACCAGAATAACTTTCTTGGAAAAATATAGATTTAATATCTACCCGTTCTTTTCATGATATCCAGGTGTGATTCCTCCTTCAACATTCTCACTCTGCAAACCTCCTAGAATGAATCTTTAGTCTGTATTCATGCTTTGTGTGCGTCTATAGTCACATTTCGTGATTTCTCTTTGCGCACTTACCTGGTCTGCATTCTCACTTTGCATGAGTCCTATTTTCCCTTTGAAAATGATCTACGCCCAAGTACCAAATACAATCATAAGCATTGGGTGAGATCCCATTGCGATATCCAAATACAATCATGAGTGATGTGTGAGATCCCATCGTGGGACTTAAATACAATCATGAATTTTTCAATATCCCACCGGGAGATCTAATTCAATCTTATGATTGTCAATGTTATTGTCTTAAAATTCTTTTCATGACTCATCTTTAGTTCCAAATACAACTATGAGTTTCCTGCATGATCACATCCTGAGATCAGTTCATACATTCATGTTCCATGAGTTCAGTTCAACATCTATTCTCTTCATGCCTTCTTTGACAACTATCCTTTGTCAACAACCTCAAACCTTGTCAAAAAACACAAGTAACCCCAAAGAACCATTATGAGGGATTTTTTTCTGACATATAATTTGATAAAATAGTGAGATATATTTAATCATTTTATTAATTAATCAATAATTTATGAATCGATAATCAAGATAAAATTACAATCTATAGGATTTTATTTTTCTAGAAAATGGTAAGTAATACCCTAAGACATACTATAATAATATTGGACAAATAATATGTCCAAATATGTATGATTTTATAAAAGGTAGTACAGATTCTTGTGAAATGTACTACGAAATTATAAATTCTAGGTGATGTTGTCCTCAAAACCTATTAAGCCACCTAAATAAGTGAGGTTGTAAAGATGCTTACATTAGACTCACATATGATGAAAATGATGGTCATTTTATAATGATATCATCAATGTAAAATGTGATTCCTAGATATAAAATTAGTAAATTAAATATTTCACATGTTGTTTCATCTTAGAGAATCTTGTAAGGAGAAAGTGAAGAAAGATATGAAGTGAGGTGAATTTTAAACTGGATATGTATAAATTGACAGATAGATCATGGTATTTCAATAGATCACTTTTTAATATCATTTTAATCCAATTACATTGGATTTGTTTAATATTAAAAAATAAAAAATATTGGGGAAACACATCATTACCTTTTGGGAATGGTTTTCCAGGAAATAAGAACTTATAGAAAGTTTTCATTCCTATAGAGAACAAGTAGAAAGAAGGGGAGAAAGGGACAATGACAAGAGTAACCTAAACGAACCTTCCAAACTTCATTCATAAAAATATGTATTAAAAAGGATTTTATTTTCTTTTCATCTAATTAAATATATCTATTGAATTTTTATACATAATGAATTGAATTGAAGAACCAAGCACTCTCTTCCTATTAAAGTATATTCGTTAATTCTAAGTGATGTTTCTGTTTTACTTCCTAGGTATTAAATACAATATACCAATTACATAAGTGTTTTTAAATTTAATAACCATGTAAGAATATAAATTTTACCTGAAGTAATGTGTGTTTTCTAAACGGCTAAGAAACGTTGGTTCCCATGTTAGTGGTGAGACAACACAACCTCTAATTTCCAACTGATTGATTCTAGTAGAACTATTATTGAGTATAACCAAAACAATTATTTCTTGTGTCTATTGGAAATAAGGATACATTATTCCAGTTCAAGAATGAATGTTGTTTTTGGTATTTAATACTTAATTAATATTTCTGTAATTCTTGAATCTTTGGCATTATGCGATGAAAATAATATGTAAGACTTATATACTTAGTTGTGGAAAGATAATACTTTGTCTACAAAAATGAAGTGGGTGTAAATGATATTCCCAGTATAGTATTTGGACTATTTAGAGTACAAAACCTTAGGTATTATTGACATATTTAGTTTTTAATAGAGAAACCTATACAAATAATGGAAATTCACAAATATTTCAGAAGTAGTTCAACTAGGGGGCATGTGTAACACCCTGAGATTTTCTGAAATGTTTTTTTTTTCAAATTATTTTTTATTTTTTATCTTTTTCATTTCAAGTGATTCTAGAAATAGTTCTTATATATACATATATATACATACATATATATATATATTAAAAACATTAAGTAAATCATTAATTTGACACGGAATGGACTTGACTTGTGCTGCACACAATACTTACTTATCTTGTACTACACACAATACTAACTTGGTATGTTCTACCCGCAACTCGGACATTGTTTCTGTTACAGGAAACACCAATGTCTCTTATGAAACATCATTTTATTGTCAAAATTATTTAATCATGATAATTATAACCTAGTCATTAAACATAGTTATATGAATTGTAATAACTAATTTTAAAATATTATTTATAATTTTTTTATATAAATAAAACATTTTGATAATGAAATATATGATTTTTAGTAAATCCATTCTATGTTTTAAAATATTGTTTTCCATAATGTACTACTTTTAATAATAAAATTAATTTTAGACACATTTTGAAATCTAATTTGATAAAAAAACTTCATTATTGAATTTATAATGCTGAAATTATATTAGGGTGAATTTTTGGGATTTTTTAGAGAAACATCAATTTTTGACAAATAGTAAAAAATACGGTGTTTTTGTTTATAACTACCTTTTTGTTTACAGAATTATTAATGTTAAATTGTATGTTTGTTTTTTTATGGTCACATTAGATAAATTTTTCATATACTAATACAATATAGGTTATTAGAAACAATGTCACTTTAAGAATGAATATAAAAACTTAATAAACTTTTGAACAATTTACTTTAATAACCTGCTTTCTTGCTATGTCTGCGTGATTATCATTAATATTAATTTTTCCATTTATATGAATTTAATTTAAAAAAAATAAAATACACCAATTTAATAAGTATAATATTTATATTGTAATAATAAAAACTCAATTTTTAACCAACAAGATTACTAGAAGTGATTAAAATTAATTATAGTGATTAAGGCCAAATTAAGCTTAATTAGGGGATAAACCTTTATATTAAATACCCAAATGACCAATCTACTTGTCTAAAAACCATTTTATGTCCATATATTAGACACAAACATTACATTATTGATTTATTTTGGGTTTTTATGAATTTTTAGGTAAGAACATGTGTAAACCTAACGTGTTTTGAAAAATTCCACGTGTGTCCTTTTCTTTCCCTATAAAAGGAAACGACCACTCCCTCTTCCTCACACCTCTAAAACCCCTTGTCTCTCCCAAAATCGGCTAAAATAAACTCCAAAATTTACTCCTTTCCTCCTTTAATCCTCACTTGGTCATAAAGTCTTCCGCGGAATCCTTTTAGCATAAACCAAAAGGAGTTACCCGATTAAGATGTAATGTCTTCTCTCAAAATATCTAGTTTCATTTCCATTACCCACCCCCTAAAATAGTTTATATTCCATGATTATATAATAAAAAATTTATCCTAAATAGACTATTATTTTTTCTGTAAATATTTCGTTCTACACTTACACACACTTTCATCTAATGGGTAACGAACATACTGTTTCTATGTACAGTGAACAACTACCTAACAAAATGATGATTGTTCATTTTATCTTTACCACCAATCATGGTAGAGATTATGATAGGAACTCAATTTATATATGTATTATATTATATTTATTATTTCTTTATGCTTATTTAGTCCTTTTATAATACATATATTTTTACTCTCCATTTGGTGTAAATATGATAATTTTGTTTAAAGAAGTGTGGAATACCACGCCCTTAAAGCAATCTGATTCGTTCACACACAACATAGAATGTATTAAGGATGAGTTTAGAAAAATTATATGATATATAAAAAAATTATAGTTATACTGTTATGATATTATATATATATATACACTTATATATCATTTTCTTTCTTTTTTTAATAAGATAATTAAAACGGAAACAACATTCATGTATATGTACGGCTTACCGTCTCCATGAACGGTGTATTCCATTTCATAATTATTTATGATATAAATTATTATAAAATAAAAATAATGGTTATTTATTATATTTATATAATTATTTACATTTTGTAAATCATGATATAAATATAATGACCAAATATATAACAAATTAAGACGCATGCGAAGGAAAAAGAGAATATTACCCGAAGTGAAACCTTAATATATGATCGTTAACAAATGGGTAATATATGGACATAATAAAAAATATATATGTTATTATATATAATAATATTTTTCTTTAAAAATTTTATAATAAAAATATATTTATTATGTATGAATATCGAACGAGTAAGACGAAAGTCAAGACACAAAGTAAGGGAATTTCATCTCAAATTTCCTTTTTTTAGATAAATTTCTTAATCACCACTCACTTCATATGTGTGGTGTATGTACTTACCATGAATTTATTCTATTCCTATCATACTTAAATTTATTATTATTCACATATCTATTTTATTTTCTTTCTTTTTGGGGTTTAGGTTTCAAAACCTAGCAAATCGGTGAAATAGTTTTGTCTCTATTTTCCTTCTTTGAGACTCATGTTTTGGTATGCACCAAAATTATCTTTTAAGGTGTTTATAATTCCTTTTTACATGTTATATAATTAATATCCTACCTTTAATAATATTTTAAGATTCACTTAATTTAATTATTTTACATGTATAGTATGATCTAATGTTACCAAGTTATAAGAGTTTATTAAAACAATCTCATCACTATTTGAGATTTTTTATGTTTATGCTTTCTTTGATGAAATATTATTATCCATCTATTAATAAAATTAATTAATTTTATTGAAATATATATATTCATAATATAACCATGTATTGGTACCATTTTTTTACTTTTGGGTACATAATATATTTAAAAATGTGTTTCTAAGAAATCCCAACTTTACCCTCTCTTCGGTCAGAAATCCGTGTTATTTCAAAAACATGTTTTCTAAAAAGGGATTCCAATAATATTATACTAATATAATATTATAATTAAAAAAAATTTACCCTTTAACTATTTTAAAAATTATCAATGGAATCATCTTGTCACTTTCTAGTCGAGGAATTTTCAAAACATTTTTACCATGAAAAAGGAATATTCATTATACCAAGTACGACATGTACAGTTTTACCCACCACAATTTCTATGAAGATTCATTTTCATGTTGAAAGGGTTAATTTTTTAGAAAGTTTTTTTTATTATTTCCAATAAAAATGGTTTTTAAAATGTTTTCAAGCTTCTTTTATAAGTTTTCAAGAATTTGTTGTTCAAAATTTTTTCAAGCTCCTTTTATAAGTTTTGGAGGAAAATGGTTTTCAAAATGTGTTCAAGATTTATTTTAACGTTTTCAATGTATTTTCAAATAAATGGTTTTCCAAACTTTTTCAATTTATATTTATATGTTTTCAAATTATTTTCAAATAAATTATATTGAAAACATTATCAATCATTTTCATATGTTTTCAACGTTGTTTCAAATAAAAAGGTTTTAAAATTTTTTGAAGATTATTTTACATGTTTTCAAGAAAAAAAATTTTCAAAATAATTTCAAGTATTATTTATAGGTGATCAATGTATATTCTATGAAAATGATTTTTAAATGGTTTTATGTTTCAAAGATCCTTTTTCAAAGAAAAAGGATATTTTCATTAAGAAAGGTTTTTGAAAGATGTTTCAAAATTATTTTCCATATTAGATGAAATATATTGATGTTAATAATACCCTTACGAGAAATTATCAAATGGTTCCATTCAGAACATATCTATTAATGGGTTATTCATAATTTCATAGTTTTTATGAAACCTATTTATCTTCCTTGATTTATATGTTTCTTAAATCCATTTCGCTTCCACAGGTTATATGTTTATGAAATCGGTTTCTTTTCTAGTGGTTATATTCTTTTGAAACCCACTTATTTTAATGGGTTATGATTTGATGAAATGATTGTCAAACCTATCAATTTTTCATATGTTATGAGGTGATAAAATTTTTATGATATCCATTCGATTTTAATGGGTTATTATTTAATGTTTACAGAACCCATATCTTTTTGTGGGTTGTGATATGATTAATGTTTTATGGTACAAGAATGTATGATTTCATTATGTGATGGGTGAAACCTATATATACCCCCAATTAATTGGGTAATGATAAATATTTTATGAGCCCATAGGATCCACAAGAGGACATACCAATCCCAAAACAAGTGGGTACACAGGAGATCATCTCACGACCGAAACAAGAGGGTATATAGGAGTAAATACCAAGAATGAAACAAGAGGGTAAATAGGAGGAAATAACAATCTTAAAACAAGAGGGTAAACAGGAGGAAATCACAATCTCAAAACAAGAGGGTAAACATGAGGACATCCCAAGCCTGAAATAAGATGGTACACAGGTGGACATCCCATGCCCAAAGCAAGAGGATACACAGGAGGGAATCCTAATTCCAAAGTAGGTACACAGGTTATTAGCCCAGGCCTAACATGTTTCAAAGGCCTTAGTAGGCCACCTTGACATAGAGTTTTTATATTTTTATGTGTTTGCAACAATTCTATGTTTTATTCCTATGTTATTATTTCAAGGCTTATGTTCTTTATTTCCTTATGGTTCATGTATTACCAACTTATAATCTTTATTATGATCTTTAGAATGTTGGGTATGATCTTCAAATTTTATGCTCATTTTTCATACCATTTTCATGTTATGCTTACCCATTTTTTTTATTTACCTTTATTGAGCATCTAATCTCACCCCTTCCTTATGTTTCCTCTCTCCAGGTTAAGAAGAAAGTTATTAGGTATAAGTACTAATGTTTTAGATATTTATGGGAGATGTTGAAGAAATTTCACTAGGATATAAGATTTTTGTTTCAATTCTCCAACAACACTAAACTATTATGTTCCTTAGGTATTTATATTTTCAATTTACTAAATATTAATCCAAAATGATGTAATATCTATGTATGTTATTCTGGGGTCGCTATAGTTGGAATTAAAGGAAAGGATTAGTCATCCTTTGTAAACTAGGATGATAAAACATTAGTGAGATCCCTTGGTATATTTCTAAGGATATGTCTTGGGATATCTCTGAGTATATGTATAAGGATGAGTTAATTTTTAGGAATATGTCCTTAAATTTTGGTAAAGGATTGAGTAAGTGGTTTCCAAGAAATATATCCTTGTCTAGATACTGGAAGTGGATGTGACTATGGAATAGATGTACCTAGGGGAAACAACTCTGACAAGATGTTCCAGGCCTGACTCAGGGTAATCGGGTAAACGACAATGGGCCTTACTGCACACCTGGTTTGACACTCCTGGGGGATAGGCTTTGGGAATTCACAAACTCTTAACAAACCATCATGAAGGATTTCAATAGAATTTGGATTTGAATAACCTAGGGTTAACTTAATGTGTCATAGATTAAGGTAGGTGACATACATTAGACATTCTATATGTGACTTTTCAGGATTATTCGGTTCCTCATTATGATAACTATTTCTTACTATATGATTTTCATTTTAGCCAATGGATAGAACCCGAAGGACCCCCATTAATGTTGATTAAGATGAATAATGAAATGAATGTCCTCCTGAAGATCGGAATACTACAGGGTCTGAAAAAAACATCATTCTTAACCTCTAACATCTTTCTCAATCTATGAATCATGATGAGTTTCAAAATGAGAAAAGTATGGGAAAATGTTTTTTTGATTAATTTATGAGGAATAATCCACCTTCTTTCAGTGGGTTATCTGATCCTCTTGTTGTTGAACTATAGATCAGTACCACTGAAAAAAATATTCTTCATTCTCATGTGTTTAGATCATAATAAATTCATTCTGGCTGTTTATCGGATTGTAGGTGATGCATACTAGTGGTGGAATTTAATCAAGAATAAAATAAAGAAATATAAGATTAAATCCATGGATTGGTATGAGTTCAAGAACTTATAATACAATAAGTATTTTCCTTGTGTTGTTCATTAGAATATCGATAAGGAGTTTCTTAATTTGAAGAAAAAGGATGATGAATCTATTGGTACTTATGAGGCTAATTTCACAAGACATGCAAGGTACACTTTAGTTATTATCATCCAACCAGAAAGAAAATTGGATAGTTTCTTTATTGGATAAAATCCAACTCTCATAAGGGAATTGGCCATAGTATACTTTAGTAGATATAAAGAGATTGAGCATGGTGCAATAAAAGTAGAAATAGAGGATGGAGTTACTTATCAATCTCATGGTTTTAACAAGAAAAGTAATATGGAGTCCAATGGAAACTCTAAACAACCATAGAGAAAAGAAACTGATCCTTTTATTATGAAAAGATTGTGGGACGAAAAATGGAGGTAATTCTCTTAAGGGGGATATAAAATATTTTTTGTGTGGAATGGAAGGTCATCGAGTAGATAAATGTAGAAATTGTGGAGGAATTTAGATAATGATTAAAATAATGAGAAATCCCTAAAGAATGAACTTCTCATACTTCAGTGTTTCAATTGTATGTAGTTTGGCCATTATGCTAACTAGTTCCCCAATCCAAGGACTAATGTGAATGATAACCCCCAAAAAACTCTAAGGACAAAGTAAAAAAATAAATATTATGCGATCATAATGGATGAATTGAACCAAGATAATTAATAATTAATTACCCATCCTTTCTTAATTGGGAATGTTATGTTCTATTTTGTATGAATATTCCCTATGAAAGTCTTATTATTCATCTTTTGGTGAGATTTAATTTCATTATCATTCCCTACATGGATTATGTAATAATAAAATCACATTTGATATTCTGTCAGTACAAGGATAGACTCAATTTTATAATATAAATGTTTTTGGTTTATGATAAGATCATATTTAAGGAATAGAGGATGAATTGTTTTTTGGATGGGTTACAAGGTTAACCATTTCTGGAGAGTTTTAGTTAAACTTCATAACATTTTAGTAAGATTAAAGTTTTATCTTTATATATGAGGATTTGTGCATATTGGATAGCCTATTCAAACAACTTTGTGTTTATGATAACTGATGGGATGAAATATCATGGGTTTTATGATCTGTTAGTACTTCAAGAATTCAAAAAATAAGTCACCTTCCTTTTTAGAGAAAGTGGTGAAGTGGATAAACAAAATATAAATGGTGATGTTTTTCTAAAATTATGAAAGTATATATTTTCATGATAATTATACAAATTTACAAAAAAGGATCATCAATAAAAAATGTCTTATTACCTTTGTTTCCAATGAATCAGATAGTCCCTTAGGTCATCACTGATTTATGGCTTTATGATTGTTATCTTTTTCTTAAAATTTTCCTCTATCACAATCCTTTGGAAATTGATCGTATGATTTCTCTTTCATGTCCTTTTTTTTTCTTCCTACTTATGTAATCTTATGTGTGAACCTCGTTATGAGTTACATTCAATAACCATTATGGTTATGAATTCCCATTTATAAGGGAAGTTTTAGTATTAATTTTTACAATGTGGTTTTCTATGAATGAAAATTTCATGTGTTAAAAAATTGATAACCTAGATGAATTTTAAAGGAAAAATAATTTTTAAGGGGGTATAATGTAACACCTTATGATTTTGTGAAATATATATTTTTTGAATTAGTTTATATTTTTTTATTTTTCATTTCATGTGACACTAGAAATGGTTCTTATATATATATACATATTAAAACATTAAGTCAAAAGTTACTTTGAAATAGAACTAACTTGGATTTCACAACACACAATACTGACTTTTCTTGTATTACATGAAATTTTGACTTGTCTTGCACTACCTGCAAAATAGACTTGGCGTACATTATACGTAACACTGATGTTTCCTACAAAACATCATTTTAATGTTAAAATTATTTAATAGAGGTAATTATAACATATCCATTAAACATAGTTATATGAATATCAATTACTAAATTTAAAATATTATTTATAATTGTTTTATATAGATAAATTATATTTGTAATGAAAGTTATGATTTTCAGTAAAGCCCTTCAATGTTTAAAAATACTGATTTTTTAAATCAACCGCTTTTATTAATAAAATTAATTTAAAAAAATCAAATTTAATTTGTTAAAATAAATTTCATTTTTGGATTTATAATTATTAAATTAGTTGAGGGTAAATTTTTGTGATTTTTCTGAGCAACTTCATTTTTTTAGGAATAACGAAAAATATTCTGTTTTAATAAATAACGGCCTTTTCGTTTAAAACTCTATTTGTAACACCCCAGGTAAATAAGGAATATCACATTTTCATATTTATCCATATTTGTGAATAAAATATTAATATGACTTTAAAGGGGACGCTATGCTCGATGGCGTACCCAACACGCAACAACGAGTTTCTTGGGAATCTTATGTTGCACTCTAATAATAAAATAATATTATTTTAAATGGTAGTTAACATGTAGCCGTTGTAATGGCGGTAATGGATAGAAATAACTAAAATATGATTATATATGTTCTTAAATATTTTTACATTTATACAATAAAAGATAAAGGCTTAAAATACGGAAAGAATTCAATTTTAGGCATATATGCCCTAGTTTTCACTAAAGGTTCACTTATCACCTTTTGATGGAGAACCGTCATTAAATATAGTTTTTTTCACCCTTAAACATTCTTTTGGACCAAATAAAACTCTTATTAAGAATCGGGACATCAAAATTTACTTTGTGTAAATTTTTGGTATCTTTCCGATAAAGTTCATTTTTTTAATGAATAGTGTATAATGTTGTATTTTAATTCAAAACCACTTTTTAATCTAATTTATTTATATGATTAGATTATATTTTGAATTGGTTTTAAAGTGAAATTAGAAAATATTTTTACCATTAAATCCAATAGTGGTCGTTGGAATTAATTTCACTTTGAAATCAGACTTAAACTAGTGTCAATCTTTTGATACTTATTGTTTTATAAAAACACGCTATTTGCTCTGACAGCGGGAATTAATTATTAAATTAATTAATGTGACTAATATGTTTTGAATTTTGTAAAACAGACTTCATTTTTGAATTCGGAATATCAAATATAGCTCAGGGTGAATTTTTGGGATTTTTCTGAAAAACTTCAATTTTTGATGAATAGTGAAACCACTAAGTGGTACTTATAAAAGCTGATTTTCCGTTTAAATTAAATTTTTCCATCATTGTGTTTTGATTTTCAAAAATCCGACATACATGGTTGTAATTAAGAAGTAAAATGTGGTTCAATGAGATTAAAATAATTTTTTTGGTGAATAGTAACTTATTAAGTTTTTAATCGCGATTAGAAGTAATTAGTGTAATTTAAGGTAAAAATGATATTATAAGAATGTGAAAACACCATGACACTTGTCCTACACCTATTGGGTGAGTCATGGCCGACCATGACAAGCCATGGGCTAACTTGGGGACCCCATGGAGACACTTTGGTTGGGAAATGACATAAATAACATTTTATTTAATGTAAAAGTAAAATTGACACAAACATGATATGTTTTACTAAAACAATTTTTAAGTGGGGTTATACAAGTCATATTTTTGATTATAAATATTCATTGGAAAGATAAAAAGATTTCCTACATCATAGTATTTTTTTTATAATTTTTAGACATGAAAGAAATTAAATTATTTATGACATAATAATGATACAGCGATGACATCATTATTTGACGATTTAAATAAAATGGAAAGATAATGTAAAATCTATGAACTAAACATGTCCAAAACATATTGGATGAAAGGATTTAGAAGCCTTATCACCTTATCCACTAATTATATCAATGTGGGACCTTTTGAAACCGAAACACAGTTTCAAATAAAGTAATATTTCTTTACTTTCCAAAAGTACCCCTCCTCTCCTCTTATAAAAGGCCCCCACCTCTACCTCATTTAACACAGTCCTCAAGCCTTTGGCTCGGCCAACCCCTACCCATTTACTCTCTCCACATCCCTCTCATCACCCTAGAGGATTCCCTATGGGAATAATCCTTTCAAAGGAAGCCTTTAGGCTCAAATCAAAAGGAGTTACACTTTTAAAGGTAATTCATTCTCTCATGTTCATTTGTAATATTTTACTTCTCCAACCCCCTAAACTCTTTTTATTTACTTCTTTTGTAACAACACCAGTATCTTAAATATACTAGGATGTTTTTATAAGATTTATTCGAGATACACTCTCACACAACTACATCAAATGGTTAAAGAACATACGGTTTCCGTGGATGGTGAAATTCTGCCTCCCGAAACGATGATTGTTCAATACTCATTTTACACCTTCAAAGGTGGCCATTATGATGTAACTATTTTTATATATGATATATAATATGTTTATGTTTTATTTATGATTCTATATTTTTCATTTTTGTCTTACCTTTATGGCTTCCATTATGGGTATACGCGATATCTTCATTTAAGGAAGTGCGGACTACCGCCCCCTCAAAGTGATTTGATTCGTTAAATACCATATGTGGGATGTATAAAGGATGGAAATATGATATTATATATGATATTATACTGTAATTATAATATACCTTTATATAATTATTATTCCATTCTATAAAATACGAAATAGAAATGAAAGTAGCGTTCATGCGTACGTACGGCCTACCGTCTCCATGAACGGTGCATTTCATTTATTACCTCTAAATGATTATGTAATGTTATAAATGCATGAATGTACTGGATATATATGACATATATGATATCTACATAATGAATACAATTCTGGATATAATAAACATTTGGCCACACGAACAACATGTAATTGTAAGAAGTCCACTTTCGACTTAAGAACCAAATATCGGAAAAACAAATATTATTAACTTAAATGATTACATAATGTTTATGACATGGTAATAAGTGGTATAAAAGTACAAATGAACTTGAAAAAGGTTCTTAAGGAATTATAAATTAACTCAAGTTTATTATTCAGGAGATTAAAGAACGATCGAGTCAAGTTGGACCCGAGGTAAGGGATCCTACAACTCTCTTTCTTTTTAAGTACACTCTTTTATGTCATTTCTTTTAAGCTCATCTTTCTTATGATTGGGATGTTCTTTTATATTACTCCTACTGTAATTTTTATGTTCATGTGATGAGAGACCCTATTCTCTCTCATCAATCCATTTTGGAAGTTTTGAGTGGCACCGTTAGGCTGTCGAACATTCATAAGAGATCTAACCTCTCTCTTTCTTTTTAAGTACTCTCATTTATGTCACTTCTTTTAAACTCCTCCTTGCAATGTTGGGGGATTTTCTTTTATATTCCACTTGCTGTAAATTCTATTTTAATATGATGGGATACTCTATTTGATCTCATCAATCCATATTCGGAAGTTTTATGTGGCGCCGTTAGGCTGCTGAGTTTTCGTAAGGGATTTTTCATCTCACTTTTATTCCCGTGAGATTTATGCTACATTTGCCACAAATTCCATTGAGTGGTGTATGTACTGCCCATTATTCTACTATTTGTGTAATATACTTTCGTTTATGAGTATTTACATCAATGACCTATTGTCTTTCTTCATGGGGTGTATGTTTTGAAAGATACCCAAGTCGGTAAGGGAACCTTTCAACCTCCTCTTTTTTAAAAAGACTTCTTTTATTGGGTCTTTCAATTTACATATTTTTATGTTGGGATATGTTCTCATACATCCTTATTGAAGTAAATTTTATGTCCAAGTGATGAGATACAATTTTTATCTCTCATCAACTCATTTTGATGTGATGCCATTAGGCTGTCAAGGGAACTTTTTAACCCAATTTCGATTTCTTTGGGTTCAACATGTAGTCATTGAATATGTCATCCATTGAATATGTGTGAATGACATTTTATTGTTTTACACTTAATATCCACTTATATTGGGTGTATTTATATTTGTCACACATATTTTTGAGATTGATTTGTCCTTAATTTAAGGATACCTTCTTTATAAGGGATTTCATCACATTTGACATTTCTATTGAGGGTTCATTGTTGTTATGCACCAATTCACTCTTATATGGTGTATATACTGTCCTTTGGAGTATTATATCATGAATCCATTTATTCTCATGATATTATAAAGTTCTGACTAAATGTTATTCTTCAATTGTTGTATTCAAGTGTCTCTAATTTTGGTAAAACCACTTTAACCAAAATATCGTTTTAAATGTTTTAATTATTTGTTCTTATTAATATCCATGTTTTCAAAATGGTTTTAAGGATTTATTTATATGGATATTAATGGTTTAAAATATTAAAATCTTCAAGGTGGTATGGGACTTCGTCTCAATTTCCTTTCGTTGAGGCATATTTTATTTTATACACAACTTTCTTTTATACGGTGTATAAACCCCTTTGACTTTTACGTTTATTCAAAAGGAATATTTTTTATACGAAGCGTTTACTAAACGACAAAAGGGAATGTTTTTGCCATACGTATGCGGCGAAAACGACTTCTCCGCCGTCGTGACCGTTATTTAAGTTTCGGCTTCCTCTACAAGCCATACCTTCTTTTTAAAAGAAAAATAAATACCATGTTTTACTTTTCTTTTATTTTAGTATTGAAAATGGTTTTCATAATGTTTTTATATCAATGTGTTGTATTGATATCTCGTGATTGAAATGTGGAAATTTTATGTTTCTTTTATGCATGTTTTATGTGATATGATTATGTTATGGTTCTTGGGAATTATTATGAAGACGGGTGGTTCTGTGATAAACTAAGGGCGGGTGAGCCCGTTATAGCTCTCCAATGCATTGGGTAACGCGAAGGAGTGAAACATTAAGGTTTCTCCGAAGAGATTTAGGGAATATACTGTGATGGGTATTCCAAACGTAACCAAGAGGGTTACTCCCTACGTAAGAATGTTATGAATGCCTCAAGTTAACTTTATGTCTTATGTTTTCTATGATTTATTCATGGTTTGATGAGGTATGTTAAAGTGCCTATGTTTTATGGGTAAAGTATGATTTCATTCTCATGTATATATGAACTCATGTTTCCTTTCCATATTTTTTGTAACCCTTACTGAGCTTTTTATGATCATCCCAAGTTTTTGAAATTTTTTTCACAGGTCAAGGGAAAGGTACATGATGTGATGATAGTGTCGAGGATGTGTCAAGAAAGAATCCATGTTTCATTTTAAATATCTTTCCATTGATGGGAAGAATGAATACTGTCTTTTATGTAACCACTTTGTTTAAATGTGGAATGTAATGCAAGTTTCATGATCTAATTCTCTAAAACTCTAAACCTGAAAAGATCCTCAATGTGTAATCTTGTAATAACTCAAGATTAAGTAAGGTTTAAGGCTGGGGCCTTATAGTTGGTATCAACGGTCGGTTTAGATAACTTTAGAGGTTAGGGTATTCTTTAAGCATAAGTGACATTACCATAATGGTTAGGATTTCAGAAAGAGTCCTAGTTTTAGATAAAGTGAATGAGTAAGTATATCTTAGTGTTTATCTTACTCATTAGTACATGATGGTTTTGTTGATATACTCACACTGACATTTCTATTTTTAGTGAATGGCTTGATCTCGCAGGCACCAAAGTGACAATTGGATTGAAGGAAACTGTGGTGGATCTATGATTAAGATACTAGGTAAAATGGAGGATTCAATGAGGAAACTCATGGTTGTTCTAAACCAACTATCAAGGAGTCATGATCAACCACTTCAACCTTGGTGAGTTCTCTAGTGCATCATGTACGAGATGGACAACTCGATGTGGAAATTCAGGTCATAATTATTAAGGTAACCATTAGGGTTTATATGATCCTTACTTTTGAGGTAATTATGGGTTATTATATGTTCTGATGGAAAATAAAAGGCATGAGATAAACTTGAGGTTAAAATATGTTATGATCATCTTTGAAGATTTTATCTCATTTTGGGGAATGTTTTAAGAATTATATAGTTTTGGAAAAAGGACAACACGCAGACCGTGTGACAACCCGTCGCGTCGGACAATGCTGCGGGAATCGAACCCACAACCAAAGGGCGACTGGTATTTATCGCCTACCACTAGACTACGTGAAGTCCCTGGTTAGTTTGACTGATTCTTTTTAGTTATATGATTTTATAAATTAAGAGTAAGTTGATTTTGGAGGATATGTGATTAGGATGATTACTTTTCAATGTGAGACTTTAGGAGCAACTGATGTTGTTTGGAGATAAATGTTACGATTTAACTTGGAAGACTATGCGACTAAATCCTTCAAATATTTGGGTTTCAATCTTATATTGGTTTACTTTGAGGAATTTTTATGGACAAATTTGTTTATAGAATGGTCCTCATTGAACTTTGGGTTTTGTTTGACAAATCTTGGAGGTTAAGAATAGATTTTCTTTTATAAAGGGTTATCCTTTTCTAGATTATCTGATCTTGTACTAACCTTATTGGTTTTGGTTTTGGTTAAAGTCTAATGACATGGGAAGTATATAGTTCTCTTTTGTGGATTAGGTGATTTTCTAAAAGTTGATTATAGTACTCTTAATGTGAACAAGTCTTCCTAAATACTCGCCTTCTGGAGAAAATATGAGTTTGAATAAGGAATCTAATAAAAGTTGAAAGTCAACATGATAAGTGATTATGTTTCCTTATGAATAAATTCCTCAATAAAAAGTAACTTAACAAAAATGTTGTCTATTAACTTTTCCTACTGGGGAATCGAATACCGTTTAACCCATCACAAGTTTGTGATTTTCTCATGGTTAACTTTCTCCTAAACATGTTTTCTATCACTCTCCATGAGAACATGACCCTATGTTTTCTCCTCCATGTCCATATTTTCATACTTGGAATCCTAGTATGGGTTAACTCGGGTGACCTCTGTGCTTATCTTTCTTTATTTTAAAGTGATTGTTTTACCGACTCTTGTTCCGATGTGGGACGTTCAAGGATGTTTCCAAGAGCAATTTTAAAATTGCGAGGACGCAATTCCCAAAAGGGGGGAAGGATGTAACACCCCAGGTAAATAAGGAATATGACATTTTCATATTTATCCATATTTGTGAATAAAATATTAATATGACTTTAAAGGGGACGCTATGCTCGATGGCGTACCCAACACGCAACAACGAGTTTCTTGGGAATCTTATGTTGCACTCTCATAATAAAATAATATTATTTTAAATGGTAGTTAACATGTATCCGTTTTAATGGCGGGAATGGATAGAAATAACTAAAATATGATTATATATGTTCTTAAATATTTTTACATTTATACAATAAAAGATAAAGGCTTAAAATACGGAAAGAATTCAATTTTAGGCGTATATGCCCTAGTTTTCACTAAAGGTTCACTTATCACCTTTTGATGGAGAATTGTCATTAAATATAGTTTTGTTCACTCTTAAACATTCTTTTGGACCAAATAAAACTCTTATTAAGAATCGGGACATCAAAATTTACTTTGTGTAAATTTTTGGTATCTTTCCGATAAAGTTCATTTTTTTAATGAATAGTGTATAATGTTGTATTTTAATTCAAAACCACTTTTTAATCTAATTTATTTATATTATTAGATTATATTTTGAATTGGTTTTAAAGTGAAATTAGAAAATATTTTTACCATTAAATCCAATAGTGGTCGTTGGAATTAATTTTACTTTGAAATCAGACTTAAACTAGTGTCAATCTTTTGATACTTATTGTTTTATAAAAACACGCTATTTGCTCTGACAGTGGGAATTAATTATTAAATTAATTAATGTGACTAATATGTTTTTAATTTTGTAAAACGGACTTCATTTTTGAATTCGGAATATCAAATATAGCTCAGGGTGAATTTTTGGGATTTTTCTGAAAAACTTCAATTTTTGATGAATAGTGAAACCACTAAGTGGTACTTATAAAAGCTGATTTTCCGTTTAAATGAAATTTTTCCATCATTGTGTTTTGATTTTCAAAAATCCGACATAAATGGTTGTAATTAAGAAGTAAAATGTGGTTCAATGAGATTAAAATAATTTTTTTGGTGAATAGTAACTTATTAAGTTTTTAATCGCGATTAGAAGTAATTAGTGTAATTTAAGGTAAAAATGATATTATAAGAATGTTAAAACACCATGACACTTGTCCTACACCTATTGGGTGAGTCATGGCCGACCAAGACAAGCCATGGGCTAACTTGGGGACCCCATAGAGACACTTTGGTTGGGAAATGACATAAATAACATTTTATTTAATGTAAAAGTAAAATTTACACAAACATGATATGTTTTACTAAAACAATTTTTAAGTGGGGTTATACAAGTCATCTTTTTGATTATAAATAGTCATTGGAAAGATAAAAAGATTTACTACATCATAGTATCTTTTTTTATAATTTTTAGACATGAAATAAATTAAATTATTTATGACATAATAATGATGCAGCGATGACATCATTATTTGACGATTTAAATAAAATGGAAAGATAATGTAAAATCTATGAACTAAACATGTCCAAAACTTATTTGATGAGATGAATTAGAAGCATTATCACCTTATACACGAATTATATCAATGTGGGACCTTTTTAAACCGAAACACATTTTCAAATAAAGTAATATTTCTTTACTTTCCAAAAGTACCCCTCCTCTCCTCTTATAAAAGGCCCCCACCTCTACCTCATTTAACACAGTCCTCAAGCCTTTGTCTTGGCAAACCCCTGCCCATTTACTCTCTCCACATCCCTCTCCTAACCCTAGAGGATTCCCTTTTGGAATAATCCTTTCAAAGGAAGCCTTTAGGCTCAAATCAAAAGGAGTTACACTTTTAAAGGTAATTCATTCTCTCATGTTCATTTGTTTTATTTTGCTTCTCCAACCCCCTAAACTCTTTTTATTTACTTATTTTGTAAAAACACCAGTATCTTAAATATACTAGGATGTTGTTATAAGATTTATTCGATCTACACTCTCACACAACTACATCAAATGGTTAAAGAACATACGGTTTCCGTGGATGGTGAAATTCTGCCTCCCGAAACGATGATTGTTCAATACTCATTTTACACCTTCAAAGGTGGCCATTATGATGTCACTATTTTTATATATGATATATAATATGTTTATGTTTTATTTATGATTCTGTATTTTTCATTTTTGTCTTACCTTTATGGCTTCCATTATGGGTATACGCGATATCTTCATTTAAGGAAGTGCGGACTACCGCCCCCTCAAAGTGATTTGATTCGTTAAATAACATATGTGGGATGTATAAAGGATGGAAATATGATATTATATATGATATTATACTGTAATTATAATATACCTTTATATAATTATTATTCCATTCTATAAAATACGAAATAGAAATGAAAGTAGCGTTCATGCGTACGTACGGCTTACCGTCTCCATGAACGGTGCATTTCATTTATTACCTCTAAATGATTATGTAATGTTATAAATGCATGAATTTACTGGATATATATTACATATATGATATCTACATAATGAATACAATTCTGGATATAATAAACATTTGGCCACACGAACAACATGTAATTGTAAGAAGTCCACTTTCGACTTAAGAACCAAATATCGGCAAAACAAATATTATTAACTTAAATGATTACATAATGTTTATGACATGGTAATAAGTGGTATAAAAGTACTAATGAACTTGAAAAAGGTTCTTAAGGAATTAGAAATTAACTCAAGTTTATTATTCAGGAGATTAAAGAACGATCGAGTCAAGTCGGACCCGAGGTAAGGGATCCTAAAACTCTCTTTCTTTTTAAGTACACTCTTTTATGTCATTTCTTTTAAGCTCATCTTTCTTATGATTGGGATGTTCGTTTATATTACTCCTACTGTAATTTTTATGTTCATGTGATGAGAGACCCTATTCTCTCTCATCAATCCATTTTGGAAGTTTTGAGTGGCGCCGTTAGGCTGCCGAACTTTCATAAGAGATCTAACCTCTCTCTTTCTTTTTAAGTACTCTCATTTATGTCACTTCTTTTAAACTCCTCCTTGCAATGTTGGGGGATTTTATTTTATATTCCACTTGCTGTAAATTCTATTGTAATATGATGGGATACTCTATTTGATCTCATCAATCCATATTCGGAAGTTTTATGTGGCGCTGTTAGGCTGCTGAGTTTTCGTAAGGGATTTTTCATCTCACTTTTATTCTCGTGAGATTTATGCTACATTTTCCACAAATTCCATTGAGTGGTGTATGTACTGCCCATTATTCTACTATTTGTGTAATATACTTTCATTTATGAGTATTTACATCAATGACCTATTGTCTTTATTCATGGGGTGTATGTTTTGAAAGATACCCAAGTCGGTAAGGGAACCTTTCAACCTCCTCTTTTTTAAAAAGACTTCTTTTATTGGGTCTTTCAATTTACATATTTTTATGTTGGGATATGTTCTCATACATCCTTATTGAAGTAAATTTTATGTCCAAGTGATGAGATACAATTTTTATCTCTCATCAACTCATTTTGATGTGATGCCATTAGGCTGTCAAGGGAACTTTTTAACCCAATTTCGATTTCTTTGGGTTCAACATGTAGTCATTGAATATGTCATCCATTGAATATGTGTGAATGACCTTTTATTGTTTTACACTTAATATCCACTTATATTGGGTGTATTTATATTTGTCACACATATTTTTGAGATTGATTTGTCCTTAATTTAAGGATACCTTCTTTATAAGGGATTTCATCACATTTGACATTTCTATTGAGGGTTCATTGTTGTTATGCACCAATTCACTCTTATATGGTGTATATACTGTCCTTTGGAGTATTATATCATGAATCCATTTATTCTCATGATATTATAAAGTTCTGACTAAATGTTATTCTTCAATTGTTGTATTCAAGTGTCTCTAATTTTGGTAAAACCACTTTAACCAAAATATCGTTTTAAATGTTTTAATTATTTGTTCTTATTAATATCCATGTTTTCAAAATGGTTTTAAGGATTTATTTATATGGATATTAATGGTTTAAAATGTTAAAAGCTTCAAGGTGGTATGGGACTTCATCTCAATCTCCTTTCGTTGAGGCATATTTTATTTTATACACAACTTTCTTTTATACGGTGTATAAACCCCTTTGACTTTTACGTTTATTCAAAAGGAATCTTTTTTATACGAAGCTTTTACTAAACGAAAAAAGGGAATGTTTTTGTCGTACGTATGCGGCGACAATGACTTCTCCGCCGTCGTGACCGTTATTTGAGTTTCGGCTTCCTCTACAAGCCATACCTTCTTTTTAAAAGAAAAATAAATACCATGTTTTACTTTTCTTTTATTTTAGTATTGAAAATGGTTTGCATAATGTTTTTATATCAATGTGTTGTATTGATATCTCGTGATTGAAATGTGGAAATTTTATGTTTCCTTTATGCATGTTTTATGTGATATGATTATGTTATGGTTATTGGGAATTATTATGAAGACGGGTGGTTCTGTGATAAACTAAGGGGGGGTGAGCCCGTTATAGCTCTCCAATGCATTGGGTAACGCGAAGGAGTGAAACATTAAGGTTTCTCCGAAGAGATTTAGGGAATATACGGTGATGGGTATTCCAAACGTAACCAAGAGGGTTACTCCCTACGTAAGAATGTTATGAATGCCTCAAGTTAACTTTATGTCTTATGTTTTCTATGATTTATTCATGGTTTGATGAGGTATGTTAAAGTGCCTATGTTTTATGGGTAAAGTATGATTTCATTCTCATGTATATATGAACTCATGTTTCCTTTCCATATTTTTTGTAACCCTTACTGAGCTTTTTATGCTCATCCCAAGTTTTTGAAATGTTTTTCACAGGTCAAGGGAAAGGTACATGATGTGATGATAGTGTCGAGGATGTGTCAAGAAAGAATCCATGTTTCATTTTAAATATGTTTCCGTTGATGGGAAGAATGAAGACTGTCTTTTATGTAACCACTTTGTTTAAATGTGGAATGTAATGCAAGTTTCATGATCTAATTCTCTAAAACTCTAAACCTGAAAAGATCCTCAATGTGTAATCTTGTAATAACTCAAGATTAAGTAAGGTTTAAGGCCGGGGCCTTATACTATTAATATTAAATTATACATTAAATTTGTTTTAGGATCAAATTAGATAAAATATAAATATATTAATATAATATAGGTGATTATAATCAATTTTACTTTGAAATTGAATATAAAAACTTAACAAAATTTTAGACGTTTTACATTAAAAACTTGTTTTCTCACCACGTTTGCGGGATTACAATTAATCTTAATTATTCGACTTTTGTGAATTTAATTTTTATATAAATGACATAAACTATTTTAAAAAGTATAATATTTAGAGTCTTAAAATATCAAATTATTTTTTTACCCAAAATATTAGTAAAAGTTATTAAAATTAATCACAGTGATTAAGGTCAAATTAAGCTTAATTAGGGATTAAAACTTAACATTAAGTGTCCAAATGACCTAAAAACTTGTTAAAAACCCATTTAATAATCATATCTTTCCCAAAAACCTTCCACTATTTATTTAAGTTTTTTCGGTATGACTTTTTTTAGGTAAGAACATGTGTACACCTACCTTGTTTTCAAAAATTCCAAGTCAGCCCTTTTCTTTCCCTATAAAAGGCCACCACCACTCCATCTTCATCACACCTATAAATCCCCTAGACTCACCAAGAATATGATCTAATAATATCCCATATTCCATCCCTTCTTCTTTTAATCCTCCCTTAGTCATAAAGTCTTCCAATGAATCCTTTTGGCACGATCCAAAAGTTGTTACCCGATTAAGAGGTAACGTTTTCTCTCAAGATCTCTAGTTTCATTTCCATTCCACACCCCACAAATATTTTATTTTCCATTATTATATAAAAAAACAAATATAAAAAATATAGTATGATGTTATTATTAAAATATTTATACCTACACATACACACACCTCTATCAAATGGGTAACCAACATATTGTTTCTTGTGTATGGTGAAAATGATGATTGTTCATTTTTTTTTCTTTACCACCTATCATGTAGGACATTATAATTGAAACCTTATTTGTATATGTAATATATTATATTTATTATGTATTTAAACTTATTAATTCCTTTTACAACATATATATGTTTACTCTCGATTTGGTGTAAATGCGATAATTTCATTTGAGGAGGTGTGGACTATCTCCCCTCAAAGTGATGTGATTCATTCACACACTACATGGAATTTATTAAGGATGGTTTATTGAAATTATATGATATATATAACATTGAAATTATAATTTAATGATATTATATACATATATACTTACATTTCATTTTCTTTAATTTTTTTCAATATGGAAATTAAAACAAAAAAACATTCATGCGTATGTACGACTTACCGACTCCATGAACGGTGTATTTAATTTCATACATCTTTATGATATATATTGTTATAAAATAAAAAAACTGGTCAAATATGATCTTTATAAAATGATTTAAATTATTTAAATCATGATATAAATATAAGGACCAAAAATATAATAAATTAAGATGCATGGGAAGAATAAATAGAATATTACACAATGTGAAACCTTGACATAGGATTGTTAACAACTGAGTAATACATGGTTATAATATTACCATATATGTGATTATATATAATATTATTATTATTTAAAATATTTATAATAAAATTATATTTATTATATACGAATCAATAATGAGTACGATGAAAGTCAAGACAAAAGGTAAGGGAATTTCTTATCTCTTTTATTTTTGTGAGATACATACCCTAATCACCGCTCACTTATTATATGTGATGGAGGTACTTTTAATGAATTTATTATAGTCATATTATACATAAATTTATGGGTATTTACATATCAATTTTATGATCATTATTTCAGGGGTTTAAGTTTCCTATGTTAGCAAATCGGTGAAATAGTTTTGTCTCAATTTGCCTTCATTGATACTCATGTTTTGTTATGAACCTAAACTCTCTTTTGAGCTGTATATACATAATTTTTTACATTTTATATCATGAATATTATTATTCTAAATATATTTTAAGATTAATTTAATATAATTTTTTTACATGGATAGTATGATCTAAAGTTATCAAGTTATAATAGTTTATTGAAATAATCTCATCGCTTTTTAGATTGTTTAGGTTTATGATTTATTTGATGAAATATTATGATACATCTCTAAATAAAATTCATGAATTTTTTTATAATATTTATATTAATAATATAATCATTTATTGGTACCATTTTTTTACTCTTTGGTACATAATATAGTTAATAATGTGTTTTTAGGAAATCCTGATTTACCCTCTTTTCTGTCAGAAATATGTGTTCTTTCAAAACCATGTTTTCTAAAATAGGTATCCAAGAGTATCCTACTAATATTATATTATAATTAGAATACATTTTTTTACCCTTTTTTCTTTTAACAATTATCAATGGAATATTATTGTTTCTTTTCGATCAACGAATTTTTATAATATTTTTACCCTGAAAAAGAAATATTTGTTTTACCTCATATGATATGTATGGTTTTAATTGTTGTCATTTCTAGGAAGCTTAAATTGAATTTTTAAATAGATAATTTTTAAGAAATTCTTTTTATGTACTTTCAAGAAAAATGGTTTTCAAATTTTTTTCAATCTTCTTTTATAATTTTTCAAGAAAAATTGGTTTCAAAATGTTTCCATGCTCCTTTTATACGTTTTCAAGGGAAATGGTTCTGAAAACATTTTCTAGATTTATTTATACCTTTTCAAGGTAAGTTAAAAGGAGTAAGTTTCAAAAAAATAATGATTTTTTTAGAAGTTTTCAAATTATTTTTATGTAAATGTTTTTAAAAATATTTTCAATCATTATTTATATTTTTTCAAAGTGTTTTCAAAGAAAAATGTTTTAAAAATGTTTTGAAGCTTATTTTATAAGATTTCAAGAAAAAAGGTTTTCAAAATTATTTCATGTATTATTTATAATTTGTCAAGGAATTATCTAGTAAAAATATTTTAAAATGTTTTTATGTATTAAAATCGTTTTCCAATGAAAAAGGATATTTTCTCCAAGAACTTTTTTTGAAAGATTTTTGAAAATTCTTTCCCATCTAAGATGACATCCGTTGTTTTTAATAATGCCTTTCTGGGACATGATCTAAAGGTTCCATTCATAACCTTTATATTAATGGGTAATGCTTAATGTCATGGTATTTAGGAATCTCATGTATCTTCCATGGGTTATTGGTTTTTTAAATCTTTTTCTCCTCTATGGGTTATATGTTTATGAAATTAGATTCTTTTCCATGGGTTATATGTTTTTCAAACCCACTTCTTTTCATGTGTAATGATTTGATTACTTGATTATGAAAACTATCCATTTTATATTTTTTATGATGCGATAAAATTTTAATGACACCCATTTCATTTTCTGGGTTATGATTTTATGTTAATAGAAACCATATCTTTTCATGGGTCATGATTTGGTGAATTTTTTGTGGCACAAGTTTGTATGATTTCATTATGTGACAAGCAGGACCTATATCTACCTTCAATGAATTGGGTAATGATAAATGTTTTTTGAGATCAATAGGTATATGGGAGGACATCCCAAGACCAAAATAATAGGGTACATGAGAGAACATTCCAACCCCAAAACAAGAGGGTATACGGGAGGAAATCTAAAGCTCGAAACAAGAGGTTAAATGGGAGGAAATCCCAATCCTGAAAAAAAGATGTTAAACTAGAGGACATCCCAATCCCAAAATAAGATGGTACATGGGAGTACATCCCAATTCCAAAATAATAGGTTAAACAAGAGGGATTCCCAATCTCAAAGTAGGTACAATGGTGATTATCCCAAGCATAACATGTTACAAATTCCTTGGTAGGATGCCTTAAAAGAGGTTTTTCTATGAATTTTTATTTTCCATAATTCCATGTTTTATTCTTAATTTATTCTCTCAAGGATTATGTTTTTATTTATTTATGGTTAATTTATTATCAACTTCCAATCATTTTTATGATCTCTAATATTCAGGGTATGATCCTCAAATTTTATGCTCACGTTCGATACCCTTTGGTTCATGTTATGATTATGCATTTTCTTTATTTAGCTTTACTACGAATCTGAGATCACCCCTTTATTATGTTTCCTTTCTCCAGTTATGAAGAAAGGATTTACGTCGAAGTAACAAATGTGTACATCATTATAGGATATGTTTAATATCTTTCACCAGGAGATAATATTTTTTTTCTAAGTTTTTGAATACACTAAACTATTACTATCATCGGGCATGGATTTATTCAATGTACTAAATATTCATCTAAAATTTTGTAATATCCATGTATTTTAATCTGTGGTCACTATATCATGAACTATTCCACATGTATGATAGTGGTATGTATAGATCATTATACTACTTTAAGTGTGTTTTAATTAATGATAATGTGAAGTATTGTATATTCATGGTCAAAGGATATGAGAAGGTTCGGGATATTATTCCAAAGAATATCTTGATCAAGAATTCATCGATCAATATAATTTAACATAGAGTAATTCATAAATGAATCTAAACTTATCTACATAAAATTTATGATGCTTATGAATAGTATTGAAGATGTGTATTACATATTATCATTGATCAAAAAAATTAGACTGGAGAAATTTATGAGCTCACGTTTCTTTATACACATTAGAGACATAATGTAAGTAAAATGAACATCAATTTTAATACTCATGCATTGTAGATACTTCAATTTTTCAATATATTCATTTAATATAGTAGGTTTATCCCATAACCAATTTCCAACAATCTTGACTAATGGATATCATATGAGTTATAGTATGATGGAAATGCATTATGTAATAAGAAAATTTCTTTAGATGAAAAGAGTTTTCTAGGATATAAACAAACATCCATCAAGTAAAACCCAATGTGCATCTAAAGTAATTATCAAAAAAAAATCTTAGGATATTACAGAAATACCTATTATAGAAATTTTGTAGTCAAGTGATAGAATAAATTCCTATAAAAGGGTTCACATGTCTACATGAGATAGTGGGAGAAATATTGACTTGGTTTCAGTCAATTCCTAAGATTAAAAAATAGTTATAATAGGAACTAGTTCCAAAATAGGAGTGAAAGAGATATGTTCTAGAGTCTCATATTGTGTAGGAAGTTCAGAACAATAGTGATGGTTTTATATTAATTGTGGTTGGTAAAACATTATTCATTAAGAATAATAATTCCTAAAAATAAGCAGTATATATCATATAGAAAATATTTAGAATTTAAATTAATATTCAATAATGTATTCCATGTATCAAAGTATAGGGGTCTTATAATTTTTAATATTATGGTGGATATTCATGTATGTCTATTCAGGGATGAAAAACATTTGGTTCCAAAAAAGTTTGATTGGTTATACCAAGTCATTATTTCTAAATGCACTATAATTTTACATTTTATTTCTAATTTTTATTATCATATTATTGAGCGTTGGATGTTAAGACCTTCAATAGTAGAAGGTTTCTATATTACATGTCTATAAATGGATGTTGACATCATATAATGCCAATAAGGGGTGAAATGTATTGAAATATATTTTAGGATTGAAGTAAGTAACGGGACTATAGAATATTTATTTGGAATGAATTTTCACCATGTGTATACTACAGGTTAGTAGGAGAATCATGGTTGTTCAAATAAAATATGTTTTCTAACATATGAAAAATAGTTATTGTTCTTTCAGTTAGTCAAGACTAGAATGAATGAATCTCTTTATAGATTTACTTCAAGTAGAAACCAAAGTTTTATGGAATAGGGTCTACTGAGGTAAATCTAATAGTTGATTAGATGTACGCAATCGCATATATACTAACATAGTATTTTGAAATACAATATGGAATTATTCAGGAGATAATTGTTACCAATGTCACATATAATAAATCTATCAAAGGAGACATTCATGGGAATAAGAGGAGATTAATGTTGTGAGTTGAGTTCTATAAGCGTTTTCAACGGATCAATCATGTATTCCATGAAATGTAAAAGATATGATATTTCCAATGTATACTTTCTAATAGTATAATATCAATTATATCAAATAGATATGCAAGATAAGTAATCAAAACTATCTAATTGAAATTGAAAACATACAAAATATATGTACCAGGTATATGTAGAGGAAGATATACTAGTTAAAAGGGGAAACAAATTAGTTTTCCAATGCGATCAATATAATCTAATATCATATTTGGGATTAGGTAATGAGAAGGATATGCTCATTTAATTCAGTATTATCCATTTCTACAAATACTAGGTATGTTATTGCTTCTAATGTAGCTAATAAATAGAGCAAAATATGGAACAATTTATTCCGATTTTCTAAATTGCGTTGAGTAAGTAGAAAATAATCATAATGTAAATTATTAAACTCTTACTAACTAATATGTCATGTTTTTTATTGTTAAAAAATGGAATATAAACATGAATTACATCTATTTTGGGGTTTTTACTGAAGGAGTTGACATCGCATATAACATAATATCCACACATTCAAGACATGACGGACTAAGCCACTAAAGCCATGAAATAGTAGAAACAATATCTCAATCATGTGAGAGATAAAAAGGATGGTTAGAAAGTTGGTTATAGTGAAAGTGAGAGTGTTGTAATAAAGGGATCTCAATACCTAGCTAAATAGTACTTTTTTATTACCATTTCATGTATACAGTTAGATATTAATGATGTACACTTACCATTATAGTATAGATATGTCTAGGACCACTATTTAAATGGTAATATCTGTAGATTATTTGTTGTATCAAATGGTTATATAAAATCCTAGGATATAATGAGAACCTCAATATACTATGAAATTAATCTAAAATATATGTAATATATTCTAGATACATCATAAAAAGTTGACATAGTTGATGTATGACTATCAGGTGTTGGGGTCTCATTAGAATTGAGACTTCTCCTCATGAAGTTCACAGTTAGTGATCTATGGTATGTGAAATTATGAGAACATATCCGCTAATAGGAACACCACATGTTTTAGGTATAATTAGATGTTATTTTATATGGAAATCTTTATTTTTCTCCTGACATGAGAACATTATCAATGTGTGTCCTTTGATAATGAAAAAACCATGATAATGTAATCATGGTGAGGTATCTTTTGTTGGTTGTTTCAGTGGTGGTATAGAAATGGTTGAATGGTCAAGAAATAATTTATCACCTCTGAGTTGAGGAAGTAATATATTGGGCATATTTGATCACAATGGAAGTACCTTCATAAATCCTTGTCCAAGGTACATTGAGTTAAGTCCATCTAATTAGATCAACAAGAAATAACATGATAAAGGATGATGATAAGAGTTTAAATCCTGCTTTATGTGATGACAAAAGACCAAGATATTATATTACTTAGTACATGTTCATAGGTTGGTTTTCATTGTTATGGCTATTCCATATCTTTTTAGGGGCGTTTATGGGTTGCAAGGATCCTCTATTGATTAGTAAATATTATTCACTCCTATCATGATAATGGCATAGAGTGTCACACACAATATCTTACTCAAGAATCTCCCCTATTCTCCTGAATAAGTAAATATGATATGGTGGGACCCACCATGGGGTTCGAGGGTTTTCCAAGTATTGAAGATCACCAAAGAATAAATAAATTCATTATTATTAAAGTATAGACTAGTTGGGGTGGTTTGATTTTATTAAAAATATTCACAGGGTATTTAGTGAATACCAGAACAATACTATACATTCCAGCTAATATAAAATAAACCTGTAATATTATACAAACGAATTTTATTTTAATATTCCAAGTTCATTTAATATTAGCTGTAATTACGAGTCGGGTTAAATAACTCAGGTTTATCATGTAATATATTTAATGTATATTAAATTTATGTGATATAATATAAATAATATTTGTGAAATATTTTTAATTCATCATTATTATTTATTTTATGCATATTTAGTGGGTGTTAAATTTTTGAGACCCAGGGAACCATTTTCGGGTATTTTCACCACCCACTATATAAATAGTAGGAGCCTCACATTCCATGAACTATTCATTAATTTATAATAAGAGACACTCACTCCACCCACTTTCTAGAGAGATATAGTCTCTCTCTGAGTGATCGATACAAGATTTCTTGGATGTATTGAAGGCACAACATCGAGTTTATCGATGTGACACCAAAGGATTCATCAGAGCTCCACGGTAGCACTTGAATTTTGACAAAAAGAGAGTGTGAAGATTATTCGAACATTTGTGAAAAATATAGTGGTGTTTATCTTCAGACCCTTTGATTAATGATCATCAGCGACTTTATGTTGTTGAATGCTCCATTGAATCAATTGAGGTACTCATTATGTAATATTTTTATGATTATTAAATTTATGTGAGATCCTAAAACTTTTATCGGAGCTTAGATCATGGGAGACGACATGTTTCAGCACAAAAGTGGTGCAATTTTAAAATCTTATCCAACAAGATTTTTTAGTTGTCCCCAATACCAACAATAAAAATAGTTTAAACATAATGGGTCAGTTTAAATACTCTTATGAGGATCATGATGTGATTATCCTAGGCTCTCCTCTATTAAAATCTCATATTACTCCCTTAAATATGATATGAAAGTGGAATGTTATGACCTAATGATCTTTAAGAAAATGGAACCAAGGAATTCAAAAATTATGGATTTAATCTATGCAACTCGATTCAAGTTCTGTATTATTAGATGAGTGAAGTGGAAAAAGGATTTACTTTTTTGTCTCAAGGTTTTCAATTGAGTTTTCTTTATGCATTCCTATTATGTAACCTATTAATATGACTTTCAAGTAACCTTTACATATGAATCCTGAGTATCCTTTATACCTTTTAATGATAGGTAAACTTTATATATGTGTGTCTTTGTAATAATTACATTTTCATGATCTAGTAAAATTTATGTATTCCTTTAGAGACTATGACACATAAGGGTTAATCTTTCTAGTAACCATTACATCTATAGAATCTGTTATATAGGGGTTACTCTGAAATATATAGTGATATGAAATGATTACTTATGTTTATTTTAATCTATAGCATAGGGTGATACATATAGGTTACTTATTTAAGGGTTAATCTATACTTTTCCAAATATAGTGTGACAGACTAACACACTAGACTTCAAAACTTCCCTCAACCATCTAACTCCACTCTGCCTCTCTCAACATACGATCAACACTAACAAGAAGCTCTAAAATCTAAAAAATGTCAAATCATGGGTCCCAATAATTCCATACCCATACATAAGATACCTGAAAATTGATTCTTCTCATAGAGAATCAAAATAATACTAAGAGAAAATCTAAATAAACCTAAATAAAGGATAAAGAAAACTTATGCCTTAACATTAAAAACATCTCAAATGAATCTTTCCCCTCAAGATCCATCCCAAATATAAAATAAGAAAGGTATAAAGATTAATATCCATGGGGCTCTCAAACAAGAACATATCCATCAAGGGAAATCAAACAAAGCACGAACTACCCTAACTCTAATCTGACTTCTCACTAACTACTCCCTTTTCCACTATCATGTTTTGAAATAAATACAATTTGAAAAAAATACACTAAAATTTAAAAACCATTGAAAAATAGTGCCATATTATTTGTGAGGAAAACTCAATTATTTAAACCTTTACTCGTTTTAAAAAGGGTTAAAAATATACCTTTTATATAATAGAAAAATTATTAGGATCTCCGAATGACATTATTCACATTATATTCCCTAACTAACTCACCACCAAAGTCTAAGAAGCACATTGGACCTCAATTCGTACTGATGATGCCCCTAAAAATTAAAATATTGAAAGACAAAATTTCCCAATATGGGATACTTTGAGCTAACCCCACCTAGGTTTAAAATACATTATTGAAATCCATAACATTGTCTCACTCTTTACTTCTATATACTTAAATAATTAAAACTCGGAACATTCTTTTATACCACTCTAAAAACATTAGATGAGTCTTTAATAGAACCTTCTCTCATGGAAAGGCCTCTCTCCATGATCACTACATGTTCCCTCGCCTCTTCCAAATAATTCCACAAAAAGGACACAATATATTATTAAATCACTCATTTTAATGAAAATGTAATGCCTCGACCCCAGCTGCCCAGAGTCGGTGCATTACTTCGTAACATTGGCATGATCACAAAAGATCAAGTCTCAAAAGACCGATTAGTTTAGTAGCCTTGGAAACACTAGATACATTCATAAATGTTACATTACATCATAAAGTGAAAAACTACAATAACAAAGTCTCCATAGTCCACACTCATATCCTCTTCTGACTATCCCTGCAGGTCATTCATAAAATACTTCTTCACATCCTGGAAAATATTAAAACATTGAAAGGGGTGAGCTCAGATGCTCAGTAAGTATAACAATATAGCGGAAGCTTTCGTAAATAAACGTTAACATTTAAGGAAATGTATAACTAAAACAAAAGCCTTTTTAAACTTTAACTTCAGTATAATATGAAAAAAATAAATTAAATAATTCCATTTACTTACTCACATGGATATTCTACTAGTCAAATAATCACATGCAATATCAATAACCACTTTCATAATGATGGAATGCATAATGCCAGACTATCATAACCACGTAGCCAGGCCTCGTGCCAAGACTACAAATAAGATTTTGTCAAGGCCTCATGCCAAGACACTAGTTTTTCTCATGAGACCTACCGAGGCATTGAGGAGCTATAGCGGGCTCCACCCGTCACTTATTAAGTCCAATGCATTCCTCATATGAACAGGTTTAAACATATCATAAACCATAACATAATCGTATCACATAAAACATGCATAAAGGAAACATAACATTTCCACATTTCAATCACAAGATATCAATACAACACATTGATTAAATAAAAACACTTTCAAAACCATTTTCAATACCAAAATTAAAAAAAATTAAAACATTGTATTTATTTTTCATTAAAAAAATGTTATAGCTTGTAGAGGAAGCCGAAACCCAAATAATGGTTACGGAGGCGGAGAAGTCGTTGTCACCGCATATGTACGGAAAGAAAAGCATTCCTTTTTGTCGTTTAGTAAAACACTTCGTATAAAAAGATTCATTTTGAATAAACGTAAAAGTCAAAGGGGTTTATACACCGTATAAAATAAAGTTGTGTATAAAACAAAATATGCCTCAATGAAAGGAGATTTAGACGAAGACCCTTACAAAGATAATTTTTTTAAAATAAAGTAGATATATTATGTGTATTCACTATAAGTACACATAAATAAATTACAAATACAAGATAGGACACAATAATATCATGACATAATTTGAATGTAGGAGATTATCCCAAAGAATGGAAATTGGGTTACGAAATTCCCTTACCTCGTGTCAAAATTCACTTGATCGTTCTTTGATCTCCTGAATAATAAACTAGAGTTAATATATACCATCTTAAGAACCTTTTTCAAGTTCATTATTCCTTTTATACCACTTATTACCATGTCATGAACATTATGTAATTATTTAAGTTTATAACGGTCGTTTTGTCGATCTTAGGTACTTGAGTCAAAAATGAACTTCTTATAATTACACTTTTTTCATGTGGTAAAATATCCATTATATCCATAATTATATTCATGATGTAGATATCATATATATCATATATATCTAGTATATACATTCATTTATAATATTACATAACATTTAGAGGTAATAAATGAAATGCACCGTTCATGGAGACGGTAAGTCGTACGTACGCATGAATGCTACTTTCATTTCTATTTCATATTTAATGTAATGAAATTATAATTATATAAATGTATACTATAATTCCAGTATAATATAATGTATAATACCATTTATTCCATCCTTTATACATCCCACATATGGCATTAACGATTCAAATCACTTTGAGGGGGCGGTAGTCCGCACTTCCTAAAATGAAATTATCGCGTTTACCCATAATGGAAATCATAAAGTATGCCATAAATGAGAAATACAGAAGAATAAGGAAAACATAAAAATAATATATATATCATATATGAAAATAGTGTCATCAAAATGGCCACCATTAGAGGTGTTAAAAGAATATTGAACAATCATCGTTTCGTGAGGCAGTATTTGGCCACCCACAGCAACAGTATGTTCTTTAACCATTAGATGAAGGTGTGTGTAAGTGTAAACCAAATATTTATCAAAAAAAATCCTAATATATTTTAGATACTGGTGTTGTTACAAAAGAAAGGAATAAAAAGAGTTTAAGGTGTTGGAGAAGAAAAATAAAACAAAACAACATTAGAGAAGACATTACCTTAAAATCGGGTAACTCTTTTTGATTTGAGCCAAAGGATTCCTTGGGAAGAATTCTGCCCAAAGTGAGGCTTCTAAGAGTAAGGGAGGGAAGTTGACAGAGTATTTGGGCAGAGTTTGGCCGAGCCAAAAGGCTTTGCTGGTGTGAGTAAGGTGGTAGTGGTGGGGGCCTTTTATAAGTGGAGAGGAGGGGCACTCCTGGAAAGTAATGAAATGTTACTTTATTATACAATGCTTTTCGGATTCTAAAGGTCCCACACTTATATAATTCGATGATAAGGTGATAAGGGTTCTAAATATACTCATCCAATAGGTTTTTGACAAGTGTAAGTCTTAGATTTTACATTATCTTTTCATTTTATTTAAATCGTTAATTAATGAGGAAATCGTTGCATCATCATGGTTTCATAAATAATTTAATTTATATAATGTATATAAATTATAAAAAAAATATCATGATGTAGGAAATAGTTTTATATTTCTAATGAATATTTATAGTCAAAAATAGGACTTGTATAAACCCATTTAAAAATTGTTTTAGTAAAACAACTCTTGTTTGTGACATTTTTATTTTAACATTAAATAAAAAGTTATTTATGTCATTTTCCTACCAAAGTGGCTTCATGGGATCCCAAGTTGACCCGTGGATTGTCTTGGTCGGCCATGACACATCCAATAGTTCTAGGAGAAGTGTAAAGGTCATTCCATATTTTTATAATACTATTTTTACCTTAAATTTCACTAATTACCTTTAATCGCGATTAACTAAACTTAAAAGTTACTATTCACCAAAAAATTATTTTAATCCCATTGAACCACATTTTACTTCCTAATTACAACCATGTATGTCGGATTTTTGAAAATCAAATCACAGAAGTGGTAATGTTTCATTGAAACGAAAAATCAGTTTTTTAACTACCACTTAGTGGTTTCACTATTCATCAAAAATTGAAGTTTTTCAGAACAACGCCAAAATTTCACCCTAAGCTATAATTGATATCCCAAATTGAAAAATGATGTCTATTTTACAAAATTACAAACATATAAGTTTCATTAATTAATTTTATAATTAATTCCCGCTATCACAACAAATAGCGTGTTTTTAAGAAACAATATATATCAAAAGATTGACAATTGTTTATGTCCAATTTCAAAGTGAAATTAATTCTAATGAACACCATTGGATAAAATGGTAAAAATATATTATAATTATACTTTAAAACCACTCAATAGTATAATTTATCACTATAAATTATTTTGATTAAAAAAGTTGTTTTTATGTAATTTTCACTATTCAAAGCAAATTGGAAGTTCTCAGAAAAATACCAAAAATTCAACATGGGCTAATTTCGATATTCCGAATCCAAAAACAAAGTCCATTTGGAAAGATAAAATTTATAATATTTCAAAAATTAGGTATTACTTTTCATAACGGCTACTTTGATTGGATGTGGTGTGTGTTAGAACTCGAAGTTGCGTACAACACACGCTACTGTATTATTCAAAGAGAAGTGTACCGTGGAAGCTTGGGGTGTTACATTCTCCCCTACTTCAATAAATTGTGTCCTCGTAATTTGAAAATGTTCTTCGAAAATAAATGGTCGAAAATAGAAAATACCTTTGTGGAAAACCCACATCGGAAATAGGGTTAATAAGAATATAACATTAAAAGAAAGAAAGAGAAGTACAAAGGTCACCCGAGATAGCCCATACTAAGATTCTATTAAAATATGGATATGGAGGAGAAACAAACCATCAAGGTCTGATGGAGAGTTGTATAAAACAGGATTAGGAGAAAGTCAACCATAAGAAAATCACAAACTTGTGATTGGTTAAACGATCATCGAATCCCCAGTTGGAAAAGTTAACCGACAACATTTTTGTTTTAAGTAACCTTTCATAAAGTTGGGGAATTTATTTAAGAGATTTACGAAGAATTTAAGGAAATATACTTACTTGTCATGTAGGCTTTCATTCTTTAATAAATTTTTACCACGAACCCATCTTTCACTCCAAAAGGTAATAGATTTCAAAAATAATATATTTATCCTAATCGTACAAAGTTCAAAATATTAACACAGACCATTTAAATTAGGAAAACTATTTTATAATAACCAGGGACTTCGTATAGGCTAGTGGTAGGTAATAAAGGCTTGTCGCACTATGGTTGTGGGTTCGATTCCTGCAGCTTTGTCCGATGTGACGGGTTATGCCCCACCCTGCAGGTTGTCCTTTTCCTAAAACTATAGTATTATAATATTCCAAAAATAATCTTTAGAAATGTTTTAACCTTAAACAATACTATCCAAAGTTTAACTTCATTCATTCCAACCTTTATAGTTATCCAAAATACCTCTATACAGACTTTCTCTAAAAGGTCTCTAAATTCCAAAATCAATTGTAACATCAGATTCCCCAAACAATGTAAAGTTTCTCTTATTGTCACATACTAAAAATATGATTACCTTCATCATATTAAAACCTTAATGAAAAAAACAAGTACTGCAGTACAATCCTTATATATATATCACATTATTCTAATAACCAGAATATAATCCATGAGTCCAAAAGCACCAATACATTAATTATTCCGCTTCAACTGTAATCACAGCATAAGATTGGCCTTGATCCCTTGGCCTTTTCTGAGGTAAGTTTCCCTGACACTTAGGACATTCATTTGCATAATGACCCATTTCTCTACAATTGTAGCATTCAACATTGATAGCCTATTTCTTTCCCTTGCAATCACGTGCCTGGTAATCTTTTTCTCCACATTTATAACAAACTCCCATTCATTTTAGGAAAGTACCAGGGTGATTCTTCCCACAATTATCGCATAATGGAAAATCCTTCTTTCCCTTTTTCCATTTATCTGTCTCTTGTTCCACCGTTCTCTTCTTCTCTTTCTTTACTTTATTGTCATAAGATTTAGAGAATTCTTTTTCTGTCTTGATAGCACATGAGACAATATCTTCGTATGAGGAGAAGGATTGTGAGACTAAGGCTCAACGGAGAAACGGTTTTAACCCATCAAAGAAAAGATCAATCTTACTTCTTGGGTTACGTATATAATCTGATGCATGCCTCGCTAACCATGTAAACTTAGACTCATACTTTGCGACATTCTCATCCTCCTTCTGCCTCAGACTCAGAAATTGCCTTTCCATATCTACTCTATGGTCACGGGGAAAGTACTTTTCTAAGAAAATCTCTTTGAACTCTCTCCATTCCATATTCGATACTTCATAATATTCCTTTTTATTTTGAATCAATGACCACCATTGATCAGCATCTCCAGTGAGGCGGTAGACTACCATGGCAACCTTCTCCATTTCACTACTCCCCAAGGCATGGAATATTTTTTCTAAGGAGTTTATCCATTGCTCAGCTACTAATGGATTTGTACCCCCATTAAATTTTGGTGGTTGTTGCCTCATGAAGTGGTCTAACATTGATCCTCCACGTTGCGGATCAGGGTGCTCCATACTAGTAAGGTTATTATTTATAACCTGAGTGAGTTGTCCCAGTATGGTAATAAGTTGATCAGCACCAGTTGTATCTACAGATCCAAAATAATTATCTTGAGCATGAGGGCAATCCCTACATGGAGTGCATGCATTGATACGGTTTCCATTCCTTCCACTAGGCTCCATTTCTAAACAATGGCATAAACTAGATTAGTTTATGATTCAAAATACATAATTCCATACTTGTAAAATACCTAAGATAAATTGAAATATTTATGGATATAATCCATAATCATAAAAATGTTTTCTTTGAGGAAGTATATTCTCATAACCCTTCATAGTGGTTTGTAAAGAAAATGAGAATTATCCTAAGCATATCCCCTAGGAGTTTCATAACCAAGAGTGCAGCAAGGCCCATTGTCGTGCACCAGTTCCCGTTCGAGTCTAGCTCAAAGCGGTGTTTTCGGGTTTTACCCCTAGGTACATCTGTGCCAGATCCACCTCTACCTGCTCGTATCCAGACAGGGATGTATTGCTTGGAAAACTCACAACATCTCTATAATACCAAAATTCTAGGAAGTTCTTCTATACTAATCTCCAAAGTCTATCTTTGGGCTATGTTCTCTAATCAGAGTTTATCTAAATCTAGCTTCCAAGGTCAGTACTAAACTGCCTCTGATACCAACTATAACGCCCCGACCCCAGCTTCCTAGAGTCGGTGCATTACTTCATAACATTGGCATGATCACAAAAGATCATGTCTCGAAAGACCGATTAGTTTATTAGCCTTTGAAACACTAGATACATTCATAAATGTTACATTACATCATAAAGTGAAAAACTACAATAACAAAGTCTCCATAGTCCACACTCATATCCTCTTCTGACTATCCCTGTAGGTCATTCATAAAATACTTCTTCACATCCTGGAAAATATTAAAACATTGAAAGGGGTGAGCTCAGATGCTCAGTAAGGATAATAATATAGTGGAAGCTTTTGTAAATAAATGTTAACATTTAAAGCAATGTATAACTAAAACAAAAGCCTTTTTAAACTTTAACTTCAGAATAATATGGCAAAAATAAATTAAATAATTCCATTTACTTACTCACATGGATATTCTACTAGTCGAATAATCACATGAAATATCAATAACCACTTTCATAATGATGGAATTCATAATGCCAGACTATCATAACCACGTAGCCAGGCCTCGTGCCAATACTACAAATAAGATTTTGTCAAGTCCTCGTTCCAAGACACTAGTTTGTCTCATGAGACCTACCGATGCATCGAGGAGCTATAGCGGGCTCCACCCGTCACTTATTAAGTCCAATGCATTCCTCATATGAAAAGGTTTAAACATATCATAAACCATAACATAATCGTATCACATAAAACATGCATAAAGGAAACATAACATTTCCACATTTCAATCACAAGATATCAATACAACACATTGATATAATAAAAACACTTTCAAAACAATTTTCAACACCAAAATTAAAGAAAATTAAAACATTGTATTTATTTTTCATTAAAAAAAGTTATAGCTTGTAGAGGTAGTCGAAACTCAAATAATGGTTATAGCGGTGGAGAAGTCATTTTCACTGCATACGTATGGAAAGAAAAACATTCCTTTTTGTCGTTTAGTAAAACACTTCGTATAAAAAGATTCCTTTTGAATAAACGTAAAAGTCAAAGGGGTTTATACACCGTATAAAAGAAAGTTGTGTATAAAACAAAATATGCCTCAATGAAAAGAGATTGAGATGAAGACCCTTACAAAGATCATTTATTTAAACAAAGTAGATCTATTATGTGTATTCACTATAAGTACAAATAAATAAATTACAAATACAAGATAGGGCACAATAATATCATGACATAATTTGAAAGTATGAGATTATCCCAAAGAATGGAAATTGGGTTAAGAAATTCCCTTACCTCGTATCCGAATTCACTCGACCGTTCTTTGATCTCCTGAATAATAAACTAGAGTTAATCTATACCTTCTTAAGAACCTTTTTCAAGTTCATTAGTCCTTTTATATCACTTATTACCATTTCATGAACATTATGTAATTATTTATGTTTATAACGGTCGTTTTGTCGATCTTAGGTACTTGAGTCAAAAATAAACTTCTTATAATTACACTTTGTTCATGTGGTAAAATATCCATTATATACATAATTATATTCATGATGTATATATCATATATATCATATATATCCAGTATATACATTCATTTATAATATTACATAACATTTAGAGGTAAGAAATGAAATGCACCGTTCATGGAGACGGTAAGCCGTACGTACGCATGAACGCTACTTTCATTTCTATTTAATATTTAATGGAATGAAATTATAATTATATAAATGTATACTATAATTCCAGTATAATATATTTTATAATACCGTTTACTCAATCCTTTATACATCCCACATATGGCATTAACGATTCAAATCACTTTGAGGGGCGGTAGTCCGCACTTCCTAAAATGAAATTATCGCGTTTACCCATAATGGAAATCATAAAGTATGCCATAAATGAGAAATAAAGAAGAATAAGGAAAAAATAAACATAATATATATATCATATATGAAAATAGTGTCATCAAAATGGCCACCATTAGAGGAGTTAAAACAATATTGAACAATCATCATTTCGTGAGGCAGTATTTCGCCACCCACAGAAACAATATGTTCTTTAACCATTAGACGAAGGTGTGTGTAAGTGTAAACCGAATATTTATCATAACAACATCCTAGTATATTTTATATACGGTTGTTTTTACAAAATAAATGAATAAAAAGAGTTTAAGGGGTTGGAGAAGCAAAATAATACAAAACAACATTAGAGAAGACATTACCTTAAAATCGGGTAACTCTTTTTGATTTGATCCAAAGGCTTACTTGGGAAGACTTCTGCCCAAAGTGAGGCTTCTAAGAGTAAGGGAGGTAAGTTGAAATAGTATTTGGGCAGAGGTTGGACGAGCCAAAAGGCTTTTAAGGTGTGAGTAAGGTGGTAGTGGTGGGGGCCTTTTATAAGTGGAGAGGAGGGGCACTCTTGGAAAGTAATGAAATGTTACTTTATTATACAATGCTTTTCGGATTATAAAGGTCCCAAACTTATATAATTAGAGGATAATGTGATAAGGGTTCTAAATCTACTCATCCAATAGGTTTTTGACAAGTGTAAGTCTTAGATTTTACATTATCCTTTCATTTTATTTAAATCATTAATTAATGAGGTAATCGCTGCATCATCATGGTGTCATAAATAATTTAATTTTTTTAATGTCTAAAAATTATAAAAAAAATATCATGATGTAGTAGATAGTTTTATCTTTCTAATGAATATTTATACTCATAAATATGACTTTAATAACCCCATTTAAAAATTGTTTTAGTAAAACAACTCTTGTTTGTGACATTTTTATTTTAACATTAAATAAAAAGTTATTTATGTCATTTTCCTACCATAGTGGCTCCATGGGGTCCCCAAGTTGACCCATGGATTTTCTTGGTCGGCCATGACCAATCCAATAGTGTTAGGACAAGTGTAAAGGTCATTCCATATTTTTATAATACTATTTTTACCTTAAATTTCACTAATTACCTTTAATCGTGATTAATTAAACTTAAAAGTTACTATTCACCAGAAAATTATTTTAATCCCATTGAACCACGTTTTACTTCCAAATGACAACCATGTATGTCGGATTTTTGAAAATCAAATCACAGAAGTGGTAATGTTTCATTTAAACCAAAAATCAGTTTTTTAACTACCACTTAGTGGTTTCACTATTCATCAAAAATTGAAGTTTTTCAGAACAATGCCAAAATTCCACCCTAAGCTATAATTGATATCCCGAATTCAAAAATGATGTCTATTTTACAAAATTACAAACATATAAGTTTCATTAATTAATTTTATAATTAATTCACGTTGTCACAACAAATAGCGTGTTTTTAAGAAACAATATATATCAAAAGATTGACAATTGTTTATGTCCAATTTCAAAGTGAAATTAATTAAAATTAACAACATTGGATAAAATGGTAAAAATATATTCTAATTATACTTTAAAACCACTCAATAGTATAATTTATCACTATAAATTATTTTGATTAAAAAAATTGTTTTTAAGTAATTTTCACTATTTAAAGCAAATTGGAAGTTCTCAGAAAAATACAGAAAATTCAACATATGCTAATTTTAATATTCCGAATCCAAAAACGAAGTCCATTTGGCAAGATAAAATTTATAATATTTCAAAAATTAGGTATTTCTATTCATAACGGCTATTTTGATTGGTTGTGGTGTGTTTTAGAACTCGAAGTTGCGTACAACAGACGCTACTGTGTTATTCAAAGAGAAGTGTACCGTGGAAGCTTGGGGTGTTACAGAATACATGACATATTGTGGTCATTCTTCTTTGTTAGTCAAAAAAAGCAAAAAATAACTAATCAGTTCTGATAAATGGATTTGAATTTATTGTATGTTATCTTCCCCCCAAGTGGAACATTTTATGATCCTTTAATTGGATATCAATCTACACATGAGAAATAAAATCCTTCTTGAATTGTTCAAGAAATTACTCCATGACATCCCTTTAAGGTTTCCATGCTTTATCTTACACAACATTAAGAAAAACATATTATCAACACATAACCAATAAAAACAATGATTATGAATCTAACACAATATATTCAATATGTATTCTTTATAGTATTTCATAGGGTCACACATAACATAATCACATTCATTTTCTATTTACTTGAAAGAATCGTAGTTGTTGTATCATACTAATTCATTAATAACATCCTGACATCGTTCTTTAAACAATAACGAGATCATAACATTATTTAATTTCATAATGTATACTAAATAAAACATAACATTACTATAAAATTACAAAATTTAATTTTAAAAATAACTTGAACATGTCATTCATAACCTGGCGCAAACAACAATCAACATGTCCTGTATCTTTTCATTCTTTCATAACTCTAAGATAATTTATACACGTTATTCTCAACAACCCATTTATATATACCACAATATTTTTTTTAAACAACAAGTATCATTAAATACTTATATTTCATATAATAATAATAAATTAGAATGGATAAATATTGAATACATGTTATGTAACATGAATTAATTATTCTAGAATTATATTAAATCAAATAAAACTATACTTATAACTTTCATTCAATTTAATCAAACATTAAGAATTGTATATTTTTATTAACTTATGAAATAACATTTTATATTAAGAAATGTTAGAATATAAAATATAATGTTAAAACATTTCATTCAAAATATTATAACTTAATAAATAATTAATCATTAAGGGAATTCTTAATTGAGGTTGTGTCTAGAAAGTTTATTCATGTAAATAATGATCATTGATACATGATTCATCATAATTGAAAATATATTATCAAACTAATTATATTGATATATAATAAAAATTTTAATTCAAAACATTCTCTTAAATGTTCGTTTATTAGCTTGCATTAAATTTTAAATTATAAAACAAAATGTGGAATAAAAAGATATTTAAGGGGAATATCATTTCATGAATTTGTAAGAAATCATGTTTAAACTATCGTGAATAAATTTTATAAAAAAATATGCTACATAACTATAAATACTACATCATATCAAAGTATTCTATCATAAATAAACACTCTAAACGTAAAAAAAATTAAAAATTTAACTTAAATTCAACCTATGATAATGATGCAAGTACCCTTTTAAAATTTACTACCTTAAAATCATTGAATTTTTTCCTAAGCATGATTAATAGACTAATGAGATCCTTAATTTTCATAATTTTGATATGTTTTTTAATGGAAATTAACCCCACAATTTACTTAAAACCCAGTAATTCACCCAATTTTTTATGTTTTTGTGAATCTGAAATTAAAGTGGTAGAGGGATCAAATATTGATTCTTAATTATTTTATTCATTTAAAGAATTAATTAAAAATAACTACAATTGATTTTTTTTGTAATTTTTGTCTAAAACATTAATGGGACTTTAACTCTGATTTTCATTATTTTAAATAAATTCTAGATTATCTAGAAAAAGCCTACACTTGTTATTGTATTATTCATGGGATTCAAAATTATGAGAGAAAATAGAAAAGTCTATGAGATTTTATAAGACTCATGGTTTGAGGCTCAAAATCATAAGGGGTTATGTTTTTATAAGATGTTATGAGCAACCTTTTTGCATCACCTTGTATATATGTCTTTCCCTATACTTTATAATAATTTCCATCTATTCCGTAATACTTTAGTAGCATCTCATAGGACATAATTAGTCCAATTAGTCTTTGGGATTGTCACTTATTAAGACATCTCATCTATCCCATAATACTTTACCCCAATGGTGTATCACATTTATGTTTTCCAAAATCTAGAAAATGCAATAGTTTCATCATAGACACCTAAAATTTTGGATGTGCCACTCCAAAAGAATTTTTCATAGATCCCATAGGACTAATATGGAAATCATCATACTTCAATGTGTGTGTAAGACTATTGAGACTATGTATACGGCTTTAGTGATATCTATAAGACTTCATAGTTGATTGATAAGAATTATTTTCCACACTTTATATGTTCTCCATGATGTTAGACATTGAACTTTCCCAAAATTTGGATAAGGGGAGTGTGAAATCCAAAAAATAAAAAATAATAAAGTCCCATTCTAACATCAATTAAAATTTCACTGGTTCAGACATATTAGGAAAATATCCTCTAACTAATCCACAAAAAAATAATCTAGGTGAAGAAGAATACTATGATAATTGGACGGGAGTTCATGGAAGAAAAAGATTAAAGATACTCTTAACCAAATAAATCTAAACCCCTTATTGAGGAATGTAGAGGAAATTCGAGGAAAAAGGGATAATGGGAACTCATAGATCATTGAATTAAAGACTGTGTAGAGGAGTATAGTAGTTTTATTCTTATAAATATATCATTTCTCCCCATTTGTAATGATTTTTTTCTATGGAATTATTTTAAGAATTCTATATTTTATGCATTTTTCAATTAATGAAATTCATTGTGATAATTTGTTTTTGTGTTCTTCCTTCCAAATTTCTATTTTTTATTTTTACAACATTGATTATCGAGAGCTTATCCACGGTGAGATGTTGACCGAAGAATGACATGTTTGATTAGAACTAGCGATTTTAGAGTTAATTTATTTTTTCTGTAGTTTTGTTTTGGAATTTTTTTATTGAGGGTAAGAGGTGATGATAGTACCATGGGATCCCCTTTACAAAAATTTATTTCACATTTATTAAATCAATGTACTCTTCCATTGTTCAAATCATTTATTTATTATGATATCATTTGTTTAGGTGGTTTATGGAATCGTTTTTTGATACATAAGAGATATTTTTGGGAAGATCGCATTGATTTTTCTTAAGTGTGAATTCCATACACACAATTCATGTAGTAGTCCATTTATCTCATAATAGATTATTTTTATAATTCCTATTTATAAGAGAATTATAAGCTTAAACCTATGGTCAATTAATTTCATGATAACATCCATACTTTCCAAATGTTTCACCCACAAGAGTGGGAAGAAGATGATGAAAAAATACTCATAATGGATGAACTGAGGAACCTTCTTAATCAAGTCACATCCAACTTTTAAAATATTCGGGGACAACAAACAAAGGGGGATCATTATGTGGTAGAATAATATAAAATTTAATTAAATACTCTTATCATAATGACTCTAAAATTGGAGTAGAAACATTAGGAAAATTTATATCTTTATCCAACAAAATAGTTTCTATAATGTTCACTCTAGGCTAAAGTGATTTTAATAAAACCACTAGAGGGGGTATACCTTATATTAGATTCTATTTTATTTGATTTATCTCTATTTAAAGTCCCTAAAAACTCCTCTCAATCAGAAATATTTTATTTGGTTAAGCTACTACTTGATTTGGATTATGATTGTTTGGTTCCAAAACGAGTTCCACAAGATTAGTTGAGGAAGAAACAATTCGTTTAGGGTAAATCCAATCCAAAATGCTCCAAAAAACCCTCTAAAAAACTTTGATTCATGACACCCCAAGCCTTCAAAAATAGCCAGAGCTCATGAAGATCCCTATCCCAGGATTCCCCTTTAATAAAATGTGATGTTGTGACAGTGTTCCTCTATAGTTCCAATGGTTCTTCACAACTGTGCGAAGCTGTGATGGTGTTCCTCTACAAGTCCAACAGATCTTCACACCAATGAAAACGATTGACGGTGGTCCTTCGTGAGTCCAATGGAGTGCAACCCATTAATGAAGCCAAAATATTCTTCACAATATGATTCAATTCTTTAAAAACCCATCTACCTATAAATACCCCCTAATTTTGAAATTTTAAGGATGGTTACCCAACCTTTTATCTTCTATATCACTCCAAATTTTCAAAAATCCAAAGCATCATGAACCAGACCACAGATGGATCCCCCAAGGTATTAAGGCTTCACAAATATCTTTTCTTTTTGTTCTTAAAAGAATACACCCAAGGTGAAGATAATTTTCATGAATTCCTACACCATTCATGAAAGAATAAGGCCTTATAAGGCCCTTGTGGCTTCATGAAGCATTCAGCCTTCATGAATAACTCCTCTCATGAACCAAGACTTCCCCCTGAGGTAGGGTCACCATGCTTCACAAAACCTACTCCTATTTGAATATCTTAACCTTCACGAAGAACATATTATTCATGAATAACCTCTCATGGAGGCCCAAATCATTCTAAAACCCTTCTTATGGGCCTCTCTATCTTGCATCCCTTCTGTTGACACATCATCATGAAGTTTGATTACACAGAGCCCCCACACCCATCCAGGATTAATTTAACTACACCTGAAGTTCTTATGTGACCCATTACACCCATTCCTATAGTTCACTCCAATATGACTGTGTCCCGAGACTCCCACTTACCTCTTTATTCTAACCATAGGAACTCTAACACATTTTTCTTCTCATTCTAGCCACACTAACTTAGACCTCGTGGTAAGACACTCCACTTGTCATACCCTGGAATTGATAAATATATGCCCCAACCAAAGGTTCATGAGATATAGTCACATAATCACAAGGGATGGGAAGTGATTCCCCCATGTTCAGGCTACATGATGTAAAACATCTTTTCACCATGTCCTAGTCATATGACATTAAATTGCATGATAATGTCCTCAGTACATGATGTAAAACTGTATCCTTACCCTATGCTGCAAGCATACGATACTCCTTTTGTAAGTGACATGGAATGAAATCCTCCTCACACGGAATGAGATCCTCTTCATAGGGAAAGAGATTCTTCTCAAAAATATTGAGATCATCCTAGGGAATCCTCCAAAAGTAATCCCCACACCATCTATTGTTGGTGATTCTTTCACAACACAATCATCGAGTTTTCTTCTTCCTCTTATTTATCATACTGATCATGACTCATATGGGCTTAGAGGGTAGCAATGATCAGGACATCCAAACTCATTCCACCCTATGGGACACTTATATATGTAATCCCCAACCAACCATGTAAATATACCCACTTCCAATGGTTCCCTTTCATGCGTAAGCCCCAACCACAAACTACACTTCCAATGGACCTCTTCCAAAGGTGTAATACCCAGCCCTTTCTTGAATATGTGGGATTTGATTCCCAAAAAAATAGGATATATAGAAATAATCTGTGATGTATAAACCCAACATCAACATCAACCATGATTTTCTCTAGGCTATATCCCCAGTAAGATCATTCCCCTCGCCTGTGAGACCACACCTCCTCCAAACCCCTGGGTAAGATAAATGTGTAATCCCCACACCAAATCCATCAAAGAGAAATCATATTATGAAGGTAATACTTCATTCATAATCCCTACACTATCCCTATTCAACATGATCATTCTTACCACATGAAGTTAACCTATATGGATTAGTCATCTCATACAACCTTAAATTAGGGGATTAAACTATGTGGGTTTTGATCCCTTCTTTTAGAAAAGGTACATAGAACACATCCCAAAACATCAATCACAACCAATGGTAAACCTAGATTCCCCCCCCCCCCTCTTAAGGGTGTAACTCTTTGATCCACCCCATGGGGTGTCCCAATCAACCTTTGTTGTGTGACATATTCCCTTTAGGGGACACACCTCCAAGATTTGGTTCTGTGAGGCATTCTGATCCATCCATTTTCAAGGTGAGAAATATTCCCATTATGGGACAAACCCTATGGATCTTCTTCCATGATGAATTCTGATCTATCCAACTTTAAATTGTGACATATTCCTTTCATGGGACAATCCTCCTAGATCAACTTCCACAAGGTGTTTTGATCCATCCACCTTCACGGTGTGACATCTTCCCTTTATGGGACACAGCTCCTAGATTTGCTTCTTGAAGGAGTTTTGATACATCCAAATTCATGGTATGATATTTTTCCTTTATGGGAAATACATCCTAGATCCACTTCAATGAGGAATTCTAATCTCTCCACCTTCATGGTGTGCATCTTCTCTTTTGTAGACACACCTCCTAGATCCACTTCCATGAGGGATTCTGATCCATCCACCTTGATAATGTGACATCTTCCCTTTATGGAAAAAAACCCCTCAATCTATTTCCATGAGTTGTTCTGATCCATCCACCTTCATGATGTGACGTATCTAATTTATGGTACACACCTCCTGAATCCACCTCCAAAAGGAATTAAGATCCTTCCAACTTTCACAGTGTGATATCTTCTCTTTGTGTGAAACACCTCTTGGATCCGCCTCCATGACACATTTTGAACCATCCCTCGTTATGGTGTGACATTTTCCCTTTATGTTTCACACCACTTGAATCTGCTTCCATGAGGTATTCTGGTCCTTCCACCTTCATGGTGTGACATCATCCCCTTATGGGACACCCCTAGTAGATCTGCTTCTATGAGGCATTTTAAACCATGAACTTTCTTGTTGTGACATATTTCCTTTATGGGACGCACTTCCTATATACACCTTCATATAGAGTTATTATCCATCCATCAGTAAACTTCCTGGTGTTACCTCATAGGGATACACCTCCATTATCCACCTCTACTTTAAATTTTGATCAATCATCCCATGTCCACAAAACGTTAAACTCATTCCCTGATCAGTCTCAACCAAACATTTTGATTTATCTCTAAAAGAAGTTAAACTTGTGATCCCACCCAACAAATACCCTATGCATAAGTACAAGATTTCTAAGGTTAAATCCTTGGTAGATATGTTCCTATGGAGTCAGTTACCTCATGAAAAACATGGGATGACTGAGATGGAATCCTTGGAATATATACACATTCATTTATACATAGCTTGTGATTGACATAAGATACCTTATATTCTGTGCCAAATATGCCTCCTTAAGATGCCCACCTATGAAAAAGAATATAGGTGACCAATGTTCCAAATGTTCAAACATTTCAGCGATGTCCCAACTTGACTACTATCTTCAACGGAGGTTTCTTCCCTATGAAGGCCCACTATAATTTCTAAATAGAAGTAGTTTAATTAATTGGCATCCCTAAAAATATGGACCTGATAATGAGTTCTATGAGAATGAAATAAATTTTAAAGGGATACCTTGATAAGGAGAAAAGTTCCATTAAGGAATCCATTGAAGGGGGAACTGGAATCCCATCATATTTATTTGTTCAAGGAGAATAAATCTCCATTGAAGGCGATGATAGTCACCCGCCTTTGGAAAGTGGGAATGTGGGGTAATAAGAACACATTAACATGCATGAATTTTTCCCTAATTAAAGTGTCAGAAATAGAAAATGGTGAACCCGACATAAAAATATTCTCCTCAATAGGTGAACCAGTAACATTTAGGTCATTAGTAGGTGAGTTGGTCACTGGATTCAGACATCTAGTTCCAGGTCCCACCAACCAAATGATGGAACCAGCATGAAACTCACTAGAAGTTGGGATAGTTGAAAATTTTGAATTTTCAATCTACGAAATTTTCAGTGAGGATCTCACTCTCCATTTTTATATGAATCCACGATGATGGGGAACTGCACATCGATTTCCTTGTACATGTACATATAACTGAATTCACTTATATTTGAAGGACCCAAACTATAGGAAATAAGTTTTTCAATGACCATAGACATTGGGGTAGTAGAACTGTTAATGCGATAATCCTTCGTGAATCTACCTCTTCCAAAAATTCAAGCATGACTTCAACTAACAAGAACCCATGCCCCATCTATACTTCTAGAATTATCCAGAGAAGCTTGATGGGAACACTTTTTCATTGGAATTAGTAGAATGTAGTCATTCCCTACAATGGTTATGGCTTCTGAGGACCTAGAGGTGTGAGCACCTCACCAACCCCACATACCCTATGGGCTATGTAGGGAGAAACCACTCCCTATATCAATAGCCAGTCATTTTGTGAACCCCTTTTAGGAGCAATACCATGACTCATTACCATACACTAAGGAGGTGGGAGATGCTCAAGTTATCCAAAATGTGACTATCGCTTAGGATACACTAAGGAGGGATCCTACTAGGTATCATTAGAACTAACAACAATCGATCCTTTAGGTCAAGGAATATGAGAACTATCACCTACTCCCCCATCCCCGGTCTGAACCACCCGATGAAAGCATCGTGCGCGAGTCCAAAATAATTCCCAACAAGGTGAATAATATTCCATGGATTTAGTGGTCCCTAAAAACACTAGCACATTATAACAAATCCAAAAAATAGAAATGTAGGGATCCATATTTTCCTTATTGGAATCGAGACATCAGCTACCCCGCAGGCAGCCTAGGCTGACTCTTTCAAGCATTGGCACCACCGACAGCTATTACGGGCCAACCTATAATAATGATTTTCAATATGGAGGGTCCCCCCCAACACTTTTACCAACTCAATATGATTTCCCCATAGATCCATCACCAATCAAAGTGGTCCCCCCCCCTTCATCGACAATCATAAGAGAGGCCATCCTCGTACTCATGATTTTATACGTGAAGGTCCTCCCCATTTTCCCACCAATAAAATTGGAAGTCCCCCCCCCCCTCACTTCATCAAAAACTAGTATGGATTCCCTCCCCATACTCATGATTCTCAGCATGCAGGTCCTATCTATGTTCACATCGATCAAAGCAGATGTCCTCTTTGCTTCATCAATAATTAGTATGGAGGTCCTCCATAGACTCATGATTCTGAACACGATGGTCCTCCCCATGTTCATTTCAATCAGCATGGACTTCCCCCATGTGCACAAACTAACCAGTGTAGAGGTCCCCCCATGCTATCCCCACTAGTCGACACAGAGGTCCTCCCTGTGTCATGTCAAATCAAATTAGATGTCCTCGCCACTTCAGCACCAAACAGCATGGAGCTACTCCTCATGTTGAAGAATTACCCTAGCCTAAAGAACCATCTCATGGCATAAGGGTGAATCACCTCTCCTGAAGGAAAATCCAGGGAATTTTCATGCCATGGTCAACCCTGTCAACCTCTCAGATTCTGAAGAGGAATGCAATTAAATGATGGTGCCTTCACTGTATTCATCAGCATCAAATTTTGGGGTAATAACCCAATGAGTTAGGTTTTCTATCCTGAAAGGTGAAATCCACAGGATCCCCAAATCCCACTACAAGTACATGCAGGTGGAGGAAGATTTTGTCCCCTTTTAGGGGATCATGGTGTATCCATCTCAATCATCACCAGTTTCCCTCTCCACCATTACCCAATATCATGGACAATTGCTCTGCAATGGGGTAGATCAATAGCATCTATCTGATCCACTAATAAGAATCTCCACCCTCTCACATGAGGCAGTGGTGAAAACCTAGTCCTATAAGGATGTGATGATGTAGTTGGAATCATAATAAAGTTATATTTTAGTGTTCAATGAGATACTGACTCATGTAGTAACTCCTCCATCGATTATCCTTTTTCCACACCAATCTACATCAGTGTCACTACCTATGACTTGGCCAACACAGGTCAATACCTGGGCCAACTAAGTGAAGGGACTTTCCTCTAAGGATGAAATCATATGGGAGGCTCTGGATACTGATCAGTTTTCAATGGTGTTTTGGCCAAATGTGACTTCCATCATTGATTTTTAGATGTCCCTCACTGATGACCAGGACGCGTGTTTATGTAAGACCATATGGGTGACACTTCATCACATCCATGACTATCAGTTGTCCTATCTAAAAATCCAGGATCACTTTGATTATAATAATCATTAGTTCTGAATGGCTGAGTTGGCAGTGGTCCTAGTGTCTCAGCACCCTGTGTCACCTAGATACCACCAGATCTTCTTACTAAGATGTGTAAAGAGCCTCATAGTGCTTTGGAGGATCATGGAATAGGAATCATCACATGTGAAAATTAGGTAGTGTGGATAGTATTCTACAATCCACTTCATCCCTATATTATGACAGCCTCACCAACCCATCAACAATGAGGATTCTCTTTCGGGTGTCATAGAGTTACTCATGGTCATCCCCAACCTTCCAGAAAACTAGAAGGATAGGGGCTTTAATGTAGATCACGATAAGGAAAACCCACCTCCTTGGGAATAAAACTATGAAACATACCCTCACACATGTGTCTACACTCATATGGAAAGGCAGACACTCAGTCTTGGGGATCCCTCTGAATCATTGCTCACTGGTCAGAACACCAATGAGGGAATGGGACATTTCGAGCCCTCTGATCCATCTAATATTATAAAAAATCTAGAGGTTTACCCCATGGACTCTTCCATACATTAGTAGGTCGAATATGAGAAGAGTATCATCGATGAGCTCCTGGTTTAATGGCTCATAGATTATAGATCCCCCATATAGGATCTTATTCCTCTTCCACCAGGGTAGTAGAAAGTTCTCCTTGTCTAATTTCCCCGAGTTGATCCCAGTGATCTCTTACAACTAGAAAGATTATAAGTGGGAGATTATGGAAATAAACCATTGTATGAGTCACCAAACCCACCGGAGTAGTGTAATCACCCTCTTCAAGATCCTGGTTGTGTCCCTCCATGACCTATTGAGGCCGCCAATTGAGTTGATGAGCATGTGAATGCATTTTTGGTTAGGGATCCATGTTAAGACAGGGACACTCACTAGGATCATTTGATAGTTTCTCTCACTTCTCACCTTGATGACTTTGAAATGCGATAATTTTCGATCCCACCTGATGGAAATCAATATCCATTGTGGGTGGATCAAAGGTGAGCATCCCTAATTTTTTGTAACCCCATATTTTCCATGTTTAATGGGATATGAGACCCACTAAAACATTTTCCCAATTTATCTTGAGGTATGGGCCCATTTTGGGAACCCTAGATCAGTAGTAGCTTTCCAATCTCTAATGTTTTTTTACATAGGTTAGATGGACCTGCAATCATCAGGTATAGAAAGTTTCCCAATGGGTCTATCACTGGTTGGGAAGATCTTCACACACCATTACTCTATCAGTTCATCTCTACCATGTTCAAGAAATTAATTTACGACATCTTCTAGTACAAACAAAATCCTGATGAGTGTGTCGTATACATCATCACCTGATGGAAGGACCTCATGTATTCACTCGATATGTCACTGACTCAAGAGTAGATGATGACAATGTTCGTGGTGAACATTAATAATAAGCTGATTCCAACCCTCATCACTCAAAATGTCCTAGGTGGGTTCTGGGATTTCTCTCACAAGACCCAGCACCTGGAAGAATCTTTGTAGAAATCCAATAGAGCATGTATTTTTCCTCCTCTAGTTTCCATGAGAAGGGCCTCCAAAGATTATACTACCACTATAGTTTTTGTAGAGACCCCAAAACAACTAGAACTATAGACCCATTTTCATAAGGATCTTTTCCGAGTGAAGCAGACTCATCAAGATCAACCATGCCTATCTAAGAATTGGTAGTCACTACCTCACCAAGAACATGCACCTAGGTGAGAGAATGTGGATCCAGTCCCTCATCGGTCTCTAGCCCCTCATCAGGGAAAATCTCCATGAGTTCCCTTCACAGATAGGTGGAACCACACCTATTCCTTTAAAGATGCAAAGGTTCTTTCCTATTAACTCAGTTCCCTAAAGAAGGGGATTCAGAAGCTTCCATAGTGTAAGTAGCCCCATGAATCCGAGCATACTGATAACCCTAACCATTTTTGTTAACATATGATCCTTGTACATACCATCAAAAAACTCTATGTGTTAAATTATTGGCTCTAGAACCATGTAGATAATGGTCTGGTAAAGATGGGTAATGTCTAGGAATAAGTTGCACATATCTCAGTTGATCCTAACAGTGATAGTGAAGGTGAAAGATAGTAGGTTTCCAAATGTGGAACTCAAAATCACAAAGATTTGTTTTCTCATAGAGTAGTCTCTTTCTCTCATGGAATCATTTGTTCCCTCATAGGCTGGTCCAAACCTCCTAAATCTGTTACTCCTCCCCCATCATTCACATCATCCTCTACGTCATAGTCTCCTAAGTCTCAAAAGAGTAGGTGTTGACAGTATAAGGGAAATAAAATTCCCCTACCAATGTTGTAAAACCCCAAGAATTTAAAAATAGATTTATTATAGAATGCATAGATCACTATATCTCTAGAAATGCCACTTTTTTATATCTTAGCAATGTAAAAATAATTTTTTCCCTTTTATGCTGTGAATTTCGAAAATCTGACATACATGGTTGCGATCAGTAAGTTATTTGGTGTCCGATAAGGAAAACTCAATTTTTTGGTGAATAGTAAATTACCCTTATGAATAGTAACATACCCTTATGAATAGTAATATAAATCTAATTAATGGTATCCATACCCACGAATGTATAAATAAATTTAGGCCCCTTTAAAATAAAGATAAATATTTTAAGTGTTTATATTTTTTAATTAAATAATGATTTTAATTCAATATTTAATTATTCATATTTGAAAAATTATTTTTGAAAAACAGAATTCATTTTTAGATTATACACGTCAAAAAATGGTTAGGGTAAATTTATGGTATTTTTTCTGAAATACTTGATTTTTTTTATAAATAGTGAAATATCATAATTTACAAAATAAGCTCAATACACTAATTATAGAGTCATGTATAATGTTTTGCTGATTTAATCCCAATTGATTCGGATTCACATAATAAAATTACTATTCTTGGTCATGGAAGACTCACTATTTATTGTCTTGTGGTGAAATTATATATTAATGAATATAATATAGAGAAGTCCCATCTCCCCTCCACTATATAAATCACCCATCACCCCCTCTTACTCCCACACCACTCATGTTTCAATCCTTGCCTAAATTCTTGCTCAAATATATCCCTAACCTCCTCTCCCAAGTCCAAGACCTACTGGTCTCACAAAAATTCCAAAAAAAGGCCTTAATGATTTTCTCAAGGAGGAGTACTCAAGAGGTGAACCACTCTTCCTTTTTCATTCATTTCCTTTTACAAGTTCTATTATTTTGTTCTCTATTCTCACCTCACCTCATCCAAATGTCATGATAATTTTAGTATCATACATGTACTGTATCTTCATTATTATAATGGAATATTTCAACATAATCTCTCTTTTCCCTTCCTTTTATACTATAAATTCAAACATCGACTGAGATGTGTTAATTTATCACACTCAAGGATGATAGGTTTTCAATTTCCATTACAATATTCTGGACTCATCATGAAACCCTATAAATGGTTGAACCATATCATAATATATGTATTTTATCTTTTTTTAATGTATTGGAATCCTTACACACTCATAATATTGAATAATAATACAGAACAAATTCATTGTGCAGAAAACCACCAAGCCAAATCCAAGCATTTATCATTAACTTATCTAATGATTCATCCTCATGGTATATAACCAGAATCATTATAAGATAATTTATATCTCTTTAATTTCACTAATAATATATACTAAAAATTTTGTATGTTTAACCACAGTTCAAATGAACTTCACTTCATGAATTAAAGTAAACGGATCATGAAAACCAAGGAAGAAAATGATTCCAAAACAACAAAATTGAATCTCTTAAACCTTTAAAAAAGAAAATTAATGAACCAAATAGGGTTATAACATATCAGTTAAATGTTTATGAGGTTCTGGAAATATTAATTAATGAATCCACGTTTTATTATTCAGGTCATTAAGAACAATCAAGAACACCTTCGAGAATAAGGTAAGGGGTCCTCTCTCTCACTTTTATTCAAGAGTTTCTCCCATGTCGTGTCCTTTTATTTTTAATTCCAAATGATGGGTTATGTTTCCTCACCTCTCACATACATCCATTATGATATAAATAATGGGATACCCCATTTCCTCTCATTATTCCCTCACAAGAACACCTGTTACAATACCGAAATGTTTGTAAGGGGTTTTCCCATCTCGCTTTCATTTCGGTGAGATTTCCATAGTTCACCACTTATTTATTGTATGTGGTGTATGTGTGACACCATGTTTCATATAATATCATGATTTAATTTATATTCATTATATTCAATCATTCAATTGAGGGTTATTATGTTTTTTTCATATGATTCAACTGATTACATTGTGGTAAGGAACTTTGTCTCAATTTCTATTTCGTTGTGACTTACTTTGTATTGTGCACCTAATTATCCTTATGTAGTGTTCCAACTTCCCATTTGATATCACCTTTTATTTGAAATTATATTTATATTAAATATCCATATTCTTGTATCATGTATATATTTATTTTCAAAACAGTATACCATTTTACATACAGTGTTTATTTGGAATGTAGTTTTAACTGTGGAAGTGTTGATGAATCTGTATTCACTATTCTATAAGGATATTGTAAATTCATATTGATCTTTTATTTAATATATGTATAAAAAATTATTTGAACATGCAGTGACAAGAAGGGCCCTCTATAGCCCCTTGATGCATCGACAGATCTCATGATAAAAATCAGCTGGGGACAAACCCATCGAGTTTGTTTCCAAAAATCAGACGAGATTCTACACACAGACTTAAACTGTTTTAATGGTATTATGGTATCATATTCCAGATACATGACATCCAATTAATATGAATTCCTTTTATTCATTATCAGTTATTACTATCCATGAGGTTTTCACTATGACTAAATCTATGTATGCTTTTTCATTATCAATTTATTAATGTTGTGAGTTTTCCATTTATTCACCATTATATATTGATTATGTAAAGTTTTTTATGATTCAATTATTATTGAATTCATGAATTCACTATTTTTAACCCTTAATAAGAATTTGAGCTCACCCATTTCATTTTTTTACCTTCAACAGGTTATAAAGAGGAGATTATTTGTTGAGTTCTGTGGATGTAGTTTTTAGTTTTTGTTATGTATAGTATTTTGTAACCTTTTCCAATGTAATTTGAGTTACATCTATGTATATAGTTTCTAAAAATAATAATAAATTGATCATTCCTTCAGGCTTTCATCCCTTCTAACCATGCCAATGTACTTAGTAATGCACCAGATCTGGTCTAGAGGGGTTGGGGTGTTACAGTTGGTATAAGAGGAAGTTTAGTAGGAACCTAGGAAACTTGATTAGAAAATGTAGATTCGGAAAAAAATCCCTAAGGAAGTATTTGATGAAAAAAATAGAAGAATTCCCTTGTATTTTTATAAGGAATATATTATGCAGATTTTTCAAGAAAATACATCATTGTCTAGATATAAACAGGTAGAGGTGGCTCTGGCATAGATGTACCAAGGGGGAAACTCTGACAAGGAGTTATGGGCATGACTCAGGGTATCCTGGTACACAAAAATGATCCTTCATGCACTCTTGGTATTGGCACTCCCATGGGATATGCTTTGGATAATTCACATTTTTTTACAGGCCATTATAATGGATTTTAATGTAAATTTTTCCTTAGAGAAACCATGTCTATGAGATCATCTATGCATAGAATTTTAATTTATGCTAAGTACTTTTAAAATTGAGAGTATAAATTATGATTCACAACCTAATCTAGTGTATGAAATTATTTAGAAATGGAACCTAATGGAAGAAGGGGAATCAATACTCATAGACAACTTTTGGGATAATGAGTTTTTGTTAAACATATGGTTAGTCTCTATGTGTATTCTTTAAGTTAAATCCTTATTTTATAACTTTTCAGCTCATGGAAAGTCTGTTACAAATGGATGGAGGAGGATATCAAATGACATGCATATTCCTTATGGATGACTTTCTTGCAATAATTATTATAATGTCATGTCCTGAAAATTCTGAAACATTTTATAACATACAACTCACTTGTAACAAATTGCTTGAGATATCAAACACCTCCACTATACCTCTATACCATTGTTGTTCATGGGTTGTATTTAGTAAAATCTTATTTTCTCAATATTCACATATTTTTTAAGAAAGGTAAATATTATCAAGGAATTTTAAAAAAAATTAACTTATTAGAAGATGTTGAAGAATATTATGATTTGGAAAAGGTACTGAAGAAAGAGACCCTTGCGCAACCTATTTATATTTTCTTTTAAAATATTATCTTTCAACACATACTTATGGAATTTTAAAAGGACCATTGTTTGAAATTTTCAACTCAAACTTGGTCCGAATATTTTATAAAAATCAATTTTTATCATATGTTTTGAAATTATATGTCATACATGATTATTTTCCAAAACTATTTTTCTGTGAACACCCATATGACCCAAGTTGTAAAAAGTGTATCTGGATAAAGGAAGCAAATTATTTTGAAGGATCTATAAATCATTGTTGCTATGCATGGACCTTCTATTTACATGAGAAAGATGTTGATGAAACTATATGGACACCATCATCAAGGTACCTTCACTTTTTAATAAGTAAATAAAATTTCGAGGACGAAATATCCGAAGGTGGGAATAATGTAACACCCCCAGAATTTACAAATAGATTTATTAAAGAATGCATAGATAATTAAGTCTCTAAAAACACTACATTTTTATAACCTAGCAAAGTAAACATAATTTTGTCACTTATATGATGTCAATTTTGAAAATATGATATAAATTATTTCAACCAGTAAGTTATTTAGAGTCTGATAAGAAAACCTCAATTTTTAATGAATAGTAACCTACCATTATGAATAGTAACCTACTCTTATGAATATTAACATACCCATTTGAATAGTAATATGAATCTTATGAATAGTATCCATACCCATGAATGTATAAATAAAATTAGGCACATTTAAAATAATGATGAATATTTTAAGTGTTTATATTTTTCGATTAAATAATTATTTTAATTAAATATTTAATTAATCATATTTAGAAAATTATTTTTGATAAATGGACTTCATTTTTGGATTCTACATGTCAAAAAATGGTTTGGGTGAAATTTTGGTATTTTTATGAAATAATTGAATTTTTTATGAATAGTGAAAAACCATAATTGACAAAATTGGCTAAATACACTAATTATAGAGTCATGTATGATGTCCTACTAATGTAAGCCCAATTGATTCAGATTCACATGATACAATTACTTTTCTTGTTCATGGAAGAATAACTATTCCTTGCCTTGTGGAGAAATAATAAATTAATGAATATAATGTAGAGAAATCCGCTCTCCCCTCCACTATATAAATCACCTCTCACCCCCTCTTCCTCCCACACCACTAAAGATTCAAGCCATTCCTAAATTCTGCTCAAATAGTTCCCTAACATCCTCCCCCACGTCCTAGACCTTCTAGTCTCAACAAAAGGCCAAAAACAAATTCCTTAAGGAGTTTCTCAAGGAGGAGTACTCAAGAGGTGAACCTCTCTTCCTTTTTCTTTCAATTCCTTTTACGAGTTTCATTATTTTGTTCTCTCTTTTCACCTCACCTCATCCAAATTCCATGATAATTACAGTACCATAAATGAACTAGATTTTAATTATTCCAATAGAATATTTCATCATAATCTCTCTTTTCCCTTCCTTTTATACTATAAATGCAAACATCGTCCAAGATGTGTTAATTTATCACACTCAAGGAAGACGGGTTATCAATTTGCATTACTATATTCAGGACTAGTCATAAAACCTTTTAAATTGTTGAACCAGATCATTATATATGTATATTATCTTGTTTAATGTTCTGTAATCCTTACACACTCATAATATGGAATAATTATACAAAACAAGTTCATTGTGCACAAACCCACCAAGCCAAATCCAAGTGTTTACCACTAACTTATCGAATAGTCATCCTCATAGTATATAACCAGAATAATTATAAGTTAATTTATATCTCTTTAATTTCACTAATAATATATATTAACAATTCTGTATTTTTAACCACATTTCAAATGAACTTCACTTCATAAAATCAAGTAAACGGATCATGAAAACCAAGGAAGAAAATGCTTCCAAAACAATGAAAATGAATTTCTTAAACCCTTAAAAAAGGCAATTAATTTACCAAATAAGGTTATAACATATAAATTAAATGTTTATTAGGTTCTTGAAATATTAATTAATGAAGCTAATTTTTATTATTTAGGTCTTTAAGAACAATCAAGAACACCTTCAAGCATAAGGTAAGGGATCCTCTCTATCACTTTTATTCATGAATTTCCCCTATGTTGTGTTCTTTTATTTTTAATTCCTAATGATGGGATATGTTTTGGAACCTTCCCCATATTGAACTTATTATTTATAAATAATGGGATACCCTGTTACCAATAAATAAGCCCTCACAAGAACACATGTTACCATGCCGAAATGTTTGTAAGGGGTTTTCCCATCTCACTTTCATTTCTATGAGATTTCCATTGTTCGCCACTTATTTCTTATATGTGGTGTATGTGTACTGAAATTTATCATATAATACCTTGATTATATTTATATTCATGATATTAAATGATTCAATTAAGGTTTATTATGTTTTTTTCCTATAATTCGACTGATTACATTGTGGTAAGGAACTTTGTCTCAATTTCCATTTTGTTGTGACTTTCTTTGTATTGTGCACCTAATTATCCTTATGTATTATACCTATTGCCCATTTGAGATCACCATTTATTTGAATTTATATATCTATTAAATATCCATATTCTTGTATCATGGATATGATTATTTTGTAAACTGTATACTATTTTACACACAGTGTTTATTTGGAATGTTGTTTTAACTTTGGAAGTGTTGATTAATCTTTATCCTCTATTCTATAAGGATAATGTAAATTCATATTGCTATTTTATTGAATCATGTATAAAATATGATTCGGACAAGAAGTGATGGGCAGCGGCTGCTATAGCCCCTTGATGCATCGCCAGGTCTCATGAGACAAATCAGTTGGTGACAAACCCTTTGAGTTTATTTCCAAAAAGTAGATGGGTTTATACCCATAGACTAAAACTGTTTTAACAGTATTATGGTATCATGTTCTAGATACATAATGTACAATTAATAATAATTATCTTTATTCATTATAAATTATTACTATCCATGTGGTTTTCACTATTACAAAATCTATGGATGCAGTTTCATTCTAAGTTTATTAATGGCATGATTTTTTCATTAATTCACCATGCCATATTGATTATGTAAAGTTTTTTATGAGTCCCTTATTATTGAATTCATGCTTCCTCTATTTGTAACCCTTTCTAAGAATTTGAGATCACCCCTATCATTTTTTTACCTTCTATAGTTTGTGAAGAGGATACTATTTATTAAATTTTGTGGATGCAGTTTTTAGTTTTTGTTATTTATGTATTTTTAACCTTTTACAATGTAATTTGAGTTACATATATGTATATAGTTTCTTTAAGACTACTAAACTGATCGTTCCTTTGGTATTTCATTCCTTTTGACCATGCCAATGTACTTAGTAATGCATCGGATCCGGTCTAGAGGGGTTGTGGTGTTACAAATATCAAATTCATCTTTCACTCTTGGTGATTTCATTCCTCCATTGTTGGGAATTTCCTATAGGGTCCACCAAAAATTAAAATATTCCCCTGAATATGACTAGAAGTATGATTCTATTAATTTCATCATGTTAGTGGATCTCATCATGGTCTCTGATGGTTTGGAATCTGTACAAACCCCTAGAATTATTATAGCTGATGTCATTGAAGGAAAGTTATATGACATGAAAACCCTTATAATACGTAGGAAAATTCCTCAAACAGGTATTTGAATACTTTCAAGACCATCAAATAGGTTTTTTGCAAAGCTCAATAGGTGCAGTCATCCCAACCTGCTCCATTAGATACACCCCCATAGTTTACTGTGTTAACTGACAAGGAAGATCAGTCGTATTCGCATCATGATTGATCGCATATAGCTAAATATGAACCTTGGTAATCCAATAGTCATCCAATAGTGGCTTTGTGTGAGTTATCTAATGACAAATAGGATATTTTCACTACCATCCAAACCCCAGTGGTGCAACCGATAGAACCTATTGTACCCTCGGACAAAGAGTGAACCTGTCAAGACCCGACCTAACGGGACTCGAGCCGCAACACCCCAAGCCTGCCTACAATAGTCCAGGGGATGGAGTCTAGCGCTGAGTAGGATATCACACACATGGGAGACATTAGCCTAAGGTACATGTACACACGCACCCACATACACCTCCATGAAAAAGTGCAGATATATATAAAACTGAAAATAAAATGCATGCATACAACTATCCCAACCAGAGTGAAACAACAACAAAAGGGAAAAAAGGGCCCACCAAAAGAAAACTGCAAAGTGTACAACCTGCTCAGAAGGAGGGTAAACACTGCCAAACACCTTCCGGTCAGCACCTCGGTCAAACTCGCTCACTAAGCTCCACCTTCTCCGGGTCCTCTTGGGACTCCGTTGAAAGGCATGTGGTCTGCACAAGACACAAACATGTGCGGGCAAAGCCAGTGCAGGGGTGAGTATAAACATACTCAGTAGGCACCCCAAAAAACCAAAACAAAAGAGAGCAATTGAAAGGCAATAGTCCTATCATCCCAACCAGAGGGAACCCAGTCGAGAGAGAAACTCCATCTCGTGACCATCCTCGGCTAAACACAACTAGTCAGCTCAGCTCAAGAGTATGCTTATACAGACACCTTGAACAATCCAGATATACTCAGCTCACACAACAAGCCACTTGAGGTACCGACCTCATAACCAGAAATGGTTCACAACCAGGAGAACACACTCCACAAACACTATCATCCCAGATGAAGCACACCCGAGAGATACACTCCATCGGGTCCCAAGCAAACATCTCAGATGCTCACCCAAGAGACCACGCTCGTCAGATTCCGTCATTGAGGAAAATCCTGCTAAAACAACATAACCACCAAACTCCTCAGATAGGGGATCACTCTTAGGGTCTGCTAGGGGATAGCAGAACCCACTTCGGTATACAAATCTCACAGATAGGGTATCACTCCCCAGGTCCGCTGGGGGATACCATAACCCGATCTAGAACACGTAGTTCTCAATGATTGGGGATCACACCCAGGATCCGCTGGGGGTTACCACAACCCGATCTGGCACTCGACAGAAGCACTTCACTCAGATAGAGTATCTTCAACCATATAAATGTGGTCACGATGATACTGGAACCTTATTTGGTATAACTCGTAATGTAGGGGATCGAACTGATGATGCTGCAACCATACAGAAACCACACGCTGAGTAGGGGATCGCATAACCAACAATATTGCAACCCTACTATAAACCTAATGCTGAGTAGGGGATCGTATACCTGATGATTCCACAACCCTACAGCGCATGGCCCACTGTGTAGGGGATCATATTATCGATGATTCTACAAACCCTATGGGGTTAACCTGCTAGATAGGCGATTACCGCCCGTGGATAAGCGGTCACATCGATACCAAGAACCTGATCTATAGAAACGATGCTAGAGGATCCCACTCTGGGCCCACCGGAGGGATGCCACAACTCTAACATATTAAACATCCCATCAAGAGGATCACAAGCCTATACTAGGGTTGTGATGCCACGCTAACCCTCATAGGAACGAACCAAGGGAGTACCCTCAACCACTGCTGGTTTAAACGTCACTAACCCGAGTAGCCCGCAATAACGCCACACTGCGCACCTCCAAGGCCGATACCGAAGCCACCATCGCAATCCACGCGGAAAAACACACAGGATAGGCTGCTTACTTTCCCGAAATGGAGTACCAGTGAAAAGTCACTATTCTCCATAGTTAGCCCGTGCGGGGCTTACACAACGATCCCAAAACTCATCAAGCGGATCATACCATAGCGATCCCCTCGAAAAAACATATGTAATTGACTACTCGTACGTCCGAAACGGACACCTGGTGGAAAAGGCACTATTCACCGGAGCTAGCCCGGATGGGGCCCACACCTCAATCCCAAAACTCATCAAAAGGATCGCACCATTGTGATCCTCTCGGAAAAACACACAGGATTGACTATTCATCCACCAAAATCAAACTCCTGGTGCGAAAGTTGCGATTCTCCGCAAACGCCAAAAACCCGGCCTCATGGGGTCGCACCCCATTCTCATTCCCAACACTCGGAAATCATCTCAAAAGTTCCGTCATACCATCAGTGTGTCAACGCCACTGACATCACATCATTCAGACGCTCCGGGTAGAAGTTACAACGGCCCGAAGTCGTAAAATAATAAAATATAATTATTTTATACGACGTTTCTAACTCTTGGGCCATGATCCCGAACCATTAAACCCTAGAACCCACACTGGAGGGTTCGCCCCATCGTTAGGGTCACATTTCCGCAGACGGCACAAGAATCTGACTCCCGAATTGCAAGAAACGGGGGTTTAAAAACCCCCGTATATGAAAAGAGGTCGGACCGGCCTGAATCGGCCGGACTGACCGGCCCGGACCGGCCCGCCGCCGCTGGCCCACCCTGGCTGGCGATGCTCTGCTGCGAGGTGCTCAGCACTGCCGTTCTCCGAAGGTGGGGCCGTCGTGCCCCCTCCCCTTGCGGCCGACCTCCGCGCGTCGTCGCGCCGGCGGAGCTTCCGCGGACCGCCGGGGGCACCCTGGAGGTCCGTTTTTTGATCCAGAGGCGTCTGCGCGACCCTCATGACCCGATCTTCACTACTAAAACAAAAAGAATGAATCAATTCACATTAAAAATAGTATCAGGGGATTAAAACTGAAACTTCCTACCTCACAGGAACACCGAAGCTTCGGGTGCAGATCGGCGCTGGCGACGCCCTGGAGCTCGATTTGCCAACAATCTGCGTCGAAAACGGCTGACGGCGGCACCTCTACAGCTTGTTCGTCAAAGGTGGAAGAGGAGAGGAGGTTGTGGCCCTTTTCTGTGCATATTAGGTAACAGTGGGGGATGAAATGTTTTTTTTTATTTTATTTTTTATAAAACAACAAATTTCACTCCCCACCAACTCGCCTCCGTCCCGGCACATGATGCAGAAAAAGGTAAGGTCACCCCTAGGGTAAACGCGCCATTCTGAACGCAACGGCGGACTCATATTTGCAATCCGAGACTCTGTTCAGAAGTTATTCGATCCGACGGTCGAAAACTAACTTTTCCACTTATTTACGAAAATGCCCCTGGTGGCGCTTTCCACCGCAGGCCCGCGCCCGCGAAGTTTACACCTCACATAGGGTAAACGACACGTTCCGGACGCAACGGTGCCCTCCAATTCCCGTTCTGAGCTACCGTTTGGGAGATATCACACCCCCTCCATTGTATAGTATAAAAATACTTAATATTTTTATAAAATTAATTCTTGGCACATCGGGCCTCAGAATCGCACGCCGTCTTCGCGCCTAACTCTGTAATTATTCATAGGAATATTCCAAAGTCTGACAAAGATAAAACCTGAGTCGCTACATCTTCCCCCCTTATAACTTTTCATCCTAAAAAATCACTAAGCACAGGGAAAGCGACTGGACTCTCAACTGGGTCTCTCACGCAAGAGAGTTCACCAACAAACACCCATTCCCAAACACATAAGTCAGAGGGACTCATCCACCACACCTCAACAATATCCTCTTTGGGATGCACTGACTCCCCCTCATGGTTTTACTCGCATCAAAAAAATGTGTCTCATTGGGGGAAGGATCCCTTTTCCTCACGCATTCGAAGCATGCCGAACAAAACTCAAAAAGGGTCTTACCAACGCCCTACACAAAACTCGAGCAAGAAACCAAAAGGAAGGGTACTGCTAAACAGTGTCTATCAAACTACTGAAGAAAGTAGAAAGGACACAAGGTGTACCTCTATCCATCCGCGGAGCCTCTGGGTCAATAGCCTCTAGGGAATGCAGTTGTCCTCGCCCTTGGCCACCAGCTCCCTGAGCTTGGCGTGGACCACCAGGGGGTGGGGGTGGTGGCAACTGATACCGCCTACCACAGCCTCCTGCTGCACCAGCTTCGTTGCCACGTCTTCCACCCTACAGACCTCCTTGATCGAGACGCTACCTCTGCCAAGGTGGTCCATCGACCGGGTCCCTCTCAGAAGCACGACGGGTCGGACAATCTCTAGCAAGATGTCCCCGACCATCGCAAGCATAACACCGCTTCTCCTACGGCTGACCAAAACTGGCCTGCAAGCCCTGTGAGTCCTAGGCCTCAGATCCTCAATCCTAGGGTCGCCTCTTGAAATGTCAGTCACGTCCAGACCCCTGAGTCTATTGTCGACTACCAGATGTCGACGTCTCAACTCTCATGTACCCAGCACTAACAGGGGGAATCTGCTCAGCCAGAAATCTCTCCACCACTAATGCTCACTCCAGTACTCTAGCATAGGTGGGCAGGCACAACGAAACCACACATGCTCGGATGTCCCTATGTAATCCCGGCTAGAAGGTCCGAGCCCTAAAGAATGGGTCTCAAACCATATCCAGGGAGTAGCGCGATAGGTTTGTAAACCTCACTGAGTACTCTGACATGGTCATTCCCTCCTGTTGAAGCTGCAGAAGCTCCTGGATCCACACTGACCTCAGCATCACCGGATATAACTCCTCCCTGAAGAGCTGCTCAAACTCTTCCCACATGAGCGTCTCATTGTCATGGGATTGCGTCACCAAACTCCACCATCACCCAGCCGAACCGTGTAGAAGGCCTACCGCTAGGACCACCATCAGAGGTGTCCTCACTAGCCGGAAAACTCGGGTGACTACCTCAAGCCAGTCATCAGCTACCTCGGGGTCTGGATCACCTCATAACCTTAGAGGTCACTGCCTATGGAACTCGTGCAGCGCACTCAGCCTACGTGCAACCTCATCCTACCCTGTTGGCACAACCAGCTGCTCGACAGGTGGTGGCTCAACTGGCGGACCACCTGGAGTTCCAGCCTCAGAACCTGCGCCCTGGTCCACAGCCTCTACACGGGGAGGATCATCACCACAATCCTGCTACAGAACCCTCGCTGGATGTTATTGTGGAGGCATCCTGAAATACATTCAAGATGCACCACAGTCAATGAGTATATCTGAAGATCTGACTCAAGAAGGACAAGGGAAAACCCAAAAACCCAGTTATATATGATGCATGTACCGTTATGTCTCTGTGACCGGTGTACGAATATCCCAAGTTGATAGACAGGTTATCATAGTCCTGGTGTATGGATATGTCGGCCGCCGCACCAACACGGGAGTCTCTGGCCTGAAAACCGAGCTCGAAACCTCATAACACTACCGCTATGAAACCCAAACCAAACTCACAGCTAGACCAGCTACGCTTTGAGATCCCAAAGGTGGATCCTCCTCTGATACCACTCTTTCAAGACTAGACCCAACAGAGCTCAAGCTACGACCCAAGGGGCTGGCGTCTAGCACCGAGTAGGCTATCACACACATGGGAGGCATTAGCCTAAGGTACCTATACACACGCACCCACATACACCTCCATGAAACAGTGCATAGATATATAAAACTGAAAATAAAATGCATGCATACAACTATCCCAACCAGAGTGCAACAACAACAAAAGGGAAAAATAGGGCCCACCAAAAGAAAACTGCAAAGTGTCCAACCTGCTCAGAAGGAGGGTAAACACTACCAAACACTCGCCAGTCAGCTCCTCTGTCAAACTCGCTCACTAAGCTCCACCTGCTCCAGGTCCTCCTGGGACTCCGTCGAAAGGCATGTGGTCTGCACAAGACACAAACATGTGCGGGCAAAGCCCGTGCTGGGGTGAGTTTAAACATACTCAGTAGGCACCCCAAAAACCCAAAAAAAAATAGAGCAACTGAAATGCAACAGTCTTCTAATCCCAGCCAGAGGGAACCTAGACGAGATAGAAACTCCATCTTGTGACCATCCTCGGCTAAACACAACTAGTCAGCTCATCTCGGGAGTATGCCCATACATACACCTTGAACAATCCAGATATACTCAACTCACACGACAAGCCACCTGAGGTACTGACCTCATAACCAGCAACGGTTCACAACCAGGAGAACACACTCCACGAACACTGTCATCCCAGATGACACGCGCCCGAGAGATATACTCCATCGGGTCCCAAGAAAACATCTCATACGCTCACCTGAGAGACCACGCTTCTCGGATTCCGTCACTGAGGAAAACCCCGCTAAAACAATATAACCACCATACTCCTTGGATAGGGGATCACTCCTAGGGTCGACTAGGGGATACCAAAACCCACTCTGGTATACGAAGATCATAGATAGGGGATCACTCCCAGGGTCCGATGGGGGATACCACAACTCAATCTGGAACACGTAGTTCTCACAGATAGAAGATCACACCCAGGATCTGCTGGGGGATACCACAACCCGATCTGGCGCTCGACAGAAGCACGTCACTCATATAGAAGATCATCGCCCATATAAAGGTGTTCACGATGATACCGGAACCCTATATGGTATAACTCGCGATGTAGGGGATCGAACTGATGATGCCAGAACCCTATAGAAACCATGTGCTGAGTAGTGGATCGCATAACCAACGATAGTGAAACCCTACTATAAACCTGATGCTGAGCAGGGGATCGTATACCCGATGATGCCAAAACCCTACTGAGCACATCCCACTGCGTATGGGATCATATTCTCGATGATGCCACAAACCATATGGGGTTAACCTGCTAGATATGGGATCACCGCCCATGGATAAGCAGTCACAGCAATACCAAGAACCCGATCTAGAGAAACGATTCTAGAGGATCCAACTTCGGGCCCATCAAAGGGATGCAACAACTCTAACAGATTAAACATCCCATCTAGAGGATCACAAGACTATACTAGGGTAGTGATATTGCATGAACCCTTGTAGGAACAAACCAAGGGAGTACCCACAACCACTATGGGTTTAAACATCGCTAACCTGAACAACCCGCAACAACGCCACACTGCACACCTCCAAGGCCGATACTGAGGCCACCATCGCGATCCACGCCGAAAAACACACAGGATAGGCTGCTTACTCACCTGAAACGGACTACCAGTGAAAAATCACTATTCACCGTAGCTAGCCCATACGGGGCCTACACAACAATCCTAAAACTCATCAAGCGGATCATACCATGGCGATCCCCTCGGAAAAACACATGGAATCGACTACTCATACATCCGAAACGGACACCTGGTGGAAAAGGCACTATTCACCAGAGCCAGCGTGGATGGGCCCCATGCCTTGATAACAAAACACATCGAATGGATCACACCATTGCGATCCTCTCGGAAAAACACACAGGATTGACTATTCATCCACCAAAATCAGACTCCTAGTGCGAAAGTTGCGTTTCTCCGCAAAGGCCAAAAACCTAGCCTCGTGGGGCCCGCAACCCGTTCTCAGTTTCAACACCCAGAAACCATCTCAAAAAGTCCGCCATACCATCAGGGTCTCAATGCCACTGATGAAACATCATTCGGACACTCAAGGTAGAAGTTACAATGGCCCGAAATCGTAAAATAATAAAATATTATTATTTTATACGAGGTTTCTAAATCCCGGGCCATGATTCTGAACCTTTAAACCCTTGAACCCACACCGAAGGGTTATCCCCATCATCAGGGTCTCATCTCCGTAGACAACATGTGAATCCAAATCCCAGATTGCAAGAAATGGGGGTTTAAAAACCCCTGTATATGAAAAGAGGCCGGACAGGCCTGGAGCGGCCTGCCGCCGCCAGCCTGCCCTGGTCGGCGGCGCTCCGCCGCGCCGTGCCCGCCACCGCCGCCCTCCGGAGGTGGAGCTGGCGCGCTGCCGCGCCGGATCCCCCCCGGCAGCGCTTCCGCGGACTGTCGGGGACACCCCGGTGGTCTGTTTTTTGATCTAGAGGCGTCTGCACGACCCTCAGGACCCGATATTCACTGCTATGATGAAAAAATGAAGCAATTCGCAGTAAAAATTGGATCGGGGGATTAAAACTCTAACCGCCTACCTCATGGGTGAAACGCCGAAGCTTCGAGTGCAGATCGATGCCGGCGACGCCCTGCATCTCGATTTGCCGACGATCTGCATTGAAAACGGCTGGCAGCGGCACCTCTGCGGCTTGTTCGTCGAAGGAGGAAGAGGAGAGGAGACAGTGGCCTCTTGCTGCATGTATGAGGTAAGGGGGGGATGAAATGTTTTTTTTATAAAAAAACTCATTTCACTCCCCACCAACTCGCCTCCATCCCGGCACATGATGTAGACAAAGGTAAGGCCACTCCTAGGGTAAATGTGTTGTTCTAAACGCAACAGAAGACTTGGATTTGCGATCCGAGACTCCGTTCAAAATTTATTCGAGCCAACGCTCAAAAACTAACTTTTCCTCTTATTTACAAAAATGCCCATGGTGGCGCTTTCCTCCGCAAGCCCGTGCCCGCAATGTTTACACCTCGCCTAGGGTAAACAACACGTTCTGGATGCAATCTTGCCCTTAGATTCCCTTTTTGAGCTACTGTTTAGGAGATATAACACCCCTTCCACGTGCATAGTATAAAAATACTTAATATTTTTATAAAAATAATTCTGGGCACACCGGGCCTTGGAATCGCATGCCGTCTTCACGCCTAGCTCTGGAATTATTCGTATGAATATTCCAAAGTCTGACAGGGCTAAAACCCGAGTCGCTATAGAACCCATACGGGAAGAAATGCACATCTTTAAGGGAATAACAATGTGTTAAACCACCTCATTATTATACCTTCAAGGCCCACCTATAATTGAATGAAATTTGTCAGATCCTTACAGAAGCCTTGAAAACCCCCTCCAGTTTGAAGCAGAAGTAGCTTCTGTTGAAGAATACTATGCAAGGAAGGTTGAGAAAATAGAATTATAAGTTTTCATCCCATTATCTAGAGAGGTTGAAGGTTCTATCATGTAGGGAAACATTCACCCACTATACATCATAGGCCATTTCAATGGAGTGGAGATTCACCGCCTCATGGTAGAAACAGGTTCAACGATTAATCTCATCCTGATATAGATGCTCCATAAGTTGGAATTTCCCAAATTAGATATGACTCCCTCTGATCTAAAGATTCAAGGCTATGATAGTACTGAGTAGCGAATGTGTGAAAGGATTTTTTGAAGACCCGATTTGGAGGATTGGTAAAAAGTACTGAATTCATGGTCATCTCATAGGATACCATCTACAACGCGTTGTTCGGTAGGTCTTGGTTTTATCTTTATGTAGTGGTCACCTCATCATATCATCAGTGACTCAAATGCTCCCTCAATGATTGAGTATAGGTTCTTAGACTTGATTTTTAACTTTTGTATCTTGAAAACCCTACTACTTAGATTCTAGATATTATAAGAGGGAGGGGAAAAAAGTGTAGTCCAATAAGGTTGACCACAAAAGTATCACATCCATCCCATGGGCAGACATGGATTATTTATTTTTTCTCCCGATCCATTTTCTAGAACCCACAACACTAGATAAGGGGAGCTGTTTTTCATATCTAGGATTAGGGGACGTTGTGCTCCCAAATGGAGTTACGTTATAAGATTTCATTGTAATCCTATACAGAACATTCCCGAGAGGTACAAAAATTCCATACTCCCATAAGGTACTGAGATTTTTTCCTCATAGAAACCATTTCATGACATTACATCCTATTTTTTAGCCCATGGTTGAATCAACAGAAGACGAATTGAAACTATTTTATTGAAATAAATAATGGACCCCATGGTCGAAGGCCTGATGGGATTAGTTCAATAGTTGATGTCACAATGGTTTCAACTGAAAAGGATTTCCCTAGAGGAGATTATGTATCATCCCAAGCATACATTGTTGATTCCCTAGAATAAGTTGGCATGGATGAACATTAACCCACTAATTCTTCTTCAATATAAGATGAATACAATTTGGAAGATGCTTCTCTTACATTTTAAGAGTGAATCTCCACCACCACTAGGGAGTTGATTCAGGTGAACCTTAGTACTTAGGTAGATCCAATGACAAATTTGATCAGTGAATCCATACCTCCTTAAGAGTAGTACATGTATGTGGATTTCATGAAGATAAACCTTGATTTCTTCATCTAAATTAAGGAATATATGCCATGAATAGACCCTTAGGTCACTGACCACCATCTTCATCTCACAGTATGTCACTACGGATTCAAGCATCCTAATAGAAAAATGAACCCTTCCCATGGTTCCATGGTTGAGGCCTAAGTTGATAAGATTATATATTTTAACTTCTTTAGTTACATTAAATACCCCAATTGGCTTTCCAATATCATTCTCATCATGAAGAAGAATGGGAATATCGGATTCTACTTCTAATTCTGTGATCTCGACCACAATTTATTGAAGGAAGATTTTCTCCTTATCATGGTATATCTATTGATTGATAATATGTTTGGGTTTCATACGCTCTCATCCTTGGATGGATACTCCTGATATAATTAGATATAGATATCCCCTAAAGATGAGGAGTCTACCATCTTAAAAGTTCCGCAATGGACCTTCTATTGTTAGGTAATTCCATTCGGTCTGAATAATGATAGAGCCACTTATCAGCGGGCTATGTACCAAATCTTCAAACTGGTCCTTGGGATACTAGTGGAACACTATGTGGATGATTTGGGGGTCAAATCCCACAGCGTTAGGACCATTTTATAGATATCTCTAAAGTGTTCAAATTCTTTATATTGTTACATCTAAAGATGAAACCTTTGAATATTGCATTCGAGGATACCTCTGGGAAGTTTCTCAACATTTTTTTCTGATACAAATGCATTGTGATAGACCTAGATAAGATCATTTCCAACATTTAGATGCCTCCTCCGAGAAACATCCTGGAGATCTGAGGGCTCCAAGTCTACATAAACTACATTTACTGATTCATCATGAATCATTATGGAAAGTGTAATCCCTTCTCTAGATTCAAGTAGAAATGGACCTCCTACTAGCGGGATGAAGATTTCTAGGAAACCTTTGAGGAAATTAGGCAATATATTTTGTAATCTTCAATCTTTATTCCACCCATATCTAATAATCCTTTGGTGAACAATGTGACTAACCAGGAATGGTCTCTTGATTCCCTTCTCATAAAGGAAAACAATGAGGGAAGATAGAATAGTTAGAACTATCTCAATTACATGATCCATAACATAGAGGCAAGGTAATCCCCTATTGAGAAGACTTGTCACATGTTGGTTTTCATATTGTATAATTTTTGGCAATATATGTACCATCATGAGATATAGTTGGTCTCTTGATTGGATCAGTAGATGTATATCCTGAACCACCCCATGTTGACAAGACATTTGGCATGAGGGGCAGTGATCCTTCCCCAGTTTGACATCAGGTTTGTTCTACATAAATCTGTCAAAGTAGAGTCTTTTCATACTTCTTGTCTTATCATATGGCCCTTGAAGAATTGCCTATGAATGTTGATTTCCAAGATCAATCAATCATATCAGTGGATCAGGTTATTCCATAATGGGAAATTCACTTCGATGGTGCATCTTGGGTCCCATCTAGTAGAAGGATCAATGATCCCAAGCTCAATAGAGTAGTCCTAGTTGTCAACTTCATCACCCCAGAATATGTCATCCTATCATAGTGATTCCCACTATCAGAAGGTTTCACCAGTAACATAGTTGGGTAGCAAGCCCTCAATACTGGTCTCGATTAGGCCCTCAAGATGAATGTCCACATCTTTTCTATAAATTTACACTTTGATTTATTTGTAAAATAGATTAATGGTGACTACATAATTAGAAATATGGAACTTGTTCCCCTACTAGAGTTCACTCACCAGCTGACGGCCTAATTCTCAACTCAGTCAGAAGTGACTCATGTTTCCCAATCATAGAATGTTTGAGCCAATGCATTATGAAGTTTAGCAACCACACTTTCATATCCTAATCAATATGACATATTAATTCATGTGTCACATTGGATATTTTTTTCTCCTATCATTACATGCAATGAATATAGTCAACAAGTGAACCATTTGACCATCGATGATTCTATGTCAGGACCTCTGAGTTCCCCCATAGTATAAAAAACCATTTATAAGATAACTCCTTTCATCGAGTATCTCTAGTGTGGTATCCTCCCACTGGATAGAGAAAATCATGAGTCATCTGTCGGTGACTTACAAAATTCACCCTCCAGAGCATGCCTAACCTAGAATATATTCTCTACAGAAATGGGTTTGATGGAATTATACTCTATAATATTCAAGGAGATGAGATTCCTGAGGTTATGCCGGAAGTTCATGTCTACTCTTGTGGTGCTCAGCTAGTGGGATTGAAGCTCTCCCACCAGATTCATAGGATTGTAAACTTCAATCCCACCATGGTCTATGACTATATCATGTATGTCAAGAGGTATCACACATTTTAGATCAATGCCAAAATTTTGAATCAATCGCTGGAGATTCTCCACACCACCAAGTATTCTTGGCCCTTTTTATTATGGGGACTCTTATTTTTGGGGACATATCCACCAGTGAAAGCTCACTAATGTAGGATCAATCTGACCATGCAATATTTCTTTTCCAAATGGGAAGAATCAATTTCCAACAATGATGTAAAGGCCCAATACGTGACTAAATTTTTGATATCCCATATCACCCATAAATTTAGAGTCCCTCACATTATTCTCACTGATAATGACACCAACGTCTGGGACACTAATATGAAAAGGTTTTACTCCAAGTAAAACATCCAGCCAAACCATACTTCCCACTATCACATATAGAAAAATGGTAGATCGAGGAATCGAATAAGAACCTCTATAACTTTTTTCAAAAGATGGTAGGTCAAAATAAGAAATTTTGGCCATAACATCTCCCAAAAACCCTCTCATACTATTGAAAGATGACTCCAAATTCCACCCAGGTGACTCCATATTCCCTTGTGTATAGAATATAGGTAGTATTTCCCACTGAGGTTCAACTACCATTGCTTTGAATATCTATCTATGAGAAGAAGACACTTGATATAATAGTATAATTTTATCTATATAATATGTTATCACTCAAAAAGAATAGGTTCCAGGTGTTTCATAATCTATAGAGGCACAAAAAAAAGATATTAAGAGTGTTCAACAAGAAGGTTTTCCTCTTCTCTTTCCTCTAGCATGATAGAGTACTGGATCTTAGAACACTAATGATACCCAACAATAATCCTCCAAAGTTAGATCCCAAATGGGAAAGACCATATATCATTCATAAGTTTTACTATAATGGGGAATACTCTTTGATCACCTTGTATGGAGAGCGCACCTCTCCTCCCACAAATTCCAAGTTCCTCAAGTAGTACTTCACATGAAGGGGGGCTCATGATCTAAACTCTACAACCTTAAACCATAAGTTCAAGTCCTTATGTTGTGGATTTAAACTATATGAGAATACTCTTAGGAATGTTTGGTGTGTCATTGTGCCTATTTAGTCCTCATTCATGAGGGGTTTTTCAACTCATTGTGTTATACATATATTTTTGGAGAATACCTCGGTCCAAGCTCTAGGACCTTAAACAAGGAGTCTACATCCCTAGAATTTTAAATTAAACTGGGCACTTGGTTCAAACTATATGACCATAAACGGAAAGCCTATGGTTTATAATGCATAACCTTAAGTCTATTTTTAAAATGTCTAAGCTCTATGAACTTAGACAAAGGATCTGAGTCCAAGCATCATGACCTTAAACTATATGTGTAATTTCATTAGGATCTGTTTTTTGTGGTTGGCCTCTTATGTCTTCATTCAAAAAGGTTTTTTTACTTCACCACCCACACTTGTTCCTTCAACGTATTTCCCCTTTTAGGTCAAAACTCCATTACCTTAAACTTAGAGTTGAAGTCACATAATCATGAATTTAAAAAGTGTGCTAGTCTCCCTATGAATGTGTCATGTTGTACATGACTCTTTTCCCTTATTATCATCGAGTTACAAATTTCATGCCCCACATATCTATTTTTTTAGATGCTCTCCTCATTAGTCAAAACCCTATGACCATAAAATAAGATCCCTTATGGTCTAAACTCCTTGATGTTAAACTGAGAACCTATGGTCTCAGAAACATGACCTTAAACTATTTATCATAAGTCCAAGAATCGTGACTTTAAAATGTATATGGGATTCTATTCGGACTAGGTTGTGTGGTGTTGGTCCACCTTCACCCACATTCACATCGGGTTTCTCATAACACAATGATATAAATTTCCACTTGAGTCACTCCCCCTATCTTTGGTCCAAACTCAGTGACCTTAAACAATGATCCTATGGTCCAAGAAATACGAATTAAAACTATCTGCAACAGGTCTACAAATTATTATATTAAACTATTTATAGCCCTTATAGTCCGAGTTATGTAGTTTTAAAATTCATTTCATGATGTCCTCAATGCATGACATTAAACTATGATTATACCCCATTCAAAACCCATATTCCTCTGAATAAGAGATGATCATTACCCCATTCCCCAAATATGGGATGCCCCATGATAATTGTGGGATGCCTTAGTTTCCCTTTCGAAGAGGATCATCCCCACTGGTGTTGGTCGCTTACCACACCATGTTCCAAAACTACGTGTGGATTAATCCCCATACTCATGAAATACATAGAGACACATGGACTTATCATGTCTGGGAATAACCATAAATTCATAAACGATTTGGCCCTCTAGTATTGTTTTTGGTGCATGATCCCCATTTCACTCATTCATGTCAGGTATTCACTCCCTTCATTCCACATAGATTCTCACAGTTTTAGAATCAATCTATATATCACCATGTTAAAATGATTACCCTAGTCCAATCATTATGAAATTAAAATATGTTCATATCCTCTTCAGACTATGATATTTTTTGTTGTTCCTCCTTTTCTCTCATTCATGTCAGGTTTTTCACTCCACCATACTGCAAATATTTGTTTGAAGAGCCCCAAGGTTTGACTCTATGACCTTAAAATAGGAGTCTAAGTCCAAGAATCGAGGATTTAAACTCTATGAATGTCTTATTTTGATGTGTGTTGCGTGACATGGGCATCCATGATCTTCATTCATGTCAGGTTGTAGCTATATCTCCTTGCACATACCTTTCAGAATACTTTTCCCCCATAGTCCTCAGCACATGACATTAAACTACAGTCTTACCCTAGAAAATTTTAGGATGCCTCTTAAGTAAGAGATGATGTTTACCCCATTTTAAATTGGGATAACACATATGATGTATATGAAAATTATTTTAATATAGGATGTCCCATGATAACAATGAGATTTCTTAGATTCCCTCACCAGAGAGGATCATCCCCACCAGTGTTATTCTCTTATAGCGTCGTGTGTTACAGAACTATGTGTGGCTTCATTCCCATACTTATGGTATATGTAGTGATTACTTATTCTATTTTATTTTTCCCCAACCACAAATCCATCAAATCATTCATCCCCATGGTCTCATTATGCTCAAATAATCATGAACATAAACTATGTTCATGTCGTCTCGGGAGTGTGATGTGTGCCTTTGGCCCTCCTTGGTCCTCATTCATGTCAGGTTTGTGACTTTACCACACTAACCTCACCCACTTGACATTCACCTATGGTCCAAGAAATATGACCATAAAATATTTTTAGTACCTATTTCTGAATATTACTTTCTGATACACCCAATTGGCATGATCCATGCATTGTTGTGTGGAACCATGAGTGTTGAATCCAACACAAACATTCCCCCAGCCCATCTCCACACTAGCATTCAATCTTGGTTTGGATTCCCATAATATTTCAAATCTATATCGACCACCTAATGGAGATGGTGTCTATCCAAGGCCCAGCTCCTATCCTGGTCCAATTCTATAGCATATATCTAGTAAAAAATAGAAGATTTTGTGTTTTGAAAATGGAAAATGGTTGATCTTTCATTTTATATCCCCATTCTTGGAAGGTGTGGTTGAGGTCCATATGTTTTAAACAAGGTTAATAGTTGATCTCTACCAATTAGTTTACCCTCATCTAGATCTTTGAATCCTCATATTACTTCTTTTCCACTTCCCTGTGACTTAGTGGAATTACAAAATCCTTAGTGTCTCCCCTTTGTGCATTTTTTTCACATCAAGTAGGCTGGTCAATATCATTTGGAAATTCTCCACATAGTATATTCTCATCCCTAATGTAGAATTCTACATTTTACGAAAAACCGCTTACCATTCCTTGTTTCCCACATTGATCATGACTCACATGGGTTTAATATTTTTAGTAGGGTGGGTACCAACATAGTCGAGCTAGATAAAAGAAACAAAGGTCCAAACTCTATGACCTTAAAATACATGTTCCTATCAAATGTTCAAAACAATGTGAACTTAATCTTGGAGACTAGGTCAAATAATTATGAAGCTAAAATATTTACAGCCTCTACAGTCCAAGCCACATGAATTTAGACTACTTTCTGTGGTCCAAGATAAGTGTCCTTAGAATATATATTTTTTAGTTCCTAATACTCTTGTGGTACGCAAGCCTCTTTTGGATCAGTCATGTCTGGTTTATTTTCTTTGTTTCATACATGTACCCTTGGAGAAAACACTTTTTCATTCTATGAATCGTGGCTTAGTCTATGCAACATGAATTCAAAATAATTTCAATGGTCCTAGACATACTAGCCTAAAATGTGTGCAACGCCCTACTCATATGAAATTATACTACAGGATACATCCTGATCACATGGAGTTAAACTTTGAAATGAACTTTATATATTGTATAGAGTTAAATTGCATGCCTATGATCCTCATTTGTAGGAAATAAAAATGTAAGTCATCCTAGGACCTCACCTAAGGATTCCTTTTATCCAATTCAGGTTACTACATCATTAACATATTCATCTATCGCTCGGCATTCGAGATGATGATCACATGGAATATTTTTATGACCTTTGATCAGACCAATACTCCCACACCAATGTTCTCTATTCCATGGTTGTATAATTCTAGGTGCGTTGGAATCCATTAAAACATTACATCACTTCATTTCCATGCTTCATGATCCCCTGTTTGGATCCTTATCCCCCTCCACATCTGATGAGACCCCATAGTGGAATGGTCCCATACCATACCAGCTCACCTACTATCCTAGGACAATTCCCCTAATGAATTTGGATGATATTTCCATATAGGTTATATTTTTTGAACATGTTTAGTTTTTAACCCTCATTTATTTTTCCATATTCTAATCGAACAGTAAATTTGTTGTGTAATTGAACACAGACAGTAGTTATCATGTATCACCATGCCACTCCCCTTGTGTTCCATATTTTTGGCATCATGATCCACAATCCCCATTATCTTTTATTCTAGACAAATTCAACACCCTTGTGGTTATCCCACTCATGAGCTAGAGCATGTCAGAAAAGAAATTTGGTTGTTCTAAGAGCCTCATTCTCCATCCACATCCACTCTCAATCCAGACACTCTTGGTGGTCAGTTGTCAATAGTAGAACACAAGTAATGGACGATTTTCTAGTACTTTCATTGAGGAGAAATCACATGGATGTATCTTGTTTCTCACACCAGGAATTACCCACATGAGCTTAGTGATTAGCTGTTGATTGTCCCAGAAATATGATTAACTTAATAATATAATGAAATGAAATATGTTCGATCATGAAAATTTAGTAAACCATAGTTTCATATGGTCATCCACACATTGGAGCCTCCACTTTAAAAAAAATTACCTCTACATCTATTCTTCGGTGATTGAATGCTCGAGCTCAGCCAACCTCCACTAAGTGGCCTCAAAAACCAATTATCACGCTACAAGGTCTTCAATCTCTTCATCTTCCTTAGAGATAACATTTTAAACCTTGATCCACTATTGGTTATACTCATCCCATCAATCAACCTCACACTTCTTGGTCTTGGACTCCATGGTAACATATGTGGCCATTTGATCCATCTGGCTACTAGTGATCTCATCCTGAGTTGTAGTAGCTATTGTCTACTCCTACTCTAACCCATATAGATAGGAAATATATTCTATGACGTTATCAAGTTCTTGGGAGCCCTTGTATATTTACTTCCTCTAGGACATATCAATCTCCTTCTATTCCACATGTGCCCACTCAACAAGGATATCCTAAGCTTGTGCATGAAGAGTGCTGGAATTCACCCCTCAGTCTCTAGGATGACTAATAAATGATTGAGATATCCCACCCATTATGGAAATTTATCCATTTATACATGATTTATGAAGTTCTGTACATTCCTCCACACCTTGTGATAGACAGCCTGATTGTCCATAGTGAACTTTGTGCTAGAGTCTTCAAAATCCTCATGCAGTATTGGATCATATAGAGGAAGGAACACCAGCATAGTGTTGGCTAGATCTTCTAAGTGTAGGTATTTGACCATAAGTGTCTCGAGAACAACTTCCATTAGTGGTTCCTCATTAGACTCTCTACCCGTAGTTGAGGCTCCTGTTTCACATTGTGGAATTAACGAGGTGGACACCATCATCCCAGCTTCCTTGGTTACACATGTTGGTGGCACAACCTCAACGTCAACTCCTACATCCACCATCAAAGGAAATTATAGTACATGAACATTTGATACAACCTTCCTAGGTACTCTATCCTCTAGAGTAGTCATCACCCCTTCTACCACATATTTGTCCCCATCAACCACTTCCAATGTAAACTCATTGATTGGATCATCCTCCATAGTTCTTTCAAGAGACCTTGTCACAATCTTTTCCTCGACAACCTCTACCCAGGTCTTGGTCTCATAATACCCCTATTGTGGCACCTATATAGTTGAATTGGTCAATATTATTTCCCTGGAAATTTTTGTTGGGAGATTGGCATCTAGTGTCACCACCTCATCCTCCATAGTTGTTGGTCTAGTGGCAGGCACCAATGGTTGAATACCCATGGACATAACATCGGGAAGGATCCTCACACTTTACCCTTTGTGGGTTGATGTGGCCTTTACCTCTACTTAAGGCCCATCATGGACCACCCATTCTTCGGTTCTCACATAGTTATATATAGGTAAATAGATAATCATGTAATAAGCTTCAAGATTCAGTAGTGTTCAAAGACATGAAAATATCTATGAGTTTACCTAGTCCCCAGCAGTTTTATTGTCTCCTTCTAAGACCCTATAGGCATCACTTCCCCAAGAGTCCTCTATTTATTCACCTTTGGGCACTATATAAGTCGTACGACTTGCAAGGGTGTATAGAATGGAATATATTCCCAACAACATTATCACTCAATCTGTCAAAGGATGAGTAGTACCCTTGAGTAAATCACATCCTCCAATGCTACCATGAATTGTATTGGTTCAGCATGGGAGAAACAAATCCTCCATTTTCATGTCACATCCTAGAGATATATATATCCCTTCGATAGTGAGATATTACCACACCCCCAAGGTGTAGTGATCTAGTTTTGAAGTCCCTAGGCATCCCAATAATTAGAATGCATGGTGTCATTGGGAACATTTTAGAGATATAATCATTTTACTGAACCTTAAATGTGATCACTCGAGATTTCCCTAGAGGCATCCTCTTCTTCCCATGACTTCCTACATAGGTGAGTTAGGCCTAATGTTGTTCCACTCCTTGCAGCTCCTACTTGTCAGGGCCCATGAATTTTTGGACCTACTATTGTCGTCTTCACATCGGATCAGCCCTACCTCCACAGCGCTCCCCGACCACCATTTCACCCTGACCTTGTTGTGGGGGAACCCATTTATTATCTCATATGGCACATTGTCTTAGAATATCCATAGGAAATGCACTTTCCAAGATCAACATGTAATCATGGGTGATTCCATACACAGTGGAGGATGGTGGCATCACATTTCACTTATTTCCATCTTCACACATGAACATGCTTCATAGTTTCCTCATCATCGAAGGGTGACACTCATGATGCACCTATGAGTACAGATTAAAATTCAATATATATAGAGACCATAATTTCATTGAAAATAGGTTTGGATTTTATGAATTGAAAAACTTGATTGCATTAGACTATTTCAACCAGTACCCCATATCAAAATTCTAAGATATATGATCTCTTCTCTATGGTCTGTGTGCCGTCATCCATCACCACACCTATTAAAAAAGGTAATGAGTGAAACATGAAGTGCTCTTCTAGATCAACCTTCTACATCACTTTCACCATACCTAACATGAATGGGATAATACCATTAATATTAAAAATTTATGGTTAGAAGTCTTTTGTGGGAGGGTAAATGGGGTTCGGGTACTCATAGAAACCCATATTTGTAGCCTACCAACTATAAAGAAAGTGGAAAGGCCCACACACATAGTTTCATCAAATTTTTATTGATATGCTGAAGTACCTTGTATAAATTCACCAGCACTAGGACATCATGTTTTAAATGTTTCCCCATCTCCAGCAGAGTCACCCTTATGAAGGTGTTTGGTTGCACCCCCACGTGTGCGTCCCTCGCCGGGAGCATCCACCCACAAATTAGCACTTCGATAAATACTACTTGCTCGACTATGGGTTGAGCCTAATTATTGAAATGGTAGCCCCATAGTTTCCACTAGATCACCTCCATAATTCTCCAATAAGATCCCTCTTTTCCCCATTTTTATCCCTTAGGACACGTGTGAGGCCTAGTTAGAAACTTCTCTATTGTCTCCTCTCTTTCTGTTGGTTCCACCAATATTTTATTCAAGAAATATCTGAACCACTACTTAATTTGAACATCCATCATCCTCAATTTTTTATTATTGGTTCCATCTACTAGATACAATTGTGCCTTCTCCAAAGCTGGAAACTACTTTTGGTCTCCCCACACATTTTCTATAGGGAGGAATTCATCACACATCACCCCATAAATCAGGATTCTAGAAATATGATGAAGGTACCAAAGGCTTATGTAAACCTCTGTGATGGAATGTATTAGTCCTTGGTGACCATATGCTCAAAAAAATGGGCATGATCTTCTATAGTAGGTAAACATGGAACTGCGAATCCCATTTTTCTTCATAAATTCTTTCATGTTTCAAATTTTCCTCAAACTCAATGCATGATGTATGCACCAACTAAGGCCTAGGCCACCCCTCAATGAGATTTCCACCATGTCACAAATCCCATTTTTCATTCCATCCCTTTTTTGGGTCCCCCAAGCTCTCTTGATGATCATCTAATACTTCGGAGTGGATTCATCATCCTCCATATTCTCCCCACCAGTGTTTTTGATGTATTTTAAGAGAATGACCATTGTGATGGGTGCATGATATTTCTTGATATGGCCTACAGTTGCTCTATGCCACTGGTATTGTCCTGGTACACCTCTGAACCAGTAAGTTGGATCATCCCTACTCACCATTGGAATGAAGACTTCTTCTATTAGTTCAAATCTTTATATTTTTAGTCACTTTTATAATGAATATTTCTTATGGGCATCCATCTGCACCAACATAATTTTTCATGATCTGAGGTAATTCAAATTCACCCCCAAATCATGATAGTGTCTTCTATTACTTCTCTATGATAAGCATCTTTGTTGACCTCATGAGTAGCCATTGTATTCAAAATATAATTGTTTTATGAGTCTAGATTGCAAAGTGTGTTCATAAAGACTATTCATGGTGATATTTTTGAAAATATCTAGGTCATAGGACTCTATTTTCAAGGATCTAGTTCTCTAATTAAAACTCATTGAGAAAAGATCCAAAAGCTAGTTTACTAAAAATAGACTTCACAGAGCATGTTCACATAGATTAAGAGCTTCATTAAAAGAGAGAGAAATATTTTTCTTCACAATAATGTTTGGTGCCTTTGACCTCCCCCCCCCACTACTTATAGGCATACAGAGGCCCGGGATTCACGATTTCCTTCATTACAAGAAGTCATCATAAATAATCATCACTATCGAGAATCATGAATAACCTTCATTAAAGGGATTGGATTACCAATTTTCAGCTATTATCCATCAAAATTTGACCCTCATTTCTCCATCATATTCCATTATGAGGGGTCCGTTTTTTGGAATCGAAATATGTGCCATGTGAATAGTCGAGGAAGACATAGACGTATTGGGGTAAATCCAAGGAAAAATGTACCAAAAACCCCTCTACAGGAATACACATCATGAATCCCTAAGATTTCATGAATGGTGAGAGCTTTAAAATCTCCCTAGATGAGGAGTCCCATGTGTAAATTCATGATTCCATGACATAGTTTCTACACAATTCCATTAACTCTTCATGACCATGTGAAGTTGTGATGATGTTTCTCCATGAGTCAGATGGCTCTTTGTGACCACGTAAATGATAGATGGTGGTACTTCATGATAATGAAGGAGGAAAACCCATTTGAGAAGACCAAAATTTATTCCTGAACCACTACAAATCTTCTAAAAAACACTACCTATAAATACCCCCCTCATTCTAACATTTTAAGGATGAATACCAAACCATTCAACATCCAAATCACTCCCTATTCATGAACCTCCTATGAATCCCAAACCATACCACAAATGGATCACCCAAGGTATTCAGGATTAGTGAACCCCTTTACTTTGTGTTAATAAGATCCTCAACCCAATTTTTACATTCCTTTCATGAAGGAATACTCCCTTTATAAAGGAAGAAGTTCTTATGAGGCACTTGAGGCTTCACAAAGCATTCATCCTTCATGAAGCCCTTCTCTCATGAACTATGACTTCACCTTGAGGTAGGTTAATCTTGTTTCATGAATCCTACTCCTTTGAAAATCCCTTAACATCTACAAAGCACCTAAATTAGAGGCCCAAAGCTTCACTAAACCTCTCTACTAGGACTCTCTATTCTACCTAATTTCTATTGAGACCTCTTCACAATGTTTGATTACCTAGATCCCCCACACACATCCATGATCAGTTTAGTTGTACCTAAAGTCTCTATGTGACCTATGCCACCAATTCTAGTGGCCCACTCCACAATGAGTGTGGAATGAGACTCCCAAAAAACTCTTTCTTTTTGGAATAGGTATGCTAATTCCTTTTTCTTCTCAGCATAGGCATGCAAATTTGGACCTCATGAATGACAAAACCTTATATCATACCCTGAAATTTTCAAAGTCCTGCCCCACCTAGAGGCGCATGAGCTATGTTCATGTAACCCTATAAGATGGTAAGTGATTCCCCCACACCTAGGATACATGATGGAAAACTTTCTATCACCATGTTTTAGTGTTATGATGTTAAACTTCATGACAATGTCCTCACCACATGACAATAAACTGTAGCCTTACCATGTGCCACAATCATAAGATTATCCATGTGTGAGTGACATGAAATGAAATATTCCTCACATAGAATGATATCATACTCATTGGGAATGAGATCCTCCTCACATGAAATTATATCATACTAGTGAAGCTTCCATGCATAATCCGCACACCATCTCTCATTGATGCTTCTTTCATTACACAAGCATCTGGCCTACTTAATCCTCTTGTTTCTCACACCAAGCATGACTCAAGTGGGCATAAAGTGTAGTTATTATCATGAAATCCATATTCAATCCAACATATGGTCCACTTCTACATGTAAGACCCAACAAACCATCCAACCATTCCCACTTCTAATGATATTCTTTCAGATGTAAGCCCCAACCACATGCTCTACTTACAATGGGCCACCTCTTTATGTGTAAGCCCCAGTTTACTTCAAACTTTGTGGGATCTAATATCCAACCAACCAAAATATGTAGAAATACTTTCTAAGGTCCAAACCTAACATCCAAATCCACACTGATTTTCCCTAATCCATACAACCAGTAAGATCATGCCCCTCACATGGGAGATAACATATTCTCCATGTACCTAGGGTAGCTCAATGCGTAATCCCTACACCAACTCAAACTATGAGTAGTCCAATTGAAAAGGGAAGCTTCTATGCATATTCACCACACTACCTCATGTCAACGTTCCCTTCACAACATGATCATCACTACAAAATTATGTTAAACTTCATGGATTGGTCCTATCATATGGCCTTAAACTAAGTCATTGAACAACATAGGTTTTTAACCCAACCCTCTGGACATGGGTATGTAAGACACATCCCTGAGATTAAATCCCAACCAATGGTAAACCTAAACCCCTTCCTAGGGGTATACCTCCTTAATTCACCCCACGGGGTGTCTCAATTAACCCTCATGGTATGTCATCTTCCCTTTATGTGACACACCACTAGTATCTACTTCCATGAAGAATTATGATCCATCCACCTTCATGGTGTAACATCTTCCCTTTATGGGACACACCTTCCAGATCACCTTCCACAAGGAATTCGCGTCCATCCACCTTCACGGTGTGACAAATTCCCTTTATGGGTCACACCTCTTGGATCCACTTCTATAAGGAATTATAATACATCCACCTTCAGGGTGTGACATATTCCCATTATAAGACATACCTACTATATTTTCTTCCAGGATATTTTCTGATCTATCTACCTTTACATTGTGACATCTTATCTTTAGGGGACACACATCCTAGATCTATTTCTACAAGGTGTTCTAATCCATCCACCTTCACGGTGTGACATCCTCCCACTATAGGACACATCTCTTATATCTTCTTCCATGAGGAATTATGATCCATCCACATTTATGGTGTGACATATTCCATTTATGTGACACACCTCTGGGATCTACTTCCATGATGTGGTCTAACCCATCCACCTTCATGGTCAGACATCTTCAATTTATAGGAAACACCTCCCAGATCCTCTTTTGTGAGGTGTTCTAATATGTCCACCTTCATGGTGTGACATATTCCCTTTATAAGAAACACATCCTAGAACCAATTCCATGAGGCTTTTTTATCCATCCACCTTTATTATGGGACATATTACCTTTATGGGACATGCCTATCAGAACTACATCCATGATGAATTCTGATCTATCCACCTTCACAGTGTGACATATTCTCTGTATGGTACACACCTATTAGATCCTCTTCTGTGAGGCATTATAATCCATCTACCAGTATGACATATTCCCTTCATAAGATACACCTCTTGGATCTACCTTTAAGGGGAATTCTGATCCATCCATTAGTAAGATGTTTGGTGTTCCCTAATAGGGATACACTTTCTGGATCTGCCTCTATGGGGTGTTCCAATCAATAATCCCATCTCCACAAGACATTAAACTGATACCTTTGTTTGTCTCAACTTGACATTCTAATCTATATCCACAAGATGTTAAACATGATACCCCACCCAAAAACATACCCTGTTCGTAATCTTGTAAAACCTGAGGTGAAACCCATATATGATATGATTCTATAGCATCAAAAACCTCATGAAAAACATGGGATGCCTGAGGTAAAATCCTTGGAAGATATAAACCTTTGGTGTTAGATACCTCATGATTGACATGGGATGCCTTGGATTATATTCCTAAGATTTCTCCTTGAGATTCTCTCCTATAATGAAGAATACAGGTGATCAATGTTCCCAGCATCCAGAGATGCTAGCGATGTCCCAACATGACAACTCTCCTGACTGCTGACTATTACCTTGTCAAGACCCACTAGAATATCCAGACATACATAGTGTAATTAACCATAATCCAAAAATAGATGGAATAGATAAATATTTCCCTGATCGTAACTTAAATGTATGATGGAAAACCAGACTATGTGATGATTTCCAAGGAGGAATCCATGGAAGGAGGAATGAACATCTCATAATCCTATTTCGATCAAAGAACATACATCGCCATTGAAGGTGATTAATGTTTTCTACCTTTGGAAAGCGGGAATGTAGGGTAATAATCACACCGGTGCACATTAACACATGGGTGGTGTGCCCTGAAAAAAGCATAAAAATATGAGTATAATATAAAAACAGTAATAATATTCAAGGAAAATCTAGAAAAAAAACTACTACCCATGCCCATACTTGACGTCTTAAAAGAGGCCTTGCAATCAAGGGGAAAAATATGTTTAGAATAGAGAGGGATATAATCATAAAATTCACTAATTTTATTAATATTCTATTCAAACTACATTTAAATCCAACCTACTCTCTGATACAATAGTAGAATCAGCTAAGATTTTTCCCATCTTGGATGACGATGAAGACACACTAGATAGATTCTTCTTTGAGGATATAATTGAATATCCCCAATCTCTATGAATTTTTAATTAATTTTTAGGGGATTTACATGAATATAAATAAAAAAATATAAAATATATGAGTTTTATTATTTACTTTAAATATATTTCACTCAAGTTTTGTTGATCAAGACCTGCATTCTAATTTCATTAATTATAACATTATTAATTCAGCACCATTTATGATTACCCTTACATAAATTAAAGAGGCCATAAAGGAGTGAAAATTATAACTAATTTGGTTTACTAATGGGAAATAATTTGGATATGTCACAAAGGTTTAATTGAATGATAAACAGCCTATTAAACATAAACTAGAGTATAATACACTCCTAGGAGAAATTTTCACACATTCAGTGGGAAACCCAATTTTTTCAACAGATGAAGAGAAGATGGATAGATATTACTTTTATAATAAGCTTAATTTTACACTAGATGAGTTTCTTGAATAATCTTTTAATTTATCTTGGAAAAAATTAGAAGCACATATGGAGTTTCCCTATTAATACCCCCTTAATAATACTAAGAAGACCTTATAGAGGGTGGAATGGATGAACAATAGGATGCCCCATATATTAACCTTCTACCCTGTCTTTATGAGTTACACAACATTGATCAGGTGGTGTACATAAAGAAATATATCAAAAGATACATCCACCTAAGGAGTCAATATATAGAAACCTTGGAACTACAAACATATGGTGGTTTGAATTAAATAAACTCAATCCCACTTCGAACTGGGGATGACTGATAGGATATCCATATATGCACAGCCAAAATAAAGATCATCATGGGAGGGAAAATTTAATACTCTTTCCCCTTTTCCCTTTATTATTTATTTTATTTGGATTTTAATAAATTTCACATCTTTATTTTTACATTTTTAAATAATTTTAAAGAGGGAAGAAACTTTTATAAAGTAAAATAATAGTTTTTTTTTTGTGTGAGTAGATTACTTGAGTGGGGGTGAATTGAGTTTCTATAAAAAAATTTGTTAAAATAAGTTCATTGAAAATATCCTCTAATTAAAAATATAATCTAAGTCAGTTTGTAGTGAATTTATAAGAGTCCTAAATGTTCAATTATTTTATTAAGATATTGATTAGTTCTAGGCTATGTTGATCTAAATATTAATATACCTTTTGAAATTAAACTATTGGTTCAAAATAGTTTTGAACACTTTCTAAACTAACTATAAGAGTTCAATTTTTTTTATAAAATATGTAATAAAAACGGATTAAAAACTAAAAGTTAAAAACACCACAAATATAAACAAGAGATTTAGTCTTAAGCAGAGACTTTGTCCTCTCCACTTGGTGATCACCTTCCACGAAGAAGTTTAAATTAAAAAACAGTTTGATCCACACCCTGGATATAGGTTCACAAAAACACACAAGGCTGTCCAGGTCACACATGACATCTACCATAGTTATTTGTGGTAAAAACAACAAATAGGTCACACTTGTCCCCTTTAACAGTTCTACGTGGGATACAAATGAATAAATAGAGTATGTTATTTGAGGATATCAAGTATCCTCAACTTATGCATAAGAGTCAGTGTGTGTAATAGACAGATACACACACTGTTCAGACATGTAGATAAATCAACACAGATGAGCTAAAATATATAGAATTATGTTTTGAAGGCTATGTGTGTTATGTAGTGTAGCTATGGACTCGTTTTATGTAGTTCAGTTTAAGTTTCAGTCCTCTTCTGCAAGTTGACTCCCAAACAATGTTTCGTATCCTACAAGGTCGGGCTTCCATGAGGTAAAATGTTTAGATTCTTGTTCAAAATATTATCATAGTAGCTCAGTAGGTTTTTCTTCACTTCTTGATCTCCCAATATTCTCTTCCCTTGAGTTATTGGGTTTTGGAAGTATGCTTTGAGAGTTGTAGTAGTTCGTTCGTCTTCCCTCATGTATGCATGTCCAGAATGATCCAGCTTGTAATTTTTTATACTTCGAGGTCCAGCAGGCATAATGATCTCCCTATGTATATGTACCTTATACTATCAACTAAATATCCTATAGAAAATATTAAATAATGTCAGAAACATTATTTTTTATAAATATGACAGTTAGATTTAAATTTGAATTAATAAATTAAATTTTTTTATGTATATCGGTTAGTCATTAGTATTGGTGAGTCATTGGCATGATTCTATTAACATCGGTATGTTAACATCAGTCAATCAGCATTAGTGACTCTCTATATCCACTAGTAGAAAAATGATTTTTAACGTCACCAGTTTGACGTCGGTTTCTTATAAATCGACGTAAATAATTTTTACGGTGATTTTTTGGCGTCAGTTTTTAAAAAAACCGACGCCAAAAAGGGAAAAAAATTGTTTTGGCGTCGGTTCCTAAAAAAACCGACGCAAAAAACTAAAAAATATATATTTTGGCGTCGGTTTTTATGAAAACCGATGCCATAAATGTTTTAAAGAAAATTCTTTGGCGTCGGTTTTTTAATAAACCGACGCTAAAAATTAAAAAAAAACTACTTTTCGCGTCGGTTTTTTTAAAAACCGACGCGAAAAGTTAAAATATATTTTTGGCGTCGGTTTTTATGAAATCCGACGCCAAAAAATTTAAAAAAAAAATTATATTGTTTTAGATAATTCTCTAATCTTTGATTTGACTGGTCGTGGAGCAAAAACGGAGTTACGGATTAAAAGTTATGGCCTTTGAAAGTTGAACTTCTTTAAGACTTCTTTTAGAGAAGGTCAACTTCCGACATCCATAACTTTTAATCCGTAACTCCGTTTTTGCTCCACGACCAGTCAAATCAAAGATTAGAGAATTATCTAAAACACTGTAATTTTTGTTTTTAATTTTTGGCGTCGGTTTTCATAAAAACCGACGCCAAAAATATAATTTAACTTTTCGCGTCGGTTTTTTTAAAAACCGACGCCAAAAAAATTATTTTTTGTTTTTGGCGTCGGTTTTTAAAAAAACTGACGCAAAATGTAGTTTTTTTTAAATTTTTAGCATTGGTTTGTTAAAAAACTGACGCCAAAGATTTTTTTTTAAAACTTTTATGGTGTCAGTTTTCATAAAAACCGACGCCAAAAGTTTTTTTTTCATTTTTTGCGTCGGTTTTTTTATGAACCGACGCCAAAAAGGATATTGATTGAAATTTTTTGCATCGGTTTTCTAAAAAACCGACGCCAAAAGACCAATGTAAATACTATTTTGCGTTGGTTTCAAACAAAACCGACGCCAAAGAGTAACGCGGGATCAGAATTTCAATTTTTTTCACAACGCGCGTTTAACTTTTTAAAATCCCGCCTACATTTTCATACAACGCAATTGAAAATATTTTAGTTTACTATATATATATCCAGTTTCTCCTTCTTTCATCATTTTCAAAATCTTCGATTCAATCACGATTTCAATGCGACTTCAATCATTAATTTGAACATGGTACATATTCTATTCATTTGTTTTCTTTGTTATTATTATCTTTCATTTCTAAACAACTCGATTGGCTTTCTTATAATGATGATTCATTCTCATTTCTAAATACAAGTTATATGATAATAAAAAACATATCATTTCTATGGAAGCCCCTAAAACCATTGAAATATGTTTGATGCATTATGATTATTTTATTACATTTGGTGTATATGATTTTAATTTATGTTTATCATGTTTTCTTTGAAACGAGTTGTATCAATCAAAACTTTGATAGGTTCAACTTCTAACGGCGATAACTTTTGAACCGTAACTCCGTTTTAGGTCCACAGCCTGTCAAATCGAAGCTTAGGAAATGATCTAAAACCTAGGAAAAAAATTTGATTTTTGGCGTCGGTTTTTATAAAAACCGACGCGAAAAATATTTTTTTTTCATTTATGGCGTTGTTTTTTTTAAATAACCGACGCCAAAACTACTTTTTTTAAATTTTTCGCGTCGGTTTTTATGAAAACCGACGCGAAAAATTATATGAATTATTTTTTTTTGGCATCGGTTTTTTACAAAACCGACGCCAAAAAACGAATGTTATTCATTTTTCGCGTCGGTTTACAAAAACCGACGTAAAAATTCATATTTTTTACGTCGGTGACTTCGACGTCGGTTAAAAACCGACGTTAAAAACCGTTTTTCTACTAGTGATCGGTGAGTCCTTTCCATCGGTATTGGTGACTCTGCGCATCGGTGAGTCCTTTGTGTTATCAGTCTATCCGGACATTAGTGAGTCTTCATCGGTGACTCATTTAGAACTCTCAGTGTGTCACCCATCGGTGACTCATCCATCAGTAATTCATTTGAACTATCAGTGTGTCACCCATCAGTGAGTCATCCATTGGTGATTTTTCCAATGGTGGGTCTCTTGGAATATCAGTGTGACCAATCATCGGTGATGTTTCCATTAGTGTGACATTTGTTCTATATGTGATTCCAGCATCGGTAAGTCATCCCTCAGTGACTCCTTTGAGCTATCAGTGTCAGGGACTTTGAAAAATATACCAACTGTATATCGTATATAGAACAACACTAGATTAAGTGAAATTAATAATTACATGTAAATATACACTTGTAAGTATGTTTTAACATAAATATACATAATTTATTGACTTATTATACCTTCTGACATAATTTATTCATTTATAAATAGTCATTGACAATATTTTCATTTGTTATAACTTAATATATGAATTAATAGGATTTTTGATGTGGCATGGTTTGTGATTATTAAAACAACTATCTCACATATAGTCCAATAATATCCTCCTTATTTATAATCACAAATCATGGAATTAATGATTTATACAAGATGTTAAGGGATATAAATTACTTGACTTAGCATACAAAAAAAATGAGTGTGAATTCTCAATATAATTATAAGATCATTCCTTTTAAGATCCCCCTCAATTATTGTATCAGAGGATATGCTCAGTTATTGTATTAGAGGATATATATATATATATATATATATATATATATATATATTCTATTGATTGCATGCCATATTTACAATGCCAGAGTTCTCCCCCTGAGATTAAGAATCTATGCCATCCAATCCCCCCCTTAGGCTAAGAGATGATTCCATTTATGGATTCCTCTCCAATTTGGGATTAGAAAAAAAAATTAAAAGAAACATAACATAAAGAAAATTGGAAACATAGTGAAGGAAAAAATTTATATTCATTAAAGTACAAAGATTATAATCATCAAAATATAGTCATCAAAAGAAATGTATAAATCCCTATCAAATAGATGATACACAACTAAGGTTTGGGATTTTGGAGAGATTTTCATTTTGTTGAATGGTCTATTGTAGGTTCAAGAGGAGGTTTTGTGGCCGTAGGAAGGGTTGGTTGAATGAAGCCACAAAGTAAGGAAACACTTGTAGGAACATTAGCTACATGTATTGGTCTCATCTTAGAAAGAACACGACTTTGAGGATGATCCTTGATTACTGGCCTTATCTAAGATAAGGATTGAGATACAGACATCTGAGTAGAAGGTAGAGAACTATGTCCAATAAAATTATTTTTTGGGACTAAAATATCCTCATCTTGCACATGTAGGTATGGCTTTAGAAGCTTAATAAAATCATTGATTATATCGCCTCCATACTACATTTCATTTTCAAAATCTTCCTTGTGTTCCATAAACATTTCCAAAGTAGGAGTAAAATCCTCCAACTGACCCACTTTCCTCTTGAAGGCCTCGGTCACAGGAGGGGTTTTTAGATTCTCAGGCACGTACTTAAAGTTATTAATCAGAGCATAATTGATATAGATTTTTGAGAAATAATTTTCCACCTTTTCTCTGATTTCCTTCTAAGCAACAGATGCTTCACTGGTGCACGGTCTAACCATGTTATATACATGGTCATTTTTCATGTGTACTTTTTAAATAATCTCATTATCATAATCACTTTTAATACCCTTGAGTTATTCCCTTATCACAGTCCTGAGGAATTCCATATCAGCAGTATTAGGCCTGGTACCTTTTGAACTAGAGGCACTAGAAATCATCTTTCCAAGACCCTCTTTTAACTTCATCAAATCTACACTCATTATATGTGTAACCAGGTTCCTATAAACCTCCATAACACCACAAAGTGTGGTCTTGAAATCAATGGCCTTAGATTCCAATTCATTACCCATCCCCTTCACTTCTTCTCCCAATATTTTATTGTGCCTAATAATAGTCTCGGTTGTAGTAATTAGGTTAGGTTCAATCTATTAAATCGCCGTTATTTCAATCTTAGAAGAATCAGCCTATGAAATTATTATGGAAGTATAATATTCATTTCATAATCCAATAGAGGCTCTCAGTGACTCACATATATCTGCTTTGAATTTCTCAAGATCATCTTTGGTGACATAGTCACTAGGCACTCTCTGTAAAATCGGCTCATCAGCATTAGGTACTATTGGTGAAGTTGGAGAAATCAGTTCTACTTTAGCTTGTGCTTATAGAGCCTAAGGAGGAGGAGTTACCATATCCTCATCTAAGTCATAGTCCAGCCCAAACAAAATGAATCTTGTATTTCTATTCCACTCATGAGAACAAGTCCAGTCTTTGGGATCCACAGTATCAATACTAACTCTTCTTAATTAAGGATCAGGTACAATCTCAGCTTCATCATCTTTTTCTTCTTCTTGAGTTCCAAACAAAACAAAATTCTATGGCACTAGTTCTAACTGAACTTGAGGTTCTTCTTTAACTATAGCCACTCTAGCTATTCCAGCCACTTGACCCACTTGAGCCACTTGAGGCTCTTCTTTAATCTGAGGCATAGGTGTAATTTGATCCTCAGCCTCTTTCTATTTTCCTCCATTCTTGATTTCATTTAGTTATTTAATGATGCCTTGAGCATCTACATCAGGGTGTTCATGTCTGTATTCATTACTGGAATCTCCATCATCATCTCTATCAGCATCCTATCCAATATGATCAGTATCACCCTACCTATTAGCCTCAACATCCTCTCTATGTAAAGATTCCTCACCCGAACTAGAACCATCTTGTGTAGATTTTAGTGAGTCACCCACATGCTCGCCTTCATCGTCCTCATCATCATCATCATCATCCTCATCATCACCATCTATTTTTCATACATATACTTCCACTCTAGAGACTTTAGTCTCTTCCTCTTCGTCATCACCCAACAAAGGTTCTCGAGAGGGTAGTTCCAATAGTGGACTTGCAGGTCCATAGGAAATGTTCTTAAGGATTTAATCTATATATGGATCACTTCTATCATCTATAAGAGACCCCTCTTCTCTTGGAAGCTCAGGCTATTCTCCCTCTTCATCTGAATAAATAGCCTCCTCAACAAGTTTAAGACTTGGATCAATTTGATCCCATGGTCTAGTATAATGATCTATGGGATTGTAATCCACGTATAGATTCTCTCTATCTTCTACCCAACATCTATTCCATGGGTTCCAAAATATCTTTATTCTTTTACATATTTCCTTGTGCATGAAAAAAACTTCTACAGTAACTGATTACCTCATCTTCATCCTCTATACATGCTAGCCTTTTTAGCATTTTAAAAATCATTCTTGGGTAGTATAAACATGTTTCTTTATTAGATGGTTTGATCATCTCAGAAATGTCTACCATAAGGTACCTAAATAAGTTTAACTTCACTCCATTACTCAATAAATAAATTTTTTAAACATCCTAATACTTCATAGTAGAAAAATCTCCCTTACTTGGGTATATTTGGTGTTGAATAAATTTGAAAAGTATCATTTCTTCTTCATCTAACTCTATAGTTGTTTCTCTTATTGACTCATCATTCCTAGTAAATTCCTTCAATTTATTCTCATATAAAAATAAATCTGAGGTTTGAGGAATGTTACCCTGGTAATCAATATAAATTCCCTTGGGTGTCATCTCTAAACATTCATCCCACTCTTTTGAAGAGAAAGAGATCTCTTTTCCTTTTACCACTGACTCCATCCTAGACTCCTCGACTTCTCCCAAAGACACTTTAATGTCGATGTTGAATTGATGAATGAGCTGTGGATAAGAGGCTCTCTCATTATTTAAAAACTAGTTGATCCACCCTTGAGTTTTCAAAACTCTCAGAAATAGTAACTTGCTTAAGAATAGCCACTTGGATGATACTTCCTTCTTAGTAGTTACCAAACGGATTCCCAATATCAGCTTCACAGAACTTTTTTCACTACTCGACTTTTCTTTGTGACACTTTTCCACTGTTGATTCACTCAGTCCTTCTATTTCTCTCTTCATTCTAGCCATTCTAATGGTTCATGTTCGAAGGAGGGAGTCGAAAGGTTGAAGGTATGAAAGGGAGAGTGTGGGTAGTGAAAGGTCTAAGTGTGGATCAAATTAATTTTATCATTTAGTGATTTTACTTCATAATAACATAAAATTGAATAATGGTAAAAATAATGTTCATAAATTTATAATGATTATAGTCATGGCATATAAATTCAATAAATTTCACTCGATGAAATCGTTGGGGCCCACATGACAAATCCAAAATCAACAAACTTTAGGGATGAGTTATAGACCACCCAAAATTTGGTTACACAATACTTCTCCTCTAGTATTGGCCTTTGATTTGGATTAGATCAATGTGTATCTAAGAAAAAAAGAAAAATTCTCATACCTTGATATCTCAGTCGAGAGCAAAATAGAAGGATAACAGCTCTAAGGGACTCAAGTACTTACCGTTGCGCATACAACGTGATGAAAGGAAGCTCAATTAGTTTCCAGATGAATGAGATCTCTTTATTCCATGGTTATATATTCAAAACGAACCAAATTTAGAGAAAAATAGGTCCATCCTACATAAGCTCGAATTATGAATAATAACGAGGAGTAACAGATCATTAAGGGGAAAACTTGAAATTTACCCAAAAATTAGATTGTGCATGATTTGTTCATATGATTTCCAGGGCAGAAGGGGCACTTGCCCAGTTTGACTACATGATCGTGCGCCAACCATTCAAGTTGACTCTATCTACAAATACACAATCTGTATGGTTAGGAAAATCATGTGCTAACCATGCACAAACCAAGTGACTTGGCATGTTTTCCCAAAAAGAGGTGTTTCGGGCTCAAACAAAAGCATCGTCTGTCACAACCTAACCCCAGAAACCCTAGAAACAGTGTGTTAATAAAAATGGTGTTTAATTTTTTTTTATAAAATGAAATGATGATAAATTACACATCATGTTCCATACATAGTATTTTTACAGTTTAGGTTTTGGAAAACTAGATACAAATGACACACTTCTTCAAAACTGAATGAGAAAGAATCAAAATAATTTCCACCATTTAGTGTAACTCAAATATACTAAACTTTTAAAAATTAAATTGGAAATTTAGGGTGAGAATAAGAATTCCCAGTAAGGGGGTTTTAAAATAAATATAATATTTCAATTAAAACCCTTTAAAAACTTACCTTAAACCAAATATGATCATAAAAGATTTTCTTAAAATAAAACTAGAAAATATGAAGCACAACATTATCAGTTTTCCAAGATTTCAATTAAAATATTTAGGGAAAATAAAAAGGACTATGTGTGTAACACATTCTGATCATATTCATACTTATACAAAATGTATGGTGTGTAGCATATAAATCAAGAGTTAATCAAACTATAATAAGTGTGATATTCAATATTTCAAGTACATAATTTAAAAATGAAAGTAAAACATGATCAGTGTTGCGCCTAAAATGATAAACTTAATTTATTTCTTCACTAATTTAAAATCATAAAATTGTAGATAAATAATTAACATTTGAATTAATGTTCAGAAAATGGGGGCTGGATAAACATTATTCCATGTACATTTACTTGTTTTGATACTCATAAGTAAAGGCTCTTAACCAAGCATATTCTCTAGTTGAATACACTATTGGTTAATGAAATATGATAATCATAATGAGGTAATGTATAATTTCAGACTGTGTCAAGCCCTTGTGCGATGACCTAATTTGTCTCTTGAGAACTATCGATGCATCATGGCAATTATATTAACCGGTCCCCAACCTGTAGGGATTTCATTAACCGGTCCCCAACCCATAGGGATTTCATTAACCTGTCCCCAACCCATTATATATTGAGTCCAATACATTCCTAAAATATCATGCAAGGTCATATATTCACAATTTCCCATACCACTTTGAATATTTAACTTCTTATTTCATATTATTGAAAGTGTCCCATACCACTTTTTATATTTAACTTCTTATTACATATATTATCTGGATATACCAGTTAACATTTAGATTACATTTTCCTAAATAACAATCATAGACTATTAAATATTCTTTGCGCGTGTGATAATAATTAAAATGCATCAAAAAATAGATAGATGGAGTTTCCCACATAAAATGATAACCCTTAAATTCTAAAATCATTATTTCATCAAAAATGTACATTTCATATTCCAAAATGAAAAATTTGGAATTTAAAATAGTTTTCATTTATATCTAAAACATACACTGATAAATGTGCATGCCAAACAAAACTAAACATCAAAAACTAAAATCATTTTAGGGTGGCAGATTAAAGTGTAATAGGTTAGATGGAAAACAATTGTTTCATGTGGAACATTCATGCATAAAATTATAAGTAAAAATATTTCTCTACATGTGCTTAAGCATGCATATGTATTTATGTATAATCTAAAGATTATTTCATCCTAAAATAATAGGAATGCATGAATTGGTGTGATTGTGATTCTCATACATATAAATGTGGGTTTAAGAATTATATATAACTGTAAGAACTCGAGTTTTCAGAATGGGTCAAAATCCCAACCATGTTTGAATTTTTGACTGGTTTCTAAGGAAACTAGAGAAAATGGGAAGTTTTTAGAAATTCGCATACTACACACCGTATACTTTAGAGTACACCCCGTGTATATGTTAAGAGAGTGTTAGTCGTGTGCTCGCCAAGTACATGCCATGTGGTGACCGTGTAGAATTTTCTTACTACACGGCGTGTTGTTTTAAACATGACGTGTGACCCCAACCATGTGGTGGTTATATAGGGCGTGTAGGCCTGTTGGCCAGGTGGAACCAAGGACACGCCATGTTCCCTTTGGACATGCCATGTAGTCTAGTCGTGTCTGAGGGATATACATGGCGTGTGGGTAAGTCAGCGAGGAAGAAAAGGGAACCCAAGTTCACGCCGTGTACCCATAGGTACACTCCATGTACTCATGTCGGTAGGTCTGGAAAGTAAGACGGCATAATCATCCATCTTATGAATAGTTAAATGACATATACATGGCGTGTAGTCCTAAAGTACACGCCGTGTACTTTCTTTTTTCACCTAAAATGGACAGTAGCCTTGTTTTGAGGTTCTGGACAGAACCACCTCCCCCAAGTCGGCCGGATCTTCAATCTTCTTCTGGTTCTTTTTCCGAAGTTGCATTTGATCACCGTTGGATGCGTTGGAACCCCCTTGGTAAGGCCCAAATTCCTCTTTGGCCGTTTTGTTTTATTTTCATTCTAGAAAAATTTATAGGGGTTTGAACGGTATTGAATCTTTTATAGATCTACCGCATTTTAGACCAAATTGGTAGCTGTTACTAGAGAGGTAGCATCGTACGAGTCTCAGGTAGGTGGTGCATACCCCATTTTGTGTTTTCATGGTTTTTTGGTTGATGCGGCCTTCGGCGTGTTTTCGGTTATTTTGAGCGGGACCCGTTTTATCTTCCTTTTCATACTGAATTGCTTCTGAGACCTCTGGGATGCCTTTGGGTATGCCCGGTTACCAGTTTGCATGAGTGGGTCGGGTGAGGGGATGTTTCTCATCAGGGCATTTTGGCCGGGGAACACCAAAATGGTTTTAGTTGAAATATTAGAGTGTTAAAATATTTAGTTTAATTTATTTAAGCCTTTTATAATTGTTGGAGGCATTTAAGACCTCAGTGCTGGTATGGGACAACACCTTGCATAGTGGAATCCAACTGTTTAGTTGTTTTTCCTTGTTATGTTTTATATTTGAATATGTTATATATTAAATTGTTGAATTGCATCTACTGGACCCTTTTGGGTTGTGTTGGGCTTGGCCCGGTTACGCTTGAGTGATGCTGATCACAGGTTGGGGCTTTTACCGGGTTACTTTGGGTGGTTTTGACCATGGGATTGGGTGTCATGGATGTCGGCTTGAGGCAGTACGACTGTCAGGTTAGGAAAGGCATGGGATACTAGGATGGTGATGCCATCGGACTTGAGCGACATGGTCGTAGGGACACGATGTGTCAGACGTGTTGGTGGCTTAGGACTATTTTTGTGATTACCGCTCACCCAGGACATTGAGTAGTGTGCACACAGAGATACTCCGTGATGAGGTGGTTTTGACCACTCGTGTGGGTAGAGGCCCCCATAGTTATAGTTAGGTTTTTTTGGTTGGGGGTGTTTGCTGTAGAAATCCACATGGGAGGTGAAGAGCCTTTAGGGGATGGGCGTGCCTTCGGGACGTCGGTACTTGAGACACAAGGTGTCAGGAGGCACATGGTGCTGGGTTACTATTCTTGGGTGTGCCTTCGGGACGTCGGTACTTGAGCCAGGAGGTGTGAGGAGGCACATTTTGTCGGGTTACTATTTTCGGCATGCCTTCGGGACGTCGGTACTTAAGACACGAGGTGTCAGGTGGCACATGGTGTTGGGTTACACGACAGAGATTCCGACATTGTCCGAAGCAGGTGACACTCCATGGTGGTTGTTGAGCACCAGTAGAGTTTGTGTTTATTTGTGAATTGTACTATTTATTGTTTTCCTTATAAATGCATGACTGTTTAAACACATATATTTGGTACGCACCGTTGGGTGGTATCCTACTGAGATTTGTCTCACACCCTACACGGGCCCTTCGGGACGCGTGCAGACTTTATGGATTTACATGCAGGAAAGATGCCATCTTCAGGAGCTGGGTTGCGTTAGTTGTTTCATGGAGATGGTATGAACCTTGAGGTCATACCTAGCTAGGGTTTACTTTGTTTTGTTTACTTTTCTGTATCGGCATGCTTACTTGTTGTACCTACTGTTGGTTATCCATTGGCGCCCTTTTTATATTAAGTTGTGTATGACCTTCTTTGGATGCATACGTGGTTGTTTACAGTAGTTGTTGTAGATGATTGCTGGCATGTTGTTCTGTTTACTTTCTGATGCAGTTGTTTTCTATATTACTTCCGCTGTTTATTGATATGGGATATGCTGCTGCTTTCCGGGTCTGGTTTGAGTTTTCTGAGTAATTTATTTCCGCTGCATATTTTAGTATTATACTCGGACCAGTACCATTTTATTCCTCCGAGAGGGTATAGCCTCCCCACTATACCTATTCAAACCCTTGCTACTAGTCAGCAGCCTTTGGCGTTCAAGGGAGGTGCGCCAAAGGTAGTGACACCCGACCCGTTCGGCACTGTTCGGGTGGCTGGCTGGGTCCAGGTCTTTACAAAGTGGTATCAAAGGAGTTCTTGACAAGGATTTAGTAGCAGTATTTTTCTAGCTACTAATGAGATTAAGAATTCTCTTTTTATTGATGCTAGTTTTACTATTTGGGATATGGTAGGCTGGAGATAAGTTGTGGTTACTGGGACTGGGTTTTCAGCTTGTGCTTGGGTGCCTGCAGCCCTAGGTACGAGGGATGGACCAAGTTTCCATGGGTGGAAATTGTTGTTTTTCTTCTGCTCAGATTACGGCTTATATGATTTCCACCTTGGTGGCTCACTTGATGTGTGATGTTCTTGATTGTGAGATGTGACCCTTGACCCGGTATGGTAAGGGAGAATTAGACCTTGGACCAGTATTTCAAGTCTTGTTTTTGGCTTTTTATAGGCACATTTTTAGGGTATTTCAATTTCATAATTGTACGTATGCTTTGTGAAGTGATAATACCATGTGAATAAAATCAATTGCCATGCTTTATCTGCTTTGAGATGTGAATTGGTGAAATTCCTGATAGAATTGATTGTTTATTGCAATGTGTATTCCATGATTTGTATTTTGTAAAAAAATTGCATGTGCAGGATATGTGGGTCTGAATCCTATGAGAGCAGGCAGGTACTATGACTGAGGCAGTGTAACTGTCCAGATTGGGTGACTCGGAAGTTATTTTTAGGCAACGTGAGGTGTCGGGATGGGCATGGCCCAAGGTACTTTGATACTTGGCTTTATTGAGGGCGGGTAAGGAGTCCATGAGGCTGGGATGCCATGGGGCATGGGTTGCGGTGAGGGGGATTAAGGGTAGTTGTTATGCACTGCCTTTTACTGCTTTCCTTATCTGTGTAGAGTATATTGATGTATATGTATATGGTATTTCTGACCATTTATGGAATTCAGCGGGTTACTCCTTCACGAATCGATGGAGCGTCAGACAGGAGACGATACGGCGCCGCAGGATCAGGGTCAGGATTCAGTATAGGCAGAGCACGAGCCGCAGGTACAGGCCCAGGGACAGGATCTGGATTAGGATCTAGTGTAGGCAGGACAATAGCCGGGTTTGGCATCGTTCAGGTCGTGGCTCGACGAGCAGCTCCGAGCGAGCCTGACATGCGTCTTGCGGGGGATTGACAGAGGCACGCATGGTACAGATCCTTTTATGGTGTATCTGACGCGGGAGTTCCAGTCGCAGCACCCGCCGCTTTTTCAGGGTGAGGGTGGTCCGCAGGTGGCAGAGAACTGGATAGAGAGTATGCAGATGATCTTCGAGCATCTTGAGACACCTCCAGGGTGGAGGGTCAAACTGGCGACGTACATGCTGAGAGGATCGTCGAAGCGTTGGTGGGACGTAAAGGTTCAGGCCCGTACGCATGAGAGACTGGCATGGAAGGACTTCGAGGACAAGTTTTTTGAGAACTTTTATCCGGAGATGCTGAGGGAAGAGAGAGCTCGGGAGTTCTTGAGACTTCAGTAGGGAGATATGTCCTTCATGGACTACACAACTACCTTTACAGAGTTGTCCCGTTTCTCACCTGGTATGGTGATAAATGATGCAGCTAGGGTGAGGCGCAGCGTGGATGGCTTACGACATGCCATTCAGGTCCAAGTGAACATCTTCAGGCTAGGTTCCTTCTTCGAGGCGGTGAATCAGGCGCTCATAGCTGAGGCAAACGAGAGGGAGAAATCTCGATTGGGTAGGATGATAGCTCCAAGTGATGGTTCGGATAGCAGGAAGCGAGGACAGGATGAGTTCTTGTAGGCCATTTAGGCCAGGGATTCAGCTAGACCACCTCGTTGGAGATCTTCGGTGATTTGCTTCCAGTGTGGACATCCGGGACATATACGGGCGCAGTACAATAGACCTTCAAAGGAGTTCCAGGCATGTGGACAGGATGGGAATCTGAAGAGGTTTTGCAGGTAGCCTTCTTAGATAGTCGACAGGCAGGGACCATGACAAACTGTAGCATCTGGAGTTGGTTCAGGTTCGGTACCCGGAGAGGTTAGTCGAGGTTCAGCTATGCGCGGAGGTCGTGATAGAGATGGTGGGACCCAGATGAGGGGTTAGTGGCCGGTGAAGGGATCAGCATCGCAGTAAGGTCAGGCGTCAAGCAGCCGTGTTTCAGGCCAGGTGCACGTCGTGGAGCTGCCAGAGGCTGAGCAGGCTGGTGAGCCGATGTGGTTAGAGGTACATTGCGGTGTGACTGTGATCTCCATGTTTCCTTTTTGGCATGATCTGTAGAGGTATGTCTGTTTTGAGTGCACGTGGTGCACATGATCTATGTGGTATTACTAGATTCTAGTCAGTGGGATTGGCACCATATTGGGTGCGTGATATATTCTATATATATATATAGGAGATGCATGGAATCTGGGCATCGAGGATGCAAGTTACTTGAGGTTCCAGGCACAAGGACCTCGTGGAGGTGGACACCGATGCGGTGTGGGATACGTTGGGTGTCGGGAGTGACACAGGAGCACCAATGAGGTGTTGTGGTGACAATGCGTCATGGGAGGACTATGCGTCCGGAAAACAGGTTAGTAAACCCTATTTTGTTTGAGTTTTGTTGGTTTGAGACTAGGTTAGGTGATTCCGAAGGTGTGGAGCCCTGTGAGGAGTTTATCCAGGACCTTTGAGACTGGGGAAGTCCGAGTTACTTTGAATGGAGTGGTATGTTTGGTGCCATCTTTGTGTTTCAGTTGATAGCTCAGGGATGAGCTATGTTATGGTGGAAATTTTGTAAGAACCCGGGGTTCAGAACGGGTCAAAATCCTGACCCTGTTTGAATTTTTGACTGGTTTTTGAGGAAACTGGAGAAAACAGGAAGTTTCTAGAAATTTGTACACTACACGCCATGTGCTTTAGAGTACACGCCGTGTATATGTTAAGCGAGTGTCGGCCGTGTGCTCGCCAAGTACATGTCGTGTGGTGACCGTGTAGAATTTTCTTACTACATAGTGTGTAGTTTTAAACACATCGTGTGACCTCGACCGTGTGGTAGTTATACATGGCGTGTAGGCTTGTTGGCCTGGTGGAACCAAGGACACGCCGTGTTCCCTTTGGACACGCCATGTAGTCTAGCCGTGTATGAGGGATATACATGGTGTGTGGGTAAGTCGGTGAGGAAGAGGAGGGAAACCAAGTACACGTCATGTACCCATAGTTATAAGCCGTGTACTCATGTCGGCAGGTCTGGAAAGTAAGGTGGCAGAATCAGACATATTATGAACAGTTAAATGACATATACACGGCGTGTAGTCCTAAAGTACACTCCGTGTACTTTTTTCGCTTAAAATGGGTAGTAGCCTTGTTTTGAGGTTCTAGACAGAACCCCCCCCCCCCAAGTCGTCCAGATCTTAAATCTTCTTTTGGTTCTTCATCTAAAGTCGGATTCGATCACCGTTGGATGCGTTGGAACCCCCTATGTGAGGCCTCAATTCCACTTTGGCCGTTTTGTTTGATTTTCGTTCTAGAAAATGTTATAGGGGTTTGAACGGTATTGAATCATTTGTAGATCTACTGCGTTTTAGACTGAATTGGAGGATATTACTGGAGGAGTAGAGTTGTACAAGTCTCAGGTAGGTGGTGCATACCTCATTTTGTGTTTTTGTAGTTGTTTGGGTGACGCGGCCTTTGGTGTGTTTTCGGGTATTTTGAGCGGGACCCATTTTATCTGTCATTTCATACTTAATTGATTATGGTACCTATGGTTTGCCTTTGCGTATGCCCGGTTACTAGTTTGCGTGAGCGGACCGGGTGAGGGGTCATTGCTTATCGGGGCATTTTGGCCGGGGAACGTCAAAATGGTTTTAGTTGAAATATTAGAGTTTTAAACTGTTTAGTTTAATTTATTTAAGCCTGTTATAATTGTTGGATGCATTTAAAACCTCGGTGCTGGTATGGGAAAACACCTTGCATAGTGAAATTCAACTGTTTAGTTATTTTTTTGGGTTATGTTTTCTGTTTGAATATGTTATATATGAAATTGCTGAATTGCATCTGTGGGACCCTTTCGGGTTGTGTTGGGCTTGGCCTGGTTATGCTTGAGTGATGCTGATCATAGGTTGGGGCTTTTCCTGGGTTACTTTGGGTGGTTTTGACCACGGGATTGGGCATCATGGATGTCGGCTTGAGGCAGTACGACTGTCAGGTTGGGCATGGCCCAGGATACTAGGATGGTGATGCCATCGGACTTGAGCGACATGATCACAGGGACACGTGGTGTTAGACATGTTGGTGGCTTAGGACTATTTTTGTGATTACCGCTCACCCATGATTTTGAGTAGTGTGCACATAGAGATACTCCATGATGAGGTGTTTTTGACCAATCGTGTGGGTAGAGGGCCCCGTAGTTGTGGTTATTTTTTTTTGGTTATGGGTGCTTTCTGTATAAATCCACATGGGAGGTGAGGAGCCTTCAGGGGATGGGCATGCCTTCAGGACATCGGTACTTGAGACACAAGGTGTCAGGAGGCACATGGTGCCGGGTTACTATTCCTGGGCGTGCCTTCGGGACATCGGTACTTGAGGCACGAGGTGTCAGGAGGCACATTGTGCCGGGTTACTATTTTGGGCGTGCCTTCGGGACGTCGGTACTTGAGACACGAGGTGTCAGGTGGAACATGGTGTTGGGTTACACGATATAGATTCTGGAATTGGCTAAAGCAGGTGACACTCCACGGTGGTTGTTGAGAACCAGTAGAGATTGTATGTATTTGTGCACTGTACTGTTTACTTTTTCCCTTATAAATGCATGACTACTTAAACACATATATTTGGTACGCACTGTTGGGTGGTATCCTACTGATATTTGTCTCACACCCTACATGGGCCCTTTGGGACGCGTGCAGACTTTATGGATTTAGGTGGAGGAAAGAGGCCATCTTCAAAAGATGGGTTGCGTTAGTTGTTGCATAGAGATGGTATGAACTTTGAGGTCATACCTAGCTGGGGTTTACTTTGTTTTGTTTACTTTTCTGTATCGGTATGCTTACTTGTTGTAGCTATTGTTGATTAGCCATTGGCTCCCTTTTTATATTCAGTTGTGTATGACCTGCTTTGGATGCATGCTTGGTTGTTTACAGTAGTTGTTGTAGATGATTGATGGCATGTTGTTTTGTTTACATTCTGCTACAGTTGTTTTCTATATTGCTTCCGCTGTTTATTGATATTGGATATGCTTCCGCTTTGCGGGTCTGGTTCAAGTCTATTGAGTCATTTATTTCCGCTGCATATTTTAGTATTATACTCGGACCAGTACCATTTTATTCCTCCGAGAGGGTAGAGCATCCCCGCTATACCTATTAAGACCCTTGCTGCTAGTCTTCACCCTTTGGCGTTTAGGGGAGGTGCGCCTAAGGTAGTGACACCCGACCCGTTCAGCACTGTTCGGGTGGTTGGCCGGGTCCGGGTCGTAACAATAACCATGTAAACACAAAGTGTATACATGCCACTTTTTAAAACCATGGTTTAAACAATAATAAACACCACTTAGAAGACATAAAAACTAGTTCCAAAGGGGAATTATATAAATTATAAGATTATATAAATGTATAACTATATATACAAAGTGTGTATATATGTTTTTTCCAAAGAAGGTAAGGTATATTAAACCCTTACCTGAACATCAAAGGCTAAGTGGGGTCAGGCCGAGGTTGGAGATGAATTGGGAGAGGAGAACCTATAGGTTTTGTGGGTGCAATATAGTGTTTATATAAAACATAAATATATGTTTTATATAGCATGGTTTTAAAATAAAAAAATAAACCAAGACTTGTTAGGAGACTTAATCAGGATCAAGAAAACACTCTGATCTACACAAACTTAAATAAAATGGCCACTGATAAGGTGTAAGAATATATATATATATATGTGGTAATATTACATGGAAAACAAAGGAGGTTCAGTTTTAAAGTAAACTGAGGGTGTTGGGTTTTTAGAAAAGAAGAGAGGTGAAGAGGTCGCAGATGGCGATAGGGGGTGTCACGGGTTGAAGAAGAAAATAATGGGGAAGAAGGTGATGTGGACTGGTGCGGCATGATGCAAAACGAAGAAGAAGATGGTGGTGAAGATGTTGGAAAGAAATGGGCAGATCAGATTATCCAAGGCTTGATCTAATGGATGGGGAGAGATTTGGAGTTTTAAAATTAGATGAATGGTTGAGATTAAAATGCGGCTCGGATCGAATGGTTGTGAGCAACACGGTGATCAATCGTTCAGATTAATGGAGTGGAGGGCCGATATTTCATCCTGGAGAGGATCATATGGTTGTTGAAAAATGTAGGGGAAACCATGGTGGTGGAGGTTCGAAGGCTAGGAGGAACATACGACCAATATTAAAACGCGGCTCAAATCGGACTGTCGCGACACGATGCCAGATTTAAAAACGGATCAAGCGGCCGAGATTAGATTTGTCTTTGATTGGACGGTCTAAATCACGTTTCTCTAAAAAAATCCTTCTCTTCGGGCGTGCTTCTATGCCCACCCATGTCTTCGTGCCACCCCGTACAAAGGCACACTTTGGTTCCTTTACGCCCATGTGGGCTCCCGTACCCACACAAATGGCCTCCTTGGCTAGATGGGGAGTTGGGCTTGGCTGCACCACCATCGATGCATGCGGCCTCCCTCGGCCTACATGCTATGGCTAGATGGCCAAAAAATAACATTTTTTTATTTTAAAAAAATGATTCTACTAAATTACTTTAAAATAGAAATTAAAAATACTTAGTAAAATTATTAATTGTTATGTTTAAAATGAATATTTATAATAACTAAAGAGAAAATTATTTTATAAAAATAGAATATTTATATTAATTAAACCATTAATTAAAACATCATTAAAATACTATTATAATACTATGGTTAAAACATTTTCAAAATACTTAATAAGATTAACAATTCTGTATAAAATTACCAATGGTTACTTGTTTTAACCTTCGTAATAGTAGTTCATATTAAATTACGAAGGTCATTTATTTAATTAACTGAAAACATGGTTTTATTTAACCAAAATCATTACTTCACATACCCAATGGTCAATTTCCAGATGCAACGGTCATCTTAATTTTAAACATCAACAGCTATAATAATAGTCCCAAGTATTTTTAACGGTCAAGAAGACCCTTATAAATACATTTTTATGGTATTTCATACCTCTAAGTCAATTTGTCTTACAAAAATGGTCCTCTACATTCCTCTGATACTTAGTACTTGTACCATTATTCTAGAAATTCTATTCTTTACTACAGTCGGTCCAAGGGATGAGGGATACCTACTTGGTCTCATTGTGATGCTAGGAGGTCTCCTAGTGGCGCTTCATGGATTTTCCATTAGTTTTATAGGCTAGATATTGTCTTTTGACCTTGTTGTGTTGTAACCATTTCAGTGTTTCATTGAATAAAATATGTATTGTGTTTATTTGCAAACATTGTTTTGGATAGTATGGAAATTAAACTAATTAAAACCATAAAATATTATTATTACACATAAAATAGGTTTGGGGTGTCACATTACCCCCCCCCCCCCCCCGCCAAGAATTGTGCCCTCATAATTCTATCATACTCGCAAACTTATAGCAACATAACTAGACAGACTTCACTCCTAAGGTCCCTTTACTAGGACCACCACCGTGGATAGGCCACCGAAAACCTCAGGTGGATTCCTAGAGTAGTATTCAGCTCTTCTACTTCTTTGGTCCAGATACACTATGAACAGTTAGGGTCAAACCCATGCATAAAACAGTCGGCCTTCCAAAGAGAGGAATGAGAGGTGTGGAGGTCAGAGATTTCATAGTATACTTGTTCCCTATGAATTCATCGAACTACATATTTCTTGAGATATTTTATGTCATAGAGTTCCCCATACATACTAAAACTCAGAACTTGGAATAGAAAGGTTTCTGGATGGTCACCCTCCATTGCATCTTCTAGAAATTTTTCTACGGCCTTGTAGTTATCATACAAAGTGAAACATAGGAAGAGACCTTAGTTATACTTTCCTCTTTTCCTATATTCCAAAAATTGTGCATTTTCAAGACAGTTTTAGCCATAACTATCTCATTGGTAAAGTTGGAGGATATTTGGGATGATCGACACCCAGTAGAGTTTTTTGCAAGACAGACATGAGTTTTCATAGGGTTGGTATTCTTTTGAACACTACTTGACAATTATAATCTCTAGTAGTTTGGTAGGAAGTGATAAGAGGTTTCTTTGGTGAACCCATGCCTTCCATCTTAAAATTAAAAAAAAATATGTAAAGAATAACCATATTAAAATACATATGTCATTTTGAAAATACATATTAAAGTACCAAAAAATAAAAAATATTTCATTATCCATCTAAAAAAAGTTCATAAAACTCATGGTGCAACATATTTATTCTTTCCATCTCACAGTCTCACTGGAACAGAATTATTGACATCTACCATGATGTCCCTTCCCAGGTTCCACTAGCATCGACTATTTCCCTAGTTTTCAGTTAAACAGATCTCTATGATGGTTCCAAACTCTTCAATCTCATTGGTCTGGATACCACTTGAGCAAATTGGATCAATCGCATGTGGAAATCTAAAGTTCCATGAGAGAAATGCCTGAAGTGTATGATGCTGGGAGACATCAGTATGAACTTGATGTCTTTAACATAAACAGGTAGACTCATCCTCAAGAATTTCAAATTCTATAACATGACCAGAAAGACCATAGGTCAACATTTGACAAAGATATGCCGCTCAGAGGTCACCCTCTTGTGTAGCCTCTTGGAAGTCCTATAGGGATTGAAAATTCTCCGTTAGAGTAAAACATTTAAAAAACCCTCAAAATAATTTCCTTTAAATGCATAGAATTGAAATTGAGCTTGCATCATAAGGAAGTATTCAAAGCCTAATCCTTAGTGGAGTTTAAGTACATGAGGATAGTTTGATACAAATTAGATCTTTTTACTTGATAGATGAAGGTTTTTAAAAATCTCATAGCCTTCTAAATATGACTTGGAAAATATAGTCTCTAGTATTTATGTTTGAAGAGACAAAAGGCTTGTTTCTTTTTCTATCTGAAAATATTAATAAGAATTCATCTTAGTAGGACATAATCATGTTTTTAATGTTGTTATAATTTTTTAGGGATGTCTAAACCAACCTATGATACCAACTATCACACCCCAACCCCAGAAACTCTAGATCTAGTGTGTTAATAAACATGGTGTGTAAACTTCCTTTTATAAAATGAAATACTCATTAATTACACATCATGTTACATACATAGGATCTTTATGATTTATATTCTAGAAAACTAGATACAAATGATACACTTCTTCAAAACAGATGGATAAAGACTCCACCAAGGTGCCACCATTTAGTGTAACTCAAATCTACTAAACCTGTAAAAATTAAATTGAAAATGTTGATTCAGAATAAGAATTCCTAGTAGGGGGTTTTAAAATAAATATAATATTTAAATTAAAATTCTTTAAAAACCTCCCTGAAACAGTAAATTATTATAAAACATTTTCTTAAAAGAAAACTGGAAAACATGAAGACCAACATTATCAGTTTTCAAAGATTTACAATAAACAATTTAGGGAAAATAAAAAGAGCTATGTATATAACCCATTCCAATCATATGCATACTTATACAAAATATATGGTGTGCACTATATAAATCAATAGTTAATCAGACTATACTAAGTGTGACATGTGAGAGTTAAAGTACATAATTTACAAATGGAAGTAATAAATGATCAAAGTTGCGCATAATATGATAACATTAATTTCTTTCTTCACTAATTTAAAATCATAAAATGGAAGATAAACTACTAAAATTTTAATTAAAGTTCAAAAAATGGGTTCTAAATAAAAATTATTCCATGTGAATCTAATTCTTACGATACTCATAAGTATATGCACTTAACCAAGAATATTCTCTAATTGAATACACGCATGGTTAATTAAATACTATAAGGCTCCTAACCAAGCATATTCTCCAGAAAGTAAAATTTCAGACTGTGTCAAGGCCTTGTTCTGTGACCTAATTTTTCTCGTGATAACTATTGATGCATCGTGGGGCTTCCATTAACCGTTCCCCAACCCATAGGGCTTGGATTAACCAGTCCCCAACCCATAGGGATTTCATTAACCGGTCCCAAACTTTACTCATATGTCTAGTATGGTCATGTATTCAAAGTGTCCCATACCACTTTGAATATTTAACATCTTATTTCATATTATTCATAGTGTCCCATAGAACATAGAATATTTAAATTTTTATTGTATATATTGTCATGATAAGCCAGTTAAAATTAAGAAAATAATTTCTTCAATAACAATCATGGACTATTAAACATTCTTTGCATGTGTGATAATAATTAAAATACATAAAAAATAAATGAATGGAGTTTTTCACATAAAATGATAGCCCTAAAATTCTAAAATCCTTATTTTATTAAAAATATTCATTTCATATTCCAAAATTCACAATTTTTTAATTTAAGATCGTTTTCATTTATATCTAAAACATATGATGATAAATGGGGATTCTAAATAAAACTAAACTTCAAAAACTAAAAGCATTTTAGGGTGGAAGATTAAGGTGCAATAGTTTAGATGTAAAACAATTGTTTCATGTGAAACATTCATGCATAAAATTAAAAGTAAAAATATTTCTCTACATGTTATTAAGCATGCATATGTATTTATGCATAATCTAAATATTATTTCATCCTAAACAAAATTGTAATTCATGCATTTGTGTGATTTTGATTCTCATACATATATATGTTGGTTTAAGAATTATATATTACCATATAAACACAAAGTATATATATGGGAATTTTTAAAAACAAATAAAGGTTTAATAAATTCTTATTGTACATCTCAAAAACAAAATTGAAATACAAATAAAATTGGTTTTATGAAAATTAAATTTTGATATTTATTAAAACAAATAAGTGTATATATATAATCATACATGTATGTTTATATAATCCAAATAAAAAAAATATATGATATATACATGATTTACATGCATATAAAGAATGCATTTTCAGTATTCAAAAATCACATAACAGCGCTGGTTTGTTTCATAACTAAACATATGTATATACATATATCCATATATACAAAAATTATATACATGGGTTTTATATAACAAAACCGAAACTGAAAAATAAAACATAAAATTTCCATACGTTTTTAAAACATGATTTAAACAATGATAAAAAACACTTAGAATACTTAAAATATGGTTCAGAAGGGGACTTATATAAACTGTAGGATTATATACAAGTATAACCGTATATAAAAAGTGTGTATATAGGTTTTGCGCAAAGAAGGAAAGTTATATTAAACCCTCACCTAAACTTCAAAGACTGAGTGGAGCCGGGCAGAGGTTGGAGATGAATTGGGAGAGGAGAACCCATACGTTTTGTGGGTGAAAGTGAGTGTTTATATAAAACATAAATATTGGTTTTATATAACATGGTTTTAACTAAAAAAGTAAATAAAGACTCAGTAGGAGACTTAATCAGGAAAAACAAACACTTTGATCAATGAAAACTTAAATAAAATGGCCGCTGATGAGGTGTAAGATATATAAATATAATATGGGAATCTTAGGTGGAAAAAAAGGTGGTTCGGTTTTAATGTAAATTGAGGGTGTCAGTTCTGTGGAAAAGAAGAGAGGAGAAGAGGTTGCGGATGAAAAAAGGAGGTGTTATGGGTTGAATAAGAAAATAATGGAGAATAATGTGATGTATACTGGTGTGGTGTGATTTTTAAGGAGGAAGAAGATGATGGTGGGATGTAGTAAATTAATGGGCGGCTCAGATCATCCAAGGCTTGATTGAATAGTTGAGGAGAAATCTGATGTTTTAAAATCAGATGAACGACTAAGATTTAAATGTGGCTCGGATCAGATGGTTTTGGGCGACACGGTGATCAATTGTTCGGATAAATGCATTTGAAGGCTAATATTACATTGTATAGAATATCATACGATGGAAGAAAAACACAGGGGAAACCACAGAGGTAGAGGTTTGAAGGCTGGGTGAAACTGATGGCAGAGATTACAACACAGATCAAATCAGATGTTCACAATGAGACATGGGATTTAAAAATGGATTGATAGAATGAGATTAGATTTGGATTTGATCGAATAGTCTATATTGAATTTCGCTAAAGAAAGACATCCCATATCAGAATGATCAGGGTTTCGAGTCTGCCTTATAAGACTCAAGCTCCCAGCAACCTGCCAAATTACTTCCTCTCCCCCTAGTACTACCCTGTACCAGTTCTCTACAGAAGTGATTATGTGCCCACCCCACACCAATGTGTCACCCTGCACAAAGGAACTCTTTGGTTCCTTCATGACTCTGTGGGATCCCTTACCCACACGGTTGGTCTGGCTGGTTGGCTAGGGAGCTGATGCTCGGCCGCACCACCATTGGTGCATGTTGCTTCCCCTAGCCTACTGGTTGTGGTTGGCTGGCCTTAAAAGGCCATCTTTTTATTTTAAAAACATATTCTATTATCTTCCTTTAAAATAGAAATGAATAAATAAATATTAATATTATTATTTGTTATGTTTAAAAAAATATTTATAATAACTAAATAGAAAATCAATTTATAAAAATTGAATATATATTAACTAAACCATTAATTAAAACATCATTAAAATTATATTATAATACTAGTGTTAAAACATTTTCAAAATACTCAATAAGATTATGAATGCTTTATAAAATTACCAATGTTAACTTGTTTCAACCTCTATAATAGTAGTTCATATTAAATTAAAGATGTATTTTATTTAATTAACTGAAAATATGGTTTTATTTAACCAAGAGAATTACTTCACATACCCAATGATCAATTCCAAAAAACAATGGTCATATTAATTTTTAACTTCAACGGTTATAATAATGGTCACAAATATTTCTAACGGTCAAGAAGACCCTTATAAATACATTTTTATGGTATTTATACCTCTAAATCTATTTTTCATAAAAATATGGTTCTCTACATTCCTCTTAGGTTTAGTACTTGTTCCATTCTTCTAGAAATTGTAATCTATAAAACAATCGGTCCAAGTGATGAGGGCTGCCTACTTGGTCTCATTGTTATGCTAGGAGGTCTCCCAGTGGCAATTATCAGATTTTCCATTAGTTTCATAGGCTATATATGGTCTTTTGGCCTTGTTTTAATGTAATCATTTTAGTGTTTAATTGAATAAAATATTTCTTGTGTTTATTTGAAAGAATTGTTTTGGATAGTATAGAAATTAAATGATGTAAAACCATATAATTGTATTATTTCACATGTAATAGGTTTGGGGTGTCACACCAGACACCCAAAGAACCTTTTCTAACTCATTAGGCATCCATAATAGTTCCAAGGTAATTATTTAGAGTAAAATTTAAAGGATACATACCTAAATGAAAGAACAGATTTTTACAGTCTTCACCCATTAAAAGAACTCTTCACCGAGTTCACCTTCCAAGGTTGGAGAAACATTATCTGAGAACAACTATATACATTGTGAATTTACATCGACTTCCCTCTCCCATGTATTGTGTTATACCCAGTCATGCTACCATATCACCCATACTATAGGGAGAGACTGGCCTTGGAGAGCCATTGTGCTCTGGTCAATGATATGTACAACATACTCATCAAAGGTAGCATCGATATATAACTCAACTTCTTCGGGATAAAAAGTATGAGATGGGTCAGAATGATATTAATGATGTTGTGAAACATGAAATATGTCAGGCATGTCATGATGCCTCAGATGTAGTAGAAACAAAAAGGCTACCATCCTGACTCTCTCTATAATCTAAAACAGACCAACAAAATGAGGCAACATCTTTCCCCAATTTTGTAACCGTCTATTCCCTAACCTGGTTAATACCCAAAGAAAAACAAGATCCATGACCTCAAACTCAATAGGTTTTTGATGGAGATTAGCATAATATTTCTATCTATACTGAGCAGTATTCATACGCTTTATGATCTAATGAACTTGCGCTGTAGTCTCCTAAACGAGATGAGGACCTAGTAGGGCTACCTCACCTGCCTCTAGCTAGCACAATGGTAAATGACATGGACTACCATAAAAATATTCAAAATGATCCATATGAATTGTCACAAGAAAGCTATTATTATAGGAGAACTCAACGAGAGGGATATTATTCTCCCATGAACTACTGAAAATAAGTAATCATGATTTGAGAAAATCCACTAGAACCTATATTGTCTGTTCTAGTTTTCTATCGATATGAGGGTGGAAATTTGTGCTTATAAGCACCTGAGTTCCCATATCTTTCTGAAAAACCAGCCAAAACTATGAATTGAAACTAGCATCCCTATCTGAAATGATACTATGAGGGAGATTGTGTAGTTGTATAATCTCATAGACATATATTCTTCCCATCTCATCGACTGAGAAAGTCTCCCATATAGGAATAAAGTGGGTTGATTTTTTTTAGTCAATCAATGACTACCTAGAGATCGTCACTACCTCTCAAAAAAACCTAGGTAATCCAACCACTGAAACCCATAGCAACATATTCTTATTTACATTATGGGACTAGAAGTTTCTATAACAAGCCTACAGATATTTGGTGCTCCACCTTCACATACTAATAGGTTGAACACCTAATGATAAAGCCTACAATATGACATTTCATCTGAGGCCACCAATACGGGTGTCACATATCTCGATATATATTAAATATTCCTAGATGAACTACCCACTAAGAGGAATGGGACTCTTTAATCAACCCTTATCTCATATATTTAGGAACTAGATATGTCCACATAGATTCATGATGTCATATCTATCCACAAACTAATCCGGAGGTGGGTTATCTCCTGATATACTCTCATGGAGAACAAAACTTCAAGATATGAAACTTTCTACTCTTCACCTTCTCAAGGAGGGAAGAGGTAACTATTAAGGTTGAGATTTAAGACATATTGTGACTATCATGAAACTCCATATGAAGCTTAGAAAATAGGTCCATTAACTTCCATTCATCATTCTATTCATGTACGACCTATGTTTGATTTTTATGACTCAACTCATTAACGAATACATTTACCTTTCCAATAATATATGTAATCTCAAAACCAAAGGACTGAAGATATTCAACACATCTTCACCGTCTGAGGTTCAATTAATTCTATGAAAAGATATATTTGAGTCTCTTGTGGTCCATGTGCACCACAAAGTGATCACCCATCAGATAATGTCTCCATCAATGTAAATAATGGACAACAGATGCTAGCTCGAGGTCATGCGTTGGGTAGTTTCTCTCATGGGGCCTCAACTGCCGAGATCCATATGAAAAAATATTTTCCTCCTACATTAGCACTACTCCTAGGATGACTTTTGATGAATCATATAATATGGTTTAGCCTATACCCGGCTTGAGAATAATCAGAATTGGTGTAGATACAAGCCTCTATTTCATCTCCTAAAAGGCTTTCTCACTCACTTTTAACCTCAAAAACTTAAAACCCTTCTTTATAAGACCAGTAAGGGGAGAAGCAAGGCATGATAAGTACTTTATTAAATTCTTGTAATTTCTATCAATCCCTAGTAAACTCCATATATGAAACATATTTTTGGGCTTCTCCCAGGAAACTATTGAACTAAACATTTCAAGGTCAACATATACTCCTGATTCTGATATTATATAACCCAATAAGTAAACTTTTTCAATCCAAAAGTGTCACTTAGCAAGATTCATGTAATTATTATTCTCTCTAGGTGTACAAAAAATGATCTCAAGATGTTTGGAATGGTCTCTACAAGTGTGAGAATGCACTATGATTTCATCCACAAAGACCACGAAAAAAGAATCCAAATAGGGGTGGAAAAAGATATTCATCATTGCCACAAAAATGGTAGTCATGTTCATAATACCGAGCGGAATAATGTGGTACTAATACAAACCGTTCCTACTATGGAAAGTTGTATGATGTATTTATGATGGTTGACTCATACCTGATGATAACCTAATCTTAGGTCAATCTTGGAGATGACTATTTCTCCTCCGATCTAGTCAAATATATCATCTATTCAAGGCAGTGGATACCAGTTCTTGATCGTAAGCTGGTTTAAACTTATGTAATCCATGCATAGACATAAGGTTCCATCTTCATTATTGGAAAAAATCATGGGAGAACCCCAATAGGATGTATTAGGCCATATAAAACCTTAATCCTCTAAATCCTCTAACTAACACTTGTGTTACTGGATCTCTATAGGTTCCATCCTATATGAAGGAATGGAAACTGGAGATTCTCTTGGAATAAGATCAATTCTAAAACTCTACCTCTCTCTCATGAGGTAAGCTAGAAAAATCATCCGAAAAGATATCCCTAAAATGATCCCCCACTAGGGAGAAAAAAGATTTTCGTTAAACCCTGATCCTTCATGAAGATATTTTAGATATGGGCATTCACTCTACCTATCCCATGATACTTTGGTGTAGATCTACCATCTTATACATACCACTCGCCCTTATGTAGATAATTGCTACCCACTGGTGATGTAAAAGATACTCTATAGTGCATCAGTCTGCAAAATCTTGATAGTGAATCAACTATTCTATTTTTAGAATGAAATCTAAGCCCGTAATCTCGAGGACAAAGAGCTTCCATAAGAAAGGGTAACCTCCAAACTCAAGGGGGCAGTCCCTAAAATGGGGTATTCCATTTGTTCGTACCCCTAATGGTGTATATAGGGTTATTACACTATAGTGATACAATATCTCTATTCTGTGATTTTCCACAATGGATATAGTGATAAAAGAGTTTTAAGAACCTATATCAAATAAAGAAGATACTATAGTAGAGGCTTCCAGAATAGTAACTTATACTATAGAAGGTATCGCATCCTGATCCTCAGGTATTGGTTGTAGTGCATGCAACTGACCCGATCCATGGCCATGTGAAATAGTTGGACTATCATGATCAAAACTGCTCTACTGGTGTTGTTGGTGATTAGGGGTATGGCTACCACGGCCATAACCTCCTCCTCGGCCAGACCTGCCTATTCTAGTCTAACTCCCCACCTGATGCAGCGTAAAATAACTCACTCTTGAAGGTGGAGAGGGCATATATCATTTCCTACTCAAATGAGGTGGAAAGGTCCTTCAGAAATGTTGAAGATTCCCCAAAAGGCCCCAATCCCGGCACTCCATTGGATCGCTATCGCATTGAGGCTTCTTGTTCCACTATCCTCCACACTGATTAAACTCTATAGATCTATTAAAAAAATGAACATTGGTTGTCATTTCCCTAATGAGATGCCTCGAGGGAAAAAAATTCCACTAGAAGAACTACTGGCATGCCTCAGTACTGGTCCTCTATGCCCAATACTATTTTCGTCCTTTAGGATGCTCTTAGTGATAAAAGCCTGATTGACTATTTCAAAAAATATAGACAGGAAAAATACATTTACCTATATACGGATGGAATACTGGAGCCCGTCCTCAAAACGTCTAGCACGCGAAAGATCATCACTGACTAGAAGTGGTGAAAAACATTAAAACTCCATGAAATGCAATGATATTCCATTAATGATTTAGAACCCCACTCTAGATGCATGAACTCTCTGGCTCTGTCAGTTTTTAGTGTCTGAGGAAAGAACTCATAATTAAAGGAAATCTGGAAATCAACCCATAACATGCCCTGATGATGACCTGCCTAGGTAATCCCATCCCAACAATACTTGGTCGAATCATGAATCATGTATGTGGAAACATTGACCCTCTGCTCTATAGGCGTCTCTAGATTATCAAACATAGACAGGGTGGCTTCAATACTTGACTCAACAACCTGTGGACCACCATCCCCTGAGAAGGAAGGATAATGTTACTTCTAGAACTCACGAGTCAGACCATCCATCATAGGTGAAAGCCATGGAGTGCCATGTATGGACTGCATCAAATGTATGAATCTATCATGAACTTGGGAATCAGTTCACAAATCAAGTATAGAAGTCAGTGCCTCAAGTGGCACTTCTAGAGGTAATATTGTCTCCTCAATCCCCCCCATGTCTGGAGCATAGTCATCTTCACCTTCCTAGCGTACGATACGATGATTCCAAGGTGGCATTGGCCAATAAATTCCAATCACACACCTCAGAAAAATATTAGAAGCATAAGATAGCATGACTAGAGGAATCTTAATGAAGAAAAATCAATACCCAATGCATACTACCCCAAAACCCCGCTTAGACAGTCATGTATTGGTAAGTTCTGAAGTGTAATATTCATTCCATTTTACATTTAATTTCCAGGTTCACTCCTTTACCTTTCATAAACATGACAATTCATGATAAGGATGTGAAACCATTTCATTTTAGATGCCGGGATTCACTTTATAATGGATAGTCATTTCCAATGAATCAGTGCCCACACACCTACCACTAGAAATGAAAACCATTTATTTATAAAAAATGGCTCGACTTGGTAAATTACTCATCCCAACCCATGAGGGACCATACAGCTCCAGAATTTATATAGTTAATCACTCAATCATATCCAATAGTAATACAATCATAATATAACTATCACAACACCATTTAGCAATCACAAGCATATCAATCAATTCATTGTAGTGAAATTCACCTATATGATATGGAAATATGCATGAAATTTGAATTATATGTTCCTATAATGATGCATGTAACAATGATCGTTGACCTCATATCATCGGGCTAAGAATGAAATAAAATACTCAATCAGAGTAATAATCATCAACTCCACACAACATGTGTGTTACCCAATGGTAAAATCATATAAACTATAATAGTCAAAAGCATAACAACAATTATAATTTACGAAACACTGTTTTTGCCCCAAACATGGGTTTGTGATTCCCAAATATGGCTTATAATGAAGTCCCATGAGTTCCTAATAATTAATTTATTGCCTCCAAATAGTAAAGAAATAAAAGAACCACCTTTGATACCACTTTGTGAAATCTTTAACCCGAATGCCACTGAATGGGTGCCCCAAGCCTGGTGGGACACATGGCCTCAAACGCATCTCCCAGAATTCCAAAGGTTGTGCACTTGAAGTGAGGGCCTTGGATGTGTCTGTGGGGAGACAATTCCCTTATTACCAAATTCTAGCGTCATGGATGAGAGTAAACATAGGTAAATAGCAGAATCAATATAAGTAAAAAGAAGTCATATTGGAAAATATAGACAACTATAATAATAACTGAAACAACTATAATAACATTCAACAAAAAATAATGATATGTAATGTACTAGTAAGCTATAAAACATGGATACAAACAATAGACATAACATGTCCCACAAATTATAAAGGAACCAAAAGACTATTCTAAGAATCCCAAGTTCCTACTCGGTCCTCTTATATCATGCTCCATACTAAATAGTAAGCAATCAAATGTTTTAATCTTTATGCTTCCCTTTTCTAACACCTGCAACCATGTAATCCACCTCAGATACCAAATGATGCCCAAAGAGACTCTGAGATAAATCTCAGTGGTCCACAATCAACGATGTCTATAACATCCATCCTGTGTAATGTAAATGTAACAGTTTGAGGAAATTCTTATATAAAATAAATAAGAACAATGTAAATAAATACCCAAGTACCTACTTCAACACTCGGCTGGTGTATGAACATGTAACCAGTCCATTTAATTTAGGAAATTCCAATTTTATATTGGTAGGTCTCGTGAGGCATAGCCAACACTGACATCACCTCATGATAGTATAAATAGTTAAGGTTCCAAGATGTAACAAGGAAACCATGATATATAATATTTAATAATGATGTCCCAAGGTAATAACCAAGGAGACATAGACCTCAAGGGTCACAAAATCTATAATAAATATAGTTTGTAATGGGTTAAGAGTGTAATATAAGGGTCATATTCCAATTAATTCCACAATAAGGTTTCTATGGAATCTGAGGTGATCGTACAAGGTAAGACGAAGCTAAGCATAGATAGGTATCTATGGGATATAACCATCAAACCTACTTGTCAATGCTAGATACAAGGAGTGTATCCAAATCATCCTATAATAATATGTAGGTATTCTATGGTGTCATACTAGGCATCAAATAATAGATAAGGATTAAGATCTATGTTTTTATCAACCTATGCAAGCTGTATCCTTGAATCAAAATGGGGTTCATCAGTGCTAATGACATTCACTGATCAGAAACCAATACGAGATCAAGTCGGGAAATTTATATTTAATTATGAAGTCGTGTAATATTTAATTTAGTTCAAGATTTTTCTTTTCATTAGGGCGATAAGGTCAAGTAGCATGCAACATTTTTAATCAAGTCATTTGGTTAATGCCTTTCCTTTCATTAGTGTGATAAGGCCAAGTAGAATGAAACTATTTAGTCCATTTAAGAAATAATCCATATTCAGGTTTCATTCGGATACCATCCATTAATGTGTTAAGGGGTTCTATAGATATTCAACCTACTATTCATTCACATTCAATACGGTCTATACATATACTCAATATACTTTCCAATTTCCATTTAACATTTAATTATCAATTGAAGCACATACATTAGGTGGGTCAAGTGGTAAGAATACATGGTAATTTCATTATTAAATTCAAAATATAAACATTCCATTTAATATAGAAAATATTAACCTTATATTGGTCATGCCAAGGCACACCTGAACAGTGGTTCAAACATGTTAGAACACTAAAAACCCAATTATGGAATATCCTTCGACATGGAAGGGATGGAGTTTTGGTAAAAACCACCAAAAAATAATCACATTTATGGAAATATCATATCCATATGGTTATAATTATTATAATCTTGGCATATGAATTCAATAAACGGAACCCGATGAAATTAGTGTGCCCCACACAGGAAATCCAAAATCAAAAAACTCTAGGGATGAGTTATAGACTACCCACCTTAGAGTTGTATGATCTTTGTCCTATGATATTGGCACTTTATTTTGATTGGATCATAGTATATCTAAGAAAAAGAGAAAAATTTTCATACCTCAATAGCTCGATTGAGAGCAAAAGAGAAGGAGAACGGCTCAAGAGGACTCGAGTACTTACCGTTGCGCATCCAACATGATGAACAAAAGCTCAATATGTTGTTTGGGGAAGGATAACTCTTGATTCCAAGGTTAGGTATTTAAAAATCCCCAAATTTAGATAGTTATAGGTTAATCCTGCATAATATAGGATTAGTAAGAAGAAGGAGGATTAATAGATCATTAAAGGAAAAACTGGAAATTTCCCAAAAAATTAGCATGTGTGTGGTTTTTCTAGATGGTTTGAAAAACTATGTGCCAACCATGCATTGTTACCTAGGAAGAAGGAGAACATGCAAGGTTAGGCGGCATTATCGTGCACCAACCATGTGTGGTGGTTCCATCTAGGAAAACACAATCTGCATGGTTAGGCAAATTGTGTGCTAACCGTGTGCAAAACCATGTGACTTGGCCTGTTTTCCCAAAAAGAGGTGTCTTGTGCTCCAAATAAGCCCTGAAAACCCTCAAAACCTTTTCTAACTCCTTAGGCATCCATAATAGGTCCAAAGTAAAGATTTAAACTAAAATTTAAGGATCCATACCTGAGTGAAAAATGGGTTCTTACATTACCCTTCGAGAATTTTTTGGGGAAATAAAGGGATATGTATCAATACCATAATAATATGAATATTTATGTTGTATTTTTCAATTTAATAATTATTCTATTTACTTATTATTATTGTGTCTTTATAAATGATTTTTATTTTGATACAATAAAACACAAACTGTATTTTTGTGTATATGAAATTTCAATTAAGACATTCCTTTTTGAAGAATTCATTAATTTTAAAAAAATGATATTTTAATAAATAATACAATTAAATAATAATTATTAGATATAAATGATACTATAATTTTTTTGAAGTCAAATTTAATTTTTATAAGGGTTCAAAAAGTGTAATTTTAAAGAAACCCAACATTTCTAAATAAATACCAATTATTGTTTTAAAACATAAATTTAAAAAAATTAGAGAATTATTTTGATAAAATAATAATTATTTTTGGATTCATAACATTAAAATTATCCAATGATGAATGTTTTATAATTTTATGATACAATCAAATTTTGGATATAAAATAAATACGGTATAAAATACGGTGTCTATTATGACATCATAAAATCCAAAAAATTGAAATAATAAATTCTATAAAAGGTATTCATGAACAAATATATGTTTATCCTTTAAAATAATATGATTTTTAGGTTATTTGATTAATTTTATAAAGCCTTTGTCATGACCCATCCTCAGGGCCCGTGCCGTGACTACCCCAAGCCCGCCTTCCATAGGCCAAGGGCTAGCGACTAGCACCAAAGGCGTAAATCCCTATACTGGGATGGCATTGCCTTTATAAAAGTAAACAAACACAACAGAGTACGCAACTGAAGTAAGAACTAAATAGAACTGTATACAAAAGTAAGTGCTGAAAAGTAAGGGGCTAGAAATACAAGCCCAACAATAAGTACAGTACAACTACAGTAAAGTAAAACAGAAACCACCGAGTCTTCCTCTGGGAATCCCACCTGAATGGTGGGTACATATGGTCTCCTAATCACCTCTGGTCCATTTGTCTGCTCCTTGTATGTCTCACCAAGTGGTCCACCTCCGGGTACCGTCCAGCTCTACAAGTCTCTACCTCGATCAGTGATGTTCGTTGTCTATATCCAACACAACGTAGTGCAGGTATAGCCTGTATTGGGGTGAGTATATGATACTCAGTAGGGACCCTGAGACCTGCAAGGTCTCACATTATCCACTAAGGATAAACAAGAAGTAAGATACAGAACACGGTGCATCAACCAACCCTACTTGGGTATATGCCCATACATATACCTAAGTCATCAATCACGGTTCGACTCCAACTCTCGAGCCCAAGCACAACCCAGTACACACAAGAAAGAATTCAATCACATCAATGATAATGATTGAAGTCAAGACTCAGCTCACACAGGTATACATCTTTCGTATAGAGATAGAGATGATCAGTTGTAGTCACTGATTCATCTAAGTTGTCGGACCCACGTAGGATACTAGACCAGCTAAGTTGTCGAACCCACATAGGATACTAGACCAGCTACTCTATCAGACCCACATAGGATACTAGGACATAAGTAAAACTGTCGGACCCATGTAGGATACAAGAACAGTAGTCATCGTTGTCGAACCCACGGAGGATTCCATTACAATTGTCATCGTTGTCAAACCCATAGAGGATTCAAGTATGGTAGTCGTTACAGTCGCAGCTAGCTCTAGGGTTCCCGAACACAACACGCTCAATTACGGGAGGGTCTTCTCCTCGAGGACAAGGTTCGTTACATCAAATATCACTAAGTCCAGAGTTGATGTACCCCAAAGTTTTTTCTCGTCAAAAGGAATCCAACGCGATAGGCAGTGCGTCAATCGAACGCCCGGTCTGAGAGATATTGGCTTTTCCGTTCCAGGGGCCCGATTTGAATTACACTCGTTCCAAACCCGGCCATTTTCCAAAGACATCCAAAACTCACTTAGAGTATCAAAAAAGGACTTCCTCATCATGAGGATCCCAGTGTTGTAGACGGCGCGTCGATCGGACGAATGGTCGTGAACTTATTCGCATTTAAGATTAACAGGCCCGACCCGTTAAGCCCAGTGGCTGGCAGGTCGGGTCGACCCGGTTTTGGCAGATCCGACCCGGATGGTGTCGGACCAGCCAAGTGAAGCGTGCGGCCCGGCGTGACGCGGCGCGGCCTGGCGTGGCATGACCCTACACAGCGTGGTGCAGCCCGGCGTGGCCCGGATTGGCCCAGCTCGGCGTGGCTCGGTGCTGCCCGGCGGGGCGCGGTTCGGCTCGGAGTGGCCCGGCCCAGCTGGGCATGGCCCGGTGGGGCCCGGATCGGCGCTGCGCGGCCCGGCGGGGCGCGGCCTGGCTGGCCGCGGCTCGACCCAGCTGGCCGAGCGGCTTGGCCCGGCTAGCCGCGGCTCGACCCGGCCGGTCGTGGCCCGCCTCGGCTGGCCGCGCGATGCGGGGGGGAGGGACTTCCCGAACCGACGGCGCCACCCTCTTTCCCGACCGACTTTTCTAGTGCGAGCGACCCGCTTGGGCGGGCCGCTGTCCACCGAACATAGTGCCAGGTGGGGCCGCGGCCTCCTCCAGCCCAGTCGGCAGACGAGCCGGCCAGTTCACCCGCCGAGGCGGCCTGCGGAGTGCGGACCGCGGACCTCCGCAGCGCGGCACCTTGGGGTGCCACGGTTCCCCCAGCTCGGTCGGCTATAATTGGTCGGTTCTTCTTCGGCCGAGCGGCCCGCGGTTGCAGGCCGTGGTTCTTCTGCACACGGTCGGCGCACGACCGCTGCCTTCGGTCGTTGCCGCCTCTTTCAACACACCTCCATCGCGAATAAAATCAGGAAACATTAGAGGGTCATCAGGCTGTGTTCGTTCGGCCTGTGCCATCCGTGTTAGGCAGTAGAAATTGGCCGAAGACATTTCAACAGATTCAACATGAACGAGATAATTTAATCACGTAGAATTATACAAAACCCCTACATCAAAATAAGGTTCGTTCATAGACAGAGTCACGGGGACGCGGCGTCAACTCGTTGACATTGGGGAAGAAGGGGCCGAGGATGGAGCGTCATCGGCATTCCATGCGGGTGGCGCCTTCTCCTTTGGCTTGGCCGAAGATCGAATGAGATGATCGTCATTCTTCGGAGGTTCTTCATCGAAAGAAGAACTCTATTATTCTGTTTTTCAATAGCTCTCCTAAAAATATCTCAACACAACGAGTGCCAACCTAAAATAACAGCTAAGGCTATTATTTTATTCACCCATGAATTTTTAAAATTCAAACACTTCAATTAATTAATTGAAGTGTTCAATTCATTAATCAAAAGTGTTGGAAAAAATTAATGGGAGAGAGGGAGGTGAAGAGATCACATTAATTAAGGGGAGAGTTGTGAAATTAATTTAAGGGGGGATTAATGGGGAGTTTAAGGGAGTTGAAAGGTTAGGGGTTCGTATGGGCCCCACCTCACATTCTCCTCTCATGGGAGGTTATGTGGGTGTGGGCCCCACCTATAACTTCCCCTTGTAGGATACAACTAACATCTTTAAATAAAATTGTGTACTACAATTTTATTTATTTTATTCTAAATTCCCAAAAAAACTCTCAAACCACATAAAACGCAATTGTGGTAAAGGTCCCCTAAAGATAATACGAGCACTGCGAGTTTATTGGTGTCCTCGGATTTCAATTCCGAGAACTGGTTCAAAATATAGAAAAACCCACACGTACATTTACTGAACATACCCGAACAAAACTTCAGAAATTGATTCCGGGCACACCGAGCCTCGGAATCAAGTGTCGTCAGAAACCACTGACTTGTAAAATTCAAAAGTATTGAAGAAAAATAATTTTCCTTTAAATTTTCAGGTCATTAAATCCTTTATGAATCCTAAAATATATATATTATATTTTTAGGATTAAAATTTATTTTTTTTTTAAATATGAATCCTCAAAATTCATTTTTTTTAATTTTCTAAAAGCCACTTTAAGGTCTAGTGGTATCCTCACATTCAAAAAATCAAATAAAGAAATAATAAGATTTCAAATTCAAAAATCAAAATAGTAATCAACACAAATCGATATTAGCACCACCACACCACTTCGGGCCATGAGATCCTAAACAGTAGGCCACCTTGAGCCTTTCACCCTGACACTCAATCATAGTCATCAAATTCACATCGCCAGTGAGACCCAACCGACCATCATCCCATAGAAAGAAACCCAAAAAACCGTCATAATGAGCCCTGAGCCAAGAAGACAATCCCTAATTCTATCTCTAGCACAAAAATTCACTATCCATATTTGGTACTTTAAAAATAATCATTCCACCATTTCCATCACCACATCACCCAACAAAACCAAAGTTCAACTATTGGCTAAATTGGATCTAGGACATCCATCACCGAAATAGGTCATTCCTGATAAAAAATCCACTGCTCCAAAAAATTCAACCCAAAACCTCCATGGAAACCACTGAAACAGACTAACCTAGGAGGGAGTAATGGACCTAGAAGCTACAGCTAAAATGAAATGGGCAGGACCTCTACTTTGAGCCATGATCGAGCAAGCACCATAATCCCCTCCATATAGCTTCATCATTGAACTATCAGCAAATAAATAGAGGCCACTTCAAAATCCACTCATTATCAAATGGCCCCACCATAATTTCTCCTAATCTATCAATAACATCCTATCAGTATGTTGGAATCACCATCTAAAGGTAAGAGACCTCTCTCTCTTCTTTTCCATTCAAGTACCTTATTTGTAATTAGCCTTTTTAATCTCAATTTTTCATATTTTTGTAACATTATAAAGATACCTATACTATCTAATTTATTTCCTGATATTGAGATATCATTTATCCCCCCTGATTATGTCATTTACATATGTTGTTACTATGATAAAATTTAGTATGGGATACTTTTTTTCTTCTCTCTATTCAAGAACCTTATTTATGTAATGATTTTTTTTCCAATTCCTAATATTGGGATATGATTTTACATATCCCTCTTACTTTCCTTTTGATAAAAAAATTCATAGATACCCCTTTCACTCTCATTAAATCATTTTAGGAATCGTTATTTACAATTGGTATGTTGTCGAAATTTCACTGTGATTTTTCATACTAAACAATTGTGTCATGAATATAAACCCTCATTTCCACTTAAGTGTATCAAACTAGATGTAAATATCATCTATTTATTATGGAATTCCATGTATGTAACTCACACTCCTTGATCATGGGTTTAAAATTGATGAAATACACCCTTATTTATTATCATCTATGTGGCACACTTATGCATATACATGATATGCAAGCGACAAGTGTTCCTAGAATTATATAGCACTCAAATGCATTGAGTAATATTTTATTCTCATGAGAAAACATGTATGGTATTATGGAGTGAACATAATACATTATGAGACATTTTCCACCATTTTATTATTTCTTGGTCATATCATTGACCTGTGTTTATAATATCATGTTTAAATTTGTTTCAAATCTCCCATGATTCCCATTTTATCCAATGCATATTGTCATTCCACTTTCATGGTGTTAATCTTTGCCTATTCATTTACTGGGCTTTATAGATGACCACTTTATTATGTATGTCCCCATGTTATCCCATGCAATTTTAAGAATGGTGGAAAATTTTATGCATTTTAACGAAGATTTCAATAATTACAATGTATCCCCCCATCCTTCTTTCAACTTGTTATGTAATATACCTAATTACTGAAATATACGAGGCTTATCAATATATTGGGAAATATTATGTGTATACTTATGTAATAAATCGTGAATTAATGTGTAATATTGAAAATGGTTATTGTAGTTGGTATTAGAGGAAATTCAATTTATTTTTTGGACTAGGATTAGGAAACTCTAGTGAAAGCTATATGGATAAGACTAAATATTAAAATAGTATCTAAATTTTGGAAATGTAAATATTAATTGGTTTCAAAGAAAATATATCTCTATATGGATACTACAAGTGGATGTGGATCGGGAACAATGTTACCTTGGTGTAACAATCCTGAGAAGGGCACATTGAGCTAGACTTGATCTTCACTTTGGGAAAGAAAACATTCCTTTATTCACACCTGATTTTACACTTGAGGGGGATATGTTGGTAAATTCACAAAATAGTTAAGTGAGATTATTAGTGGAACAAAAAATCCATTAAGAGTCTATGTTTGGAAATAGATCATGGATAAATTATATTTAATCCTAGAAATTCCTAAGTTAAGGAATAGATTTAATTTATAAATTATACTTTTAATGTTATTGGATTCCAATTTGTGTACTTAATAGTTTAAAATTACTCATCCCTTATTTTACCTTATTTCTAGCCAATAGTCGAAAATAAGGGGACCTAAGTTGAAAACCAATGTGAAGAAAAATGTGATGACAGGACAAATGATATGTCCTACCTGATAGGAGAAGGAATTACAATCTTTTTGACAATATATACTCTCTCAAATGACCCAAGATAAGAATAGAAATCCAAAATATAAGGAATACCAAAATCCCCCTAACAAAGAATGTGTTTTAATTGATACCTTTATGTGAAAAAGGCCTTTGACTTTCAATGGATCATTTGATCCCTTAATTGAGGAACAATTGATCAACTGCATTGAAAATATATTCTCTATACTTCAATGTTCTAAGAAAGAGAAGGTCATACTGATTTTTTATTGTGTATAGGGATATGTGGGTCAGTGGTAGACATTGATCAATAATATAAAGCATGAGGAAGAGATCGATGTAATGGAGTGGAAGTAACATTGTAAATTGTTTTTCCAAAAAATATTGTACTCACACTCTCTAAATTAAAATGTAAAGGGATTTCAGTTTTCTCATGTAAGAAGACTATGTATCCATCAGGGCGTATGAGGAAAAAATCACAAGACATTCATGATACACCTTTGGATTTATTGTTACCCCCAAATGAAAATTTGAATTCTTATTTGGTGGTTGGAACACACATCACAATGTATGAAAATATGAATATTTATAATCATACAAACTATTATAGAATTAGAATGTAGGGTCAAACCATAGAGAGAATGTGATTAGACACTAAGAATATCCTCTTAGAATAATGTTCAGTAAGATGAGTTTTAAATGTGATTAAAAACTAAAATTTATAAAAAAATATATAAAAAACTATTTAAAACAACTATTTAAATTAATTAAAACTATCTAAAAAAATTAATCTATGAAAGAAACTGGAGGAGATGGAAGTGTCATAGTTGTGATATCTATTCAGTTGCATGCAGTACCAATTATTTGATTCCCGCCTCTGAATATTTATTTATTCAATTATAATTAATTCTAAATTTAATCATAATACTCTCAGGTCTTGTTCTTTGATGTTAGACAGTATTCTAATTTTCATACAAATTATCCATCATTTCTTTCTATATCCTGAAAAATAATTTTCACGTCATTGTATCACTAAATCACTTGGTGAAATACAAGGAATCGTTTCTCACAAAGTTGAAGTATCTACCTATGTTGGGTTTTCCCACATGAGATCACTTATTTGGTATCACTAATGAATGTTTTAAGGAGAGGGCATACAAAAAAATGAATTTATAAATTAATATATTTATTTATTCAGAATTAGATCATTTGAGATTTATGATTCTCTCACGCATGTGATCAAATTTTGGAAATATAAATTCTCTGATAAACTCCCACTTGTGACTACATATTAGGTATCACACGAATGGGAACAAAAATAGGTGTGTAGAAACCAAATGAAAATTTAATTCAAACATAGATAAAATTAATTAAATAAACATCCAATTAAAATTGATTAATTTAAAATGAAATCAAACATGGAAATAAATTAAAGGCATGCATACACCATTAAATTCACCAAAACTATGACACCAAGAATATTATTCATCTATGAATATGTCATGGGTCATAAAATAATAAAATTAGCATATCACAATATTTTTGTTGTCACAAAAGTAAAATCAAGCTTCATTGATGGTCAAAAAAAATAAGCAACACTCCACTGATCACTGGAACATTGAAGTAAATGACTGCACACATTGTCGACTTCTATGAACTAGGGTTTTGAGTTGGCTTGGTCATGCATTTTTTACTTCATGAAAACCACAAGAGAGTTGAAGTTGAGATGGGGAGATTCTAATAAAGACTGCTTTGGTGGGGCGTAGTAAGGAGGCGACAGCGTGTCCTGCATGGGTTCGTTGGGTAGGAGGGAGAGGGTGATAAGGTGAAGGGGGTGGATGGTGAGGGGGATAAGAGAGAGGGGGATTATAGGGAGTGTGATAAGGGGGATGGGAGGGTGGTGGTGAAGAAGGGAGGGGAAGGAGATGGGGGCGGCTGGTGAATGGGGTAGTCAGGGGAGTGGGGGTGGTGGTGTATGGTAAGGGGAGGAGGATTGGGGTGAAGGGGGTGGCAGGGGGAGTGGGGGCTAGGGGAGAGGGGGGGATGATGGTGGGGTGGGGTCCATGAGGTTAGGTAGGGAAAGGGGTGTAGGCTCAAGTGACTAAAAAAGGAGAAAATAAAATTTCAAAATAAAATGAAATCATGTTATCTAAATGTAAAATAATAAAAATAATAATGATAATGATGGTAAAATTTCAATAATGATAATAATAATAATAATAATTTTAAAATATAATATATATATAATTAATAATACTTATATAAATAAATATAATTAAAATATAATGTTATAATTATAAATATAATTTTTTATAAATAAAAATATTGTTTTAAATACTAATATATTAAAAAAATAACAAACTAAAAAAATAAATACTATTATTATTAAAACATCTACTATTAAAATGATATAAATATATATATATATATAATACTAATATAGTAAATTAATAAAAATCATAATAAATATTAATAAACTAAAAATAAAACGACTACTAATTAAGATACTAAAAGTAATAAAAGTCTTATAATGAAAATGATAATAATGGACTATTAATATAAATTAATAATAATAAAAATAACTAATATTAATATAAAATTTACTAAAAAATAAAAATAAAAAAAAATAATAATAAGATGCAAAAAAACAACATAAAAATACTATAATGATTTATAAAAATGAATAAAGCTAATATATAACATTATAAAAATGTTAGAAAAATCCATACGCATCAAATACCCCACACATAGTCTTTTTTACTCCTAAGAAAAACAATTAGAAAAAATGTAAAACTTCACCCATAATCAATTCAAAACAACAAAATTACATGTTCATAAAAATTCAATAACTTTTACCCACAAAATATCATGTTTAATTTAAAATGTTAATTTTCAAAAATTGTTTCCCTTATACTCATTGTCTTTCCAAAACAATTATCTACCCTCAGGAATCATTTGAACTACCTTTCCATCACTCTCATCACTCAAATAATTTGATAAAAGATTTTCTCAATTCTCGTACACTTTCATGATTACCATATGCTTGTCGTAAATTTCCCATCTCTACTAATGGAAATTAAATGAATACATTAATCTCAAGGACTTCACATTAGGTTGAAATGTATTTAAGGCTACAAGATTGTGGGTTATAAAATAATTTTGATAGTTTTTTGGAAAAAAAGAGGGTTGAATCTGGAAATAAATGCTTGATAAGTATCATTCCAAATGTATCGCTCAAACTCTCGCTCCCCCAAACTTAAATCATTTCTTTTTCCCAAGAATATAGTGATCAAAATGCCTCACTAGTTTTTTTCAGTTTTTTTATCAATTTTTTTAGGGACACAACTCCCTCAAATGAGATGGACATAACAATTACTGAGTAACAGCTCTCAAACTCCAAGAAATAAATGTACAAAAAATAATTATACACCAGTAGAATGTATATCATAGAATCTTAGTGAAAGTAGGTCATATAGAAACTCTCTAGCTCCTGAATTAATTGATCATCACTTTTATAGAAATCCCCAAAAGCGAGGGTTATCATGCAATGGCCACAAAAGTACTCATTATTGAAACCAATAAGAATCTATATTCCCATATCAAAATACATGTAATGATTATGGAGACTGTGAAATATAACACATATGACTAGGATGATATAATGTCAATCCTTATTCATCAAATGAATCAGTTCCCATCACACAATCCTCTCAATAAATAAATCTCTACCTCACACTTAGATTGAAAATAATCACGTAAATATTCAATAAATAGAGAGGTAAGGGTATCATCTATGGGATCATCCTAAAATGCTTCTTCATGGATTCTATGGGCTACATGATGGAAAAAATTTATGGGTGGCTCAATGGGTCATAGGGGATAAAAATTTTAAATAGATGCCTCAGTCATTTTAGTATGACTTTCAATATTCCTATCACTTTTATGAAAAAACATGGATTGTTCTAAAAGACATAACAAGGTAGAGATTATCTGAATAAAAAAAGAGAATTATAATTTTATGTAAATTGGTCTATAGTCCTCACAGGTATGGAAATATAATGATGGATAGAATAAATGATCATGAGTGAGAATTAGTGCCTAAAAAATATAAAAGTTTCTTTTTTTTTGAAAAATTAAATAATATCATCAATAATTTAAGTCATGAGATTGAGGATCAAATAATTCCCAATAAGAATCTTGCACTCAAATTAACTAATTGTACAAGTGGTATGTCCTAAGCTGTATTACTACAAAATATAACTATTTTCATATGGGTTCACCAATGATAATATTGTTAATTTTTTTAAATCATTTTTTAGTTTTTTATTTATTAATTTTACAAGGTATTTCCGGAAGTGTAGAATATTATAGAAAATAAAACACTTTAATTTCTAAGTGAAGATAGATGCATAAAGACTTCATGTATCTGATGAAGATCTAGAATTTATGTAACTATAAAATCTACACATTGACAGAACATACCTTCAACATATCAAATATGTTTCACCATAATCAAAATAATTTGGATGATAAAAATATTTATGATGAATACAGCTCCACTTTAGTTCTAGGATAAAACAAGTTAGGATAAATTCATTCCATTTTATTAAAAAAATAAAATGAAATGAAATTAAATTCAGTGAAAGTAAAACAAAAAAATGATTGTTTTCCTCCAATTGAGAACTAAGTTTACGTCATCTTTAGAAATACATTGACGAAACTCCATTAGGATTGAATGGGAATGTAGACCATGCATCTTATTTCTTTTCATAAGAAGTATGTGATATTTTCATTGAAAATGTATTTGTCCGGAAACCTATATAATATCTCAATAGAATCTTTTTAGAAAAATGGATTTTTGTAATGAAATAAAAATATACCAAATCACAATGGGACAAACATATGTCGCCTGAAGATAAACACATAGAATAATTGAATTTTGGCTAAAGGGTATCAGTGGGACGATCGAGAGAATTACCTCTTTGTTTGTGCACAATATAATAAATTCATTTACCGAAATCCATAATTTTTCATCTTATATCTATAAAATCCTTGAATGTAGTATTTGGTTTTATGATGTATCCCAACTCATTTTCACCACCAACCACTAGAATAGGGAGATCCACAAGTTTCCAAATCAATTCATGATCAATGCATGGAGAAAGAGGGGCAGTCCCAATTGGAGTGGGTTAATCTATTATGTTTAGTTTCTTTTATACGACACTCATTATATTTATCCATTAGCACATTTGACACGATGAACTCAGGATCTTCTAAGAAATCCCATTCTTTAATTGTTTATAAAAAATTATGAGTGTCCTCCACCATAATCACTAACTGATTTTTTGACTCCTAAAACGTTTCATATTTCCCCATGTTGAAAAAGGTTTTAAACTCACAAATATTTTCATAAAGATGCGATTTAATTTCATTTTAAGGGATGGTCTCTTCCATGTGTAAATTAATGGTGTCTTAGTTCAATTATGAATCTATTATAGTAAATAAGGTTTCTAATTAAATTTACACATCATCCTCCAAAGGATCAATTTGACAGGATGTTAATGTGTTCTTTTTTTACTTTGGTATGTGGTGATTTTGAACTCACATAAGAAGGATATGAAATCACACTTTCCGAGAGACCATTATGTTCAATAGGGTGGAATACTGAGCTATCATTTTCTTCAAATTTGATTAAAATGGAAAAATTAAATTATTATGGAGTGGATTCATAAACGGTATGATAATAATGTTGATCAATTGAAATATTATAGTTTTGAAATGAATTTTTTTCTAATGGAACATCTATTTCACTCTCCTCAAAATAATTTTTCTTAATTAGATCATAAGGTGGTAGTGAGGTGGGTAGTTTGGAATGATAATTAATTTTATATCTTAAATTATTTAATTGGTTTTATAGATCATTTTTTGAGGAAGGAAACATTGTATTATGTTTATATTGATGTGAACCCCTCTAATTTGACTTAGTGATAGCAGAAACCAACATGAACCTAATTATTGAATCATTTATTTCGCCTGAATTAGAAAGATCTAAATTTTTAATAATGCATTGACTTTGAAAATGATCAAATTGTGGAAAAGAATTAAAAGTAGACTACGGTGAAGGATTTTCACATGGATCCTAAAATGTACTTGAATAATAACCATTATAATAAAAAGGACTACCTTGAGATATCATGTGTGGTGTATCATTATACATTTTACCTCGAGTTGTGGCTATGTTGGGTATGTATTGATTGTATATGTATGGTACTGACTGTGCCATTCTGAAATTCTGGGTGTCTTGAAATTACTTGTAATGAAAAATTTCCAAGGTACTAAACTAAACCTTTTTGTTTTTGTTTCTTTTTACATTTTTATTTTTGACCTAAATCACTCTTTTAAGGTTACTCCTAATAATGATATTCTCCAAAGAAATGGTTCCATATATTTGGCCCACATATCACAATACATTCAATTTTACAAATTTATAAACCTATAAACATCTATAAAATTGGAGAGCATGGTCAACCCTAGAGAGAATGTGAGTAGACACAAGGAATATCCTCTTGGAAGAATATTCATTCAGATGAGTTCTTAACGTCCTTAATAACTAAAGATTAAAAAAAATAAAAAACTACTTAAAATTGACAATTTAAATTAACTAAAACAATCTATGAAAATGAAATTATGTTATGGGAGAAAGTGGTGGAGATGGAATTATCAGAGTTGTGACATCTAATCAGGTTCATGAAATTCCCATTATTTGATTCCCACATTTAAAGATTTATTTATTCAATTATCACCGATTTAAAATTTAATCAAAATATTATTAGGTCTCATTCTCTGATGTTAAACAGTATTCGAATTTTCATACAAATTATTTATCATTTCATTCTTCATCCTGACAAATAATTTTCACATAATTGTAGAACTAAATCACTTGGTAAAATACAAAAACCCATTTCTCAAAAATTCTAAGTATCTTCCTATGTTGGGTTCACTCACATGAGACCACTTATTAGGTATCACTCATGAAAGTTTGAAGTAGAGTTCACAAAAAAATATTAATATTTTAATTAATATATATATATTTATTTAGAATTCAATCATTCATGATTTATGATTCTCTCACACACATGATTTACTTCTAGTGTTATCCCAATTAGGTTAAATACCCTGAGAGGGGGTGAATGAGGGTATGAAAAATAAAACAGTTTCCCCTTCAGATCACTTTTCATCATTAAACAAAACACTCTTCTCTCTTCTTCCCATAGTAATATATGAGCAGAAATGAAATCATGCACAAGAAAAAATGATTTTTAATTAGTTCACCCTTACTGGACTACATCTAGGGAGCAGAAAATGGTAATGTGCCAATGTACCAAATCCACTAAGGAACACTTGTAAATTACAAGCTTTGGGCTAGATCACTTTTATGTCCAGGTTCACTGCCATTACAAGATTTAGGGTCTTCTCACAACATTCCCAAGGGTCACTCCCTATGTCTCTTTATCTAGCTCACAAATGATGTAAAGGATCACCCTCTACCTCTTCCTTTTCTCAATACTATTGGAATAGATCCACTCACAGTTTATGGACTTGTAGGTCCCTTAATTTTCATGAATGAATGCATACAAAACTATAGGTAGATGCTAAGTTGATGTCTCATTTTCACTCGTAGATGAAATCCTATTTTACATGTATTGTTAGTTAACAAAAATTGATTTTCCGAACTGTTTTGGTCCCTTCATGAACTTTCTTGAGTCTTCCATAGACTGTCCTACTTCCTCCACAAACTTCACTTTACCGCATATTGTGAATTCTTCACAGACCACCTCTCCTTCCACAGATCATCCCTTCTTCGCGGACAAATTCTTATTCAATTTAAAACCTCTTATCCATGGATGGATAATGTCCTACGAACTGCTTCTCCTCTTCAGACCCTTATTCCTTTATGGTATACAGTGCCCCGAAAAACTCTTTCATGTAATTTCTTCCATGAACTACTTCACCCTTTGTGGAATTTCTTCCTCGTGAACTCTCTCTCTTGTGGAATCCTCCCTCATGATCCTCTTAAAATTTCCCAAATTCATTCATGGAGCGATGATTTTCTCTAATGATATTCACTCTCTAAGTAATGATGAGATTAGTGATCCTTATATACAAAAATAAATTCAAAAATATATCTAATCAATTTTACTCAAATCTTCAATCTGGTACATACATCACCGCATACAGCGCTCCTCCCATGAATAGTTTTCCCTTCGTCGTCCACGTAGCATCTTTGTTTCTTTGTGGCGGTTGATTCCTTCTAGAAATGAATCACCACCTCTCAACCACTAACAATGAGTCATCCGCAAAATATTTTCCTCCTACAACGTGTAATCCTTCTCGTGAAACATTTTTTTTCACGAACCATTTCTTCTATGTGGTCCACATACCATGTTCTGTGGTCCGCATAGTGCTGCAATGTAGAAAACCTTACTTTTCTGATTTCCGTCTGTGTTCTACGTACTCCCTTTTTAGTCCATGAATTGTGATACGCGGTCAGAAAACTATATACTCCTATATGGAAAATCATCCCTTTTTTTAAACAAAATCTTGATTGTGAGTCCCATAAAATTGGTATACACTGGGTAACTATGCCTTCTTAAATTCCTGGTTCAGAAAACACCAACCATACTCATTCGTAGTCATTTGGATTTGTCAACAAACACAATCCCACCCAAAAACACTTATAGGAATCCTTGAGGTATTTTTTCCCAATATCTACATAAAGAAATTATCTAATGAACTCATTATCATGATTACTTATTAGGTATCACATGAAAGGGAACCAAAGAAGGTGTTTAGAACCTAAATGAAAATTTAATTCAAACATAGTTAAAATTAATTAAATAAGCATCCAATTAAAATTGATTATTTAAAAGTAAACAAAACATAGAAATAAATTTAAGGCATGCATACACCATCACATTCATCAAAACTCTGACACCAAAAATATTATCCCACTTTGATGACAACATGAATCATAAAATAATAAAATGAGGATATCACTAGGTTTGTGTCTTTGCAAAAATCACTACTAGTCACCATCGATGATCAAAAAAAATAATCCCCACTCCATCGATCGCCACAATGTCGAATTGAATTACTGAAAGCATCACTAACGTACTTGAACCAAGGACTCAAGTTGGGATGGTCACATGGTTGCTGCTTCATTTTCACCACTAGAGAGTTGAAGAGATATAAATATTTACCAACTAAAGCTACTTTGGTGTTGCACAATAAGGAGGTGGCATCATGGCCTTCATGGGTTTTCAAGGTAGGTGGAAGAAGGTGATGAGGGCGAGGGGGTGTCTCGGGATGGGGGATAAGGGAGAGGGTGGCTAGGGAGGGGGTAAGGGGTAGGGGTGGAATGGGGAGAGTGGATATGGAGGTGGTGGTTGGTTAAGTGCGTAGCATGAAGAGTGGGGGGCAACGGGGCTAGGGGAGGGGAGGGGATGTTAGAGTGGTAGGTGAAGGGGGTAGTAGAGAGAGTGATGGCGGCGAGGCCATGGGAGAGGGGGAGAGGGCAGTGGGGGATATAATGGGGGTGATGGGGTCGGATAAGGAAAGGGGGTCTAGACACCAGCTACTGAAAAAAAACCAAAAACTAAAATTAAAAACAAAATTAAATAATATTATATAAATTCTAAGTGATAATAATAATAAAATTCCAATAATGATAATAAAAATATATAATTAAATTATAATATATACATAAATTACACTACTTATGTAAATAAATATATTTAAAAGATAATGTTATAATTATTAATATAATTAGTTGTAATTAAAAATTCTAATATTAAATACTAATATTTTAAAAAACAAAAAACTAATAAAATAAATATTATTATTATTAAAACAAATAATATTAAAATTAAGTTTAATAATATAAAATAATAATATAGGAAATTAATATAAATAGTAGTAAATATTAATAAACTAATTATAAAACTAATAATAAATAAGCTACTCAAAATAATCAAAGTGTTAGGAACCAAATGTTAATAATTTAATATTAATATAAATTAATTATAATAAACAAATGTTAATATAACATCAACTAGAAATTACAAAAAAACACTACTCAAATAATACAAAAACAACCTAAAACCCTAAAAGAAGATTGAAATATAATTAAAACTAATTTATAAAATTATAAGAAAATATGCAAATCCATGCACATTAGTGGGATAAAATTGAGTCTACGAAAAGACTTAGAGATCGAGCATTTTGATAGCTATAATGAAATTATATGATGTGATCTCAAATTTAAAATGGATATTTGTAAATCCCAAGAGTCTCACGGGGATAAAATCGATAAATATAGTTTAATTATGGTGGTATAATAGATAAATCAAATGGTGGTAAAAAAATTTCACCATCCAACATGTCAAAAGAGTGGAAAGAAGCAGTCCTTAAATTTCCTAAAGGGGGTGAGAAAATTCTATTGATGCATGAAGGAAGGGAACCTAGATAGTGATTGGTGATGGGAGAAACCCAATAGTGTGATTGATAAATGTAATACTCCTTTTAATCCTCAGTGTTTGTTCATTGTTTCAATTACAAGGAATAAGGGAAGTTTCTAAGAAATGCACAAGGCCATGTGTTTTCAGAGTCAATCAATGCCAAAAACCTCCATGGTAGCAAATGTGATCTTATACGATCACAACTGCTAAGGTTGATCCCAAAAACAAAGTATTGATATGTATGTTAGTTATTCATTAATGAATAGTGAACATAGTTTTTGATTATGGTTCTATAAATACATTTGTATAATAAATGTTTCATAGAACTATACAAACATCAGTAAAGATCATGTAAGTAGAGATATTAGTGCAGATGAAAAAATGGGGAATTATGGTATCCAAAGTATATATCTCCTCCCATGTCCAAATTTGTGGGCCAAACTTTCTAGGGAATCTCATGATACTACCTTTATGTTAATTTAAGGCAATTTTGGGTATGGATTATATTTCCTTACATATATCCAACATAAATTTCCAGGATAAGAAAATCACTCTCTGTATTGCGAATTGACCTATGATTCTATACAATTGAAAGGAGGATGATGAATCTTCTTTTACACCAAAATCTTAAACATGTATATTATTTCCCTAAAAGAAATAATATATAGCTCAAATGATTGAGTCTATGGAAAAGATCATCCTTAAATACATGTCCATTATAAGGGAATATGTTGATTTTTTTTCTAAAAAATTGTCTGGTCTTCCCCCTAGCCAAGAGATTGAATTATTAATTGAGATTATACCTAAGGCTTTCCCATCATCCAAGACTCCATATAGAAAATATATTTTGTGACTTAAGGAGATAAATAAGAAACTAAAAGAGAATCCATATAATGGGTTCAAACACCTAAGTGATTCACCTTGAGATGCACCAGTCCAATTTCTCATGAAGAAGGATGGTTCAATGTGCCTTTGAATTTATTTTTGTGAGCTCCACAAGATCATGATAAAGAAAAAGTATCTTATACCGTGGATTGATAAATTTTTAGATTATATATGTAGATCCCAATACTTCTCCAAGGTGGATCTTCGGTCAGGGTTTTAACCAGTAAGGGTGATGAAGGAGGATATCCCCAAGACAAATTTTCATACAAGGTATGGGCACTATGTTTTTATAATAATTCCATTCAGACTCACTAATGCTCCATAAATATTAATATATATGATGAATAGTGTATTTAGAGATTATCTTGATAAATTTGTGGTTGTATTAATAGAATACATTCTAATATTTTTCAAAAGAAAGGAGGATCATAAATTTCATTTGATAATTGTACTAAAGACCTTATGAAATGAGAAGATTTATGAAAAGTATATAAAATGTGAGTTTTGGTTGAAGGAAGTATCATTCTAGGGGAACATTATCCTAATAAATGGGATACTTTTTTACCCTTAAATGACACAATAAATATAAGGATGACTAAGCACAACATTTTTGAAAAATATCCACAGTTTTTTTATACTATCTGGGTATTATTGATGATTTGTAATAAATTTAGCATGATTATCAAAAATTATAACCATGACAACTCAAAATAGAGTCAAGTTTTTTTAAAATAATGAATGTGATAATATCTACAAGGATTTGAAAAAGAGCCTTATCACTCACCTTTACTTACACATCCCACATGTGGGAAACTTTTTCTGGTATACAAGAATGATTTAGAGACGTTATTGGGATATGTACTAATGTTGAATGACAAAGTGATATCTTATGCCTCAAGGAAATTGAAATTTCATGAAAATAATTACCCATAACATGATCTAGAGTTTTATGTAGTAATATTTGTATTGAAAATCTTGTGTTGTTATCTCTAGGGGGAAAAGTGTGAAATATATATGTATAATAAGATCCTTAAGTATATATTCTCGTAAAAAGAGCTTAATATTCTCCGGTAAATATTGTTTGATCGTATTAAGGACTATGTTAGCTCAATCCACTATTATATAGGCCCTATTATAAAGGATACATAAATTTTATCATTAATGAGAATTGAGATGGATCTGATCTTCACAGACATGAAAAGGATGGAAATGGGAATGAAAAAGGAAGAAACATCATCAATCCTTTCAAAAATGATTTCTCAACCATCCATTTTGTAGATGATAAAGGATGCTCAAAAAGATGATGTAAAAACTCAAAATAAGGTAGAAGATATAATAAAATGGAAATCCTCATAGTTCAAAATTATTGAAGAATTAGTTGTAAGATTTGGGGAACAACTATGTGTATCATCAAATCTTTTGTTAAAGAATGAGTTGTTGGATGATTCATGTAGATAAAACTTCTTCATCCATCCAAGGAACAAAAATATGTATCAAGATATTTTAGAGAACTGTTTGTGAGACAATATGAAAGAGGATATCGAAGAATATACATCAAGATATCTTCTATGTCAGTAAGTGACGACTAAGAAGAAAAAAATACAAGGGGGTGATGTGACCATTATACATACCTAAATGTAAGTGGGAAAACATAACCATGGAATTTTTTGGTCTCCCAAATACATTAAGAGGAAATAATGATATATGGGTTGTGGTGGATCATCTTTCAAATACTTCTCACTTTATTGTAAAATTGGAGGAATATTCACCTGATAAACTTGAAAGGATATACAATAGAGAAGTTGTGAGGCTGTATTGAACACCTCTATTGATTGTATAATATCAAGATCTATGATTTTTCTCCATGTCCTCAAAGAGTCTCCAACATTCTCTAAATACTGAGTGGAATTTATGCACTACTTTACACCCTCAAACGGATATCCAATCTAATCAGACTATCCAGACACTCAGGGACATGTTGAGAGAATGATCAATGTACATCAAAGGAGGATGGTATTAACATATTCCTCAAGTCAAGTTCTCATGAAATAGTAGTTTCCACTCAATCATCCAAATGGATATCTATGAATCCCTTTATGTAAATAGATTCAGAACACCTATATGTTAGGGTGAATTTGGTTAATGAAAACTATTAGGTCCTAAAATGGTTGAGGAAATGGTGGAAATGTTAAAAAACATTCAATAGCACATTAGTGATGCTTAGGGTTGAATGAAGAACTATTCTAATAATCATCAATGATACCTAGATTTTAAGGTTACAGATAAGGTATTCCTCCACATATATCCATGAAAAAAATTCATGATATTTGAGAAGAAAGGAAATCTTAGTCCAAGATGAATTTTTCTTTTTGATATCCTCAATCATATCGAAGGAGTGGCCTGACAAATATAACTTTCACCTATCCTATCTCAATAACATGATTTGTTCCATGTACACCTCTTGAGTAAGTACGTAACAAATCCCTAACATGTGATGAATCTATGGGAGGTACCATTGGATAATGATATTATATATGTTTAGAAACTAGTTAATATCTTAGATCATAGGTATAAAGTTATACAAACTAAGACAATGCACCTGGTCAAAGTGCTATGGTGAAACAACATGTTGGAAGAAGTAATGTGGGAATAGGAGGAGGTGATGAAATTTGAATTACCCTTATCTGTTTTAGTGTATGAAATGAAAATTTTATGAATGAAATTTATGAATGTGGGAAGAATTTAACAACCCAAAATTTTATAAATAAAATTACCTTTGTGATTTAATTAAATGACTTATTATGTATTATGGTCATAAAAATCATATTCAATTATTTATTTATTTTTAGAATATTTTATCCTATAAAATTTAAAATACCATTAAGCATCATAATCATTGAAAATAAAAAAATTGAACAGTAATCATATGATTAGTATAAATATTGGGTTATGATAAATCCAATTGACATAGAAAATGGAAGTGGTGGCTTTGACCAGTAGGATCCAAACCTATGATGTTGATTTATTACAGATTTTAGGGGAGATAGAATCATTGGAATTTTCCCTTTACCAATCCCAAACCAAGATCTGAAAAACTAAATCAAGAGAAAAACCATTTAAGATAGAAGTTCAAGATCATCGAGATCATGACCCAAACCATGTACACCAAACCACCCCGTGAAAATATCACCATCACACACCTTACTCTTAGGGATTTTTTAGGGTTTCATTCAATGTAAATAGAACTCCTCACATTTCTTGGATCTGATTTCTACTTTTATCCTCATTTTCTTCATCCCCCATATTGATGGGAGCTGCATCTGGTGATGATATCAAACACCTATAGTTTCCCCTCTTTATTCCTAACCCATGTGCCTCGGTCATCCATTTTGGGTATGTGTGTTATTTCTTCATACGTCTTTGGTCAGTGTTGGTGGTGGTGTCATGTTTCCTTCCCCTACACTTCCCTTGATGGACAACCCATCATTATTGACCCATTTTGGTTAGGATTGATGAGGGTTTTGATTCAACTTGGTATGGTGTTGGAGGGAGGATGGAAACAGTCTCAATTATTTTTCTTTATCAGTGTCGGATTCTTATTCTCCTCAGCTTGATTCTTTATCTCTTCTATTGGTTCTGATTTTTTCCTGGTGATGGGTTTTCATTTTTTTTTTGTTTTTTTATTCATCTTTAAGGTTAATTTTTCTTTTCAAATTAATTTTTATATATAATCTTCTTTGGATTTGGTCAAGGTTTTAGTTGGATTGTTCATGGTGAATCTATTGAATCTCTATGGATGCCTTAAGTCCCTTCGTATTTTCCCTAGATTCATGTACCATCTCTAATCACCAGTTCATTCTATTACGGTGGTTCTCCATCATATTTTGGATGTTTTGTTCGAGTGACCAACAGTATTCCAGGAGGTAAGGCCTTCGTTTGGATGTTATATGTGATGGTGGAAGGTGGTTCTAATGAAGGATATAAAGCTTTTGGTTTATGTCAGTGATTATACTAATGATGATCAAGTTAGAAATGATGAAGACGATCTGATGTCTTTTTATGGGAGCATATGTGATTGATGATGATGCAGTGTTGAGGTGATAGGTTTTTGTCTTGAGATAATAGATGTTGGTTTTGGTTTGTTTTAGAATGGTGAAAAGATGATTGTCTCATATGGTAGTGGTCCCCAAGGAACGAAGGTTCTGGAAATGGTAATGGTTCACTGTTGAGGATTCCACACCTACTCTATGATGGTGGTGTTAGGTCTAATGAAAAAAATGGTGGAATGATGATGGTGATGTGGATGGGTTCATCTTTTTTTTTTATCTAGTCACTCGCTTCAGTGGTTATAGAGTGGAAATGTCAATGGTGGTGTACCAAAGAAGATGATGGATTGTGATGTGAAATCAACCGATGTAGGTGACTCATGGATCGAGGTCTCCTCAGGTTCTACGTTCCACTATGATTTTTGAATTTAAAATTTTGAATTTGGAATCCGGTGAATTTTGAATATCGCCTGGTGACTTTTGTTACCACTCAACCATAATGAGGCTATCTTGAAAATAGAAAAATATATAATTTTCAGTCAAATGAATTCATGAATTTTGAAAAAAAAATATACTTTATTAAAATTATACAATTAACTAATCTTTATTAAATATAAATGATAATATAAATTTTTTAATTCAAATGTACTTTTTATAAGGGTTCGAAAACTGATATCGTCAAAAAAAACCTAGCATTTCTCATTAAATGTTGATTCTTATTTTAAAACTAAAAATTCAAAAATTTCGATAATTATTTTGATAAAATAAATATTATTTTTGGATTCATCACATCTAAAATTTTCAGAAGTTAATTTTTCATAATTTTCTAAGCCAATCAAATTTTGGGTAACAATTAAATATGGTGTGTATTATGACATCCTAAAATTCCAAAATGGGATGTAATAAATGATATAAAACGTATCCATGACCAATTCCATGTCTCCCTTTTAAAAAATTTTATTTTTAGGTTATTTAATTAATTTTATAAATCCTTTATAAATCCTCCAAAACCTATGTTATCTTTTATGGTTTTAATATCATTTCTTTGTAAACATGACACACTTCCACACCACCAAGTGTAATATTTTATTATTTTAGAACTTATCCTTATAAAATAATTAAAACCACTACTCTTTGGAAAAAACCATGGAAATATAACAAGGTAAGTTTTTTGGTTTTGATTACTATATTATATAGAGTCCAAAGCCTATGTTTGGGAAATAATAAAGAAATCACCTATATCTTCCTATATAAACCCAATAAATCCCCCATTCCTCATAACTCAAAAAAATTGGATCATTTTCTTACTATTCCACCCACTCTATATATTCCTGCTAAGGTTTCCCCAAGCTCTCAATAAGATCTTCCCAAGCTTTTGGAATCACCCTCTCAATATAAGAGACCACCCTCTATTATCTTTCATTCAAGCACCTTATTTGTAAATAGACTTTGAATCTAAATTGTTCATGTTTTCATAACTTTATAAATATACCTATTAAATTAAATTTATGTCCTAAAAGTGATATTTCAGTTATCCACTCTTATTATAGCATTTACCTAAGCTTTTACTATGCTAAAATTTAGTAAGGGGTCCTCTCTTTCTCATCTTTATTCAAGAACCTTATTTATGAAATGAACTTTTTTCCAATTAATATTTTTGTGATATGTTTTTAAATATCAATCTAACTGAAATTTTTACATCAAAATAAAGGGAAACCCATTTTATGAATATTTAAGTACTTCTGTTATGTTTTCAAAATTTCATTATGATTTTCCATGCCTAATGATTGTGTCGTGAATAACCACCCCCATTTCCACTTAAGGGTATTCAAATAGATGCACCTATCCTTTATTTATTGGGTAATTCAATTTATATAACCCAAACTCATTGATATTTGTGATAAATTTCAAGAAAGACACCCCTATGTTATATGATCTATGTGTAACACTTATGCATGTATGTGATATGAAAGTGATGAGTGTGCCCAAAATTATATAGTACTCCAATGCATTGGGTAATGTTTTAGTCACATGAGACATCATTTATGGGATTTTGGAGTGAACCAAATCCATTTTTTAAATTTTTACACCATGTTATGAAATTTTAGTTGTTAGCCTTTACCTATGTTTATTATGTCATGTTTAATTTTTTATCTAATTTCCCATATTGAATTTATGTTATCATGTTATATCATGCCCCTTTGTTCATGTTCATTATTATAACACATTTTATGTTGTATCTAAATTACTATTTTCTAACATGTCATAATTTCTTCATGTTGTTATTTTTTTATTCCCTTTATTTTATTTATATCTCACCCATTTATTTAGTATGTCATAAGGTTATCCCATATAGTTTTGAGAAAAGGGGAAAATTGTGACCATGTTATGTAAGTTTTAAATAATTATAATGTGCCCCCTATTTTATTTAGTTATGTAACTTATCTAATATCCCAATTACACCAGTATTCTTGATCTTTTGGGTTGTATTATGTGTACTCTAATGTAATAATTCATGAATTGATGTGTGATAATGGAAAGGTTTTTCAAATAAAACCTTTGATGTATTATGTGATACCTATAACCAATAATTATGAGTAATATTTTTTAAAAATATATATGGGCCCACACATTTGATATATTATGCTTCACAAACCCTTTATATAGATCATATTAACTAGAAAATAAACAAAAAATATTTTCTTTCAATAGTTTCTTCAGTGGAAAATTGTTGTTCACATCTACTATGAAGTAAAGTGATAATTTATTATGATCATGTAACTATAAAAAACCTAATAAATAAAGATAATTAAAAACCAATTATAGTAAAGTGGATGCTTATATTATAATTATACTACTTAGAAATCAACCACAAGATGGGTTGTGAGAATATTTTTGAAGAACACATGAGTAAACTTCCACACAATTATAAAATTGAAGTACTAGAAAAAACAATTGTGAATGATTCTCACAATATTGAGACACTTTATGGGATAACTGGTGAGGTTTTTTGGTATGAATATATAGTAAAATACTTGGTCAACTCAAAGTTACCATCTTTATTTTCTAATCATAAATTCCTTAATTTGAAATCTAAATCAAGATATTATGTTTGGTAGGATCCATAATTGTGGAAAATCCATAGTGATGATGTGGTTAAGAGATGTTTATGTGATTAAGAGGTAACTTATGAGATTAAATTTTGTCATGAACTTGCATGTATAAGCCACTTTAGACCTCATTGAAAATATAAGAAATTTATAATGTTTGTCTTATTTTATCATACAGTTTTTACGAATGAAAAAAATTGTAAAGAATGTAATAAATTCCAGTTCAATGAAGGGGTTTCCTAGAGGAAGGGAATTCCCTAACAACATTTTATTTTTTGTGAATTAGTTGATGTATGGGGTATAAAATCCAAGGGGTAATTTCCTATTTCCATTGGATTTATCTATACTCTATTAGCATCATATTATGTTTTTGAATGGATTTAATCCTAATAAAATAGAACAAATGATTCAAGGTTAATTATATAGTTTTCAATATTACACATTTACCCACTTCAAAAACTAAATCATGGTATTTATTATGAAAAATTATAGAGTGCAGTTCAAAACCTTCACTTCCAACCACCCACAAATAAATGGTATGGTTCTGGTGCCCAATAGAGAGATAAAGAGGATCATCTAAAGGATAGTGTAGCCTAAAATAAAAAACTGGGGAAAATAGAGGATTCACTGTAGGTATGTAAGACATACTTAAAACCCCATAGTTATGTCCCCATATATAATATTTTATAGTAAATATTGTCAATTTTTTTAAATATAAAATAAGGTTTATGGGGATATAAAAAAATTAACATCAAATTCATTAAGGATCATGAGTAGAAGGAATTACAAATGGTGGAGAATGAAGATATTATAATGGAATCATATGAGAAATTCTTATTGTATGAGGAAAGGAATATATCCATCCATGATAAACTCATCTAGAGAAAATACTTCCAAAATGGTGATAAAGTTCTACTTTTCTTATCCCAAATAAAACCTAGTATTTTTAATCTTCTTGCTAAATAGAATGGGTTATTTATAGTAACTAACACATTTTTATTTGGTGTAGTTGAGATCATATTACTATAATTTTATTATCCCTTAAAATTGAATGAGAAAAAAAATAAATTTCTTGAATATTTTTAGAAATAACCCATAGTGGAGTTTACACTCCTCCTTACTTAATATGACTAAATATAATAGATTGTCTATTTTCTTCACACATATTTTGGAAAATTCATTGAGTTTTATATTATTCATATGATAATATCGTATTGAAATTCCTTAAGGATAGTTTAATGTATAATTGTGAGTTAAGGGTAAAGTAGATTATAATCTAAAAATATATTTCTTATTGATTTTTTGTACGTTTTGGGCCTTATAAAAAATAAAGGTTAATCTGATTTTAAAATTTCACTCCCCCACCACTAAAATAAATAAATATAAAAGTCATATAAGGAACTTTGGAAAAATTTTAACATAGAATTTGGGAAGTACTGTTAATGGAAAATAAAATATTGGAATAAAAATTATATCTTGAGGAAACTATAATTTTTAACTTTATCATAGATAACATATCCAATATGACTGATTTGTTCCATAGGGAGACTACCTGAATAAAATTTGGAAGAATCATATATTCTATATTAAAACAATATATGGTAACTAATCTTGAAGTCATAATAAGGTAGAAAAGTGTGTGTTTCTATTATCCTTTTCATTTAATAAGAGTTAGAGTGACCTCAGAACCACCCAATCATTGCTTTTATAGTTTGAAAATTAAAATTAGTCTCACAGGATGTCTTGTATCTTGGGATTGTTTATTTACAAGTTTATATTAACTCAACTAATAATTTATTTTCATAATATATATTTAGTAAAATTCCAATAAGTTCTAGTTTATAGTGGTGATAGAAAGGTTTTGTAGAATTATTAGCATGGATAAAGAAGGATATGGTGATATATCTAAATGTAAAATAGGAAGGAAGTTTCAAAAGGATTTTTGGGCAATGGAGCATAAGGGAGAAGGATTTAGGAAGGTGACACATGTTAAAATATTAATTCCCCTAAATCCTATTTTTTTACAATCAATGAACTAATACTATTGCTCAAGAAGAAGTGGGGACTCTATAAATATGATGAAAAGTTCTTGTTCATGTGTGGGGGATTAGTGAATCCATGAATTTTGATATTTTTTTTAGGAATTAATATAATTTTTACCTTTATTTTCCTTTAGTTTTAAAATAAAACATAATTCTTGGATATTTTTCAATGTACGGATTAAATTGAAAACAATATTATATTCATGATATTTCAATGATTATATCAATTGAAGGATAATTTGGATTAAGCCCGCACTAATGTTTATTTTTATATTTCAATTAAGAGAACTTTTGTAATTAGAACTGATAAAAATGGTGAAGGATGGGTAACATGTAAATTCATAAGGTTAATTTTTATATTATGGAAGGGTCATTCTCTATGGTTAAATAAATTTTTAAATGTGACCAACATTTTATTAAGATAATAGGGAAATTTAATAAGGGTCATTATATCGATTATGTAAGGGTGATTGATCATTCCATAAGGGTCACCAACATTTTATAAGGATCATTTACTTTTTCCATGGATTAAGATCTGTGAATTTTGTAAGGATCATTCCACCATTTTTTAAGGGTTAAATGCTTAGAGAAATTTTGTATTGGCTTTAGGGTCACTAATCACAAATAATCTTAACTAAGGATATCATCGCAATACCTTTGGGGAATATCTAATTAGTGAGGAAATAATGGGAAATAGTTTATTCCCACTACATAGAAAACTCAAGTAGAGATGGTTGCAAACTCATAGGTGATGAATGATCCAAAAGATAGTATGATGAAATCTGGTGATATCAAGGGAAAAAAGAATCTATATGATCCTAGTGAGGAAGTATGTACCACCCATGTGGTCAATCGGGCTACCTAGGTGTGTTTTAATATCATCTCATATGGGGGTGGGTGTTTATTTTAAAATATTTATCCTCCATTAAAACAGTTAGCTAGACTCACAAAAAAGTGGGTTTTACTATATTTTTTAGGTTATGGTTTTTTTACTTTTTTTGTTTTAATTATTTCAAAGATGGATCAATAAGCCCGCAGTGGGAGATAAAAGAATATTTCCCCACGTCCTATTAATAAATTATTGGTTTAATATTTAATTTTATTTCTTTATTTTCTTAATGTAAATGTTAGATTATTTTATATAGTAGGTTATTTCCTTTTTTTTATAACATTTTAATTCATATTACTTTTTTTATTATTAATTTTTAAACATATCCCCCATTATCTTATTCACTTTAATGAGATAAAGGTAAGTGGATATTGATTCAGGAGTGATTAGAGATCTCTAATGTCATGAACCAACCCGGGTCGACCCTAAACCGGTCACCCGAGCTGACCCACAACATGTCCCGAGGGGAATTCTCGATCCCCACAGACTGGAGACTAGTGTTGGGCATCAAAACCTAACTATTGGTAATGATTTTTCCCATAAAAAAATTAACCAAATAAATAAACATATGATAAAAATAAAACTAGAAACGGAAAGAAAAAACAGATTGTATATACCTCATTGAGGCCTTCTAGGTCCCCACCCAACTTCGAACCTAGTCTTATCCAACATTGAGAAGATGAACCAAGAACCTAAAAAAAACTAAACCTGCAATGGGAGTGATATAGTAGGCATGAGAACCAAGATTCTCAGTAGGGATGCCAGGAATAAACCACCGAATGCAAAAGATCTCTTTTCTGAAGCAGTCTGTAAACACAAGATTAAAATACAAATAAGAAAGTATGTTTTCTACATTTTAAAATAAGTAACATGTTTTTCGCCTTTAAATTAAACCCATGACATGATTTATACCATTCTCAAAACCATTTTTCATTTTTATAAACAAAGCCAAGAGAGAAAGACCAAGGTTTTGTTAAAATAAAATAGGTAAACAGTGCATGTTGGGAATGAACTAACAGGTATAGCTGAAAGTGTACAAGAAATATAAATAATTATGTATACATGGGTGATCCTAAACATTCCTATAATACCCCTTAATGTACTCAGTACAAAACCACCTACCAGCGTATGGTGAATCCCCACAGTCTATAACCAACTGATCGCCCTTGTGGCAAAAGAAGTCAGTGGAACTCCTCATTTGGCCTCTATACCTACAAGTGGGTACCAACTCGTCTAATCAGAAATTATAAGAAACCATCACTTGGTCAACTAAAATATTCCTAGGAACCCATGGTGGTTATAATAATCATATTGTGTAAGTAGGAGTCTCTCAAACACGTGACTCACCTTACCATGTCGTCACTGCACTTGCCTACCCCAAACATGGGCACTTCCGATGCATTCACCCATAAATATTACCCTAGATAGGAGTGACCCATATAATTATATATATATATATATATAAACACACATGTAAAATATAAAAAGTTCCAACCATTCCATTGCATCATTCGGTTATCAAAACCACTTTATTAAAAACTAGGAGTTGTCAATAGGGACTTTAGTTTTACATAATCAAGTTCCTTTATGAAAATATTTCACAAGCTCTTTTAAAACACCTCTAACGCCACTTTTTTATTTAAAAATCCAAACATTCATTTAGGTTCCAAGTCTAAAAGCATTACCAAAAAAAATTTGTGACACTATGTATAATTTTTGTAAAAATAAACCAAACGACTCCTTACACCACACACTAAACAAAATTAACACCAAAATCCAAACGGGCATATACTCATGTATTTCTTTTCAAACCAATTTAAAGATCCACAAAAAGAGGCCCATAACATTTAAAAAACAATAACTACTTAGAAAATAGAGGTTTTGAGAAAAATACCAATTCAATGAACCATCTTTATTTGATGGAACGTCCATGTGTTCACCTTGTGAACCCATGGATTTTCCAACATCTAATGGTGCGTCGAAACTCCAAAGAGATGCAAAATCATTTCCATAAAAACAATAAGTTCCATAAAACCAAAAAACACAGGACAAAAAAGTTCCATAAAATTTTTCTACAAGAAAACACCACTCAATACATCCAATAATACCATTTGATGATAAACGCATTTAGTTCCAACCAAGTTGGCAATGCATAAAAATGTTCATAAATAGAGGAGCAACCTAAAATACATTTTAATCAAATAATTAAACAGGAAAACACTACCATGAGTTATCTATAAACCTAATAGATTTTATAAAAATAATCAAAGATTTAATTAATAAAACACAAGCATTAAACTGATTAAAAATGGGAGCAAGGACGTGGAAACACCTACACATAACCAATGAACTATTTCAAAGCTGTTTTTAATAATTCAAACCTTCATAAAAACACATTAATTAATAAACTGTCATGATTATAAATATGTGAATAAAATTTATAAATATAATAAAATAATGCAAGTTCATATGGAAATATATGGACAAGGGAAAGGATGGAAACACCTACCTCAATGAGGAACCGGGTCATGCCGAACACTTTGGCAATTGAAAAAAAATGTGATGACCACTCATAAGCAGCCCACACTCACACACACATACCTACATATATATATATATATACATAATACAATGCATGTATTCCTCACACCATGAGGGAATATGTACATGGAGTACATATATATATTATATATGTACATACCTTAAGTATATGCGTGTGCACCCTCTGTCATTGATCATAATTCACTATAACATCAAAAGGAACCCAAAATTAAGGCGTCCAAAACCAACACACCTATAATTAATTTACCAAGGACTCATATACATCATAAGACACTAAATTGGATGGTACAAATCCATACAACAAGAATAAGACCTCACCTCGGATGGAGGCGGCGAACCAAAACAACCCAAAACACCTCACCTTCTATGGAAAACACTAAAACTCACACCAAAAGAACCCAATGGGCCTTCTGTACAACCTATCATCTGAAGAAACAAATAAAAAAATCTGTTAACCCTAACTTTGTGGTTCAGAGGATACATAGGGCGATGAAAAGGCTTAAGAAAAGATGGAAAATGAGGTAGAAAGCCTTACATGGATGAACCGGAGGGAATCTTTGATGAAAACAAGAGAAACCAACCTATGGAGATGGATCCGGAAGGGGGTCATCACACCTCACCAAGGGAAAGGTCTATTGTGGGTTTCCCACTGAATAGGGTGTGCATAAGGGGGTCAGGTCGCTAGGAGATGTTATGCCATAGGGGGTGAGGTGTGAGGAGGAGGGTGCTGGATGAGGAGTTAGATGGACGGTTGATGGAGGGGAGGTCGAAGAGGGAGGATGTGAGGGTCAGAATACTAGGGGAGGGGCGTGATCCATGGGGAGGAAGAAGGGGAAGACGCCCATTAGTTTTTCTCCCAAAAAAAGATATTAAAATAATATTAAAATATAAGATTAATAAAAATGTTAATATAAATTTTGATAATAATAATAGTAGTAATAATAATAATGAAAAAAATTATAATAATAATAATAATAAATGTAATAAGAATAAAAATAATAATCTTGTCCATTTTATTTCCCTTCTTTAAATTATTAACAATAATAAAAATATTTTATGATTAATATCTTTATTAATAATAATTTACTCATAAAAATATTAAAACCACTTTTAACAACCAATTAATATTAAAATTATAAATAACAATAATAACATAGCAAATAATAATAATATTATTATTATCTACACAATAATAATATTTTTATTATTATGGCGCTAACATTTAACCATTTTATTTTTTAAAAATTTTATTTATTTTATACATAAGATAATTGCATAGGTACATGGACCGACTGCGCGTCTACCGCCGACCGTACGGTGCCACCGCACCAGTCCAAAACCTAAAAAAACACTAAACGTTAAAAATATTAGACTCGCATTCTCCCCTCACCTTGGTCAGGCTAATTGATACCAATAAATAATAAAATAATTTAATTTAATAAGGATTCGGGGTGTGACAATTTTCCCCACCACAAAATTTTCTACCCCAAAACAGTCACCAAGCCAACAGTTGACACAACCTGAGTCCATGCCTAGAAAAAATCATAGAGAACCGAGAGCCTCAGGGTGACCATTCCCAACAAACATCACACCCGACCAATTCAAGGAGGACTAAAACCCAAGATTTAGGGGAGAACATGGGAGGGTTCTCCCCACCACGAGAATTAAATAATATGGAAACCCTTGAAACCATAACACACCGCCCCTGGGGGGTAAATGTGATAACTCCCAAACCTAACTCATTTATTTTCCCCACATGGACTGATCAAAACACCTGAGACTTTGACATAAATATTTCTATAAAAAAACCCAACAACTTTAAGATAAGAAATTAACTCAACACCTCTCATCAATTTCATGAAACAAAACTCTTCCCTAACGAACACAGCTGAGACCAACTCAAAATAAGAATGTGTGTGTTTATTCATGGTCCTAACACCCTTCAAGGACAATGAACGATTTGAAAGACACACTATGGGTAAATAAGTCTGCTTGAATTAATGTAGAACGAGCTCATAACACCACCACAACAAGGACGAGCTTACAAAGATGATAAAAATAGAACAAATAAACTTTGGATATTTCATCCCAAGACTGAAAACATGATCCGTATTGAGGTTCCACACACCCTCAGCAACTCCTAACTATGCGCGAGCTTCACACCGAGACCTGTGGTTGGGGCTCTGATAGTTGAAGCATCTCTTGCCTCACAGTCAGACATTTTCGTCATTTGGTCCCAAACTCCTTCTTCCACTCGATGATTAAAACAACCAAAATGGTGGTATATTTTCAAAGGGATGCAACATGTTGTCTTAGAATGCTCAGACTGTTTATACTAGTGGCACAAAAGAGAGCATTCCGAAAAATAAGGATCTGGTACTTATGAAGAAGATTTTTTTTAGAAACAGGTTTTTCTGGAAAGCACCCCCCACCAGGTAAGGAACCCTTATGAAATACGACCACCCCAAACTCTAACAACCATGAGACATCCCATCTTCACTATTCCAGAATTGGACCCACAAATAAAACCAAGATGGCATGACCTATAACATCCTCTATAGTTCCCAACAACCCAAAGACACGCTATCTCTACAAACCACACAACCACCTTTAACAAACTTTTCTTACATTGATAAACTAGAAATACTCAAAAAGAGCTGGAAATGAGGAATGACTCATTAGAATCATTGGGGAACTTTTGAGGAGTCATATTCATAACAATATGAAAAACACAATCAAAACTATAATCAAGCCAAAACTCACTAAAAAGAAACACCACGAGCTCAAAACAACCATCTCGGAAGATAAAAGAACTTGAGCACAACCAAAAACATCTTTTTAAAAATCATATTTCATATAAATTTTCAAAGTGTCCACATTTCCTAAACGACATTCCAAAATACTGAAACCCTCTTATTAAACCAAATTCAATTACCAAAATTTCATTTCCCTTTTTATTTTAAAAAATTACCTATAGTCCCTTATGAACAGTCATATGTGCATTCATCCAATCCCACTTACATCATCCACAGACTTGGTCCCCCATTCACTCTCCATACATAAACACACACATGTGACCCTTCATTAGGAATTTCAAGGTCCAAGCATCTCTTTTTTTATTAAATCCAATCACATTCCAAACCTTCCAAATAAAAACACTTCCCCTTTTAAAAGCCCACTTTATCCATTTAAAAAAATTTGAGGAAATCACTCACATTCCAAAACCATTTTCACTTTAGAAGTACACTTTAAATTTTAACACACACTCACATCAAATGAAATCAAAATGAAAAAACCAAAGATAAACCATTCGAATGAGGAACTAGTTTCTATGCCTAACCCAGTGACATGGTGGTGAGCCATGCCCCGTGTAAGGAATAACACTAAGTGAAAATTGAACTGGGCCCTTGGACTAAACATTGGTCACAACCCCATGTGAGGCCACAACATAAACTGATTCGCCTCCATTTCATCCCTCGATCCAAAACAACCCAAGAAAAAAGACTCAAATCTTGGACTACCCTGAGTAAGTTGAGGATCAGTGTGCGAAAGAGTTCATTATTCTCTTCATGCACCTACAACCTAAGTCTCAACAGTCCTAATCCCATCTACCAGATATCCCAAATAGGTAAACCTGGCTCTAATATCATTTTGTCACGAACCAACCCGGGTTGATCCTTAACCGATCACCTGATCCTACATGCGTCATGTCCCAAGGGGCATTCACGATACCCATGGGATGGAAAATAGTTTCGGGCATCAAAACCTTTCCATTGGGAATGATTTATCCCATATGAAAAGTAACCAAATAAATAGATTGATGATAAAAAATTAAACTAGAATCAGAAAGAATAAAAAAAATTGTACATACCTCTTTGTGACCTTCTAGGTCACTGCCCAACTTAGAACCAAGTCTGAATTAACATTGAGTAGTTGAACCAGGAACCTAAAAAAACTAATCCTGCAACTGGAAAGATATAATAGGTGTGATCACTGATATGCTCAGTAGGGATTCCGAGAATAAACCATTGAATCCAAAAGTTCCCTTTTCTAAAGTAGTCCATAAACACAAGTTTGAAATACATGTAAGAAAGTTGGTTTTTTCATTTCAAAATAAGTAACATGTTTTCCCATTTAATGTAAACCCATCACCTACTGCATACTATTCCCAAAACCATTTTTCATTTTTATAAACAAAAACAAGACAGAAAGACCAAGGCTGTGCTAAAATAAAATAGGTAAACAGTGAAACCTGGGAATAGACTAACAGGTATAGCTAAAAGTAGAAAATAAATGTAAATAATTAATTATCCATGGGTGATCCAAAACATCCCTAGAAGACCCATGGACATACTCATTTCGTAACCACCTACTGGCATATGGTAAATCCCCATAGTCTATAACTAGCTAATCACCCTTGTGGAAAAATAAGTCATTGGAACTCCCCGTCCGTCTTCTATACCTACTAGTGGGTACCAACCCATATAATCAAGGATGATAATAAACCATCACTCAGTCAACTAAAAGATGCCCAGGAACCCATGGTGGTTATAATATTCATATTTTGAAAGTAGGAGGCCCTCGCAGGCGCGACTCACCTTACCATGTCATCACCGCACTTGCCTACCCCAAACACGGAAGCTTCCTATGAATTTACCCATAATGGTTACCCTATATAAGAGTGCCCCATATAATTATATATATATATACATGCATGTTAAACATACAATGTACTAACCGGGCCATCACATCATTCGGTTATCAAAACCACTTTATTAAACACTTGGATTTATCAATCAGGTCGTTAGTTTTACATAATCAAATGCCTTTATGAAAATATTTCACAATATCTTTTAAAACAAATCTAGAAACCACTTTTGTATTTAAACATACAAATGGGAATTTAGGTTCCAAGTTTCAAAGCATTACCAAAAAAGTATTTTGTGATACTATGTACAGTTTCGTAAAAACAAACCAAACGACACTGTACACCTCAAACTCAACAAAATATACACCAAAAGACAAATGGTCATATACTCATGGATTTATTTTCAAAAAAAATTAAAGAGCTGCACGAAGAGGCCCACAACATTTAGAAAACAAGAACTGCTTATAAAACCAAGGTTTTGAGAGAAATACCAATTCAAAGCACCATCTTCATTTGAGGTCACGTCCATGTCAGAGTTGGTGGCCTACAACCAACTACTTTGTACTTTATTCATTAATAAATACCTTATCACATCTTGATTTTTCTTCTATGTGATAATGCATGTGATAATGTCCTAAGGGAAGCTGTTGCATTAAATGGTCATAGTGAATCCCTACTATGATGAGAACTCGGAAGTACCATAACACTATTCTTGAATATATGTTCTATGGCCGGATGATGTTATTTGAGGGACACAAATAATACAGGTCATTAGGGGTGAGGACTCATAAAACTTCGAGGCACCTTCTCATGGCATGTGCCCTTGGTAATATTCAGGAGGATATTATGAGAACGAGACCCGCCAGTAGTAAATACACATTTCATTGTGTCATTGTATGTTTCTATCTACAGACGTGTGTATTGGTCCTTAGAATTTAAGATTATTATTAATGGGTATTACAACTCGTGCACTTAGATGTATTGAAAAAAACTGTGATGAAACACTGTTCGTAGTGGGGTAGGATACGTTGGATGCGTCACAAGTAATATCGCATTAATAGATAATGCAAGAAAGGATTTGTCCCTTCTGTTCCATAACAGAAGTAGATATCTCAGGCCCTTTGATAGAATTGATATAGCCTATGTAAATCCATGACCATGGTAAGGAATGGGAAAGTAAAATTCTCGAAAGTAAAAGAAATAATAATTGATCACATAGGTTGATCTATCATGAAACCGCTTGATTTGAGATATCGTGACAAAGGGATTATATTACACGATAAGCCTTCATATGAGGTGACACGTCATTGCAGCGTTAACTTCTTTCTCTATGGGTGCCTTGGCGTGTTTCTAGATGCTAACCTTGGACTTTATGCAAGCTCCACCTAATGCCACTGAGAAAGAGGCCTAGAGGGTCACACACTAAGTGTGTCCATGTTTATCAGTTAAATATTAATTTAACAAGTTAAATAAATATTATTCCCAACTGTGGTTTAATAATTATTTAAGGATTCCTGATCTCATTTATTTCGACACTAGTTATTCGATAGAATATATTGTGGGGTAAATAATATATTTTTTGGTGAGTAATGCAGTTACATTTATTTATGAAATAAATAGACATTACTCAGGGTCTAATAAATGTGGTGGAGGAAATAAAGAAAAATGGAAAATAAAAGTACACGTCGTGTATATTAAATACACACGCCGTATAGTTTTATGGAAAACAAGTACACACCGTGTAGTTTTTCCAGTCGGGATTTTGAGGATATAATATTGTTTTATTAAATGATATTTATTATAATCAGCGTGGGCGTATGTAAAGGAATTAATAATTAAACATGGGGTTTTCAATAAGAGTTAATGAAATAAATAAAATGCGTAATGTGTTTATTTATTGTCATAACTCTATAACCTCAGACCCGATTATAAATATCCTCACAACCACAACACTTTTCCCCAATCGTTGTGCAGAAAAATTATGGAGAATTCTTTCAAGGCCGAAAGAACTCTTTTCTCCAAGAATTCTCTCAAGACGGAGATATCAAGGCGATTGAAGGCATACATTGCAAGTGAATATTATTCCGCACTAGCACCCGAATATCGCTTTGGAGACGTCCAGAGATACGTGACACACGTGTGGATCACCGCTAGAGGAACCCTACACTTGGATTCTATGACACAATGATGGATCATAGGATAAGGACAGGAGACATCAACGAAGAAATAATTCCACCAAGGTAATTATTGTGAATTAATTAAATTAATTATAACCAACATATGATGATCCTACCTTTATGGTTCTGGGACTCCCTCTTTTGTTTTATGTTATTCATTCTATTCTGAAGATCCGGCATTTTATATCATGATGGATCTCGATTTGAATGTTGTTTATCTCTAAAATAAAAGTTGGGCACTCCCTCCAATGAACTTCCGTTGTGCCTGGAACCTATAGTCCATGTGTTCATGTAGTGCACCCATGGATGTTCCAACATCTAATGGTGCGTCGAACATCCAAAGAGATGCAATATAATTTCCACAAAAACACTAAGTTCCATAAAACTAACCACTACAGGACAATAATGTTCCGTAAAATGTTTCTAAAAGAAAACAACACTCAAGACATTCAAAAATACCATTTTATTATAAAGTCATTTAGTTCCAACCATGTTGGAAATGCATAAACATGTGCATAAATAGAGGATCATCCTAAAATCCATTTTTAATCAAATCATTCAACAAGAAAACACTACCATGAGTTCACTATAAACCTAATAAAGGTGTGAAACATAATCTAAGAATTAATTAATAAAACACAAACATAAAATGGATTAAAATGGGAGAAAGTTCATGGAAACACCTACACATAACCAAGGAACTATTTCAAATCTATTTTTAACAATTAAAACCATCATAAAAACACTGCAATGAATAAACTATCATGTTGATAAAAGTACAAATAATATTAATAAATTACATAAAATAATTCAAGTGCATGTGGAATGCTTCTGATGAGGGAAAGGATGGAAACTCCTACCTCAAAGGGGAATTGGGTCATGCTGAATACTTTGGCATTTCATGAAAAAGGTGGCGACCACTCATAACCAGACCACACTCGCATGCACATACCAATATATATATATACATATATCCATAATCCAATGAAATTATTACCCTCTCTATGATGGAATACATACATGGAGGACACATATATATTATATATGTATATACCTTAAGTATATGTGTGTGCGCCCTCTCTCGTTGACCGAAATTCACTATAACATCAAAACCTACAAAAAAAATTAAAGTAGAAATTACCCACAATCCTCTAATTAATTTACAAGGAACTCATATATACCATAAGACACTAAATTAGATGGTGCAAAGACATACAACAAGAATAAGACCTCACCTCGGATGGCAGTGGCGAAGCGAAACAACCTGAAACACCTCACCTTCTGCGGAGAACACTGAAACTTGCACAAAAAGGACCTCATGGGACATAAGTGCAACCTAAAATAAAAAAACAAATAAAAAATTGGTTAACCCTAACCCTAGGGTTCAGCCGATACAAAGGGCAATGTAAAGGCTGAAGAAAAGATAGGAAGTTAGGGAGATATACTTACATGGAAAAACCGGAGGGAATCTGTGATGAAAACGGGAGAAACCAGTCTATGGAGAGGGAGCTGGAAGGGGTTCATCATACCTCACCAAGGAAGGATTTTAGTGTGGGTTGTGCATCGAATAGGGTGTGCATAAGGGGGTCAGGCCGCCGGGAGATGGTGCGCCGCAAGGGGTGAGGTGCGAGGAGGAGGGCACCGGGTAGGGATTTGGATGGACGGATGATGGAGGGGAGGTCGAAGAGGGACTACATGAGGTGTAGAATACCAAGGGGAGGGGCATGATCTTTGGGGAGGAATAAGGGGCCAATTCCCCTAGGTTTTCTCCAAAAATAAAAAAGAAATTAAAATAAAATTAAAATAAAATCTTAATAAAAATGTTAATATAAATATTGATAATAATAATAGTAGTAATATTAATAAAAAATCTAATAATAATAATAATAATCATCATCATAATCTTAATATTAATAATATCATAATTATAATAATAATAAAATTAAGAAGAATAAAAATAATAATATTGTTCATTTTATTTTCCTTTTTCTAAAATATTAACAAAATTAATAATAATATAACATTAGTAATTTTATTAATTATAATTTAATCATAAAAATATTAAAAAAAACTTTTAACAACCAATTAATATTAAAAATATAAATTACAATAATAACACTTCCAATAATATTATTATTATTATCTACACAATAATATTATTTTTATTATTATGGCACAAACATTTAACCCATTTTATTTTTTAAAATTTTATTTATTTTAAACATTATATAACTGTACAGGTACGTGGACCGACCGTGTGGATACTACCAACCGTGTGGTGCCTGTGCACTAGTCTAAAACCCAACAAAAACACTAAATGTTAAAAATATTAGACCATCGCTCTCCCCAAAACTTGGTGAGGCTAAATAAAACCAATAAATAATAAAATATGCTAATTTAAGTAGTCAGAGTGTGACATATAATTACTTATAATGATAAGATCAAGGAGTTAACTAGTCATTTCACTATCCAATTTAAATTTATATTATTGATCAGGGGGAAATTGGTTCAGGTTTCGACTAATTAATGAGAGAGAAAGAGTGTTTCATTTTACATAATCATGATTTAGTATGGTAGTTATAGAAATATATAAGGTTAGAACACTATGTTTAAAGTTTATTTTATGAACTATTTTAATTCCATTAAAAACAAAAGATTTTGTTCTTATTTTTCAATACACATGGAAGCTACACACAAACACTAGAAATTCCCTAAAAAATACTTCCTCTTCATAGAAAATCTAGGATACACTATTCTACATTTTAAAATGGGTTCATGTTTTTTTATTGTGAGGCCCGCAACAGCCACCATTTTTGTTAGAATTTAGTAATACTCAATGGGATCTTACTTCTAAAAAATTAAACCCACATGGGAAATAAATGTGTTAGGTTAGACATATCTGAGTTTAAATAATATGAAGGTTGAGATAGTCAAGAATATGGACTAGAAAAGTAAGAAATATATGACTCAATATAATATTATAGACTCAAATAGTTTTTGTCCAATTTCAAAGTGAAATTTATTACAATGACCAACATTGGATCAGATGGTAAAAAAATATTATAATTACACTTTAAAACCAATTTAAAAGATAATATAACCATATAAATAAATTATATTAGAACATAGTTTTGAATTAAAATACAATATTTACACTTCATAAAAAATGAACTTTTTCAGAAAAATTCCAAAAATTTACACAAAGTAAACTTTTCTATCCCCATTATAAAGAGGGATTTTATTTGGTCATATATAATTTATTAAAGTTACAAAAACTATATTTAAATAGGGTTTTCCATTTGAAGGCGATAAATCGACTTTTTAATGTAAATTATGCTTAAAATTAGATTCATTCATATTTTAAGCCTCTAACTTTTTATTGGATAAATGTAAATACATTTAACAAACATGTATAATAATATTGTCGTTAGTTTTTTTCATTATCACCAATACAATGGCTTGGAGTTAACAAACATTTAAAATAATAATATTATATTATTAGTTTGCAACGTAGGATTTCAAAGAAACCCGTTGTTGCGTATCGGGTACGCTATCGAACATAGCAACCCTTCTAAAGTAAAATTAATATTTAATTACCAAATTAATAAATATTAAAAAGTAATATTCTTTATTTACCTAGGATGTTACATCCTTCCTCCCTTTTGGGAATTGCGTCCTCGTAATTTTAAAATTTGGGCTTGGAAACTTTATTGAACGTCCCATATCAGAAAAAAAGAGTCAGTAAAACTATCACTTTAAAATAAAGAAAGAGAAGTACAATGGTCACCTGAGTTAACCCATACTAAGATTACATGAAAGCATGTATATGGAGGATAAAACAAACCTTCATGTTCTGATGGAGAGTGGTAGAGAAAATGTTTAGGAGAAAGTTAACCACCAGAAATTCACAAACTTGTGATGGGTTAAACAGTCTTTGATTCCCCAGTTGGAAAAGTTAACATACAAGGTTTTTGTTTTAAGTTATTATTAATTGAGGAATTTATTTATGATCTTAACTAAAAAATAAGGAAATATACTTACTTGTCATGTAGACCTTCATCTTTTACTAGATTTATAACACAAACTCATATTTTCTCCAGACGATGAGTATTCAGGATGACTTTTTTCACATTAAGAGCACTATAATAAACTTCGAGAGAATCACATAATCCAAAAAAGATGAACTATATATTTCTCATGTATTTAGACCTTAACCAAAACCAAAATGGTTTGTGCGAGATCAGATAATCCCCAAAAAAGGATAATCTTTTACAAAAAGAAAAACTACTCTTAATCTCCAAAATTTGTCCAACAAAACCCAAAGTTCATCAAAGACCATTAAAAAAAAGTTATCCTTAAAATTATTCAAAGTAATCCAAAATAATATTGAAACCCAAATCTCCAATGTATTTAATCACATAGTCTTCCAAGATAAATCTTAACATTTATCTCCAAATAACATCTGTTACTCTTAAAGTCTCATATTGAAAAGTAATTAATCTAATCACATATCCTCTATGATAGGTTAATAATTTCCATAGATAACCCAAAATCAACTTATTCTTGATTAATAAGATCATATAACTAAAAAGAATAATTCATAATAACTAGGGACTTCATATAGTCCAGTGATAGTCAATAAATATCAGTCGCACTTTGGTTGTGGGTTCGATTCCTGCAGCTTCTTCTGACGCGACGGTTTGTCACACGGTTTGCATGTTGTCACTTTTCAAAAACTATATAATTTTATTACATTCCCAAAAAGAGATAAATTTATCAAAAATAACCATAACATATTTTAACAACAAATTTTATCTAATAACTTTTGTTTTCCATCCCAAAAATTATTAACCGGTAATTGTCTCAAATTCAAGGATCATATAAACCCAACTTGTTCTTTATAACTATATCCACAAAAGAGAAGATAATTATTCCTTGAATAAAATTTTCATATATCAAACATCAAGGTTACACATACTATAAAAATTCTTTTAATGTAATCTCATCATCAAAAGATCCTTAATACTTGTAAGCATTTCACCATCCTAAATTCTACTATAACTCTTGAATCCCTTATATGTTTAATAATTACTCATTCAAAATTATTCTTGAACCATTAACCATTCCTTTCAATCTTATTCTGAAATACTTCTTTCCTACAAAAAAAATCATGAATCATGTCCTAAGATTTCAATTATAGGAAAACATATGTTAAGAAATAATACATACCTTTCATTGGTCATTGTCAATTTCTTCATCCTCAATAGAAATAGAATTAGGTATTGGTAAATAAATATTTGTATGATCCTGGTGATCCCATTCCCAAAAAATCTTCGTAGGACACCTGTTTGTATAATGACCATGCACACCACATTTAAAACATTCAATTGATCCCTCAGAAATAACTTCTTTCCCTTTTCTAGAGTCAAATGGATGCTTCCTTTTTCCATGGCATGTTCTTGATTTATGACCTTAATTCCCACATATATAGCATCTTCCCATCCATTTGAATCATTTTCCTTGGTGTTTATTTTCAAATCCTTGACACATTGGTTTTTCAACATACTTACCTTTATGATTATTACCTGAAACTCTATATGGATTTATTTCTCGCATATACGATGCCTTATAAAAATCACCGAGGTTCATGTTTTCAATTATGACTCTAGATAGTTGGTTGAGAATTACCACAAGAGTTCTCATTGCATCTCTCATTTCATTCAGTTGCTCGTTCAGAAAAATCGTCACAACTTTCTTCACATCCACTATTACTTTGGTGCCTCCTAGATCCAGCCATTTACTAAAACCAAAAAGGTCAGTTTGAGTATATCGGTAAAATCATCATATAATATCTTATGAGGAGGGTAAATACTTATTCATGTTATCTTAAACTCATTTAAAATGACTATGACTCTTTCTAATATGCTAACCATTATGGTTATGTCACTTATGCTTTGATAACACCCTAACCTCTAAAGTTGTCTAAACTGACCTCTAATACCAACTATAAGAACCCGGCCTTAAACCTTACTTATTATTTAATTAAATGAATAATTCACATTGAATATCTTTTCAGGTTTAGAGTTTTATAGAATTAGGAAATAAATATTACATCTCAAAAGATTTACAAAGTAGACACTTCTATAAAGTTTCCATTTTTTTACAAAACATGAACTCTTGAAAAAAAGTGTCATGTATAGTTCCATGTTTAAGACAGCATGAATTTTCCTTGATCCCATCCTTGACCCTATTCCACATTATGTCCTGTGAAAAACATTCCAAAAACTTGGGATGAGCATAAAAAGCTCAGTAAGGGATACAAAAAAAAAAGGAAAACTATTAGTTTTTCAAAACAACAAGTGAATCATTAATACTTTTACATAATTAATACTTTTCACCTTTATGAAGTAGTAAATACTCTTCACTTAAAAAAAGATCATTACTTACCCTTATGTAACCAAAATATTACCATAAAACCCATATAAAGAACACATAACATATAAAGGTAACTTGGGACATAAACATACATAAATGGAATAACCATATGGTCGACTTCCACATATATCACTAAATGGAATAACCATATAGCCGACTTCCATACCCAATGCATTGGAGGTTATAACGTAACCGCCCGTCCAGGTAATCACGGCACCACCCATCATATGGTTTGTCACATAACCACTCGTCAAATGTCCAAGTACTATCACAGCACATAAAATATTGAAAATATAAACATTTCACTAATAACATTTCATTTGAAGTCACAAGAATCAATTTCAAGATATTGAAATAATCAATCCATTTTCATAAACCATTTAAAAAGATATTTTTGAATCAAAGTGTCCCATACCACTTTGAAGATTTTAAATGAATTATCATTTGAAAACATTAATTTCCATATAAATAAATCCTAAAACCCATTTTGAAAACATGGACATTAAGGAGAAATATTTAGAAGAATAAATATTTCAAACATTTAAAACGATATTTTAGTTAAAGAGTTTTTCTAAAAAAAATAGAGACACTTGAATACAAATAATTGAGGAATAACATTTAATAAAAACTTTATAATATCATTAGAATAAAGTTATTCATGATATAATATGTCCAAGTATAGTATATACACCATATAAGAGTTAATTGGTGCATAACAAGAATGAAGTCTCAATGGAAATGTAAATTGAGATGAGATCCTTTATAAAGATGGTATCCTTAAATTAAGGATAAATAAATCAAATAATTATGTTTGAAAAATATAAATACACCCAATATAAGTGGATATTAAGTGTAAAACAATCAGAGTTCATTCACACATATTCATAGGATGACATATTCAAGAGGTACAAGTTGAACCCAAAGAATTGAAATTGGGTTAAGAAGTTCCTTTGTAAAAACAATCGATAGCCTAACAGCGTCACTTTAAAATTCAGAAAATGTGTTGATGAGTTAAAAAGGGTATCTCATCACTTATAAATAAAATTTACATAAACAAGGATATAGAAGAACATATCCCAACATAATAATATGTAAAATCAAAAGACATAACAAAAAGAAGTCTTTTAAAAAGAGGAGGGTGAAAGGTTACCTTCCCGATTCGGTATCTTACAAAACATACGCAACATGAAAGAAGGACCATACAATGTAGATGTAAATAACCATAAATTAATGTGTATTACACAAAGAGTAGAATCATGGGCAGTGCATACGCCACAAAAAAAGTAAATACTGGCAAATATAGCATGAATCTCATGGGAATAAAAGTGAGATGAAACCCTTTACTTCGTTTAATCAAGTGAGTCATTTGATCAAAAGTTAATAACCATCAAATAAATCACATAATTCAATGAATATAAAGATAATAATGATAATATATATCAAACTATAGTACATAATACACCACATGAAATAAATAAGTGGCGAACAGTAGAAATCTCATAGAATTAAAAGTGACATAAGAATTCTCCTTATAAAAATTCGGCAGCCAAACGACGCCACTTAAAAATTCTTAAAATGAATTGATGAGAGTAATAGGGGGTTTCTCATCATATGAAAGTAAAAATTACAGTATGGTGAATGTAGAAGAACATCCTCCAACATAAGAACATGGATCATAAAAGAAATTACATAAAAGAGAGTACTTGAAAAGAAAGAGAGAGGTCGGATCCCTTACCTCGTGTCCGACTTGACTCGATCGTTCTTTAATCTCCTGAATAATAAACTAATGTTAATTTATACTTGGTTAAGAAACTTTTTCAAATTTATTATTCCTTTTATATCACTTATTACCATGTTATAAACATTATTTAATCATTTAAGTTTATAATGCCTGTTTTGTCTATATTTGGTACTTGAGTCAAAAATGGACTTCTTATAATTACATGTTGTTCATGTGGTCAAAGGTTCATTATATCCAGAATGATATTAATGATTTAGATATCATATATATAATATATATCCATTATATACATGTATTTATAATATTACATAACATTTAGAGGTAAGAAATGAAATGCACCGTTCATGGAGACGGTAAGTCGTACGTACACCTGAACGCTACTTTCATTTCTATTTCTTATTATAATGGAATTAAAACATAATTATACATAGGTATATTATAATTACAGTATAATATCATATATAATATCATTAACTCAATCCTTTATACATCCCACATAAGGCATTAACGAGTCACATCACTTTGAGGGGGCGGTAGTCCGCGCTTCCTCAAATGAGATTATCGTATTTACCCACTATGGAAAACATAAAGGCGTTATATAAATAGAAAATACAGAAGCATAAAGAAAACATAAACATAATATATATCATATATAAATATAGTTCCATAATAATGGCCACCGTGAGAGGCGGTTGGAGATATTTGAACAATCATCGTTTCATGAGGTGTTAGTTTGCCATCAATAGAAACATTATGTTCTTCATCCATTAGATGGAGGTGTGTGTAATTGTAGTTTGAATCCTTCTCAAAACAAAATCCTAGTATATTTAGGGTACTGTTTTTGTTACAAAATAAAGGAATAAAATAGTTTGGGGTTTGGAGAAGTAAAATAAAAGAAAACAAATTAATAAAAATTGTTACCTTTAATTTTGGTAACTCCCTTTGGTTTGAACCAAAAGGGTTTGTTGAAGTTTCTTATACCTGAGGTAAGGATTATAAGAGGAGTATAGGGATGTAGGTAGATTAATTGGTAAGATTTAGGACAATCCAAAAGGCTAGAGAGGTGTGTGGAGTTGGTTATAAGTGGTCTCCTTTTATAAGGGAGAGGAGGGGCTCTTTAGGAAACTGTGAAAACATTATTTTATTATATAATGATATTCGTTTTCTAATGGTCAAAAATTAATTATAGTCAAAGATAAGATGACTAATGGATGAAATAAAATCATCCAATAGGAATTTGACAGGTTTTTATAATATTTTAATCATTATAATCTTATTTATTTAAATGATTTATTAATGAGGTAAACACTGCATCATTATTGTGTCATAAATAATTTAAATTATTTGATGTCTAAAAATTATAAAAAAAATATCATGATATATGAAATATTTTTATCTTTCTGATGAATATTTATAGTCGAAAATATAATTTATATAACCCCTTATAAAAACTAATTTACTAAAATATATTTGCTTTTGTCATTTTTGCCTTTACTTTAAGTTAATGAATCTAAATTGTCATTATCACTCCCAAGTGGCTAAATGGGGTCCTAAAATAGACCCTAAGATTCCCATGGTCGTCCATGACTCAACCAATAATGTTAGGACAAGTGCTAAGGTAATTTTGAATTATTATAATATTCTTTTTACCTTGAATTATCTTATTTACCTTTAAACGCGGTAAATAAAAGTCAAAAGTTACTATTCACTAAAAATTATTTTCATCTTAATGAACCAAATTTTACTTCTTGATAACAACCATGTATGTTGTATTTTTTAAATTAAATTCTCAGAAGTGGTATAATTTCATTTAAATGAAAAATTCAGTTTTTTTAACTTCCACTAAGTGGTTTCACTATTCATCAAAAATTAAAGTTTTTCAGAAAAATACCAAAAGTTCAGCCTAAGCTATATTTGATATTAAAAATTCAAATATGATTTCTATTTTACCAAATTAAAAACATAAAAGTGTCATTAATTAATTTTAAAATTATTTCCCATTGTTGAAACAAATAGCGTGTTTTTAAGAAACAATAACTATCAAAATATTGACACTTGTTTATTTCCAATTTCAAAGTGAAATTAATTCCAATAACCAACATTTGATTAAATAGTAAAAATATATTCTAGTTACACTTTAAATCCAATTGAAAATATAATCTAACCATATAAATAAATTATATTAAAACATATTTTTGAATTAAAATACAATATTTACATTATTCATAAAAATGAACTTTTTCGGAAAAATTCCAAAAATTTACACAAAGTAAATTTTTATGTTCCCATTCTAAAGAAGGATTTTATTTGGTCATATAGAATTTATTAAAGTGACAAAAACTATATTTAAATAGGGATCAATATTAAAAGGCGGTAAATCGACCTTTTAATGTAAATTATGCTTAAAATTAGATTCATTCATATTTTAAGCCTCTAAATTTTTATTGGATAAATGTAAATACATTTAACAAACATGTATAATCATATTGTAGTTAGATTTTTTCATTATCACTAATAAAACGTCTTGGATTTAACTACCATTTAAAATAATAATATTATATTATTAGTGTGTTACGTAAGATTTCAAAGAAAACCGTTGTTGTGTATCAGGTACGCTATCGAACATAGAAACCCTTTTAAAGTAAAATTAATATTTAATTCACAAATTAATAAATATAAAAAATTCATATTATTTATTTACCTGGGATGTTATAGTTCATCTAAGGGGAATTTCTTACCAAAGATGATTTGCATATGCCAAAAAATGTAAAATCTCATTCAAGAAATCAAGAATATGTTCCTTAGGGATTTCAAAACCTAAGGGGGAGTTATTCGTATTCACTGTGATTCATATGTAAGGGAGATAAGTTTTTTTTCAAGTCTATAAAGAAAATTTATACGTCCTTATATTCTTTTTAATAAGGATGTTTTTGATTTCCAAAAAAGGGGAGATTATTGAGTCAATAAGGTTTCCTTATGACTTTTCCATTCCTCTATGTTTTTAAAATCACAAACACTCTATCTTAAGGAAAATCGTATTTTACCTAAGATTTATCGTAATAAGGAAAATTTTCCTTCCCCAAAGAAAATTTATCCTTACCTATGTTTTCATTGTTCTTTTTATAGTTACTCTAAATGTAACTCATTTTTATTTCAAAAGGTTAAAATTCGGTTTCATATCTAAAACCTCATAATCCTATAAATCCGTGGTTATAGAGTATTCTATTTTTAGACTCCAAATTCTCTGAAAATCAGACTCATAATTCTCCAAAATTCACACTCCTAATTATCTAAAATAAAAAATCTTAATTCTCCGAAAATTAGACTGTAAATTCTCTGAAAATCAGACTCTAAATTCTCTAAAAATCAGACTCCTTACTCTTTGAAAATCAGACCCCGAATTCTCTGAAAGGCAGACTCCGAATTATCTGAAATTCAGACTCTGAATACTCTATAAATTAGACTCTGAATTCTTTGATATTCAGACTCTGAATTCCTCATAATTCAGACTCCAAATTCCTCAGAATTTATACTACTAATTCCTCAGAATTCAGACTCCGAATTCCTCAGAATTCAGACTTTGAATTCCTAAGAATTTAGACTCTGAATTCATTAGAATTCAGATTTTGAAATCTATATAATTCAGGTTCAAAATTCATTGGAAAACAGAATCTGAATATCCATGATTTATAGTCTCCATATTATTATTTTCTTAGAATCCAAACTTTTTTTTCCCTTAGACTCCAAGAAAAAATAGATTTGGTTAAGTAAACTTATTTTGCTTACACATGTTATAGTTATGAAATGATGTAGTACATTTTGTTTCTAACTAACTTTTGTTTGAGTGACATGTGTACAGGTCCCTCCAAAATTTTAGGAAAAATATAACCGTTTGAGGAGGGATTCAATCATTGGAGAAGTTCTTATAAATAGGATCTCATTTGAACTAGCTCAATACTGAGAAACACTATTGATCACTCTAGAGATTTCATGTTGTTGAGGTAATCTCTAGAGAGTCAGACTCTCATGCTTTTTTTGTACTGAACATCTGGTTTATTTTGCTTCATGTGACTCTGATCGATACTGTGTACAATCAAGGACTTTTGGGGATAGGAAGACAGAGGTGGAGACTACCTTAAAGTTTGAGGACTTTCATGGATAGAAAGATAAATATTATGACTACATTAAAGTTTAAGGGCTTGTGGGGATAGCAAGACCGATTTCGATATTCCTATCAAGAACTTACCCTAGTGTGGGTAAGATAGCCTTTCTTAAATGTGTAAATCAAGGGACCTTTATCCAAGGTTATTGGATACCCTTCTTTTTGGGTTAAAATCTTTCATACTTGTCACTTTTTTTATTTCAAGTTTATTTACACTGCTTTTTTATAAAGGAAGAAAGTATAACATTCTTATACATTCTTGTATTTTTTGTATAATCTATTAAGTAAGATTCTATATGATTTATGGTATAATATCTTTCTTGTAAACATTTATTAAGTTTCATTTATGAAAAAACATTTCTAGATCCTAGCAAGTTTGTAGATATAGAAGTCGTCTTGTGAATTTACCCTGTTTAACTTTGTTAAACATAGTTTTTTCTAAGTTTAAAAACTAAAGTTTTTAAACTTACAATTCTGCCCCCCCCCCCTCTTGTAATTGAGCATCTATATTCATATATCAATCCTACAGGGAAACCCTAGGATGAGGAATATAGTGAGCTGAGCTGTGATTCGGAGAGCATCGTGGATAGTGAGGCATCATTTCCCAAGTTAATAATGATATAAAAAATTTACATATTCATTATATACATATTTGGATTAATCTGTGAAAAGTGATAATCTAAAATGAATCACATTGCTCTATGGAGATGATTTTCTACACATATGCAAAAGCAACATTATACTTTTTGAATGGGTGTAAGGGTAAGTAAATAGATGATATATTAAATTTATAGAGTCATAATTATTTCATTTTTATAACATATATTCATTATTTCCTTCACTATGACTATATATGTGGGGTAGTGATGGAAAACAAATTACATTTTTTCGCAAGGTCGTACTCCACTGTACACACGAGTGATGGTTTTGTTTCTGATTTTATGGAGAATGAAATAGATAAATATTATGAAATAAACATAATAACATATAAATATTGTGGATATATTGGTTTTATTATATTTAAATGGTTTGGAAATAATTGAAGGTGGTTAAAATGATTACCTCTTCTTGGAAAGATATCCTTTAGATATCCTATTAAGGACACTAGGGTTGGTCTTTTAGGAAAAAAACCTATAGAATGTAGATAAGGATGTTGGAGATATAATTTCTTAGGGTTTCGTTGATATGAATGACTTAATAATTTTGAATAAGTGAGGGTTTGAGGTCCACTTTTATCAATGAATGAAATGAAACAATTGGAATTTTTCAAAATAATAACATATATTAAAGTATTTCTCAAGTAAATGGCTCAAAAAATAATCATATTATTTATTTATAAGGTTATGGTAGAAATATATCTTACCAATTATGTTTAGGCAAGTTTTCTAGGTTATCTTGAATCATTGTCCCTTTATTTATAACCCATTTTACCCTTAACTGTGGTAACCAATTTTTATATCTTTTACTATTCATAATGACCAAAAATAAAAGTGGTCTAAATAATAAATTTGAAAATTATTATTAAAAAAATCAAAAAAAAATTATGAAATTCAATTCTTATAAGTGTTATATGTTAATTTATAAATTAACTTGTAATGTGTGATAAAACAAATTTCAAGAAAATGTGTTTTTCATGCATGTGATGATCTTAAATTAACTCTATGACTTGTAATCATCATTATATGAATTAAAATTAATATATATAGATATATAATATATAAATTTCATTTTAATCATTCGTTATTAAAAACTATTTTAATTAATTAAAATGGAAAAATATTACACACATAAAAATAGTTTTCAGAAAAATAGCCATTTTACCTCCAAATGATCTTATCATTATTTATTTAAAGTTGATGATAAATACATGGTTAATTATAAATATTATAATATATTATTATAAATCAAATAATGGATATTTAAATACTACATTTTAAAATATTCATAAAATCTATTTTTAAGAGAAAACTTTAAAAATTCTTTCTAGGTATATTTTTACATTAAAAGTTAAAGATTGATATTTACCCTATAAAATTATAATTTTTGTCCCATTAAATATTAAAATGTTTATTGTACTATAGTTTCATGATATTAAAATTTTCAATTACTATAATTGGATCTTGGGTGTTACATTCTTCCCTCCTATAACAATTTTGTCCTCAAAATCTTCATGGATATTACTTTTTAAACAAATGAGGATGGTTCTTCTTTATAACATCCCCATGTTCCCATATTTATTCCCTTATTTTATTATTTCTATAAATACCTTTATTATTCAAGTAATATAATTCTAAATCACTTTTTTATATACTTTTTTTCTAACATATCTCAGTGATTTATGTGTTTTGGAAAAACTTATGTTATTCCAACATGTCTCATTACTTTGTAAATTTTGATGACTCAAGAAATTACTATTTATTTTATAATGATTGTATCTTAATATTATAATATTTTATCTCTAACTATTCTTATAATTTTTTCAATTATTATGGAATAAATTCCAAATAAATTTATCTTATGTTTCAACTACATCACAAGTATAAAGATATTTGGTTTATGGATGATTAAATATAGTTTTATATCAAAGAAATTTGACTTACACAGCATTTTTATCTTATATGTAACATAATTATCTTATTAAGTAAATTTAGTAACTTCATTGTAATTTTAGTTTTTTCCAAATAAATTTATCTTGGAGAATCTTAGTATAAAAAATTCATAATACGTAAGTGAATTATCTTACAAGAAAGTAAATTATCTTTCACATGTTCTAAGTAAAAAAATTGAGAAGTAAAGTAAGTAAATTATCTTATCCAATGAAAATTATATTCATCAAATAAATATATTAATATCATCGTGGAAATTAGTTGAATTCATTTAACTTATATAAGTAGAAGATTATTTTAGGAAGTTGTACTGAACAAATATCTTACACATATAGTTATATCAAACATTTATCTTATGAAGATCAATTAATATTATAGATTTTAATTTATATAATTATGTCATTGATATAATATATATATAATTAAAATCATAATTTTATGTTCATTGTAAACTAAATTTTCTAAATGAGTAAATATCGATTTAGATAAGGAATATGTTTTCCCTAAATGGAAAAATCTGATAAAGAATATTTCTATCACTATACCATAGAGGTTTTTCCATATTTTCAAGAGAAGGAAACATTCCATTAAGAACTTTTCTCTTAATATTTTCTATGCATTTTCAAATTGAATTTTGTTATTATCGAGTATACTAAATTTCAAATTCAAAAGATAAGATATAAATACAACAGTTTTTTACAACATGAAAAAATAAAGTTGTGTACATATAAGGGAAATGATACGTGATTCAAAAAATATTAAAATATAAAAAAATAGATTCTAATCCCAAAATATTATGCATAAAAGATTATGCTTTGCAATCAAAAAACCTTCAGATCTACACTTGTAATAATCTAATCTTCTCTAGTGGTTTGTTCATCTTCTATTAGCTTCTTCTAGGAAATTTGTGTTGCACCATTTTTCAAATATCATTTATTCATCTTTTTTTCTATATACACTCAATTAGATTGTGTGTTTTAATAACATGGATAGGTATTTTAAGGTTAGATCTTGGTTAAAATTTATTTTACATTTGTAATGAGTAACAACTTCTTGCACTCAGTTCGGATCCCCTAAAAAGGGATGGTATAGTGAAAATCTCCAAACTCATGGTGTAGAGTGTTATTGGAGTGTAATAAGGGATATTTTTTATGAAACCCACTATAAATCACATATTTTTAATATTTTTAATTTAAAATTTATTTCCATTGCTTTTTTTTGTTAAGAAAATATATAACTTGCATACCATAAAGAGGGTGGTGTAAGTGAAAAAATATTTCAATAACTCAATTCAACCCACTCTTAAGTCTTTTTTCAAGAATTATTGGGAGAAAAATTAGTATCAGAGATTGTGAATTTTGAGTTCTCAGCTTTCAAAGGATTAAGTCTTATGATCTTCTTAAAATTGTTGCTTCAAATGAAAATAGGAAAGGTATTTCTATGGTAAGATCGCCTTATTTTAATATAGAAAATTATGTTTTCTACAAGGCATAGATGGTCATATTTTTAATAATCATTGGTCTTATGTTTTATAAAAAATCCATGAATACCTATTTAATTAAAAATACACAACCATAAACATTGGTTGCTGATATATAATCCATTTATGACTTAAACATCAAATCTATGAACACTATTATTTAGGGATTATGTCTTAATGAGTTTGATCGATTCCAACAATGTCAAACAGCTCATGAAATGTGGACTACTATATTAGTATATTATGCAGGAAAAAATAATGTGAGATAACTTTAATATAATAATTCCAAGGTTATGTTTAACACATTAATAATTATGTAATTAGAAATAATCACCCAATTAAATGAAAGACACACTTAGATTGTGAATAATGTTATTTCCTTAAGAACTCCCATTCCTAATCCAGATAAATAACTGAAAGTTATAAAAAATGTACCAAATAGATGGAGTTTAATCTCACATTATATTAGATAATAAATAGAGGTCAAAATTTTAGATGTGAAATATCCCATTAGAACTATTTTGATGTACAGCAAGGATATGGATGATGAAGTTGGAGAGAATAAGTTGGGTAAGAAGTTAAATGTTACATTAAATGTCTCTATTTATATATATTTTAATAAAAATAAGATTATATATATTTTTTAATCATTTAGATAAGAATATACCTCAATAAATTCATGATTAAATAATAAAGATGAAAATTTTCATGAAAGTCCAATAAATTCTATAGAAAGAGAAGATGTTTCAGAAAACCTTTTAATAAATAATAAATAATAAGGGAAATTATGAATAAGTTATATTATAAAAGTGTGAGAATCATGGGAACATCAAGATATACTACCCTCAACTATAAGAAAACAATAATTCTAAGAAAAAATATTACAAGAATGGTGGCCATAATAAAATGTTCAAAAAGTCCATGACAGTAACATTGAGTGCTTTTAAAGACTTTGGTGATAATAAATCTTTAAAATTATAAGATGAAATTTCTAAAAAAAGAACAATATGTGTTTTATGTAACATTAATATGAGGTAAACTCATATTATTCTTCTAATCATGATTCCATGTAAAAAATGAAAATTGATCATATGAAGAATTAAATGAATATGATACCATGTTTGAAACAAAGTATGAAAGCCTGAAAAATAAAAAAACCCTCATAAATTCATAAAATTATATTTTAAATGAGGATAATGAATTAAATAAACAAACATTAGATTTGAAAACCATGTTATAAAACTCTAATATAACTTTTATTGATCAGGATTACAAAATAAAGAGTTCAAAAAAAGTAAGTTCATATCTTAAAGATGTTGTAAGTGTTTTTACTAAGGGGGGATTACTTAAATAAAATAATAAGTAAAAAACAACCCAAAGAAGAGAAATATGGTATAGGAATAAAGTTTAAAACCCCTATCTTTACAAAAAATATTTTATAATTATTTGTAAAAATAAAACTATGTCTAGTATTACTTTTATTCATTATAGAATAAATGAAACATTTTTAATTTTTTTTCATCTAATAGATCCAAAAATGTGAAAAATAAATATGGTTGTTCTTTATGAAAAAACTATCCATTTTCAATTTTAATTTATAAAATGAAAACATGTTTGGGTTCAAAAATCTTTTTTTACTAACATTTATGTACCCAAGAGTATTTGAGTAAAAAATAATATTTTTTCTTGAATTATTTTTGTGGGGAACAAGACATGTGAATAGGAATTAAAAATGGTTTATAGATAGTGGTTTTTAAGGAACATGAGTTAATATTTCTCTAACAAACACTCATTATCTTATATTGATTGAGGTTATTTTACATTTGATGACAATACAAATGGAAAGATAGTTGGCATTGGATATTTTAGAAATATAAAATCAATCCTCATGAAAGAAGTACTCTATATTAAAGTCTTAAATCACAAACTTATAAGTATTTGTCAACTTTTAGATGATTCTTATTTGTTTTCTTTTAAAAAAATTAATTCTATCTATTTCTGAAAAAAAAAATTATATTTAGATTAGAGAAACACAAACTGATAATGATTATATTCTTGATCTTAATTATTTGTGAAGAAAAATTGTTTATTGTTGGAATTATGTAGTAAATTAATCATGTATTTGGTACTGAAGTCTTGGAAATTGTAATATTTAATCCTTGATAAATTTATCTAAAATTAATTCAATTTTTTCCCCAACCTAATAAAAAGAAACTATGTGATTCATGTAAAAGGGGTAAGTAACACAAGACATTTTTATAGTTGTTAAAGATTTTTCCACTTGTAGTCTCATAAATATTATCCATGTATATCTTTTTAGACATTTTATAATAGCTATACTTGATGAAAAATCATTTTTTTTATGTTTTAGTTGATGATTGTTCAATCTTTACTTGGGATTAATTTTTGAGACGTAGAAGTGAATCATGTTCTATTTTTATTAATTTTTTAAACTTTTGAAAAATGAAAAAAAAAATATTTAAGAATTAATCATGGAGGGTAATTTTAGAATCATATATTTAATTCATTTTGATAAGACTGTGGTATTAAAACACATTTCCTACCCCCAATACACCTAAATATAATGGTGTTGTTGAAAAAATAAATTGTAACATACAAGAAATTTCCATAACAATGTCATGTAAATATAATATTCCCACTCACTTGTTGGATGGAGTTATAAATTCAACAAGTTATGTCATTAATAAAGTTCTAATAAGGAAAATATTAATGAAAGCAACCTATCGGTTATGGAATGATAGAAACCCAAAGGTATGATACATTAAACTGTTTGGATAAAAGGTTTATATATTGATCTCCAAGGATAATATTGGAAAATTTGATCCAAAAGATAATGGAGGAATATTTTTATGTTATTCTACTACCTTTAAAGATTATAGAGATTTCAACAAAGGTTCACAGATTATTAAAGAATCAAGTAATGTGAAATTTGATAAGAGTGATACTTTTGATCACAAAAGTTCTCAAGTTGACGAGTTAACTAATTATAATGAAGACATGATACCTGATCCTATTTTTAACAATCAAAAGTATGTTGGTTTGGAACTTTATTTTAGTGATCCAAATCCTAAAAGGATTGAAACTCGTGAACTATAAATTGTTTTACCCAGAAAAATTATAAACCTTAAGTACCACCCTCTATAAACAGTTATAGGAAGATTAAATAGAGGATTAAATACTTTAATAAATATATAAAATCTTGTATAATTCTCTTCATTTTTATCATATCTAGAACTTAGAACCATAGAAGAAGCCTTTGATTAAGGTAGTTAGGTTTTATAAATGTAATAAGAGTTAAAATAGTTCAATATGAACAATGTATGTGAATTATTTGATAGACCCTATGACTATCCTATTATTGGGATTAAATGGGTATTTAGGAACAAATAGGATGATAATAGTGTGATTACTAGGATAAAACTAGATTAGTTTCCCAAGGTTATAACCAAGAAATGGGAATAGATTATGAATATACAATTACCCCAATATCTAATTTAGAAGTAATTAGAATATTTTTATCATATGTCACCCATATAAATTTTAAATTATATTATATGGAAGTCAAATATTCCTTTTTAAATAAATTTTTAATGGAGGATTTTTGTTTTTAACAACCTCTTAGATTTGAATATCCTTATTTTCAAAATTATATTTTTTAAACTAACCAATGTTCTTTATAAACATAAAAAAACCACCTAGAGCTTGGTATGAAAGTTTAAGATCTATTATTTTATTAAATGGTTTTAATGTTAAATCATAAAAATGTACATATCTTGTGAAAATATATGTTGATGATGTTATTTTTGGGTCAAAAAATAATAAGTTGAATAATTATTTTTCAAAACTCATGAAAAAAAAATAATTTGATATTAGCATGATGGTTGATTTAAACTATTTCCTTGGATTTTGAAATTATCAAAAATATTTATGAAATTTTTTAAAACAAAGAAAATACATACTTGATTTACTTAAAAATTTTGGACTTGAAAATGGTAAGACACATTCAACTCCTGTTAGTTCCAATAGTAAACATTAATTGTATGATACTATAAATCTAGTTGACACAAGTTATATAGAGGAATAATTGGGATATTACTTTGTATTACAACATGTAGGCGAGACATTATGTTTTTAGTATATCTTTGTAATATATTTTAATCCAACCCAAAATAATATCATTAAATTGTTACAAAAAATATTTTATGGTGCATAAAAGGAACAAATTCCCTATATTTAGTTTTTCCAAAACCTTCGATTTTAATTTTACTTCATAACCAAATTTTAACTTTGGTGGGTGTAGAATAAGTAGGAAAAGTACACCAGGAGCCTATCATTTTTTGGGTAAATCCTTAGTATCATGGTCTAGTAAGAAACAACACTCTATAATATTTTCAACTGATGAAGTTGAATATATTATATCTAGAATTTTTTTGTGTGCATGTATTTTTGATGAAAAGAAACCTGATGGATTTTAGATTCGATTTTAATTATGTTCAAATAAAATGTAATAAAACAAGTTCTATAAATGTTTAAAATAATTTGATAAACCATTCCATAACATGGAATGTTGTTCTAAGGAATAATTTATTAATAGACCATGCACAAAAAGGTGATATATATTTAGAATTTATTTTCATGTAAAATAAATTAGAATATATTTTTACAAAACCATCATCAAATGACTGGTTTTTTTATTCAATCTAAATTAGGTTTGTATAATTTTAGTTAATTTTATTTTACTTATTTCTTAGTTTAGTAAGAAGGAAATTCTATTTGTTAAATTTTTATTTTCATAGATAATTTGAACCGCCATTTTTAGTATTCATCACATCATAATATGACACTTAGCCTAGTATTTTTATAATTACCCTTCACATCACACTGAGATACCTTTCAGTTATATCGTAATAAAATAAAGAAAATCAGTTCTACATGTGAACCTTTATCAAACAACTAAGATATCATCTCTTTACTCTTTAACCTTTCTTTCCCTAATCCTTTATACCTTCAAGATATCTTTGTTAATGTGGGAAACTAAGTGACTAGATAGTAATGTTTTTGGTAGTTCCAAGATCTCAAGATTAGTAAGGAAAGTGCGGAGAAAAAAAAGTCATTTATTTGGGTTGGCTCGATAGGATTGGTTTGTTTATCAAGAAAGTCATCAACCACGAAGGATAAGAATACATTTTCAATGAGAAAAAAAAAGGATTATTTATTTTAGAAATAATTTTGAGAGTTTTTTGATACTGTATTGTTTAATTAGGGGATACACAATATCATGTTATTGGGATTGTATATCAAAAAGTTTATTTAATATCATCAGTAGAAATAGATGATGTATTTAGATGTCCTCATGAAGGTCATTTAGATTTTGACACTTCCCTAGATTCTATTGATGATTTTATACCACTAGATATAATGGAGTCACTATTTTTAAGGCCTAGTTTTTAGAAGAAACCAGTGAAGGATGTGGATCATAAAAGAAAAATTTTATGTGAAATTTTTCTAATCTGTCATTTCCCAGCATAATGTTGAGTTTGAGAAGTTTTTTCTATTGTTTTAATTTTTAAACATGTTTTTTTAGAAAAGCCTATCAATATGGATATATATATTTATATAATGAGATACATGTGTTGCATTCAGAATAAAACTGTTAATTTATATGATTTTGGAGTAGTTAACACTATTTCTTTCAAATAAGGTGTGATCCTAGAAAAAACCATAGCAACACATTATCATGTTCTAACAAACATAAGTTCTGGAGTATGTAAATGTAGTGTATTTTTTGTAATTCTTATATAAGAAAGTTATTTCCAACTAGAATCAAGGACGATATGGAATCAGACCCTCCACTCATTCATGGGGAGAAATCTAGAGCCATAGTTGAAGCTAACATTCTTGAAAAAGTTACTATCGGTGTGACTACACACTTATAAGAACCAATTTCTAGTACAAGAGTTGATACCCATTAAAAAATAAAACTCTTGATGATAGATGTAGAATATTCTGAGTTATTATTTTAGATGACACCTAAAATGATTCGGTAATTATACAAAAATCACAATCATAAGAACATCATGTGGTGATGGATACTCCTACATTTTTCACCATTCAACCTTATGATCTACTAGTTTATACTGCAATGGAAAATTTTTCTTCATATATTATAAGATGTTTTAGTGTTTTTCAATATAAGACTATATCTACTACATCCAGATCCATTCTCCTATTCTGAATACCTCTTCTTACATAAACTAGAAAAAATTATAATAGAATTTGTTTTTTTTATCAGTCAAATTGTTGTTAGTAATGAACAAGAATAATAATAAGAATCTGATGAATATAATCCCTAGTATCCAAAAGAAAACCAAGGCTATAACCTGGTGATTCCTCTCTTGTTAAAGAATTGCCTCTAGTTTATGAAAATTTTCAAGTTGATGAATATAATTATATGGATGATGTTTTATGTGATAAAGTTCACCATGAAGTATTTTTTTCTATTCATACACATCATACCAGCTCTGAAATTCCTATAGTGGAGCTTGATACTATTTATGAACAAGCTCATGTGAGTTATTTTTGAGCTGATGTCTGGGGTAAATTTTATTGAAAAATGAGTTGATCAAGTCTCAAGTGGAGGTAAGGACTCTTCATGGACTAGATGTTTCCAAAAAACATATTTATGAGTTAAAAGTGTTTAATAAACTGATTATAAAGAAGATAAAAAAATAATTAACTATATAATATTTGGACCAAGAATATTTTGATCAGGATGTGATATAATTTAATTTTAAAGGTGTTTCTCATTCCCTATACACACTGACTACAGGTATTTCCCCAATGAAATGTGACCTTTTATCAAAGAATGTATTAAAAGAACATCAACTTACAGTGATTTCTAAATTTAGAATAATTTTCATTATTCTTAGGAGCATAATAAATGGTATTGATCAATCATAGAAGGTGGCCAGTATTCTACTTAAAAATAATATTTCCTTCATTCCGGATGCCTCTTTACAAACCTAAAAGGATACAAGTTTTATCATAACTAGGTTAGAAAAAATAGTTGGGTCTTTATCAAATAAATTTTCTGTGTTAGAAGAAAAAAATTTCAATCTACATCACCTCATCGCAAGCAAAATGAGATCAGACTCTTCTTCCAAATAAGACAAGGTTTTTTATGATCCAAAAGACAATCAGTTATCCTATGAATGTAAATAAGTATATCATGCGGATTTTTCTAATTAAACACTAATTTTTGTTGTTACTTCTTCTATTTTTTCCAGAAATCAGTTTAATGTTTTAAAAAATCTAGTCTTCAATTGAGTAATGAATAGAGATTTGGAAAACTATTCTTGTAATTTTTCCTATAAAACATGGAATAGATTCATATCCCTATTGGGAAGTAAAAAACATACGCAATCATGTGAATTGATATGTGTTTGGATGCACTGTATCACCTATGAAGAAAATTTACACTATGACCTACCATAGCTGATCATCATGCCACCACATCTCAATTGTTTAACGATATTTTTTATCCAACTAAGATTTATTCACCAAAAAAATCCCAAATCACATTAACATGGATAGATCATAATATTCTTTGGTCAATGTCCAATCCACTTTAGTAAGGACAAATCCTAGATATCACACTAGTATTGGAGGTTCTTTTGTTAACTTAAGAGTCATTATTGGTGAGGGGGTTGATTCCCCTCTAACAACCAACTCTCTGCATATAAACCAACCTCATTCCTTTATGAAAAAAACACCTAAACATTTTCCTACACCATAGAGTGGATTTGTTTCTTTGTGATGTTTAACACATATTATATGGTTTCTCCAAAACATTTTAATGATTATTTACTTGTCATTTGATGTTTTTATGTATTATCTTTCATTGTTCTATACTTTTATTCTATTATCTTTATTATATGTCTTTTTATATTACTTATTTATGTTGTTATGTTCTTTTTATTTACAATTTTACTTTATATACATGTCCATGAAAAATTATATTCCTATTAAGTATATCATACTCTAACTATTTACACATGTTAATGTGTGATACCGATTTTAATCCTTTCATTTATCATTATACTTTTTTATATAAGAAAAGGAGGGATAATCTAAAAAGGATACAAAAATCAAATCATTTTTATTAAAAAAAATTCTATTAAATTTTTTTATCATTCAATGGGTTTTATGATAATAAAAATGGGAGATATTGTTGGATAGAATTATTTTCTTCCAATATATATTGGTACTTTATAAGTATTGGATAGACTTATATTGTTCCACCTTATCTTAGTACTTTATTTGTTTTGATTATTCATAAAATAACTATTTATTTTCTAATGAGTTTATATTAATTGTTTCATATTTTATCTCTAGATATTCTTATACGTCATGATTTTATTATTGAAAAAATTAAAAATGTATTTTTCATATTTTCTAATTGCATTACATGCACAAAGAGATTCGGTTTATAGATGCTGAAATTTAGTTTTTTATCAAAGGAATTTATCTTACACTATATTTTTTATCTAATTCATAACATAATTATATAATGAAGTGTATTAAATAGCTGTGTCAAAATTTCAATCTACACTAAAGTAATATGTCTTATGGAATTTCAGTATAGAAAATTTATCTTACTACATAATATAATTATCTTCTACATGTTATAAATCAGAAATTTCATAAGGAAAGTAAGTAAAGTCTTTCATCCTATGAAATGGATATTTATATAAGATTTATCTTACAATCAAAAAGAAAATCTGTTGAAGTTTCTTATCTTATATAAGTATAATATTATCTTACAAAGGTGTTCTAAAAAATTATCTTAAATTAATAGTAATATTAGATGTTTATCTTACAAAGATCAAGTTTTCTTATATATTTTCATGATTATAATCATATGGTTGTTGTAATATTTGGATAATACAATTCAAGATTTTTATGTGAATTATAAAATGAGTTTTATAAATAAGAAATTATTGATTTAGACAAATTGTCTTTTGATAAGAATAGAAAAATCCCAATAAATAATATTTCTTTCATATCTTTCATGGAGGTTTATTCTATATTTAGAAGAGAAGGACACATGCCATTAAGAACCTGTATCTTCAAATTTTCAACGGATTTCCCACTTGACCATTATGATTATTGAGTATACTAAAGTTAGAATTAAAAAGGGGAGATATGAATAGAATATTTTGTCATTGTGTGAAAAAAGAAGGTTGTGTACATAAGAGATAAATGATGCGCACTTCCAAAAATATTAAAAATATTACAACATTTGAAGATTCTACACAATTTTTTTGCTTATAATATTTTCCTTTCAATGAATAAACATTCTTATAATAATATCATATTCTCTGGATGTTTCTTCATCTTCTACTAATTTTTTCATACAACTATGTATTCCATCATCTTATTTTTATCTTCACTCATTGTGATTGAGTTAGCTAAGACCCTGGATACACTAGTGCAGAAAAAGTTATTTACGTCGGTTATTTTGATTTTTTACGTCGGGTTTTAGCCGACGTTAATACGGAAGATGTTATAAATAATGTTTTTTACGTCAGTTATTTAAAACCGACGTAACATACATAACATCGCGGTGTTTATCACGTCGGTTAATTAATAACCGACGTGAAAAAAACCCGGGGGGGTTTATAACCTCAGTTATTATATAAACGCCATGATAAACCGGGGGGCTTTATCACGTCGGTTATACAATAACCGACGTCATAAACACGTGCGGGGGATTTTATCATGTCGGTTATTTAATAATCGACGTGATAAACTCCTGGGCTATGGTTTATCACGTCGGTTATTAAATAACTGATATGCTAAACTAGTCCCGGGAGGGGTTTATCACGTCATTTATTGATTAACCGACGTGATAAAACATTTCCCAGGTCCTTTATCACGTTGGTTATTACATAACCGACCTGATAAGCCAATCCACAGGTGTTTATCACGTCGGTTATGAAAAAAACCAATGTCATAATGCTTCTTGATTTCTTTATCACGTCGGTTATAAAATAACCGACGTGAAGACAAAAAAATTAAAAAAAAACCACTACAGTCCTCTTCTCTCCCCCAAAATCAACTAGAACCAAATCAATAATTCGTACCACAAAAATAGAAGATCAAAACATATACTAAAGCAAATTTAAGCATTTACATCGATAACAGATAAAACTTACCCACTTGATAGCCCCACCCCTCATGTATACCCTCTATACAGCCCTCCCCCAACCCATTGGAGCTCCCACCACACCCCCTAAACTGACCCCCCCCCCCCCCGACCCCCTAGAGAGCCCCAAAACACCCCCTGGACAACCCCCACCCTCCTGAACAGCACCCCCTCACCCCCCCTCACCCCACTTGAGAGCCCCCACCACACCCCTGGACTACCCCCGACCCCCTGGACAGCCCTAAACACCCCTTAACAACCCCCCCCCCCCCCACCCTCCTGAACAGCACCCCCTCACCCCACTTGACAGCCCCCACCACACCCCTGGACTGCCCCCCGACCCCCTAGCCAGCTTCAAACACCCCAGGACAACCCCCCCCCCCCCCACCCCTCATGTATACCCCCATACCCTGGACATGCCTACCCCACCAATTGGAGCCCCCACCACACCCCTGGACTCTGCCCCACCCTCCTAAACAGCACCCCCTCACCCCACCTTGACAGCCCCCATCCCATTGGACCCCCACCAGACCCATGGACTGCCCCCGACCCCCTGGACATCCCCAAACACCCCACAACAACCCCCACCCTCCTGAACAGCACCCCCTCACCCCACATGACAGCCCCCCACCACACCCCTAGACTTCCCCCGACCCCCTAGATAGCTCTAAACACCCCGGGACAACCCCCCCCCCCCCCCCCCCACACACACACACACCCTGGATAGCCCTCCCCCACCCCATTGGAGCCCCCAACACACCCCTGGACTACCCCCCAACCCCCTATACATCCCCAAACACCGCTCAACAACCCCCCCCCCCCCCCCCCACCCTCATGTATACCCCCCCACCCCACCAGACATCCCCTCTCAGACCCCTGGACACCCCCAACCCCACTGAACACCCCCCCACACCCTTGAAACCCCTCCCCCCAGACCAGAATCTATACCAGAAAAACCATCATAGTAGACCAAAATAAGAAGTAGAGCAAAATTAAACATTCACATATATAACATTCACAACTTACACTGTCAACTTCAAGAAAAACTAAATCCAACCTAAACGACTACCAAATACACAATTACAATGAAAATATTCAAAATTACATTTTACATTACAAACAACTAAAATTTAATCAACCTGTAAAATAATTTGACCACTCCACTTGTAAGTGTTTGATATCTTCAGCATTATAGGTGGGTTGAGGGTCATCAAAAAGATACAAATGAAAAGGATAGTAGTTAACGTGTATAATGAGTAAATCAAATTGAAATATTATGGCAAAGTTTAAGAGGAAATCTTACCAGGTCAAAATTCACAACTGTCCCAGTTGTTATTATTTCATACATAAATCTTATCATATAATATCTGCATTCGATGACGCCTTTTTGTTCATGAAAATTATATTTGGATGAGTGTAAATTCAATATATTATTTTAATGTAATAAATCAAAAAGTACAAACTATAAATGGATATTTACCTTCGCATTTACATATTTGATCTTTGCATTCCTTTTATTTGCGTTTTTTCGAAAGTAGACCCATGCCCTGTTAGAAAATAATACTAATGGGGTAAATTTAAAATTCATTATAATATATAAAACTATTGAGAAATTGAAACTTACTTTTCCAATATATTCTTAAAACTTTCCCGCACATCATCATGGACAGAGAATATCCAATAAAGTGCTTTATCCCTTGGGAAAAAAAACCCCTAACATCCAATGATCACTGATAAAATGAAATTTAACATTAGTGGGTTTTTATGTTAAAAGATAATTAACTCTTTGAGAGAGATGTGTTTCATACCTCTCACAAAAAGGAATCATCCAACATTATGTGACTATCACTACTAGAAATAGCAGTTTTAGCGACCGCCCAGCGACCGCTTTTGGCGGTCGCTGTTGCTTTGTCGGTAAAGCCCTTTAGCGACCGCCAATGGCGGTCGCTACTGTTTCACATCAAGGAAACAGGCGCATGCGGGTCTCCTCTCGTCTCGCGGCATATTGCAGGGACACAAACCTTCCCCACCGGCTATGGCGGATACACGGCGGCCGGTGGGCGGTGCGTGCGGCGGTGTGCGGCGTGCGGGAGCGTGTGGCGGGAGCGTGCGGCGGTGGTGGCGTTGGGCGGCGGTCACGAGGGAAGAATCGTCCGACATAATGAGGCGGCGTGTGGGATCATGCGGCGGCGTGCAGCATCGTGGGGCGGCGTGCGGCGGTGACTATTTGCAGCGGCAAAAGTATAGGAGGGAAAGAAGAAGAAGCGCGCGCGGGAAAAAAAATCGCGCTGGAATTTTAGTTTCGTATTAGCGACCGCTAATGGCGGTTGCCCGCTTCAGCAGGCGCAAAAACCAGAATTTTTAGTAGTGTATATTCTTTTCAAGTCTTTCAACAATATAAAGCATTCTTTGTTCCTCATCCAATGCACATGCTTCAGGGGAAATCAATTGTGGGTCCATGAATCCATATACATCTGTCATCTCATTCCTCTCACAAATTTTATAAATATACCTAATACAAAATAGACATAAGTATACATTTTTAATAAATATAACGCAGGGAAAAGGTGTTAAGACTTACATGGAAAAAATTTGCACCACGTTAATGCCCAAATTATCTCCAGTAACAAGCTCCATGATATTCGTTTTCATAATACCCACATTTATTTCATGTCCACAAACATGAGCTTCCATTGGAAACTCATAATGATCTGCCAACAAATTTGAATATCTTGAGAATATGTCAAGACTACTAGATTATGTATCTGATGTCATAGCTATTTTTCTTTGTTGTTGTCTATACAGTATTTCTTTACCTTTGAAGTATTCCTGTAAAAATAAATTTAAAAATATATTAGTTTTCAAATGATAAAAAAACTTTAATAAAAAAAATATAACATTCATACCTCTATGGTAATGAGTCTAAGAAGTCTGGATGGCCAAATTAAAAAATGGCTAATACTATGTCCAACTTTCGCCACCTCATCTATAGGTAATTGTACCCGAGCTGATCTATCTATAATATCTTGTACAGTGACCCTCTGATTCTCTACCTCTAATTGTTGATGATGAATTGTATCTCCTATACAATATACCAACCCATATGCTACTATATGCTGTTGAGAATCATCAACATACAACTTGCAATAAGTAGGAAGTTGCGGCGGAGGAGTAGGAAAAAAATGGGGTCAGCAGGCTGAGGTGGGGGAGTGGGAGCTACTGGTGGAGGTGGAGGATAAATAATGGGGTCTGCAGGGGGAGGTGGAGGAGTGGGAGCTGCAGTCTGAAATTTTCTTTTCATGTCTGAAAACATAGACTGCACTGACGCTCTAATCTTGTCCTCCATCGTCGCATTAATATTATGAATCTCAGCCTCCAAGGAATCAATTTTTTTTCTATAAACCCCCTCAACGTTTGAAGTTGAAGAACGTGGCAACACTTTTCTTACCGATACACCTGCCGGATATCCTCTTACACGACCAGGATTTTTGGGCCTTCCCAATGCTACAGATAAAATATCTTCCCTCCCAGTAGCTATAAATGTCCCTGGTGAACTCTGCTCCTCAATAGAGTCCTGTATTAATTAATTGAACATTTCTGTAATGATTGAAATTATATGAAGAAAATGGTTAACTTAAATAAATAAAATATATATCTTACAATCCTCTCAGCTAAAATTCTTGATTCATCCGAAAGATATTTTCCTTTTTTCCCTTCCAATCTCTCTTCCATTTTTCATGTCTAGATGGAGGGGATGGAGGGGCCACCTCTCCAGATCTTGAAGACTCAGCTCTAAGTTGTTGAAATTTTTCCGCCATCATTTCTTCTTCCAATAATGCATACCCTCCCCAAGATAAACTATGAGGGTATACATTTTTAGATTGGATCTCCTGATGATCTTTCCATGTTTGATGTAAATTAATAATAAGAAATCATTAACATAATGTTAATAAGATCATTTATATAAGAAATCTTATAAAAGTTTACATCGCCCTTACCAAAAATGACTCTTTTCTTCTACTTTCAAAAAACTGTCTCCATATGTCTCCATCTATAAAAGGATATATACAACATGGATTGTCATGACTCTTATGACCATAAATGAAATCAGATGAGAGGGTTGATTTGAAATCCCTCCATCTCTTGGAAGCCAACGATAAGAATTTCTTCCTAACTCCTCCAGTGTCAGGAATATCAAATGTCATCAAATAAAGAAGAGGTTAAACATATTATATATACTAGAAACATTTAAAGAATATTCAAACAATAGCAAAAGATCTTACTAAAATTGTCTCCCATAACTGAGAGATTATCGCTTTATCCACACTTCTCTAGTCATCATACAGAATGCTTACTTTTCTCTTAGCCTGAGTTTCTACAAAACTCTTAAAATATTTTGCATTTGGACCTCTAGGAATATCATCATCATCAAACTCAATGACTATCCTCTAATCCTACGTACGGGCAACTGATAATTTTGGTAAACATGTGAACCCATGTTTACCAACCTTTGAACTCTTTGTTCTAATAGGAGCATGTGAATGTTCCTCCCCAGAGGTATGACCAATATTCTCATCTCCAGAATCATGTGGTTGATCAACTGAATGATCTGTCATTATCCTTAAAATCAAAAAAACAAACGTTAGTTCAAAAATATACAAATTCAAATATTTTAATACTACTGTAATCAGAAAATAGAAAAGTGTACTAAGTTATATAATAGTAAACATTGGTAATATGGTAAGCATATTAAACAATGGTAAAGATGGTAAAGATGGTCAAGATGGTCAAGATGGTAAACATGGTAAACATGGTAAACCTGGTAAACATGGTAAAGTAATTTTCACTGAAAAAAAATAATAGATATATAATTCATGTAATGGTAAACATGATAAAGTAAACTAAACAAACTTAAAACAAACAAAAACTTATAGTTATTTTGTTTTAAAACATGTTTTAATAAATAAAGAACATAAAACATCTATCATTTATGAAAAAAATAAATGTAAACAATAAATAAACATATGTTACCTATAATTTTAGGAATGTACAAACGGATTGTTTTCCCAAATTCCTTCATCGTGGTCGTTCCTTATGGCACAAACCATGTCTTCAACATGTTCATCATTATGTTCTGTTAATCTTTCCATGGAAGTAGGGATCTCACATAAATCATCATCTTCATCAACTTCATCCTCACCAAAATATTTTTTTCCCTTGTAAAACAACAGCCCACTGCATATCTGATTGATCTACTACATAGAAAATTTTTTTTTCATGTGTTACCATTATAAAAGAATTAGTTGTGTCTTCCAATCTATTCAGATTAACAAGTGTCATTCCAAATTCATCGTGTCTAACACTGTTGTTACCGATAAACCATTTATAGTTAAAAACATGAACTTTAATTTTAAAGTAATCAACCTCCCATATGTCTTCAATCACTCCATAATATGCACTTGATGCAGAAATTGGGTTTTTTTCCTTAGCACTCGAAAAATGCATTGCTTCTGCAAACACCAATACACCACTATTCTGAACTACACTTCTGTTGTCCTGAGCTTTCGTATGAAATGTATAGCCAATAATGTCATAACCAGACCATGTTATCACATTTAAACATGGACCACCCACTATCCATTTTAATGTCTATGATACATCTTATCTACCAAGAAAAGTCTTTTTAATCCATGAAAAAAAAGTTTTTTTGTGCTCATTCAAAATCCACATTTCTTTATTCTTTGGATGACATTGTTTCAACTCATTAATATGCAATGTGAATATGGTTGAGCATCAGCTATGTTATTCAAGATGTATGATTCTAACTTCTTCATCTGTTTAGATGACAATGATTTGACTTTCAAGCCACGAATCCTATTTCTCTCATTATTAACTCATTCGTGGCGAGATGGAGGCAAACCTATGTGTTGCGCCACAGCTAAGTAGCTCGTACAAAACTCTGCTACCTTCTCAGAAATATACTTTTCAATAATGGAGGCTTCAGGTCGAAATGGATTTTTAACATACCCCTTTAATATTTTCATATACCTTTCAAAAGGATACATCCAACGAAGATATATAGGTCCACAAAGCTTTATTTCTTGAACCAGATGAATCATTAAATGCACCATTATATCAAAAAAAGTTGGAGGAAAATACATTTCCAATTGAAAAAGTATAAAAATTGCATCCTTTTCCAAAATGTTCAAAGCATTCACATCAATCCCCTTGTTATAAATTGAATTGAAAAAATAATACAACTTCATCATAGTCTTTCTGACACTAATGCGAAATATTCCACACAATGCAACTTGTAGAATTTGTTTCATCATGACGTGACAATCATGAGATTTCATACCTATCAACTTCAAGTCCTTCAATGAGACAAAATTTTTTACATTTGAAGAATAACCTTGAGGCACTTTGATATCATGAAGACATTGAAAAAATCTAATTTTCTCCCTCTTCGATAATGTATGAAAAGCTGGGGGAAGAAATGTTCGTATTCTTTTAAGAGTGGGAGAAAACTCCAAACGTATTCTCATTGATAGTAAGTCTAATCTTGCATTCAACCCATATTTAGTCTTTCCTTTAATATCTAACAATGTTCCAATCAAACAATCACATATATTCTTCTCCACGTGCATGACATCAATATTATTTTTAACTTCATGATACCTCCAATATAGTAGCTCAAAAAATATTGACCTTTTCTTCCAAATATGTCTATCATTACCAGATTTCTGTGTCTTTCCCAATGTCACATCAAGGTTTTTCACCCTCTCAAAATAAAGCTCCGGGGATAAATTTTTTGGAGCAGTATCAAATTCTTGTGAGTCATTGAATGCTTTTTTAGTCTTCTATAAGGGTGATCCATAGGCAAAAACTTTTGATGACCCATGTACACTGTTTTCCTCCTATGATGCAATTGACAATATGATGTCTGTTGTTCGCAAATTGGACATGATTTATTCCCTTTAACATTGTATCCAGAAAAATTTCCATACGCTAGGAAGTCATTTATAGTGAATAGAAGCACTCTATGCAGTTGAAAATATTCCATTTTATAAGAATCATACACCCTAATACCATCAGCCCATAACAATTTCAAATCATCAATCAACGGTGACAAGTAATCATCAATATCATTGCGGGGTTGCTTTGGACCAGAGATCATTATACTCAACATGACATATTTGTGCTTCATACAAACTTCAGGATAGTGGTTGTAAATTACCAATAAAATAGGCCATGAACTATGTGTGCTACTGAGGGTTCGGTATGGATTCATTCCATCTATTCACAACCCTAATCTTAGATTTCTTATTTCATTTCCAAATGAAGAATACTGCGCATCAATTTTCTTCCATTGTGGAAAATCAGCTGGATGACGTATTTTTCCATCACATACCCGCTCATCAGCATGCCATCTTAACCTTTTTTCATCATGTGAATTAGCAAATAAACGTTTGAAACGATAAATTATAGGAAGATACCAAAATACCTTTGAAGGGAGATTTGTAATCTCTACATCAGCCTGTGATTTCTCTTTCACCTCATACCGTGATGTCCCACATTTAGGACACTCTGACAGAAATTCATATTCCTTCCTATATATAATGCAGTCATTCGAATAGGCATATATTTTCTTATATCCCAATCTCATCGGGCATAATATTTTCTTGGCCTTGTAATGTGAATCTGGAAGATCGTTATCTTTTGGAAGAATGTCTTTCATCAATTGTAGCAGCTCTGTAAAACTTCTGTCACTCCATCCATGTTTTCCCTTCAGTTTAATCAATCTTAACACCGCCGACAAAACCGTAAAATCTGTATAACCAGGATATAATGGTTGTTCATCATCACCATATAGACGTGCAACTGTCGGTTCTATCTCAATTTGTTCTGCTACAATATCGCGAATCATTTCTTCAATTCCATCGGAGTTACCATCTTGTGAATCATCATCATCAATGACATTTCATCCAGTTTCACCATGCCAAATCCAAGTGTTGTAACTCGGATTAAAACTATGACATATCAGATGATCTTTTATCTCTCTACTTTTCAACTTCTTCATATTCAAACGTTTCATACATGGACAGAAAAAAATGTCACTACTTGGAACATTTCGTTTAGAAAATTCCAAAAAGGCATCAACACCTTCCTCATATTCATTTCTCATTCGATGTGCCGTAATCTAACTTCGACTCATTATTACCTATAACAAATATCAAAAATATATATATTTTTAAGATAATACAAATATAAGTTTATATGAAAAAAAATCATAATTTGAATGTAAAACAATTTTGAAATATAAAACAAATCTATGCGTATTTAAAAAAATATAATTGAATGTTATTATTAAAAGAAAATATAGTTAGATATAACAGTTTTAAATTCCATTGAATAAAAGAAAGCCATGGCGCCTACATGGTTGATAGAAAATTGGAGACAATGGAGTAAACCTGAGAATCAAATCATATTTAAAATAAAAATTCAGATGGAGAAAATCACCCGTCCTGGACAACACCCCCACCCCCTACCCTCTTGGACACCCCCCATGGACACCCCCCAACCCTCTGGACATCCCCCCACCCCCGGAAAACCCCCAAAACCTTCTGGAAAGGCCCCCACCCCCTTGGACAGTGCCCCCCCCCCCCCCACAAACCCACCCCCTTGGACACCCCCCAACCCTCTAGACAGCCCCCCACAACCCAGCCAAACCCCAAAACCCTCTGGACTGGCCCCCACCCCCTTGGACAGCCCCCCACACCCACCCACCCCCTTGGACACCCCCCCCCCTGGACACCCCCAGCCCTCTGGACAGCACCCCACCCCCTGGACAGCCCTCCACCCCTCTAGACAACACCCCCCACCCCTCCTGGACACCACCCCCACCCCCTACCCCCTTGGAAACCCCGCTGGACACCCCCAACCCTTTGGATATCCCACCCCCCCCCCCCACCCCCACCCCCTGGACAGCACCCCCCACCACTCCTGGACACCACCCCCACCCCCGACCCCCTTAGACACCCCCCTGGACACCCCCCGACCTCTGGACATCCCCCCACCCCCCAGGAAACCCCCAAAACCCTCTGGATGGGCCTCCACCCCCTTGGACAGCCCCCCACACCGACCCACCCCCTTGGACACCCCCCTGGACACCCCCCAACCCTCTGGACAGCCCCCCACCCCCCCCCCCCGGACAACCCCCCAAACAATGGTTTATTTATAAAAACTAGGCATGGTGAACAACTAAAAACACATGAATTTAATATATACTTCAGTATGAAATAGATTGAATTAAATATTATTAAATATGGATACTTAAATGATCATATGATAATTAAAAATAACCATTGATATTCAACTAGTCAAATGATCACAAGTTTTCTCGATAACTAATATCATAATGAGGTAATGGATAATTCTAGAAATCTTAAACATATTGTCGAGGCCTTGGACAAGGCCTCAAAAAATACTGGGGTAAGCCCTCAGTAGAACCCATTTTTATTTGGAATCATGAGACATAGCGATGCATCGAAGGGCCATAGAGGTCAACAGCCATTATATTATATGTCTAATAGATTCTCATATAAAAGAGGATAAACATAAGAAGCAACAAGACATGAAATATCATTTCCGAATTCGTACATTTAATCAATAACCATTCTATGCAGTAATATAGGTGAATGAGATCATTAGTTGTCAATGACAACAAAAATTACCATCAGTGACGGGCATTCGCGAAACAAAAACAAACTAAATAAAAGTAGTTAAGGCTTACATGAATATTGTGAGTCAATCTAATAGATCTAGGGATGATAAATAAGATGATGATGTAAAAAGAGGTAAGAGGGTTCGAAATCGAATAATCTTACCTATTTTAAACATAAAAATCACAAAACATAAATATAGACTATCCGGAAAAATAAATGAACGAAATAAATTTGTGGAAGGATTACTTGAGTGATGTGAGTTGAGATGATAGATCTAAGGAGAGTAAATTTGATAAACGATGAAGGAAAAACAAGTTTAACGTAGCGAGATCGACGAGTTGATTAGGGTTTACCGTGCGAGAGAGACGAGCCGTCGGACTTTCGATCGAAAAAACGTAAATAACAATCCATGGGGCTTGTTAATTTTTTAAATGTTTTATAACATCGGTTATTTAATAACTGACGTTATAAACTGTTTTTTTACATTTATAAAGTCGATTATTATAATAACCGACGTTATAAATACATCATATACAGCTTTTTTTACGTCGGTTATTTTATAATCGACGTAAAAAAATCCGTGTGTTGGTTTTTTACATCGGTTATTCTATAACCGACGTAAAAAAGACATCAAAAATCACATTTTTTTTACGTCGGGTATTGTATAACCAACGTAAAAAACTTTATGTGGGTTGTTTTTTTCGTCGGTTATAAAATAACCGACATCAAAAAAGGCCTCAAAAGATGCGTTTTTTACGTCGGTTATAAAATAACGGACGTAAAAAACCCCCGCGCTTTTCTTTTTTATGTCAGTTATTTTATAACTGACGTAAAAAACCTGTAGATATCTCATTTTTTACGCCGGTTATCAAAAAACCGACGTAAAAAACCCCCGCACTTTTGTTTTTTACGTCGGTTAATTTATAACCGACGTAAAAACCGAAGACGCGTGATTTGTAACGTCGGTTATTAAAATAACCAATGTTAAAAAGCTACTCACCGCATTTTTTACGTCGGTTATTTTATAACCGACGTAAAAAACCACGTTTCACAGATTCTCATGTCGATTATATATAACAGACGTAAAAAATGGTGACGTAAATAACGTTTTCTGCACTAGTGATAGGTCTTATAAAGATATATCTTGGTTAAAATATCTTATACCTTTGTAACAAGTAATGGATACTTTCAATCAATTGGTATCCCCTGGAAAAAATGGATGGTATAGTGAAAATCACCAAACTCATAGAGTAGAGTGTTGCTAGAGTAGACTAGGGGATATATGTTTCTCGGACCACCATAATCTCTTGTGTTTGATTTTTTGTAAATATGTATATATATTTTATTCTTGTTTTTTGTTATGAAAAGATCAAAAACTACATACCTTGAAAGGGGTGGTTTAAAAGTGAAGAATATTTTTCAAGAACTCAATTCACCCCCTCTCGAGTATTTGTTTATCCATTCTCAGGAAGACATTGTTCTCTAGTGTTAGGAATCTGGATAGTCACTTCATAGTAAGATAGATTAGGTTATATTTATATTTCTTCATAGGTGAGAACATCGGTTGTGTCTAGAATATACTTATTTTAAAATAAGATATGGAACACATCATGTACTTTAGAGAGGCTAAATGGAATTTCCATGTGGTATGTCATAGCTCTAATTCTCAATAGAAGTTGAAAATGTCTATTGTATAAAGGGATCAGTTTTCCTTTATTACCAAACCTTATAAAACCCTTCCACGAATATAATTTTATGAAATAGTTATATCCTAAACTATTACTAGGATACCAAGCTTCCTTTCACCAACTTCTTCCCAACAATTTGGAGTGTAACATAAATTTCCATATATTGATTAATATGATACCATTTTAATACATTAATGGAAGTTTTATTATAGTAAAAATCCAAAAAAGGTAAATACTAATCCAAAATACCTTGAAATTCTAGTGGTAATAACCTCTATATTTATTTTAATTTTTTAAGAGTCCTTTCAGACTATCCATCAGTTTGAGGATGATTAGCAGTGCTCAAATAAAGGTTGGTATGAAGATTCTTCTAAATACTTTTCCAAGCCTTTGAGGTAAATAATCAATAATGATTAGAAAAATTAAAATAATTTCCCCATGAAGTATCAAAAATTAATTAATATAGATACACAAAAGATGTTCAAGAGATAAAAATTAACTTATAGAAATAAAATGTTAACATTTGGTAAGGTGATCAATAATAACCCTTGTGGGATCATTCCTTCTTAGAGTATTTGGAAATCTAGTGAATAATTACATTATTATATTATCCTATATTCAAATAGGAATAATTAATCATTGCATGAATCCCTTATTATCTTCTTTTTCATCATTTACCTTTTGAAAAAACAATTATCTTGATATATAATCAAAAATTTACCACATTATATTATCCTACAAAAAATGTTCCTCCAGATCCTTATAAGTATTGTTACTACTAGGGTGTATAGAGAAATTAGAGTTATGATAATCATATAATAATTTTATTTTTTATCTTAGGTATATATGGAACGCATATCCTTTTTCCAAATTTTATCAAACTATCTTGATAAACAACCCATTCCAATTTCCCATCATTCAGGACTTTAATTTTCTTTTGATAATTCTCATCATAATGCTAGGAAATTTTTATCTTCTTATATAAATATGGTTTGGAAATCATTTGAAAAGGGATTTATATTTTCACATCATTTATAATTTCTATATATATCTTTAATAAATCTATGAACATAGGATCCCTATAAATCCTCATTTTTTTAGGAATCCATGGTGTTTCCTGATCAATGCATCTGCTACATTATTTTCAATCCCTGATTGGTAGTGTAACAAGAAATAATAATCCTTGAGTAGGTAGATCCTTCACCTTTTCATCATGTTAAGATATTTCTATGAATATATGTATTTCAATAACTTATGATCTATATATATCTCAAATATTTCTCTATAGAGATAATGCACCCATATCTTCAGTGAAAAGATTATGGATGGAAACTCAATATTAGGGGTTAGATTGTTATGTTCATGAGTCTTTAACTGCCTTGATGCATGGGAAAAAATTATCATTCAACATAAGTACATTACCGCATCCCTTATTAGATGCATAATTATATAACAAAAATCCATCATTTCTTAATGGTAGATTCAATATCATATCATTGATCAATCTCCTCTTCAATTCCTTAAAAAAATCGTAACATTTATTTTTCCATATCAACTTAACCCCTTTATTTGTAATCTTGGTTAATGGGATATCCAATCGGGAAAAGTATTGAAAAAATATTCAATAGTAACCTACCAAACCAATGAAACCATGTACCTCGGGTATGTTATTCAGTGTAGGCCATTCTTTGACTAATTTTTTCTTTTCAAGATCAACTGAGATTCCATCCTTGGAGACAATATGACCAATAAAAGATATTTTTTCTAATGTAGAGTTCACATTTTATAAATTTCCCATATAAATATTTTTCTCTAAGTGTCTCAGGAATGATTAAAATTTGATAATAATAGTTCTCAAATATTTTAGAGTGCATCATGATATCATCAATAAATATCACAAAAAAAATTATAAAGATATTTTTTAAAAACTCTATTCATCTTATCCATAAAAACAAAAGAGGGATCATTAGTCAATCCAAATTTATTTACTATAGAATTGTAATGTACATACATCATACAAATTTTTTTTCTTGGAATATCTTCTTTCATTACTCATAATTGATAATATCCAAAATGAAGTTCAATATTTTAAAAATATTGAGCTACTTGATGCTTATTGAATAAGTTATAAATGAAAGAAAGAGGATACTAGTTATTTTTAGTAATATAATTGATTTCCCAGTAATTAATCCATAGCCTCATAGATCCATCTTTCTCTTTGACAAAAATAATGGGGGATCCCAAGGTAAAACACTAAGGAATATAAATAACTTATCACATTAATCATGTAGTTTTTTATTCAAATACACTAATTCCATTATTTTTATTTTATAGTGAGTCTTTGATATAAGTCATACATCAGTTATTAGATCAATGGAAAACATAACATCGTGATCTGGTGGATGTCTAGGTAATTCCTTAAGAAACACATCAAGGTAATTATGTATAATAGGAATATATTAAATATAAATATTTCATTTCCCATATATAGATTGTGTGTGATCTTCATCGCCTAGAGTTACAATCAAAATAGCTACTAGATGTGAATCTATACATTATCCAAATGATTAAGTCTCCCCTATAAAGATAAGGAATTTTAAATCTTCATCACGAGTCATAATTTTCATCTTATGGAAGTAAAAAAATTTCCTTATATTTTTAAATCCAATCCATACCAAAATATTATATCAAAATTCAAAAAAAGGTATAATAATAAAGTCTGAAAATAGAGTATTTCTATGTGTCATAATTGGAACTAACTGGCACATCCTTGTAATGGTAATATTTCCACTTGGAGTCTTGACTGAAAACTATATTCTTAATGTTCTAGGGAAAAATTTAATTTTATTGGAAATATGTAAGATATAATAGAGTTAAAATATCTAGAATCAAGTAAAGATAAATTTGAGGCTATAATTAAAGCACCATACACCACATATTTAGGAACTTAAACCTCAATTATAGTGATTGAATAAACATAACCTTCTCCCCTTGGCCTCTTTATTGGTAGGTTGCCTTGATTCATGTTAAATTTGTTTAAATAATGTCCAATTTATCTAGAATTGAAGAAATGGATAATTGTGGTTTATTTCATTCCCGTACATTCATTTACCAGATGACCCATATCTCAACACTTATAACAAATACCCATTACCTTCAAACATTTTCTAGGATGTTTATTTCTATAATTTTAATATGATGGAAATTTATTGTTCCCTTATTATTCTTTGATTCATTAAATTTTTCTTGGTGCTCAACCAACATATTATTCTCTTGATTTACCTTGAATATGTAGGATCTAAAAAATTATTTCTTGATTTTGATGGAATATAATACTATTTAATCATATGATGAAAAAGTTTGAGAAACCAATGAACTTCAGAGGATTTTCTTAATCCGTTCAAATAAATAGTAAATTTTTCTTTCTATATTATGTGTGTAATATATATAATATATTTCTAGTCTTATAAAGGGAGCCTCATTATCTAAAACAATTCCCTCTTCCTTTTTCTTTAATTTAAGGAATTTTCTCTTCATTTTAGTTCATTTATCACAAGGGAAATATTTTATGAATAATGTTACTTTAAAATATATCCAACCCATATGTTATATTTTATCTGTCTCCTTATTATTTTGGATCAATTAACACCATTTATTTTCATCACCATTAAGATAATACACAACCATCATAACATTTTACCTTTTATTTCACCCCTGGGCAAGAAATATCTTTTTAAGGGACATAATTCATTTCTCAGCTACTAATTTATTAGTAGTTTTACTAAAATATGGAGGCGTATGTTGTATGAAATGATCCAATATAGTTTTATCATGTCATTTGACATTATGTTGCTTCATATATACAAGGTTATTCACCATAACATGGGTTAAATACCCTAATATGACCATAATATTCTCAACTCCAATACCAATTTTATTAACATGTTCAGTAGGAAAATCTATACTTTTTCCATGAGTATTGATATCATTCCTTACACCATGAAACATTTTTAAAGATTGTAATATATTGAATTAGATCATAACATTAGGACTTTTAAATCATAGTTTATAATTCAAAATATGGTGTAACACTTATCTTAAATTGAAAATTTGTGCTTAGCTAATCTCAGAACCATAAACTTGTTTTCTTTGGGAATATCCTCAAATTATAAAAATATTGTAAATATTTTTTAATGGGCAATAAAGATCGTGAAAATTATTCAAATTATATCCCTTATGAATGACCAGTTTGGTGTGTAGTATTAGGCTAACTCATTATGTATCTGTGATGATTTAGGTAACACCCAATCCACCCCATTCAAGGTTATTACACTTAGGTGCAACTATTCCATATCTATATCCACATTCTTGTATCCATATAGGGGGGTATTTTCTAGGAAAACCAAATTATATATACTTTACCAAAACTTATTATAATATCATATAATTAGACATATTTGTGAATTCTGACATAGGGTTACGATCTCAGTATATGATTTCCAAAATCTAGTTTCCAAGGTTTCTACTAAACTTTTTATGATACCATCTATATTAAAACCAACTCCAATAACCTAAATATGATGTATAATTTGTTATATTTTCATAAGATACAATTAATAGCATCACTAAGAACCAACAAATTTAGAAATCTTAAAGAACCATATATATACATAATTTCTATTTTAAATAGTAAATAGAATATAAGTAAATATTTAGAATCATTGAAATTCAATTAAATACTCCTTCCACATATCCTAGGTAAATGGAAAAAATAAGGGTGATCTAAAATTCTAATTAAGGGTTTCATAAAACATTAGGTATAATGTGTAAATAAGGAATAATCAAACTCGCAAGGTAAATAACTTCAAACACTTGACATTAAATCAATAACTTGAGAATGAAATGCATCCATGGATAATATAAATGTAATAATGTCATGGATAATAATAAATAAATTTTCAATTAAGGAAATAAATTATTTCATATGTCTAGATAAAGGATTTGTACTAATAAATTTTAAAATATGAGTATGTATACATCAAAACCCCATTTAATAAGGTTTGATAACTGATTTGTCTTTAAAGACCTGTTGATGCATTGAGGGGCTATTTATAATTGGTCCCTAACCATAAATTCATGTCCAATACATTACCCATATATTTAATGATCAATTTAATTCATAAAAAACATGTCTTATAAATAAATATCTATATTGAGTAAATAATATGGAATATCAAGATTTCCCTAGTCAATCAAATAACTTTCATAGAAAAAAACCATATGTGAAAATGGAATATAGTATATGAAATAATCATAAACATGCTAAAAATAATATGGATGTGAAAGAGAAATTTAATTTCTGATTAAATATATTCATAATAAAGTGAATGATTCAAGAGAAATTTAATAACCAAAGAATTAATTTGAGATAAAAGATGAATATTAATTAATTAGAAATAATGGTTTTGTAATAAAAGGAAGTATTTTGGAGAATGAAATAAAAATATTTAAAACATATATTTAATAAATAATTTTATTTTTAAAACTATGGGAAAATTAGAGAAGAATATATATAGTTTAAAATTTTTATTATGGTAGTAAAATTTATTAATGACGTATACATTAAAAAGAATCATTATTTTTTGTTGTTTTTTAAGAAAGTAAAAAAATGACCTTATATTAAAAAATTATGATGATTAATTTAAAAACTTTTAAAAATAATTATATCATAAAATTTCCTTAATTATTCAATTAATTAAATAAAAAAGGAATTTTGTAAAAAAAATTGAAAAATATGGACATGGAAGAAAAACATACTCAATAAAAAAGAGAAATAACATATGATTTTATTTTAAACATATATTTTATTGATTAAAATTAAAAATATAGGATGTAATAAAACATTGAAAATTAGTAAATATTTATATAACAATAAAATATATGGAATTTATGAAGTATTTATCATAAGATTACTTTAATGAAAATATAAGCAATTCCAAAAAAATACGATTTTAAAATAGTTTCTTACCTATTTAGTAACATTTAAATTATGACCACATGAAAGGATAAACTTCAATTAAAAACTTAATTAAAATTAATAAATATATATTTATTTTATATACATCAAAGACATATTTTATACACCACATAAAATAAAATATTTTTATAATATGAAATACTTTTCAATTGAGTGGAAATTGAGACGAAATCCATTACATCATGCTTCCACTTAGTTGAACATGATTTAAACCCATATATAATAAATTTAGAATAATTATAATTATATAAAATAACCATATAAATATCTATAATATCATATATGATCTACGTATAACATTTTATCATACATTTGTTAACAGCCTTTCTTTATTATCAATGTTTCAGGTTTTAACTACTTCATTTTTTTAGATGTGTGGATTTGGTGGATATGGTACTTGTTCCTTTATCTTGGTTATATTATCTAATAAATATTAATAATGATATAAAAAACATACATATTCATTATATACATATTTATAATCATATTTGAAAAGTAAGCATAAAAAATGAATCGCATCGCCTCGTAGAGGTGGTACTCTACACTTGCACGTGAGCAACTTTATCATTTTTTAATGGGAGGAAGGGTAAGGAATTAGATTATATATAAAATTTAAATAATAATAATTATATCATTATTATCATATATATTCATTATTTTCATCATTATGACTATCCATGCGAGGTAGTGATGGAAAACAAATTATATTGATTCGTGAGGCGGTAGTTCATTGTACACACGGGCAATGGTTTTGTTTCCCATTTTATGGAGAAGGAGTTGGATAAATATTATTTCATAAACATAATAAAATATAATTATATATAATATTTTATTTTATTTTATTTTTATTTTTATTGATAGGTTATAATTTAATGTGGTAAAAGAAGAAGAAAAATGAAATTGTTCGGTTAAGATGACTATCTCTTAAGTTAGGGTAATTCTCACATTCACCACCTGGACAAGGGAGATAAAGTAATCTATAGAAAAATCTTTCTATTACTAGAAATAATAAAAAATGGATAATAATGGAAAACCATGATAGTATTGCACTATGTCTAGCCAAATCCACTCGGATCACCATTTTAATCAATTATTTTCAACCAATCATTTTTTGTTCTTTCAAGTTATCAATTTATAAAATCAAACCCAAATAATTTTTCCTAAGTTAAATTAAAATAATTTAAAAACCATTTTGTGAGAAATATTCTTTGGTATATTACCTAGGGTTAACCACTCAACTATACTTAGGTAATAAAAAATTATTTTTTCAATATTTTTGATAGGTGTGAATAAATGGATTCCTATAGTGTGTATGGATATTCAAGTTGTTCTTCTAGTTCTTAGCATGAACCAGAAAAAACAAATGAAAAAAACATACACTTTATTGTGTGGAAGGATTACATATAATATTATTATTCCTATGTTTCTTATTATGAATCCTTAAACTATTAATAGCAATAATTAGTTTAATATTATTCCATGTTATAAGAGAAATATTAAACCATGAAGAAAAAAACACAACTTCTGTAAAAATATTCATTATTTTTTCTTAATTGTAAAGGATATTAGGTTAAAACATCTTTTAGATTTTAAATAAAAACTAAATAAATTTATTTCAAGATGTATTGAGATTAAAAGAAAAGTTATATATTTTCTTACTGAATTTGAATACTTAAAACATGCTACAAGTTTTTTTACTATCGAGGGGATTATTTAAATAAAATAATTAGAAATACTAATTTTAAGAAGGAAAATATGGAATTATAATTAATGGTGAAAAAAATAAACTATATAGAAATTATTTTATTCCAATATCAAAGAATCATAAGATGAAAAAAATATTTGTTTTTATTATGGAATTAATGGTCATTATGCAATTACACCTTAAGGAATCCTAAAATTAGTAGTGTAAAGAAATAATATATTTCTAAATAAATATCTATAGTTTATTTTGGTATTTATAGTAAATTGAAATAGATCTAGTTTCACATATCCTTTTTTCTGACATTGTAAGTCCCAAAAGCATTTGTGTACTGAAACAATTTTTTACGTGATATTTTTGTAGGTTAAAACCAATAGGGAAAAATGTTATATGGTATTTGGAAATTGGTTGTTCAAGAAATATGAGTGGAGATTTTTCAATTTTTTATTCATTATCTAAATTTAATATAGGTTTGGTCACCATTAGTGATAATGCTAAAGGAATGATTAATGGATTTGGATCAATTGGAGATCCAAATTATATTTTGGTCAAAAAATTTCACAATGTTAAAGGGTTTAATTACAATCTGATAAGTATTTATAAATTCTTTGATATTAGATTTACTATTTATTTCCCAAAATATGCATGCTCTTTTTTAAGAATAATTTGGTTATGTTTAGAACACCTAGAATGATATGTTTGTACTTTGGACCTTAGTTCCTTATGTGAAAAAATATAAATTGTTTAAATAATAAATTAATTGAATTATGGATATGGAATAGAAGTTTGGGTCACTGTAATATATTTTCATTATCTAATTTATCTAAGAATAGGTTATATTTTTATCTTCCTAGTCTCAAATTTGATGATAAAACCATTTTCACACATGTCAAATAAAGAAAGCAGCACAAGTTTTCTTTCAAATAAATCAACAAGGTTGATACATCTAACCCTTTAGAACTTATAAAAATTGAGTTTTTTGGACCTTCTAGATTAAAAAGAATGGATGGAATATTATTTGTTATTTTATTATTTAATGATTTATCAATATTTACTTGGGTTTATATTTTAAAATTTAAAAATCAAGCTGTTACAGTTTTTCTGATTTTCTGTAAGTTAGTTCAAAATAAAAATTATTTAAAATAATTTTACTAAAAAGTGATCATGGAGGAGAATTTTAAAATGATTAGTTTAATTATTTCTTCTTAAATATCTGTATTAAACATACTTTTTCTACTCCAAGAACACCGCAACCAAATTGAATTGTTGAAAGAAAAAATAAAACTATTCAAAAAATAGAAAAAACTATATTAAATCAGTATAGTATACTTACATTTTTTTGTATAACCAATTAATATAGCATTCCATATTATGAATAGATATTTAATAAGACATTTTTTCAGGAAAACACCTTATGAGTTGTGGAATAATAGAAAACCTAAATTTGGGTACTTCAATGTTTTTGGATGCAATGTGTATATCTTGAATACTAAGGAAAACCATGGAAAGTTTGATCCCAAATCTTATGAAATAATATTTCTTGGGTATTGTGATAATTCTATATCTTATAGAGTATTTAATAAAAATTAAATTATATTTAAGGAATCATTTCATGTGATTTTTTATGAGAGTGGTCCCTTTGATCACAATAGAACACAAACTGATGAATCTATTAATTCTTTGGTTAACTTGAGACTTTATTATTATAATTCCAAGTTTGAAAGTATATTAGATCATGATCATGTCAATCCATTATTGAAGAGAATAAAATTGAGTATCCTAAAGTTTTCTTACCTATACGACCTAAGACAACAAAAAATTGTCCTTTAGATACAATTATAGGAGATATAAATGAAGGTATTAAGACTATGAGGAATGATAGAAATTTAGTTGATTTCTCTAATTTTCCATCCCAATTTGAACCTAATTATATAGAATATTGTCTAGGTGATGAGGGTTGGGTAATGAATATAAAATAGGAGAAAATTTGTTTAAAATAAATAATGGTTAGGAGTTAGTTGATAGGATTTCGAACCATCTAGTAATAGGATCTAAATGAGATTTATAAATAAGAAATATTATCAAGCTTTAATTTCTAAGAATAAATATAGGATAGTTAATAAAGGTTATAATCAAGAGGAAGGTATAGATTATGAGGATATGTTTTCCCTTGGTGTTATGCTTGAATCCATTAGGATCCTTTTAGGATATTCATATTTTAAATTATATCAAATGTATGTAAAATATATTTTTATAAATAGATATTTAATTGAGGAAGTTTATGTTGAACAAACCCTAGGTTTTGAAAATATTTATTTTCAAAATTATGTTTTTATGCATACTATAGATCTTTATGGTCTTAAGCAAGCACCAATGTCTTGGTATGAAATATTGAAATATTTACTTTTAGAAAATGATTTTTATATAGGTGTGGATGATCCTAATATTTTTAATAAAATAACTACTTCTAATATTTTATTAGTAAAATTATAAGTAGATGATGTTATTTTTAGTTATACTAATCAGAAAATTTATAATGGATTTTCAAAACTTATGAAAAAAGAGTTAAAAATGAGAATGGTTGGAGAATTAAAATTATTTCTTGGATTTAAAATCTTTCAAATTAATTTTAGAAATTATTTGAATAAAATTAAATTCTATATTTATTTTTTGAAATAAATCACTTGAAAATAGTAATCCATATATAACTCATATGTTTAATAAAATAAATCATAATTTGAATGAATTTGAAAACCCATTTGAAAATAAGTTCAATAGAGGTATGATCGGTATTTTTTTATATCTTGCTACAAGTAAAACATATATTATGTTTTTTTTTACTTATGATAAGATTTCAATCAAATCTAAAAGGTTCTCATTTGATAGTTTTCAAAATAATTTTAGGTTTTTTAAAAGGGACTATTTCTTTTTAACAACTTTATCCAAAAACTTTTGATTTTGATTTATTCTCATATTCAAATTCTGATTTTGGAGGTTTTAAATTATATAGATAGTGTACATTATTTACCTATCAATTTTTAAGAAAATCCCTAGTTTTATGATCTAGTAACTGGAAACATCCATTTTGATTAAAAACTCTTAAGGATAAATATATATTTTCTAGTAGTTGATGTGCATAGGTGTTGTGGATACAACATGATATTATTGATTTTGGACTTAACTTTGATCATGATCTTTTTTTATAATACTATTTATGCATTTTTTTTAAAAATAGTAAGTCATTCTAGGACTAATAATATTGTTATTTGGCATCATTTTCTAATAGATCATGTTCAAAAATGAGATATCAATTTATAATTAATTAATACTAAAAATCAACTTGATGATATTTTTACTAAACCACTTCCCATTATTATTTTTAATTTCATTTAGTGGGATTTAAATTTTGTTGATTTTAAATAAATATTATTTATATCTTTTCTGTGTTATTAATATATTTTTTACTTCATTTGATTTTAAAATATTTTTTCTGTATTTATAGTAAATATTTATTTATACATTTTTATTATTTAGGTTTTTAATTTATGTTATTTAATTATTTTTTATATTTTAATTTCCTAAGATTTATTTTCGATTTTATAATCCCTAATCATTGCATTCAAAATTTCAACTCAATAAACTCAATTGTCACCTAAAATTATCAGAAATCATATCTCTCTCAGTCTTCTACCTCAAAACATCTTCTCTTTTGGTATTTTGATCTATAATTTCTTCAATCACTAAATATTTTAATCCAAAATAATCAAATACTATTCAACATAGTGAATACAAAGAGAACCAATAAAGATAGTCCCTGTATAGGAAAGAGGCATAAAATTTCATGTTTAAAACACCATATAATACAAGTTAAAGTTGTAGATTTTAGATGTATTTTTAAAACCAATATCATACTAAAATAATTTATATGTTTTCAATGTTTGGATTATATTTTCAATAGAGGAAATTTCGAATATTTTTTTCAAAGGGAATTCATGGAGTTATTTGAAAACACCCAATTCGGTTTTGGAAATAGAAAATGTATGGTTTCATCAAAAGTAGTTGATATTGAATTCTCTATTTCATCTATGGAAATGACCCAGATATTCTACTACCCTCATGAAGGAAATTTCAGTATCTATTTGAGTTTTATTAGTGAAGAAGTTCATAAGTCTGAATACATTATATCTATTCTTTTTAGAACTTCTCTGATTATGAAGATGATAGTGAAGTAACTTGAAGCTAATTAAAAGTTTTTTATATATTTTATCATAACTAGTGTCATACATTTAGTTTTTAAATTTAGAAAATATCAACTTTACTTACATTTACATAATATTTTTTATATTAGTTGATACAAAAAAGAATTTTTTTTGGTACATATTGAGGTACATGATTCATTGAATCCAAAAGGACTCTAGATGAAATTTGTTCCATATGGAAGGATGGTGTATCTTGTTCTCTATAATTGAGGGATTATTTATGATATCAAGACAAGATTATGATGTCACTATAGAAATATCTTATATTTTGGATCTTTAAAGAAGTTCATATTTTTCTGGAGTGTTTCAAATTAGAATCTTATAATAGTAGGACATGAATTAGAGGATCCCTCTGATACTGATGTTGAGGGGGGGAATATGAGGCTTAGGTCTGTTGGGGATGCTATAATTACTACTGAGGGGGTTAGATAATTTATAACTAAAGTTCATTTTGTTTTAGTCTATGGTTATTAACCAATAGTGGTTAGATCTAAAATTTGGTATAGAAATTTAGAAAACTATATTGTTGTAAATATTAATATTTCTTCAAGTATAAGAAGTAAACAAGTTATGGATAAAAATATAGTTATAATATTTTTAGGACCTATTTAGTTTTCAAAATATTATCTTGCACCAACTATTTTGGAAGAATCTTGAGTTTTTTTAGTTCAGTGATATCCTGGGAGAGATAAACTAGCACTAGTTGAGTTGTTAATTGAGTATGTTGAAAGGGAAATTTCTTATCCAGTTCAATTTATGGAAGAAATGGTTTAATAGATTTCTCATATTAAGAAGAAACATACCTAATTTTTATAATGTTATTTTTATAGTAAAATGCTTGAATAATTTCATTCTAATGTTCAAGTAAGTATTTTAGTGGCTACTTCTACCAAATTGATTGAGAATCAACCATTTTCTTTTGTTGAGAAGTATTTAGAAATAACTAAGGTATGAGTTGTTGAGATTATAAAATTGATTGGGGAGTTTTTTTCAACTTGAAGAGAAGGTTTAAATTTTAAATCTCTTTAGTTGCTGGAAGTAGGGTCACCCTCACTAAGGAAGAAAGAGGTACCCTTGGATTTTAAAGAAGAATCTAGTTTTTAAGTTCATTGTCATAATTTTGTTACCATAAAGTTTTCTAGATCTGATTTGTTAAAAGATTATTTCTTAAAATTTCCTTAAGAACTTGAAAGTTATATGATATATTTTTAGGATTTTGGAAGTGGTTTTATTTAAAAAAATATTATGTGTCTCTTCAATCTCAGTTTTAGATTTCATAAGATAATTCTATTTCTTGAATGGATTTTTATTTTTTAAAGAGATATATTGCATATTGGTTTGGAAGGTTTAAATGTTATTTTTTAAATGTTTTATTTTATTTATAAAAGAACTTTTTTGGTGTCCTGGTTTGAAGTTATAAAGGTAACTAATTCAAGTCAAGGAAGATATTATACTTCTCCAAGAATAAGTTATGGTGTTTTTTATAAAGACTATAAATTTTATCTACTGATCTGAATGCATTTTATTGAAAAAAAACAAAATCTATAGTGTGATAGTGTGCCCATGATCATTCTTATGGATAATGAGAAAGTTATAATTTCTAAATTTTAATATGTATAATTGAGTATAAGAGATATGTTCAATAAGAATGACAGTATAATGGATAATTTTGTTTAGTCATCTGAGACAATTTAGAACTTCTTAAGGTGAATTCGGTTGAAGATCTAAAGCTAATTCTTGATTCTCAACATCTTCCCAAGGAATGGGATTCCAATTTAAATAAAAATTTAAAGGATATTATATTGGAGCTTCAGGTAATGTATATGAATATTCAGGATTCTCTAACCTCTTTATATTCTTTAGAGGAATCCAAACCTACTTCTAGTTATGCCTCTACCCCGATACCTTGATCTTTTTTTAAGCTGGAAATTTCATTATAATCCATAATTATTTATAAAATTTAATTTCATTTTACACTTTTTTATCTTTGTTTTATTATTTGACTATTAATTTCTTTTATTTTAAGCCTATATATTTTAAAATACACTCATCTGTGGATGATATAACCTTCACATATAATTCTTTGAGAAATTAATTGTGTATTATTCCATTTTATACTTTCTTTTTTATTGCACAAAAAGGAAAAGAAAATCTAAAAAACATAAAATTATCAAAATGATGTAAGTATGTTTTTGAATTAATAAAAAAATAATTAATGGGCTTTTAAGTCTTTCTATTTTATAGATTTTTTTTATCATGAAAATTGGAGATTTCTGGGAATGAGAATGTTGATCCAGCATTTTTTTCACTGAATTTGATTCTCATAAACACCCTAATTTATTTTACTAATAAACTTACTTTGATTGAATTTTAGGTTTATATCTTTAATTTAATAAATTATTTTATTCTAAAATCATTTTTTCAATTTTGATCATTATATTTGGAAGTAATAATATTCAACTAAGTATACTGATCGTTTAAAAGAAGTCTGAATTCATTATTCAGAAAGTATGTTTGAACCTAACAGTTGTGTCCAACCCCACATTTAGAAACCCATGCTTGAGTTGAACGTTATGTTTTTGAACCACACTTTTTTTAAGGAACCTCACATTTAGGTACTTAAAATTTTTTATATACCTAACATAAGTAACCTCACATTAGTGATATACCTCATGTAGGAACCAAACATTGGTATTGAAGTTCACATTATAAAACATTATGTTTGGGATCAACCATACGATGGTTGCCAAACTTTTAGAATCCACCACATGTGAATTGAACCTCACATTGATTCATTCATCTGTAGATTTAAAATTTGAATTATTTAGAAATTTATACTATGATTACACATGATTGAATCTCTCAGTAAAATGATTTAAATACCATTTCAGAAGATATATAGCAATGAATTGATTTGTTTTTATTTCTAATGGAAGTTATGAATTTTTATAACTATTTAAATTCAAATATCAAAAAAACTTTATATTTTGAAATCACCATTTATCTTGAGACTTCTTTATATCTGTTTGACCTAAATTAATTTGGGATGCTTATTTTTTCAAAATAGATACATATGTATGATGTGATTCCTAATATTCTAAATCTATTTCTCTTAAAATAACATCATAATTTTCACAATCATATAAAAATATTTTCTATATTTGTTGTTTTGTGTTCATCCGAAGATTTAATTTCATCATTTTATTCATGGAATAATAACTTTTTCTACAGTAATAATTCATTATATATATACTATAGTTTGTTTAATTTTTCAAGAATGTACTTTAGTGACATACATGTTTCATCAAGCTATTTTTTTATATATTTTATGCTACTATAAAGGTTGAATTAGATATTACTACTACTTTATCTATGTATTATATAAATTTATTCAAATATTATTCTTTAGGAATTCACTTTGGAGAAATAAATATTTTACTTTGAACATCTCTTCATTTTTCAGATATAATATCTATATCTGGATATTTTGTTGAGAATTTATCCAACCAAATTCTTCCTTTTTTTTATTTTGAACACTCGGTTGTTGAGTGTTTCTAGTACTATTATTATTCCTTCTTAAATTTCTGGTAAAATATATTGTAACAAGTTATAGTTTCATTCAATAAACTATCTAGATCCCTCAAAAAAGTATTTTCTAGTAAAAACCACCATACTCATGGATAGAGTGTTAGTGGAGTGGACTACGGGATATTTTTACTCTGAACTATGATAAAAGTTATCATTACCATTTCTCTAATTTTACAATAAAAAATATTTTTAAATAAAATAGTTCTTATTTTACTTACAAGTTAAATAGGTATTGGTTTTAAATTTTTCAAGTGTTTTAAAAGGACAGAATTCACCCCCACCCCCTATTGTTTCTTCTTCATCATCATTTTAGGATAACATTCCACCGAACATGATCCAACTAGAGAATTTGTTTCATGAATCATCAAATGATATAATTGTGGGGTTTCCAAAATAGTAACTTCCATCCATTATAAAACTGATTTCCTCAAATTTGGTGTATCAAAATTTCAAATATCTCACTATTTGAATGATGATACCTAGGGTGGTCATGGGGCTAAAAATTCTCCAAGCCTTACGATCCAAGTTTACCCTTGTATTATTTCAATTATGATTTCACCCCTCATTTCTTTTCAAGATCACACTTTATTGTGTGTTGTATGTACTATATTTATTTAATGTTCTAAATAAACTTTGTCCTCTATTTTGGGAGATTTATTTTCATAGAGTTTTTTCACCTGGAGGTCCCTTCCAATTTTACTTTTTTGAAAGCTTTATGTAAATTCCTTTTGTTCAGTCATTCTTTTCAAGTGTATCTTTTATGTACATTACTAAAAATTGGTTTCTATTTAATTTACTAGTTGGAATACCAAAATCATAAATTTGAAACATGATTTTTGGTAAATAAATTGTTAAATAAATTTTAGGGATAACCCTATTTATCAAAAAGTGGGGTGAAATGAAACACTTCAAATTCACTCAAAATTTTGAACCCCCAGTTTGAGGTATATAGCCTTTTATTTATTCCTTTAAATGTTATTAAAGTTCTTGGTATGAGTTTGGATGAGTTTGGGAGAGTTTGTGAAGGTTTTAGAAAACTTTGGAGGCCTTTTTATGGTTGTGCGATTTAATCACGGTTAGAGAAACCGTGCAAGATGAACCGTGTAGGAAGTGGGGTACGCACGTCTTGCACATGGTTTGCCTAACCATGTGGGGTAGGTCATGTGAGGTGCCCCTTCCAGGAAGTAGTAGGTGCATGGTTATTGCACAGTTTTTCTAACCATGCAGCTCATAAAAATGGGTTTTTTTAAAATCCTGGATTAGTCAAGATTTCCCTAAAGACACCCAAACTTTCTCCCATTCGAGCCTCACTTGGGTTTTCCTCTTATAAAGGGTTAGGGGTTCTATTCGACTCATTTTGGAATCAAATATAAGGGGTTTCTTGGTGTGGTTAATCTTATTCTTCTTTGGTAAGTCTCATCGCTTAGTTCTTTGTGGTTTTCTCTATATCTACTCTTCCCCTTCTCCCAATTTTTTATATCTAAAATTTTGTGTGTGTATATATGGTTTCTGTTTCCTTGGGATTTGATTTTAAGGCTTCTTTATGATATTTAAAGAGATCTAGAGTTGTTTTAGTGGAGCGTTTTTCCGGATTGGGGCTCAGTTACTTGTGGGTCGAATTCGCCTGAACCCTAAATGTAGGTGGCTTCTCTATCAACTACACATGGTTAGAACTAGTTGTTTTGGTTAAAATTAATTTTTTTTTTCTTGAAATTAATTGTGGTAATGATGTATGAATCTTTTTGGATACCCATTTGGTGTTGATTTAGGGGATTTTAAGGAAAATGGGTAATTGTTGCAAAAAGGGATTTGCTGTGTGATTTTAAAATGTTGATTTTAAAATTATTCATGGTTTATTGTGAAAAATGTTTTTCGAGAGATGGTTTTAAATAAATAGTTTTTTTATTGAAATGTGGTTGGGAATGGAAATTTGTTTAAAGGGTGTTTTTAATAAATGGGACATTTATTGAAGTGAATTGGCATGAGTTGGAAATGATGGTGTGCCTATGATGTGACCTTGGTTCTTTGTGCTTGTTGGTTGATTAAGTGTTATGTATTTTTTTGATTGTGTGTGAAGTGGGTGGGGAGTAAAACTATAAAAAGGGGTTGGATAGTGGATGGAAGGGCCACCATCAAAGGATAGTGGTCGGCAATCACCACTAGTTAGTAATGTAGTAAACGGGTTGGACAAAACCTCCACTGTTTTGGTTTCCTTGTTATGTGTTGCTTTGCAAGATAGAATTTTTTAGGATAATGTGTGATGGTGCAATGGATTATGGAATTTTTGTTTGGTTTCCCCTTGGGTTTCACAGTTTGGGTAAAGTTTTCTTTGTAAGTGTGTGTTTGGATTATTGGAAGTTGTTTAACTATTTAATGTTGTATATAAACTATTTTATATAAATGTGTTGATGGTTCTTTCCTAGTGGTGTGTGTAGGGAAGTAATTTGGGTAAATCCTACTGAATATTATTACTCACCCCTACTTTGGTAATTCAGTGTTTTTCTCATATGTTGTCTTCCAAGACACAGGTAAGGGTAAAGCATATCATTTTTCTAGTGGTTCGTCTTGATGCTTTGGCAATGTTGTAGTTCTTGGAGTAAGGATCTTGGTGTGGGGCTATGGATGTTGCCCTAGTTCTTTGGAGTCATGTTTTTTAGTCTTCTACTTAGTACTATGATAGTGTTATTGTTTTGGTTTGGTGGTATTAGTCTTGGTAATGGTATGGATTTGCTTAGTCTTTTGGTTAACTCTTGGTAATATGTGGTTTGGGTCACTTTGTTAACATGCATCATGTAGCTTTATTGGTAATAGAATATTTTGTTGGTTGATTTTATCTTAAGGGAAAATGATTCCCCAATTTATTCTTGAATCCCTTGACATGTATTTCCATCCTTTGATGCCTTGGGAACATCTCTTAAGGCCAAGTAGCATTCCTCTGCCCTCTCTAGCCAATGGGATGGGGTAGAATGTTACAAGTGGTATCAGTTTGTTTGGTCCTTGGCTTTCAAGTGACAACAGTTGTTCAGTACTTTGGTGATTACATTCTTTCATGGTCTATTCCTTGAGTCGGGATGGTAGCAAGGAATAGGATTGTTGGAAATTTGAATGTATATCATAAAAGTTAACCCCTTTAAAATGAACTTCAAGTTACCAGGGAGTTTGGTAGATAAGTTTTTGGAGACACTTATAGACATGGAAATCTCATTGTCGTCGGTGTATCTAATGAGATGAGAATGGCATGCATGGTAGAAATGAATTCCCTCTATGATGCATATTTCATTGGTGTTTAATGATATATGGTGTGATATGAATGTGTAGATTTTGAAAATCTAAATTGGTTTTCAAAACAGAAGGATTTGAAACATGGAAACTTGCGGTATTTTAAAAATGGTTGGATTTTAAAAACATGGCGAATTTTTCAGAATAGTGAAACATGGGAAACGTGAACTCATGGAAAACCTAGCTTTCATAGTAATTATGTAATTGAAATTGAAAATTTTATACCATTTATTTTTAAGGGAGTGGGACTTATTGTTGTTTTTGTGTTGATAGAAATGGAATCGGGTAGGTATTGTAGAGGCCAACCATAGGAAGCTTCTGAAAATGTGGTTGCACCTAAGCCTCAGGTGAACAAGCAGCTAGTACATAGTATAGTGAAAGATTTATAAGCTATGGAAAGTGTGAATAAAGAGGATGAACCAAATCATCTGGATCATGCGGTTTAGTTTCAAAGGCATAATCCAGCCATGTTTAGGGGTGATTCAGAGCCAAAAAGGGCTGAAGCGTGGCTGAATAGAATGAATAAGATATTTTACTTATTGGGAACACTGACATAGTTGAAAGTGAAGTTAGCCACATTCATGTGGGTGGATCTTTCCCTTCAGTGGTGGGAGTTGGTGGTCCAAACTGGGAAAGACCACAATGTGGCATGGGAGGGTTTTTAGGAATTGTTCGATAAACAATTATACCCTTATAAGTTTAGAATTCAGTGTACAATGGATTTCTTTAGTTTGAAGTAATGGAACTTGTCGATAAAGGAATATGCAGCTAAGTTTATGAACTTAGTGTGGTTTCACCCGAGGTGGTGGGTAGTACATCGTTAAATTTTATGTTGGGTTGAGACATGAAATTCATTCTAACATAGTAGTGTTGTGTATAAATGATTACACAAAAATGGTGAATGGAGGTACATTGGATGAGCTGGATATTTTGGGTTCCATAGGCGGGGGAAGTATGTTAGTACCCATGTGGAATATTGAGAACTCAAACTCTAGTTTTAAGCGGAAGAGGGACATTTATTTCTAGGTTGGGAGCATGGATCATAATCCGATGGTAGGATCAGTGAATCTTCCTCCAAAGCTTCAGAGTAAGCTGGGATGTTTTCAATGTGGCTCTATGGGGAACATCAAGCGGGATTGTATGGAACAACCTCGATCATGTCCTAATTGTAAGTAGATGGGGCATCTGCAGCATTATTTTTGGAATGCTCTGAGTTCAGGTGTTTATGACACTCCTCATGGGTCGTAGGGGTCTTATGCCTCGACGGGACAGGGGCAGAATCATACCCCTAGGTATCAGAGTAATTTTATTCATGGTGATTTGAGGAACAACATTACTCCTCGGTAGGGTAATAATGAGTAGATCATGGAAAGAAATAATTTTTTTGGGGATGAATAGGTTGTGATGGATGATTAGTCGGTACCATCCATAGTGTGAGGTACGGCTCTTTTAAATTCCACATTCATTCAAGATGTATTTGATACAGGTGCTTAGCATTCTTTTATTTCTTCTCGCATTGTTTATTTGTTGTCTTTATGTGTGGAAATGATTCCTTTTGTTTTGAAACTAAAAACTCCTCCAGGTCAAAGAAAGTGTTGATATTTCCTCTGTAGATTGTGTTGTTTACTTGTGGAAGGAATTAAATTTATGTGGGATTTCTCAATGCTTGATATGGATGCTTATGATATAATCCTGTGGATTTATTGGTTAGAAATTTTTAAGTCCCACATCAATTCCTAAGCACAAACAGTTATTTTTACGATGGACAATGATATGGAACATATCTTTATGGGGAGAAGTGTGAAAAAATGGGTGTAATGAATTTGTTGGCACTAGATTTTGGCACAATGTTGTATTAGTTAGAGATGTCCTTGTTGGCATCAGTGAAATAAACTAAGCAAACAGTGTTTCCAAGAATTTTTCCATCAGTTTATGGATGTCTTTCCCGAATAATTCTCAGGGTTTCCACCCTTGAGACAAGTGGATTTTATGATTGATCTCTTTATGGGGACCAGTCTTATCTCACTTTCATCTTACCGAATGGAACCAGTATAATTGTGGGAATTAAAGGTGTAGTTTGAAGAGTTATAGAATAAATGGTCCATCCATCATAGCACGTTTCCATGGGAAGTACCGGTTTTTTTTTGTTAAACAGGCGAATGGAACCTTGAGGTTTTGTGATGATTATCGTATACTTAATCAGGTTACGATAAAGAACCAATATCCACTTCCATGAATTGATGATTTGTTTGACTAGTTGAGGGGAGATCAGTGGTTCTCCAAGATTTACTTGAGGTCAAGATATCATCAATTCCGAGTACGGAAGGAGGATATCCCAAAAACAACTTTCAGAAGTAGATATGGCCATTAAGAGTATGTGGTTATGCCCTTTGGTCTAAAAAATGAACCATCAGTGTTTATGGAATTGATTAATCAGATATTTCAAAGATATCTAGGTTCTTTTTTGGTGTTATTTGTGGATTATATACTGGTGTATTCAATGATAAGGGTAGATCATGAGCAGCACTTGGTGATAGTGTTAGGGATCTTGAGGGATCATCAGTTGTTTGTAAAATTGTCAAAGTGTTACTTTTGGATATAAGAGGTTCATTTCCTTGTCCATTTATTTTTGAGAAATGTTTTTCCATTGATCTAGAAAATATAGAGGTTTTTATCTCATGGAAACCTCTAAAGATCTTTTTTGAGATACAGAGTTTCCTTGGTCTATCTGGGTAAAATCAATGTTTTGATCATAATTTCTCATGATTGGCTTCACCGATGATGGATTTTACATGGAATAATATCCCATTTAAATGGGATGAGTAGTGTTATTAATGCTTTGAAGAGTTAAAGGGCCTCCTTACATCTTCACCAATCTTGGTTTTACCTGAACCAGGGAAAGGTTTCATGGTGTATTGTGATGCATCGGGATCAGGGATGGGGTGTGTTCTCATGTAGGGGGGTCATTTGGTTTCATATAGATCATGTCATTTGAGGTTTCATGAGAGAAACTACCCAACACATGATTTGGAGTTGGTGATAGTGGTTCATGATTTAAAAATGTGGCATCATTAGCTCTTTTGTGATAAATTTATAGTGTTTATTTATCATAAGAGTTTAAAACAAATATTCTCTAAAAGAGATTTAAACTTGAGGAAAAGGAGGTGGATGGAATATCTCTAGATGTTTTTCTTTCGACTAAATGTACACACAGGGTAGGGGAGATTTGGTGGAGGATGCATTAAGTAGAAAATCATATGCTCAGGTAGTGAAACAGGCATCAGATCAGTGGTAGTTGATGTTATTCATAGCTGACATGCAGTTGGAATGTGAGGACCAAGGTGGAAGACTGGTCTTTTTTTGGTTTCATTGGTTCCTAACTTGTCTTGTTTGGTTAAAGAGGCATAGGAATCTGATTCTGAGTGTATGGAGATGAGGTTGAAACTCAATGGTGGGGCACCCCTTAAGGGCTGGCAACTGAATGGCAATTCATTCTGTTGTTTTCATAATTGGATGGTGGTACCAGCGGCTTGTCATGAGGAACTTCTTAGATCTTATCATCATTCTAGGTGGCATGTTCATCCTGTAATTCCAAAATTTTATAAGTCATTGAAAGCATAGTTTTTTTGGGTGGGTATGAAAATGGATGTGGTTGGGTTTTTCTTAAGATGTTTGACTTGTCAGTAAGTCAAGGCCGAGACTCAGTGGCCAGCAGGCATGTTGCAGTCTTTACCTATCCCAGTGTGGAAATGGGAGCAAATAGAAATGGATTTTGTGACAGGTCTCCCAAGAATGGTTATGAAGTAAGATTCCATATGGGTCATTGTGGATCTACTCACAAAGTCGTCCCATTTCATCCCAATTTGTAAATATCATATGGTGGAAGTTCTATCCAAAATCTATATCTTATAGGTGGTAAAGAGACATGGTGTTCTAGTTTTGATTGTATAAGATAGAGACACGAGCTTCACATCTCATTTCTGGAAATCCTTGTAGGAAGTCCTTGGGACATAATTGACGATAAGCACAGTGTATCATCCTTAGATATATGGCTAATCTGATAGGAAGATAAAAACCTTTTAGGATATGTTAAGGTCTTGTGTGATGAATTTTGGTGGTTCATGGGAGGAGAACTTACGGTTGGTGGAGTTATCCTATAATAACATTCATCAGGCTTCAATGCATATGGGTTCATTTGAGGCATTCTATGGGTGTTTTCATCATTCTACACTATGTTGGTTGGAAATGGGTGATACTTCATTGATTGGACTGAGCCTTTTCCAAGAGACTATAGGGAAGAACAATTTGATAAGAAAGAGGATGAAGATAGCTCAAAGTCATCATAAATCATATGCAGACCATCTTCAACAACTGTTTTCATTTGAGGTGGGTGATCATGTGTTTTTATAATCTCTCCTAGGTTGGGACATTGTCGGTTTGGGAAGTAGGGTAAGTTATCTCCAAGTTATATTAGGCCTTTTGATATACTTGAGTGGATTAGAGAGGTGGAATATCGGTAGGATTTTCCACCACGATTTAGTGCAGTGCATAATATGTTTCATGTGTCGTAATTGAAAAAGTATCATCTGGATTATGACCATGTGATTAGTTGGGATCAGGTTGACCTAGAACCGGATGCTTCCTTGGTGCACGTGCCAGTGTGGATTGTGGATAGGAAAGAGAAATCCTTGCACGGTAAAAGTATTGGTTTAGTTATATTTTTTTGGTAGCATAGTGAGATTCTGTAGGAGACTTGGGATTGGGATAAAGAGATGGTCGAGAAATGGGCCGAGCTCTTTCAACAACGAGATGGTTCTCTACTTTCTGAGGACGGAAAGACCAATGGTGGAGAGAATTTAGAACCCTTGGTTTGATTCATGTATCCTTTTTAAGCCTTTTTATGTGTTTAATGTTATTTTGATGAGTTTGGATGAGTTTGGGAGAGTTTGGTAGAGTTTAGGAAGGTTTTGGAAAATTTTGGAGGCCTTTTTAAGGCCGCACGATTTGATCATGGTTAGGAGAAAATGTTCGAGATGAACTGTGCAGGTAGTGAGGTACACATGGCTTGCATACGGTTTGACTAACCATGCAGGGTGGGCCATGAAAGGTTCCCCTTCGAGGCAGCATTTAGTGCATGGTTAGTGCACGATTTATCTAACCGTACGAGCTAACCATGCGACTCGTAAAAATGTGTTTTCTAAAAATATGAGATTAGTTGGGACTTTCCAAAAGACACCAAAACTTCCTCCCATTCGAGCCTCACTCGGTTTTTTCTATTCTTAATGGTTATGGGTGCTCTTCCACTCGTTTTGGAAGAAAATCTAAGGGTTTCCTTGGTGTGGTTGAACCAATTATTCTCTAGTAAGTCTACTCACTTGGTTCTTGGTGGTTTTCTCTAGATCTCATCTTCCCCACTCTTGGTTTTCAATATGTACACCCATTGTGTGTAGATCTAGGGGTTTTGTTTCCTTAGGTGTTGATTTTAAGCCTTTTTTATGATAGGAAAGGAGATCTAGAGAAGTTTTAATTGAGTGTTTTCCTGGATTGGGGTTCAGTTGCTTGTGGGTCAAATTCGCTGGAACCCTAAAGGTGGGGGTCTTCTCTCTTGACTTCACTTGGTTAGAACTAGTGGATTTTGTTACAATTAATTTTTTTTCTTGAAATTAATTGTGATAATGATGTATGAATCTTGTTGGAAACCCATTTTTTGATTATTTGAGGGATTTGGGGGAAAATGGGTTATTATTGCAAAAAGGGATTCATTGTGTGATTTTAAAATGTGGATTTTAAAATTATTCATGGTTGATTGTGAAAAATGTTTGGTAAAATATGGTTTTCAATAATTATTTTGTTTATTGGAAATTTGTTGGGCATGGAAATTTTGTGAAAGGGTGTTTTCAATAAATGGGTGGTTTATTGAAGTGAATTGACATGTGTTGGAAATGATGGTGTGCTTATTGTGTGGCCTTGGTGCTTTGTACTTATTGGTTGATTAAGTGTTATTGATTGTGTTGATTGGGTGTGAAGTGGGATGGGAGTACCACTATAAAAAGGGTAAGGATAATGGATTGACGGGACACCATCAAAGGATAGTGATCAGGAAGCACCACTAGTTAGAAATGTAGTAAACGGTTTGGATAGAAGCTCCACCATTTTGGTTTCCCTGTTATGGGTTGCTTTGCAAGATGGATTTTTTTCGGATAATGTGTGATGGTGCAATGTCTATAAGTATCTCCAAATCCTTCTGTTTTGAAAAACAATTGATATTTTGAAAATCTACACATTCATATAACACCATAGATAATTATATGGGTGCTTCACATTATTTTATTGCTTCTCGCATTGTTTATTTTTTGGGTCTACATGTGGAAATGAGGCCTTCTGTTTTGAAACTACAATCTCCTCTAGGTCAAAGAGAGTGTAGACATTTCCTCTATAGGGAGTGTTGGTTACTTATAGAAGACAATTAATTGATGTGGGATTTATCAGTGGTTAAGATGGATATTTTTGATATAATCCTTTGGATGGATGGGTTAGATATTTTTAAGGACCACATCAATTTCTATGCGTGAACGGTTAGTTTTACGATGGAGGACAGCGTGGAACATCTCTTTAGGGGGAGAAGAGTGAAAAACTGGGTGAAACGGATTTTTTGGCACCAGCTATTGGCATGATCATATATTAGTTAGTGTCATTCTCATTTTCATCACTGAAATAAAGTGATTAAATAGTTTTTCTAGAAGTTGTTAATCATTTTATGGATGTCTTTCCTACATAATTATTACGGTTTCCACCCATGAGAGAATTATAGTTTACGATTGATCTCCTTCCAGGGACCCTTCCTATATCACTTCCGTCTTACCAAATGGCTCTAGAAGAATTATAGGAATTAAATGTGTAGTTGTAAGAGTTAGAGAAAAAAGGGTTCATAAGGCTTAGCACATCTTTTTGGGTAGTTCCGGTTTTGTTTGTTAAAAAGGAAGATGAAACCGGGTGTCACTGTGTTGATTATCGTATAATTAACCAGGATACGATAAAGAACCAATATCCACTTCCATGTATTGATGATTTTTTTTACCATATGATGGGATCTTAGTGGTTATCCAATATTTACTTGAGGTTAGGATATCATAAATTTGGGGTAAGGAAGGAGGATATCCCGAAAACAGCTTTCAAAAGTAGATATGGTCATTATGAGTATGTGTTTATGACCTTTGGTCTAATGAATGCACCCGCAGTGTATATAGAATTTATGAATCAGGTATTTCAGAGATATATGTATTCTTTTATGGAAGTATTTGTGGATGACATACTGGTTTATTCGGGGAAAAGTGTAGATCATGAGCTGCACTTGGCGATAGTGCTGAAGATCTTAAGGGATCATTGGTTGTATGCCAAATTTTCAAAGTGTGACTTTTGGATACAATAGGTTAGCTTCCTTTCCCATGTTATTTCTAAGAAATGTGTTTCTATTGATCCTGAAAAGATATAGGTTGTTATCTCATGGCAACTACAAAAGAACATTTTTGAGATATAGAGCTTCCTTGGTCTAGCTAGGTATTATCGATGTTTTGTTCGTTATTTTTCAGGATTTTCTTTGCCGATGACAGATTTTAGAAGGAAGAACATCCCTTTTCAATGGTATGAGTAGTTTCATAAATTATTTGAAGAGTTAAAGGGTCACCTTATATCAGCACCAATCTTGGTTTTGCCTAAACCAAGGAAGGGTTACATGGAGTATTGTGACTCATCGGGATCAGGGTTGGGGTGTGTGATCATGTAGGGGGTTCATGTGGTTTCATATGGCTCACGAAATTTGATTTTTCATGATAAGAACAACCCAACATATTATTTGGAGTTGGTGGTAGTGGTTCATGCTTTAAAAATGTGGCATCATTATCTCTTCCATGAGAAATTTAAAGTTTTTACCAATCATAAGAGTTTAAAACATATTTTCTCACAAAGATATTCGAACTTGAGGCTAAGGAGATGGATGGAATATCTCTATATGTTTTATTTTGACTTAATTTACACACCGGGTAAGTGAAATTTGGTGGCGGATGCATTAAGTAGAAAATCATATGCACAGGTAGTGAAATAGGCATCGGATAAGTGGTAGTTAATGTTAGTAATAGCTGACATGCAGTTGGAATGTGAGGACCAGGGTGGAAAAATGGTCTTCTTTTTTGTTTTTTCAGTTCCCAACTTATCTGGTTTGGTTAAAGAGGCATAGGAATATGATTCCGAGTGTTTGGAGATGAGTTTGAAACTCAATGGGGGCGCCCATTGAGGGTTGGGAATTTAACAGAAATTTAGTCTTGTGTTTTCATAATCAGATTGTGGTACCAGTTCCTTGTCAGGAGGAACTTCTCAGAGCTTATCATCATTCCAGGTGGGTTTTTCATCCTAGAATTTAGGAAATGTATAAGGCTTTGAAAGTGCAGTTTTGGTGGGTGAGTATGAAAATGGATGTGGTAGGGTTTGTCTCAAGATGCTTGACTTGTTAGCAAGTCGAGGCAGAGCATCAGTGGCCAGCAAGAATGTTGCAGTCTTTACCTATCCTAGTGTATAAATAGTAGAAAATATAAATGGATTTTCTGATGGGTCTCCCATGAATGGTTAGGAAGCATGATTCTATATGGGTGATTGTGGATCGACTCACAATGTCATCTCATTTCATCTCGATTCGTGAATCTCATACGGTGTAAGATCTATCCAAAATCTATATCTGGTAGGTGGTAAAGAGACATTGTGTTCCAGTTTCAATTGTATTAGATAAGTACCTGAGGTTTACATCTCATTTCTAGAAATCCTTGTTACAAGACCTTGGGACATAGTTGAAGATAAGCATGGCGTATCATCCTCAGATGGGTGTCCAATCCGAGAGGACAATACAAAATTTGGAGGATATGTTCACGGATTGTGTGATGGATTTTGGTTTTTCATGGGATGATCACTTACCATTGGTGGAGTTCTCCTATAATAAATGTTATCAGGATTCGATGCATATGGCTCTGTTTGAGGCATTTTTTGGGTGTCCCTGTCGTTATCCGCTATGTATAGTGGAAACGGGTGAGACTTCAATGATTGGACTGATCCTTGTTCATGATACTACAGAGAATATCAATTTGATCATAAAGAGGATGGAGATGGATCAAATTCATCATAATTAATATTCAAACCATCATTGATGACTTTTGTCGTTTGAGGTGGGTGATCATGTGTTTTTGAAAATATCCCCTAGGTTGGGACATAATCAATTTGGGAAGTAGGGTAAGTTATCTTCGAGGTATATTGGTCTTTTTTAGATACTTGAGTAGATTGGAGAGGTGGATTATTGATTGTATTTGACTCCATGGTTTAGTGTGGTGAAAAATGTGTTTAATGTGTTGCAATTGAAAAAGTATTATCCAGATCGTGACCAAGTGATTCGTTGGGATCATGTTGAGATAGAATCAGATGCTTCCTTGGTTCATGTGCTAGTACAGATTTTGGATAGGCAAGATAAAGCCTTTCATGGTAAAAGAATCAGTTTAGTTCAGGTTTTGTGGCAGCAAGGTCAGATTCAGGAGGAAACTTGGGAGTGGGAGAAAGAGATGACTGAGAAATGGCCCAAGATCTTTCGACAACGATATAGCTCTCTACTTTACAAGGATGGAGATTCCAATGGTGGGGAGATTGTAACTCCACCATTTTGAGGTATATAGCCTTTTTTAATTCCTTTTTATGTGATTAAAGTTATTGGGATGTGTTTGGATGAGTTTGGGAGAGTCTGGGAAGGTTTTGGAAGACTTTGGAGGCCTTTTTAAGTCCACATGGTTTGAGTACGGTTTAGAGAAACCGTGTAAGATAAACCATGAGGGAAGTGGGGTATGTCTGGATTGCACATGGTTTTCCTAACCATGTATGGTGGACCATGCGAGGTGCCCCTTTGAGACAGCAACAAGCGCATGGTTAGCGCACAGTTTTGCTAACCGTGTGAGCTAACCGTGCGGCTCGTAAAAATGGGTTTTTTTAAATATTGGATTATTTGGGATTTCCCTAAAGACACCGAAACTTTCTCCAATTTTAGACTCACTTATTTTTTCCTCTTCTCAAGGGTTATGGGTTCTCTCCCACTCGTTTTGGAAGAAAATCGAAGGGTTTTTTTTGGTTTGGTTGAGCCGATTCTTCTTCAGTAAGTCTTCTCGCTTAGTTCTTTGTGGTTTTCTCTAGATCTACTCTCCCCCCTCTCTCAGTTTTATATATCTACACTCTTTTTTTGTAGATCAAGGGTTTTTGTTTTCTTGAGTGTTGATTTTATGTCTTTTTTATGATAGTTATGGAGATCTAGAGCGGTTTTAGTGAAGAGTTTGCTTGGATTGGGGTGTGGTTGCTTGTGGGTCGAATTCTTCGGAACCCTAAAGGTAGGTTCCTTCTCTCTCAACTCCACTTGGTTAGAACTAGTGGTTTTGGTTAAAATTAATTTTTTTTATTGAAATTAATTTCTATAATGATGAATGAATCATTTTGGAAACCCATTTGGTGATGATTTTTGGGGATTTTGGGGAAAATGGGCTATTGTTGCAAAAAGGTATTTACTGTGTGATTTTAAAATGTTGGTTTTAAAATTATTTGTGGTTGATTATGAAAAATGTTTTGTGAAATATTGTTTTAAATAAATATTTTTTTTATTGAAATGTGGTTGGGCAAGGAAAGTTGGTTAAAGGGTGTTTTCAATAAATGGGTGGTTTATTGAAGTGAATTGGCATGTGTTGGAAATGATGTTGTGCTTTTTTGTGGGCTTGGTGCTTTATTATTTTTGGTTGATTAAGTGTTACGGCTTGTGTCAATTGTGTGTGAAGTGGGCAAGAAGTACCATTATAAAAAGATGATGCATATTGAATGGAAGGGCCACCATCAAAGGATAGTGGTCAGGAAGCACCACTAGTTAGAAATGTAGTAAATGGGTTGGACGGAAGCTCCATTGTTTTGGTTTCATGGTTTTGTGTTTCTTTGTAAAATGGAATTTTTTGGTATAATGTGTGATGGTGAAATGGATTATGGAATGGTTGTTTTGTTTCCCTTTGGGACGCACGGTTTGGGTAAAGGTGGCTTCATAAGGGTGTCTTTAGCTTATTGGAAGTTGTTGAACTATTTAATGTTGTATATAAACTATTTTATATAAATGTGATAACAGTTCTTTCCTAGTGGCGTGTGTAGTGAATTTAATTGTGGCAATCCTACTGAGTATTATTACTCACCCCTACTTTGGAAATTGGGTTGTAAAGACCTATAAATTTCAAGGAAAATGTTTTCTTAATTTCTTTAGAATTTTATGAGTCTGTAGCTTCTGACGGCACTCGATTCCAAGGCCCGATGTGCCCGGAATCAATTTCAGAAGCTTAGCTCGGGTACGTTCAGTAAACGAACGAGCGGGTTTTTCAATCTTTTGAACCGGTGCTCAGAATTGAAATCTGACGGTACTGATGAACTCGCAGCGCCGGTAATTGCTTAAGGGGACCTTTACCGTAGTTTTGTTTTATGAGGGTTGTAAATTATTAATTGGGGAATTAGTTTAAAATAAATAAAATTGTTATAAAAATTTTATTTTGTATCTTTGGAAGTTAAACCCTCCCATGGGAAGTTGTTGGTGGGTCCCACAACCTCTCAACTTCCCATGTGTGGATAAATGAGAGGTGGGGCCCACACGATCCCCAACCTTTCATTTTCCCCTAAACTCCTTAAACACCCTTCATTAAATTGGCAACACCCCTTTAATTGTCAAACTCTCCACCTCCCTCACTCCATTAATTCATGACAACCCCTTAAATTTTTTAGGACCTTTCCTCTCCCTCTCCCTCTCTTAACTCTTGCCAACATACCTTAACTAATTAATGGAAACTCTTCTTTTAATTAATTAAGTTTTTTAATGTTTGAATTTTAAATGGTTTGTGTTAATAAAATAATAAGGGTAGCTTATTATTTTATGGTAGGGAGGGCTTTCGTTGTGTTAAGGAGAAGAGATCTCTTGGGAGGATATTTTCTTCTCTGACGAAGAACGGTGACTTCTTCAATGAAGAACGCCGGTTCCATGAAGAACGACGACGTGCCAACCGTTCTCTTCTCCGTGACAAGTGAGGAGATGTCGCTTCCTCCTCGGACGCACTCCGATGTCGCCTACGAATCCTTTCCCCGCGACGCCGTCTTTCGCGACGCCTGACATGCGACGCCAATTATCGAGGTAGGGGTTATGTTCAATTTTAAAGGATTAAAATTGTGCCTCGATTCCTCTTTGTATTTCTTCGATTGTCTCGGCCTATTGTTATCGCTTAACGTGGAGGGTGCGGGCCGAATGAACATGGCCTGACAACCCTCCACTAGAACTTGATCTTTTAGAATCGACGATCGGAGGCGGAACGCAGAAGAGACCAACGGCTCAAGGACCGCCGTCGCACCCTCAAAGAAAATCAGCGGCCAAGCAGGCTGCGGTGGAGGAAGCACGGTGCCGACGTGCCATGTCGGGGATGCGGTCTCGTGGCCAGCGCAGGCCATGGCTGAGGAAGTCGGTGCTGTCTCACCGGCTGTGCAGCAGGAACTGCGGCCCGCTTTGCGGGCCGCTTCGGTGGAAGGAACGGTCGGCCTGTCGGCCGGCCGAGTAGAGCAAAGCCGCGGCGCCAGGAGGGCACTGCGTTGGAAGAACCGCGGCCCATCCGTGTGGGCCACTTTCACCAGAAGGCCAGACGGCCTAGCCGGCTGGTTTGGGAACGCAGCGCCGCTTGGCGCCACCGGTTCCGAAATCCGGGGGGGTCGCGCCCCCCTTGGACCACTCAGCTGGAGGGCCGAGCCAGCCGAGCCGTGCCCATCGGTCCTGGCTACGCGACTCACTAGGATGGTCCGACCCCTTTGTCGGGACGGACCTGCCAAAACAGAGATGACCCGACCCGTCAGCCCATCGGGCCTAATGGACCAGACCCTTTTTCACTTACACGTGAATTTTGTAAAGACTGCGTGTCCGATTGACGCACTGTCTGCGTCACTAGGACCCTTGTGACGAGGCTGTCCTTTTTCAATACTCTTAGTGAGTTTTGGAAGACTTTGGAAAATTGTCGGGTTTGGAACGAGCGTAATTCCAACCGGGCCCTCGGAGCGGAAATGCTTATAAATTAACGACCGGACGTCTGATTGACATGCTGTTGACTATGTTGGATTCCTCTTGATGAGACGGTTCTTCTGGCATGCTTCACCTGAGGTATAGATGCAGTTGGAGTATGGACGGGTTGGATTATACCCGAAATCCAACCGGGCCCCTGGAACAGAAATGCTAATAACTCACAGACCGGGCGTCCGTTTGACGCGACGTCTATTGCGTTGTGACCCCTATGGTGAGGCGGTACTTTAAGATACTTCCACGTGAGATTAAGGGACAGTTAGAAGTATCGACTAATAGCTCATGGAGTGGGTCCTCCCGGAGACAAGCGTACGGAGTACGGAGACCTTGTAGCTGGCTGAGACCAGATGACTTCTTGTCCGATTTGTTTCGGAGTGACTTGAATAGCCCAGTGGGGAGCTCTACTATGTTGGGGTGTCATACCCATGGAGGGGAGAACTACTATGTTGGGTTGGCAGACCTGCAGTACTCGACATAAGGATTACCTTTGTAGGCTATTAGGGGGAGCGCTACTGTGTTGGGGCGGCAGACCCATGGCGGGGAGCACTACTGTGTTGGGGTGGCAGACCTGCGTTAATCGATAGAGGAGGAGTACCTCCGCAGTCTAAGGTTAGTGAGTAACACCTTAGAGTCATGATAGGACCACTATTCTCAACAGAGGAGAAGTTCTCCAGCAGCCATGTTTTGGACATCATGAATAAAAATCCTGGTTTTAGCTGAGTCAATGACCTTTGTGTTTTCTCATGATTGATATGGGTTACTTGATAACTTAAGTATATGTATGGTCATATACCTAAGTAAAGGTTATATTTCGAGATATTTTTTTGTGGTTTATCCTTGTTATATTTTAGTGATACCTTGAGGGTATCGAGGTCCCTACTGAGTATCATTATACTCACCCCTTCACAGGCTTTGCTTGGACCTCATTGTGTTGGATGCAGATGACGAACAACACTAATTGTGGTTGAGGCTTGTAGAGATGGACGGTACCCAGAGGAGGACTTCATGACGAGATGGTACCAGGAGGTGACAGACGGATGTGGAGAGCTGAGGTAACCATCTGTACCTACCCTTCAGGTAGGAACTCCGGAGGATGATCCAGGAGCTGCTTGACACCTTCATGTGGTTTTGTCTTTTCCTTGTACTATACTGTTGGGCTTGTATTTATGGCCCCTTTACTTTTCAGTACATCTTTTGTTATTTAGTGTTTACTTAGTGTTTTCTTCCTCTTGTACTCTGGTTGTGTGTGTGTTTACGTTTTATAAAGGCAATGCCTTCCCAGTTATAGGGATTTACGCCTTTGGTGCTAGTTGCCAGCCCCTGGCCTATGGAAGGCGGGATTGGGGTAGTTACGACACGGGCCCTAGGGGATGGGTCGTGACAAATTGGTATCAGAGGATTTGGTTCTACCGCAAAACTTAGGACTCTGATAGTTTCTTTCTGTGAAGCAATAGTGTTAAGGGTACTTAGTGTGGTTTTCAGTTCAGGGAGTCCAGTGTTGGTGAGAGCGGTCGACGTATCCATACAACAGGACCCTGACTTCTGATTTTTGACTCAGTGCACGAAAACACTGATTGCGTGTGTGTTTTCAAAAGTTTATTTTAAATCAGCTCAAACTAGGTCAGCTCACCAGTTATAGTCTTTTGACCGTGTCACATCTGTTTCTTTCAGGATTTCTTCACCCAGTCAGTCAGCGTGGGTACCGAGTGGAGAGCGCGATGATAGCTCACCAAGTATCGAGGCCTCAGTACAGGGCCCTCTCCTATTTGACATACCAGTAGAGAGTGAATGCCGCTTGATCACGTTGCACGAGTTCCAGTGACAGATGCCTCTGAGGTTTCTAGGCGAGTCGGATTTTTAGAAGGCTAGGAACTGGCTGGATTTTTTAGCACGAGCTTTCCATACAGCTGGGAAACCCTCTGACTTGATGGTGTACCTAGCTTTTAGTCTCTTTCAGGGAGCATCTGAGAGGTGGTGGAGCCAGATGCTCTAGTTTTCCGACAAAATGACCTTCACCTGGGGTGACTTCGATACTTTCTTCAGGGTGGAGTTTATACCAGTGACTCTACACTCTGATCATGCTCAGGGGTTGCTGCCCTTGCCGTAGAGTTTTTCTTCAGTATCTGAGGCATCTGTAGACATTAGACGGATGATGCAGAGGTCCAAGAGGACCAAGCCAACAGGTGGGCAACCTTGGGATATAGGTTCGGTTTTGTGATCCAAACGAAACAGATCTATCCATACAAGGAACAGGAAGTGCTATGCATGCGGCAAGCAAGGCCACTTGGCTCGAGACTGCCTGACCTATCCAGTAGATGAGCAGCAGGCAGTAGAGTAACCTACCAGACTGAGGTAGAGGAGCTGGTCATACAGCCGGTGGTGTACGACGCTTTGAGTTGTTGGCACGACCACCACCAGGAGGTCCACCCCGACTGTAGGGAACGGGTGGATATGGGAGAGTACAGCTTCAGGCAGCTGAAGCATACGACAATGGAGCTTCGGAACCATGTGGATAGGAGCGAGACTATTTACAGGCATGGAGTCCTTTGTTCTTTGTGCTTCTAGTTTCTGTGTTGTTTTTTTTGTTTTTGCTTGGTGTCTTTGTACTTCGAGTTGTAGTAATAAAAGACACTTATCGTTGTTACGTTTACATTCCTGTCTTTTTTTTGTATGGTTGATACTAAGAGGTTCTGGTTAAAGCTATTGAATTGACCCTCACTTGTGATATTTCTACTGGAGGAGACCCAGTAACCACGCACTGATGCCGACAGTATGACTCAACCCTTGGATGCGAGAGTAATAGTTGGATCTCTTAGTAGTAGCATCGAGGCCTTACGACGTCATTAAAGACATGAATTGTACCATTCATGTCAGGAATGAATGTATTAGGAAAATAACTTGGTTCATCTAGGGTATGAGACTAGATTTCTCTTTTCGGCAGAGAATAAATCTCAGCAGATCTTGTAGAACGTAGACGAAGAAGGGTGGATATGAGTTCTTACAAATGCCTAGTCTCACCCATTGTTCATTGAGCGAACGGTTTACTGATTAGCCACTAAATTAGGCTAATATTCATTGTTAATATACATAATTTTCATGTTCTTTGTTATTCATAAACACCATTTTAGTGCATTTTACACTTTGAACATCATTTCACATTATGATTGTAATACCTTCTTAAAATGCACTATTATGTGGTACATTTTTGAACATCATTTAAAGTACCCAATGATTCATATGATTTTAAGGAATTGAATTATACATATTTTAATTTGATATTTTTGTAAATTTATCTACACTTAAATATGAACATGTTTGATTCAGGGATCAGTGGAGAATTCATGGAGGATGATGGAGATATTTGGAAATGAAAGGAAGCAATTCTGGAGAAGGCAGATTGGACATCAGCCCACTGATTAGGCTGTGGGGACCAACTTACAAACCCAATTAATACCAAATTTCGTGGGATGATTTAAGACATGTACAGGAAAAAATCACTCTTCAGGAGTTAATTCTAAGTCGGCCTCCATGTTGGTCATTTAGGCGGCCCAAGTTAGAGATAAAATTCTGGGCCAGATTCTGCGGCCCAGAAAAACATTCCACCAATTTGATCATATCTCTGAATAAAAAACTTCAAATGGGCCCAAATTTTACAGGAGATTAGAAGACATCCTGAGATACATTTTCCTCTTCTATGGCCCACCCTTATTCTGCCATCTAGAAGGTCATCCAAATGCGTAGATGAAATCTGGCTGCCACCTCGGGTCAAATGTGGAAAATTCCAAATTCCACAAACTTTCCACCACCCTAGGCCTACCATACTCAAGTGGGATGACTTGTACTATTGAAGGCTCGACCCAAGGCTCCCAAAATGCCTATTTAAGGCAGTGGTGGTGAAGGAGTTAAAGATCTTGGATGCTTTGTTTAATTGTAATGTTATGCTGCATTTTTGTTGCCTCAATTTTGTCTTTCAAATGTAAGTTGTTCAATTTACTTTAGTTTCTTAATAAAAGTTCTTCTTCTACTCTTATTCTGTTGTTATTAATATCACTTTGATACCGTTTTATCAAGGTGTGAATTTATTCACACCAACCCTTGTGAAATTATTCACACAACGGTGGAGTGATCATTTTATTTTTGTTGTTTTCTTTACTTCTCCATTTCCTCCCTTATGAGTCTACTTTCCGCTTCCATTGAAACCATGGGATCAATGGAGGGATAACACACTTATGGGTTGATCCAAGGGAGTAGCAAGGGGCTGTATTGGATGTTATTTATCACCTAATTAATGTATAATCACTTCTTTAATTGGGATTTTTATTTGATGATTTTTAAACTCCATCGTCCTTGTTGAATTTAAGGCCACACACTTCAAGTACTAATACGATCCTTTACCTTGAAGTTCTTAAAACTTTGATCCTTCAAGTGTATAGGTGATTAGTATTAGAGGGTGTAGGCATTAAACCAGTAAGTGATGATGTTGTTTTATCTCCTTAAATGAACTCATCTCAAATTTAAGAAATTGAAATCATTAAAAAGAAAATACGTCCAATCCACCCCGAGTGATAACCTAGGATCAACTCATTCTTTTAAATTGAATCCACTTAAATCTTTTATATATCTTTAAAACTCATCCAAAATCAATCCAAGTTGGCCACTTCATAGCCAAAAATCCATCCCTTAGGTTGTGTATCTTAGGTATCTTCTTAGGTCTCTGTGGAATCGATAACCCAAGCTACACTACAAGGACCGTTCTACCCTTCTTCTCTTGGGTAAATTTGGGCGTGAACCAAATTTTGGCGCCGTTGCCGGGGACCTAAGAAATTTATCTTAGACACTATCATTCTTTTTTTTCTTCATCCAACTTCTCATATCTTATCCCCAATTTCATTCCTATGGAAAACCCTTTTGAACAAATCCAAACATGGGGAACCTCTCCTTACTTTGATCACTCAACCCCATGTATGATTTACAATGACCATCCTAATTCCTACTTGTGGGATCATCAAAAACCTACTGAACCACAATGTTTTTATTCATATGTTCCACAATACATTCCAACCTATTATGATTTCCAATCCCAACAAGGCCAATCAGAACATCCTCCTATGGAATTCCAACAATTTAATTATCCTCTTGGAATAGACCATCTGTCTCAACCCCTTATCCATCCTGATCCACAACCATTACTTGAAAAATTGTGTCAATAATTGGAGATAATGAATTTTGAGGTTTCATCATTGAGGTTAGAACTACAAAGCATTAAAAATTGTGAGGAAACCATCCCTACACAAACTGTCCCTTCTATAACCTTATGTGAAGTGTCTAGTTTCTCACAAACCTCTCATGAATTTACTGAAGAGAAAACCTTTGGATTTGGGGAAGATAAAGAGGATCAAGGAATTGTTGAAGGGTCTTTAAATCAAGAGGAAATTGACTTTTTGGATTTAAAAGATGATAATTTGACATCATGGATTGAGTCTCATGAATATAACTCTGTTGATGATTTTTCAAAAAAACCAATCATTGAACCATTAAGAGAAATCACAATCTTTGAGTCCATACCCATTTCTAACACTGATATTTCCAATTTTGTGGTTGAATCTTCTATTCCAATGGAACCAATTCTATTGATAAATTTTGAAAATAAAATTGAGATCGATCCAAATTCCCAACCTATGTCTAAAAATGTTAGTCTGCTTGAACTCGAACATGTGTCCTTTCCATCCTTCCTCAAGTTTTCATTCATTGAGGATATCCAAAACCATCATGTTTTTATTGTTTCTTATCTTGATATAAATAAAATTGGAATGACCCTTGATGTATTAGGAAAGACTAGAGAAGCAACTAGATCCACCATTTATGATATTCCTTGGATTTACCTGCTCATTTTAGAACAGAGGTTTGTGCATGAAACAAATTCTAAACATAGAATCAATCTCAACCTAGTAGAAGTGGTGAAACATGTGGTCCTTAAAATGTTGAAAGTTTGTATTGGATAAGTTGGGGGGTTCAAGTCGAGCTAACGACGTTAAACAAAGAACTACATGGGAGGTAACCCATGGTTTTCAAGTTTCCTATCATTTTGTTGTTTTAATAAAATTTATATTTTAATTAGTCATTTTTATATTTAAAAAAAATAGACTGTTGACCTGTTCTTATATTATGAGTATGGATGGGTATGAAAGGGGAGCACCATATTCATCTGTGTCACGTGGTGTGATCCTTGAGTAATACCTTACCCAGAAATTTAAAAAAGAAGACAATGTATCATCAGTTTATTTTATTTTATATATATACTTATATTTTACTTATATATATATATATATACTCTTTTGTACTGTTTGTTTGTTTTTTTTCACTAGGGAACTCTGCAAGTGACATGGATATCAAAGGAATAAATTGGAGTAGCAAGAACTTCAAACTTCAACCACCAGGTGATTTCATTCCATGACCCTTATTTTCAATTTCCTTTTTGAACTTTCATTATCTACCTCTACCCCTTCTAAATTTTCTTTTCTTTAAACACTAGGGACAGTGTTATTTTAAGTTGGGGGGGAGATAAAATAAAAAAAATGCTTTTGTGTCAAAAACAGAAATTGAATGATTTGAAAAAAAAGTAAATGGAAGGAAAAAATTCCTTTAACTTTGAACATGATAATACACATTGCACACTTTGAAACTGAATATCAAATAATTTAGCATGCCCTGATTCTGATTTTAATCCTTGTATAATTTCCTGAGCATAGATTTTGGAAAGTGTGGCTGTCCAATGTGATATTTCGTCGTTTATATTTTCATCCAAATAAAAAAAATGCCACAATTCACGTCCTCTAGACTGTGGGGTACTAATTTGAATTTTTGGGGTCCCCTAATAAATAGAATAGGATGGTTTTATTTTTATGAATAATATGAGTATTCAAAAAAAATTAAAAAAAATTATTAAAAAATAAAAAATAAAAAATAAAAATAAAAAATTGCGTGTAGAGCAATGGATTGATAAAATGCGAGGCTTTCGGCACTTGGGGATCGTGACTCCAGAGTTGTCTAGCCCTGAGTTTTTCAATCTATCTCTATTTATGGTAATATGACTTTGTTTTGATTAAGTTAACTCGAGACGATGCCCGAGTATGTGGGCTTCACTTGGTGCCCTAAGGCCTTTGAGTCTGGGAGTCATCGGCAAAGTCTTGCTACATGGGTTAATTTGATTAATTGCAATCTCAATTACTATAGCAATATTGCAAAAAAAATCAAAAAATAGGGATGAAGAATACTCATATTAGGATTAAATGTGATTTCACCTAGTGCTTCCATGATTTCCCCCTTGAATGAAAATGAACCCCCATATCTATTGTGATTCACAACACATCATTACACCTAATTGAGTTGGATGAAGTATGATGATGGATTTGATCAAAGGAATGGGCTTGGGATTGGGATCTGCTTATGAAAATATCTTGTATTAAAATATTTTGATGGGTTTCATGATTGTTTGGTATAAGGTTTTTTGGTGATCATTGTGTATTAAAATTTTTTTAGAAAAGGGAATTCGAATTTCATTTTGTTGAGATATATTTTGCTCGGGACTAGCAAAACTCAAGTTGGGGGGTGTGATTAGCCACTAAATGAGGCTAATATTCATTGTTAATATACATAATTTTCATGTTATTTGTTATTCATAAACACCATTTTAGTGCATTTTACACTTTGAACATCATTTCACATTATGATTGTAATACCTTCTTAAAATGCACTATTATGTGGTACATTTTTGAACATCATTTAAAGTACCCAATGATTCATCTGATTTTAAGGAATTGAATTATACATATTTTAATTTGATATTTTTGTAAATTTATCTACACTTAAATATGAACATGTTTAATTCAGGGATCAGTGGAGAATTCATGGAGAATGATGGAGATATTTGGAAATGAAAGGAAGCAATTCTGGAGAAGGCAGATTGGACATCAGCCCACTGATTAGGCTGTGGGGCCCAACTTACAATCCCAATTAATCCCAAATTTCTTGGGATGATTTAAGACATGCACAGGAACAAATCACTCTTCATGAGTTAATGCTAAGTCGGCCTCCATGTTGGTCATTTAGGTGGCCCAAGTTAGAGATAAAATTCTGGGCCAGATTCAGCGGCCCAGAAAAACATTCCACCAATTTAATCATATCTCGGAATCCAAAACTCCAAATGGGCCCAAATTTTACAGGAGGTTAGAAGACATCCGGATCTCAATTTTATTCTTCTATGGACCACCCTGATTCGGCCATATAGAAGGTCATATAAACGCTTCTGTTCGGTAGATGAAATCTGGCTGCCACCTCGGGTCAAATGTGGAAAATTCCAAATTCCACAAACTTTCCACCACCCTAGTCCAACCATACTCAAGTGGGATGACTTGTACTATTGAAGGCTCTACCCAAGTCTCCCAAAATTCCTATTTAAGGCAGTGGTGGTGAAGGAGTTAAAGATCTTGGATGCTTTGTTTAATTGTAATGTTATGCAGCATTTTTGTTGCCTCAATTTTGTCTTTCAAATGTAAGTTGTTCAATTCACTTTAGTTTCTTAATAAAAGTTCTTCTTCTACTCTTATTCTGTTGTTATTAATATCACTTTGATACCGTTGGATCAAGGTGTGAATTTATTCACACCAACCCTTGTGAAATTATTCACACAACGGTGGAGTGATCATTTTATTTTTGTTGTTTTCTTTACTTATCCATTTCCTCCCTTATGAGTCTACTTTCCGCTTCCATTGAAACCATGGGATCAATGGAGGGCTAACCCACTTATGGGTTGATCCAAGGGAGTAGAAAGGGGCTGTATTGGATGTTATTTATCACCTAATTAATGTATAATCACTTCTTTAATTGGGATTTTTATTTGATGATTTTTAAACTCCATCGTCCTTGTTGAATTTAAGGCCACACACTTCAAGTACTAATACGATCTTTTACCTTGAAGTGCTTAAAACTTTGATCCTTCAAGTGTATAGGTGATTAGTATTAGAGGGTGTAGGAATTAAACCAGTAAGTGATGATGTTGTTTTATCTCCTTAAATGAACTCATCTCAAATTTAAGAAATTGAAATCATTAAAAAGAAAATACGTTCAATCCACCCCGAGTGATAACCTAGGATCAACTCATTCTTTTAAATTGAATCCACTTAAATCTTTTAGATATCTTTAAAAACCATCCAAAATCAGTCCAAGTTGGCCACTTCATAGCCAAAAATCCATCCCTTAGGTTGTGTATCTTAGGTATCTTCTTAGGTCTCTGTGGAATCGATAACCCAAGCTACACTACAAGGACCGTTCTACCCTTCTTCTCTTGGGTAAATTTGGGCGTGAACCATTTACGGTTCTCTCCAACACAATAGTCTCATGTGTATCTTCTCTCAGAAAGACGTGAACCTGAGACAGCGGTGATGGCTTGAATTCCTCTAGGACTATGTCTTCAAGATAATTTATATTCCTGGGGAGGGGAAACGTTGTAGCAGATTCTCTTAGTGAGAGATTGGGCATTCAGCTATTATGAGTGGTGAGACAGCAGCTGGAAGCATTTCAAAAATCCCTTGTAGATAGTAATGGAGTTAGCACATGTAGAACCAGATATGGTTCAGGCTACGATGGAGAAGGTGCAGATCATCCAGGAGTGGATGAAGACTGCACAGAGCAGACAAAATTCCTATGCTGATATGAGACGGAGATCATTGGAGTTCGAGGATGGAGACCACATCTTTATACGGGTCTCACCTCGATGAGGTCTATGTATATTTGGCTGAGGCGACAAGTTATCTCCACGTTTCATCATACCTTTCCAGGTCCCCAACAGAGTAGGCAAGGTGGCTTACCGCCTGGCCCTTCCACCTCATTTGCACCGGGTACACGACGTCTTCCACGTATCTCAGTTGAGAAGATGTGTTCACAATCCATCCCACATCATCGACCACAGGGAGCTAGACATCGATGACCAGGCAACCATCACGGGGTTCCAATAGAGGTTGAGGATCAACAAGAGTGGGTCCTAAGGGGACGGTCGATTCCTCTTGTGTGATTTCGCTGGCAGCACGAGAACCTCCAAAAGAGCACATGGGAGCGGGAGGCACATATGCGTGCTCGGTACCTCCTTTAGTTTCCCTAGTTTGTGTTGTAGCTTCATGGGGATGTAAAACCCTGATGTGGGAGTAATGTAAAGACCCGTAAATTTCAAGGAAAATTTTTTCCTAATTTCTTTGGAATTTTACGAGTCTGTAGCTTCTGACGGCACTCAATTTTGAGGCCCGGTGTTCCCAGAATCAATTTTCGAAGTTTATCTCAGGTACGTTCAGTAAACGAACGAGTAGGTTTTTCTATCTTTTGAACCAGTGCTCAGAATTGAAATTCGAGGGCACCGATAAACTCTCAGTGCCATTAATTTCTTAAATGGACCTTTACTGCAGTTGTGTTTTATGCGGGTTGTAAATTATTAATTGAGGAATTAGTTTTAAATAAATAAAATTGTTAGAACAATTTTATTTTGTATCTTTGGAAGTTAAACCCTCCCATGGGAAGTTGTTGGTGGGGACCACAACCGCTCAACTTCCCATGTGTGTATAAATGAGATTTGGGGCCCACACGATCCCCAACCTTTCATTTTACCCTAAACTCCTTAAACCCCCTTTATTAAATTGGCAACACCCCTTTAATTGTCAAACTCTCCACCTCCCTCACTCCATTAATTCATGACAACCCCTTAAATTTATGAGGACCTGTCCTCTCCCTCTCTCTCTCTTAACTCTTGCTAACATACCTTAATTAATTAATGGAACCTCTTCTTTTAATTAATTAAGTGTTTGAATGTTCGAATTTTAAATGGCTTGTGTTAATAAAATAATAAGGGTGGATTATTATTTTATGGTGGGGAGGGTTTTTGTTGTGTTAAGGGGGAGAGAGCTCTTGAGAGGATATTTTCTTCTCCGACGAAGAATGGTGACTTCTTCAACGAAGAATGCCGGTTCCACGAAGAACGACGACATGCCAACCATTCTCTTCTCCGCGAAAAGTGAGGAGACACCACTTCCTCCTCAGACGCACTCTGACGTCGCCTACGAATCCTTTCCCCGCGATGTCGTCTTCCACGATGCCTGATGTGAGACATCAATTATCGAGGTAGGGGTTATGTTCAATTTTAAAGGATTAAAATTGCGCCTCGATTCATCGTTGTATTTCTTGGATTGTCTCGGCCTATTTCTATCACTTAACGTGGAGGGAGCAGGCCGAATGAACACGGCCCCGAAACCCTCTGCTAGAACTTGATCTTTTAGAATCGACGATTGGAGGCGGACTGCGGAAGAGGCTGGAGGTGCAAGGGTCGTCGTCGCACCCTCGAAGAAAAGTCGCGACCAAGAAGGTTGCGGTGGAGGAAACACAGCGTCGACACGCTGTGTCGGGGATGTGGGGTTGTGGCCAGTGCAGGGCACAGTGAAGGAAGTCGGAACCGTCGTGCCGGCTGTGCAGCGGGAACCAAGGCCCGCTTTGCGGGCCTCTTTGGCGGAAGGGTCGGCCGGCTGGGCAGAGCAAAGATGTGGTGCCATGAGGGCTCCGCGATGGAAGACCCACGGCCCACCCATGAGGACCGCTTCTACCAGAAGTCCGGCCGACCTAGCCGGCCGGTTTGGGAAGGCAGCGCCGCTTGGCGCCGCCGGTTCGGACAGCCGAGGGGGGGGGGGGGGGGCGCCCCCTCGGACCGCTCGTCCTTCGGGCCAAGCCATCCGGGATGCGCACCCGGCCGGGCCGCGCCACTTCGGGTCGGGTCGTGCCCCTCGGGCCAGGCCGCGCGACTCACCGGGCCAGTCCGATCCCTTTGCCGGGATGGACCCGCCAAAACCAAGACGACCCGACCCATCTGCCCATTAGGCCTAACGGACCGGGCCCTTTTTCACTTAAACGTGAATTTCGTAAAGACCGTACATCCGATCGATGCGCTGTCTGCGGCACTAGGACCCTTGCGACGAGGTGGTCCTTTTGCGTTACTCTTAGTGATTTTTGGATGATTTTTGAAAATGGTCGGGTTTGGAACGAGCGTAATTCCAACCGGGCCCTCGGAGCGGAAACACTTATAACTTAAGTACCGGATGTCTGATTGACGTGTTAATGACTATGTTGGATTTCTCCTGATGAGATGGTTCTTTTGGAATTCTTCCCCTGAGGTTTGGATGCAGTTGGAGTATGGCCGGGTTGTATTATACCCGAAATCCAACCGGGCCCCAGGAACAGAAATGCTAATAACTCACAGACCGGGCATCTGTTTGACATGCCGTCTGTTGCGTTGTGACCCCTATGATGAGGCGGTCCTTTGAGATACTTCCATGTGATATTATGTGACACTTGGAAGTATCGACCAGTAGATCGTGGAGCGGATCCTTCCAGAGACGAGCGTACGGAGTACGGAGACCTTGTAGCTGGCTGAGACCTGATGACTACTTGTCTAATTTGTTTCGGAGTGACTCGAATAGCCCAGTGGGGAGCTCTACTATGTTGGGGTGGCAGACCCATGGCGGGGATCTCTACTATGTTGGGGTGGCAGACCCATGGTGGGGAGAACTACTTTGTTGCGGTGGCAGACCCGCGATACTCGACAGGAGGAGTACCTCTGTAGGCTATTAGGTGGAGTGCTACTGTGTTGGGGCGGCAGACCCATGGCAGGGAGCACTACTATGTTGGGGTGGAAGAACTGCAGTACTTGACAGAGGAGGAGTACCTCAGCAGTCTAAGGTTAGTGAGTAGCACCTCGGAGTCATGATAGGACCATTTTTCTCGACAGAGGAGAAGTTCTTCAACAGCTGTGTTTTCGACATCACGAATAAAAATCCTGGTTTGAGCTGAGTCAATGACCTTTGTGTTTTCCTCGTGATTGAGATGGGTTACTTGATAACATATGTATATGTATGGGCATATACCTAAGTAAAGGTTATCTGTTGAGTTCTTTCTTTGTGGTTTATACTTTTTGGATTTTAGTGAGACCTTGAGGGTCTCGAGGTCCCTACTGAGTATCATTATACTCACCCCTTCACGGGCTTTGTCCGCACCTCGTTGTATTGGATGGAGACGATGAAAAAAACTGATCGTGGTTGAGGCTTGTAGAGCTGGACGATACCTGGAGGAGGAATTCATGACGAGATGGTTACTGAAGGTGATAGACGGACGCGGAGAGCTGAGGTAGCCATCTGTACCTACCCTTCAGGTAGGAACTCCGGAGGATGGTCCAGGAGCAGCTTGACACCTTCCTGTTGTTCTATATTTTCCTTGTACTTTACTGTTGGTCTTGTATTTCTATCCCCTTTAATTTCAAGCACATATTTTTTTATTTAGTTTTTACTTAGTGTTTTCTTCCACTTGTACTCTGGTTGTGTGTGTGTTTACGTTTTATAAAGGCAATGTCTTCCCATTTATAGGGATTTATGCCTTTGGTGCTAGTCGCCAGCCCCTGGCCTATGGAAGGCGAGCTTGGGGTAGTTACGACATGGGCCCCGGGGGATGGGTCGTGACATGGGTGCTTTTGCCGGTGTTTTTTTCTGGGAGACAGGTGAGGTTAATGCATCTCATTTTTCTAGCAGTTCGTCTTGATGCTTTGGAAGTGTTGTAAATATTGAAGCATGGACCTTGGTGTGGAGCTATGGTGGGTGTCCTAGTTATTTAGAGTTGTGTTGTTTAGTCTTCTTCTTGTTATTTTGATAGTGGTATTGTTGTGGTTTGGTGGTATTAGTCTTTGTAATAGTATGGATGTGCTTGGTCTTTTGGTTAACTCTTGGTAATATTTGGTTTGGGTCAGTTTGTTAACATGCATCATATAGCTTTGTAGGTAATGGAATATTTGGATGGTTGATTTTATCTTAAAGGAAAATTGTTCCCCAATTTCTTCTCGAATCCCTCAACATTTATCACCAACCTTTGGCACCTTGGGAATGTCGCTTAGGTCCAAGTAGCATTCCTCCACGCTCTCAATCCAATTGGATGGGGCGGTATGTTACACTAAACTCTAACATGAACATATGGGTAAGATTAATTGATTATTTTATGTAGTGTCTTAAGGAGGTTTAATTGGGTTTATTGGATGATATTTTATTGTTTGACATTTTTAGGATTCTAATATACTTAAAGATTTTCTAGATTAATTTGGTAACATTATTCATCTAATTCCTCAAAGTGATCAGCATACCCTTTATAAGTTATAATTTTATATCTAATATGGTTGAATGTAATTTTAAAATTATAGAAAAGTTGAGGTATATATTCTTCTTTTAGGATCATGAGAATAACATATTGAGATGTATCCATGGGATAGAACATGACTAGTATTTCTTCTTCATCTAACTCCTCCAACATGATGTTAAAAACTTCTTTATCTTTATAAAATGGCTCATTAAATTGTTATGACCAAAAGGGTTAATTTTATACAAATTTTTTGAGTGAATCAGAATTATTTTTGATATATTCAATAACATAAAATATTTTAGATTATAGTGAAGGAACAAATAATTATCATTTCTTTAGGTTTCCCATTGGTTGGGAGGATAAATTTCTAGTAAATGGTGGAGTTTTGGGTGGAATATATTTTTATTATGTAATTATCTCTAGGTCAAAGGGAATATATGAAATAGTTAAGTTAGGAGGATGTTCATCATTTCAAATACTCTATGGAGGTCATCTAGAGAAATTTTTTGTATCACTATGCAGAGGGATTTTGTGGTTATTGGGTGCTTGATAACCATTGGGAGGATTCTTATGGTTATTGGTAATTTTATTTTCAGTGTAGGAAAGAACATCCATGGTTTCTAGTTTATTCATTTCATGGAGGAACTTAATAATAGGCATTATAAGAAGAACCTATATGGTTATTTTCTTGATTTTTGATATAGGTAGGACCTCTATTTTAGATGGTTATTTGGTTTAGAGTGGGACCTTAATAGCAAATATCATGAAGATGGCATTCATTGTTTTCTTCTATGTTGCTATAGGGATGATCTCTATAATAGAATACTAGTTAAGACCTTCAAGATTACTATTTTATCACCAATTTATAGAGGGACTTCATGTCAGATACCATGGGGATGGCCTCTATGTTCAAAACTTTATTGTTCTTTATAATGGGGAGGACCTCTACTTCAGCTATATTTTCTATCATATAGAGGACCTTTATGATAAAAAACCTTAGAGAGGACTTACAGATTTATTTCTTATTAGTTTATTAGTAAGGGAAGGAATTTATTTTCACCCAAATATTATTTCATAAAGATGACCTCTATGATTATTACCATGGGGAGGACCTCTATATTTGTAGGATAATACTTCACCATGGAGAAGGACTCCATGGATATTATTTATATTTACTTGGGGTAGAACTATATTATTAGGACTCTAGGGATGACTTACAGTGTTTTTGGTCATATCACTATGAGGATGGCCTCTCTGGTGTTTGTTTCTATCCCTTATTAGTGATGGATTGGTTGATGTAGCTTCTAAAACTCATCTTGAAAATATATGTTTCCTACTAATGGTGAAATAAAATTAACTCAGACTACCATTAGTATGAAATTGGTATCAATGTTACTGAAAATAATAATGGTGTGAACTTTATCCTAAACATTGGTGGTTTGTTTACTATGGAAGGATCTAATTTTAGGTTATTTGGTCTGAATGATCAAGGTTTTGGCCTTTATAGTAACTTATGGGGATATAAGGTTGTGTGGTGATGATAGTGACCATGATTGGTAGGATTCATCATTGGTATCTCCTGATAAAATATATATATGTAATGGAAATTATCCTCAAAATACCTAAGATAAGGGAGATGAGTATTTTATCTCTCTAGGGTGAGATTCCCAAAATGGTTTTTAAGTCGCAAAAGAGGTTGCATTCCTCTTTCTTGGCTATCACTAAAGTGAAAACCATCATAGATTCAACTACTCTAGGTTGGTATGATCAATATCTAAAGATAAAAAAAATTCATTGATGAGATATTTTTTATCCTAATCCAACCCCTCTAGTTGGGAAATATCTTCCTCATCCTTATCAAGCACCTAGGATCCCTCGTCTTTATGCTCCCTCCAGGTCAAATCGAGCTCCTTCCATTCCACATGTACCCACTCTATGAGGATGTCTCGAGCCTGTGCATGAAGAGAGCATGAATTCACCCCACCAGTCCGTAGGATGCATAACCATTGATGGAGAGATCCCACCAGTTGTGTTGGTTAGCTATCTGGACATGAGTGATGATATTCTACGCATTCCTCTTTACCATGCGATAGACAACCCGGTAATCCTCAATGACCTATGGGACAGAGTCTTCAAAATCTTTAGGAATTACATGTTCTTATAGAGGAAATATCACTAGTATATTAATGGTCATATCTTCCAGGTGTATGTCTTCAACCCTAAGCATCTCAAAAACTATTTCCAGGAGTGGTTCCTCACCAACCGCTCTACTCAGAGCAGAGGCTCCCACTGAAACTTGTGGAATTACCAAGTTTAATTCAATCATCCCAAATTCCATGGTTACCCATGTTGGCGTTTCAACCTCAACCTCAACTCCTATAACTACCACCAGAGGAAATTCAGGTGTAAAAACATTTTATGCAACCTCCCTAGGTACTCTATCCTATAGTCCAATCATTTCCCCTTACACTATATCGTTGGTCCCAGAAACTGCTTCCAATGGAGACTCATTGATCGGATCAATAGCCATAGATCCTTCAGGTGACCTTATCATGGGCCTTCCTCAACACCCTCCACTGAGTGAACAATCTCAGAAATCCCCTCTAATGGCGCCTATATAGTTGGATTGGCCACCATGGTCTCTTGGCCATTTTTTTGGGGAGCATAGAAGCCTTACTTTTCATTGAATATCCTAGTGATATATATCCCTTTGATATTGAGATACATACACACCCACCTAGTGGTGGTGATATACTTTTGAAGTCCTCAAGTCTCCTAAGCATTATAATACATGGTGTTTCTAGGAAAATTTGAGAGATGTACTCATTTTATTGTCCCTTGAACATGATCCCTCAAGATTTCCCTTGAGGTATTCCATTATTCTTGTTCCTTCCTACATAGGTGAGTCAAGTCTTGTGTTGTTTCATTCCTTGAAGCTCTTAGTTGTCATGGTCCATGAACTGCTGGACCTGATATTGTTTTCCTACCCATCAGATCATCTCTGCCTCTACGTTGCTCTTCGACCACCATTTCTCCCCAACCTAGTACTGGGGTGCCACCCCCTTCATTGGCTTAGATGTCCCATTCTCTTATTATATCCCTAGGACATGAACTCACCAATATCATCATGTAATCATGGGGGAGTCCATACGTGGTGGTGGATGGAGGCATTTTGTTCTGCATCCTTTCATATTCTCACATGAACGTGTTCCATAGCTACCTCATCAAAAAAAGTGATACACATGATAAACTTATGAGTGAAACTTCTAATTCAATCTCTACATACACTTGAATTTCTTTTCAAACTGGTTTGGATTGTATGAATCACAAATTAGATCATAGTCAACTATTGATACTAGTACCCCACCTCAAAAGGCTAATAGATATGACCTCTTCTCCATGGTTGATGTGTCATCATCCATCACCACAGCCATTGTCAAAGGGAATTGGTGAAACATTAAGTGATCTGCAATACCAACATTCTATATCACTTTCTCCATAACTAACTTGAATGGGATACTTCCTGTAATATTAAAAATTAATGGTATGAAGTTATTTTGGGATGGTAAATGGGTTTCGGGTACTCATAGACTCCCACATATGTAGCCACCAAACTATACAGAAAGTGGAAAGTCCAACACACACATAGTTTCATCTTCTTTTCATTGATATGCTAAAGTTCTTTGTATAACTTCACTCGCGCTAGGACAGCAAGGTTGACACATTGCCCCATCACCAACATAGCCACCATTATGAAGGTGTTTGGTTGTACCCCATGTGTGCATCCCTCACCAAGATAATCCACCCACAAATTATCACTTTGATGAATACATATATCTTAAATATTGTTTAATCCTAATTTTTGACACTGTATCCCCATAGTTTCCACAAGAACACCCCTAGAATCCTCCAGGATGAGCCCTCCTTACCCCGTTGGTATCCCTCGGGACATGTGTGAGGCCTAGTCATCAAATTCTCTATTATATCCTATCATTCAGTTGGTTCAACCATAGGTTCATTCAAGAAATATCTGAACCACTACTTAATGGAAATGTCCCTCATCCCTGACTTATGCTTATTGGTTCCTTGCACTAGATCTAGCAGTTACTTCTCCAGAGTTGGAAGCTACTCTTGGTCTCTCCATACATTCTTCGTAGGGAGGAATTCATCATACATCTCCCCAAAAATAAATATTATAGAAATATGAAGGTCCTAGAGGCTGATAGTGACCTCTCTATAGTGAAGATAAACTGTATTAGTCCTCAGTGACCATATTCTAAACAACTCAAGCATAGTCTTCTATGGTAGGTAAACATGAAACTGTGAAGCCCATGCTGATCCATAAAGTCCTACCTATTTTAGATTTTCCTCAAACTCTACACATGATGCACATGCCTAGTAGGTCCTAGCCCACCTATCTGTGAGATTTCCACCCTAGAACAAACCCAAGCCATCATTCCATCCGTACTGTGGGCCCCCCAATACCTTCTTGATGATTGTATGATACTACAAAGGGGATGAATCATCCTCCATGTTATCCCCACTAGTTTTTTTTATGTAGTTGTATAGAAGGTCCATTTTGATGGGTGCTTGATCTTTCTAGACATATCCTACAGTAACTATGATCCACTGGTATTTCCTCAGTACACCTCTGAACTAGTAAGATGGCTCATCCCTTCTCATCGTTGGAATGAAGACTTCATCTCTTAGTCCAAATATATAGATATGTAGTATCTTACACAATGGGTATTCCATCTAGGAATCCATTAGTACCGACAAAATTGTTTCGTGATCTAAGGCGCTTTAGATTCACTTCCTGATCATGATGTTTTCCACCATTTCTTCCCTATGAGCAGCATTTGTGTTGACCTCATGAGCAGCCATTGGATTCAAAAATTTAGTTTTTTAGGAGTCTGGTTCATGAAGTTTGTTAACAAATACTATTAGTGATTATTGTTTTGAGAATATCTAGGTCATAAGAATCTCTTTTAAAGGATCTAGTCCACTAAGCCGAACTCGCAGAGAAAGATCCAAATGTCAATTTTTCTAAAAATAGATTTTGCGGAGCACATTTACAGAGATTAAGAGATTCATGAAAATAGATAAAAATATTTTCTTCTCATTAATGTTTGGTGCCTTTGATCCCCCCCCCACCCTCCACTACTTATAGGTATATGGAATCTTGGGCTTCATGATTGCCTTCACGCCAAGCGATCCTTGCAAATAAGCATCGCAAATGACCTTTGCGAAAGGGAGTGGATTTCAAATTTGCCGAAATTATAACTTGGAATTTGAACCTCATTTTACCTGTCATATCCCATTATAAAGAAAGAATTTTTGGAACCAAAATATGTGATATAGGAATAGTCAAGGAAGACAGAGCTGGTTTAGAGTAAATCCATGACAAAACATACCAAAAACCCCTCTAAAGAAGTCTACATCATAAATCCCCAAGCCTTCATGAATGGCATGATCTTGAAAAGATACCTAGACAAGTATTCCCCTTCACAAATGCACAAATCCATGATAGTGTTTCTATGTGATTCTGGAAGCACTTCATGGTCACTCAAAGTCATGATGATGTTCCTCCATGAGTCAGATAGCTCTTTACAACCACACAAACTATTGATGGTGGTCATTCACAAGTATGATGAAGCAGAACCCATTCACAAAGCCCAAAAATTATTTGTGAACCACTTCCAATCGTCATAAAAGACTTTCCTATAAATACCCCCTCATTCTGACATTTTAAGGATGATTAACCAACCATTCAGCTTCTAAACCATGCCCAATTCGTGAACCTTATGATCATTGCAAACCAAACCACAAATGGATCACCCATGGTATCCAGGCTTTCACAATCCCTTTTATTGGTGTTATTAAGGTCTTTCACCCTATTTAGTAATGACTTTAATGAAGGAATTCTTCCATTGTGAATGAATAATCACATATGAGGAACTTAAGGATTCTAAAATCATTCATCCATCGTGAACCACTTATCTCATGAACTAGGACTTCACCCTGAGGCAAGGTCACCTTGTTTCACGAAGCCTACTACTTTCCAAAGCCCCTAAACTCTACAAAGTGCCTACTTGAGAGGCCCAAATATTCATGAAACCTCTTTCCTGGTCCTCTCTATCCTACCTCTTTTCTATTGACACCTCTTCGCAAAGGTTGAGTACTTAGAGCCCCCACACACATCCAAGATCAGTTCAGATGCACCTCGAGTCCCTATGTGACCTATGCCACGGATTCTAGTGGACCACTCTACAATGAGTATGGACTAAGACTCCCACCCAACTCTTTCTTCTTGGCATAGGTACGCTAACACCTGTTACTTCTTAGCATAGTCATGCTAACATGGACCTCATGACCAACTACTCCTCCCTTCATACCTATGAATTTCCCAATCAATTCCCCACCTAGAGGAACATAAGCTATGGTCACGTAATCTCGTGAGTTGGGAAGTGATTCCCCCACACCTAGTCTACATTACATATAACTTTCTAGAACCACATACTAGTTATATAATGTTAAACTACTTGACAACAACCTCAACATATGACATAAATCTGTAGCCTTACCATGTTCCACAAGAATGGGATGCTCCATGTGTGAGTGACATGAAATTAAATCCTCCTCACATGGAATAAATCCTCCTCATAGGGAATTAGATCCTCCTAACATGAAATAATATCATCCTAGGGAATCTTCCACACATAATCCCCACACCATATCTCATTGATTCTTCTTTCGTGACACGTGCATCAGGTCTACTTGTTCCTCTTGTTTCTCCCACCAAGAATGAATCAAGTGGGATTAAAGTGTAGTGATGACCCTGACATACATACTCAATCAATCCTATGGGACACTTCTACATGTAAGCCCCGACTAACCATCCAATCACACCCACTTCTAATGAGCTTCTTTCATGTGTAATCCCTAACCACATGCTCCACTTCCAATGGGTCACCTCCTTAGGTGTAAACCCCAATCTATTTTGAACTATGTGGGATCTAATATCCAACTATTCAGGATACATAGAAATCCTCATTAAGGTCCAAACCCAATATCCACATCCACATAGATTTTCTCTGGTCCATATCGTCGGTAAGATCATTGCCCTCACTTGGGAGACCACATCTTCTCCAGGTCCCTAGGGTAGCTCAATACGTAATCCCCACACCAATTAAAACTAAGAGTAAAACTATTTAAAAGGGAATATTTTATGTGTATTCCCCACACCATCCCTTTTCAACATTACCTTCCTCACGTGATCACACTTACCACATGATGTTAAACTGCATGGATCGGTCCTATCATACAACCTTAAACTGCGGCATCAAACAACATTGGATTTCAGCCCTGCCTTCTAGATAGGGTATGTAAGAAGCCTTCTAGAGGTTAAATCCCAACCAAAAGTAAACATATCCCCCTTATGGGTTTACCTCATTGATACACCATAAGGGGTGTCCCAATCAACCTTCATGGTGTGACATCATCCATTTATGGGACACACCTCTAGGATCTTCTTCCATGAGGCATTTTGATCCATCCACCTTTATGGTGTGACATCTTCCCTTTATGAGACACACATCCCAGATCAACTTCCATAGGGTATTATGATCCTTACACCTTCATGGTATGACATATTCTCTTTTATGGGATACACCTCTGGGATCCTCTTCCATGAGGAATTTTGATCCATCCAGCTTCATGGTGTGACATATTCCCTTTATGGGACATACCTCCTAGATCTGCTTCCATGAGGGTTTCTAATCCATCTTCCTTCATGGTGTGACATATTCCCTTTAGGGGTCACACATCCGGGATCCATTTCCACAAGGTGTTCTGATCCATCCACCTTCATGGTGTGATATCTTCTTGTTATGGGACTCACCTCTAGGATCTGCTTCTATGCGGAATTCAGATCCATTAACCTTCATGGTGTGACATATTTCCATTATGGTATACACCTCCAAGATTCACTTCTATGATGTATTCTGATCCATCCACATTCCTGCTCTAACATCTTCCATTTATAGGACACACCTCCCGTATTAACTTCCATGGGGAATTCTAATCCATCCATCTTCATGGTGTAACATCTTCCCTTTTTGGGACACACCTCCTAGATCCACTTCCATGTGGTGTTTGGATCCATCCACCTTTATGATGTGACATCTTCCATTTATGAGACACACCTCTCATATCTACATCCATGAGGCATTCTGATCAATCCACATTCATGGTGTGACATATTCCCTTTGTGGTACACACCTCCCAGATCCTCATCTATGAGGTGCTCTAATCATCCACCATCACGGTGTGACATATTCCCTTTATGAGACACACCTACCAGATCTACATCCATGGTTAATTCTGATCCATCCATCAGTAAACTTTCTAGTGTTCCAAAATAGGGATACACCTTCTTGATCTGCCTCTACGGGGTGTTCCAATCAATAATCCCACCTCCACAAGATGTTAAACTCATGCCTCAATCCATGTCAACCAAACATTCTAATCCATCTCAACAATATATTAAACTTGTTACACCACCCAAACACATACCTTATGCATAATCATGGGATGCCTGAGGTGAAATCCTTGGAAGATATGTTCCTATGGTGTCAACTACCTCATGAAAAACATGGGATGCATGAGGTGAAATCCTTGAAAGATATAAACCTTCGGTGTTAGATACCTCGTGATTGACATGGGATGACTTGGATTTTGTTCCAAATATGCCTCCTTTATATTTACTCCTACAAGTAAGAATACAAGTGACCAATGTTCCTAGCATCCAGACATACCAGTGATGTCCCAATGTGACAACTCTTCTGACCAAAGATTGTTTCCCTATCAAGACCCACAAGAATGTCCAAACATAAGTACTTTAGTTAACCAGAATCCATAAAGATATGTAATCGAGAAGGAATTACATGAGAATGACATAAATATATGGTCGAGAACCAAACTATGTGACAATTTCTAAAGATGAATTCATAGAAGGGGGAACCACAATCTCATCGTCCTCTTTCAATCAAGGAGAAAACATCACCATTAAAGGTGAAGAAAGTTTCCTACCTTTGGAAAGCAGGAATGTAGGGTAGTAATCACACCAATTCACATTAACACATAGTCAGTGTTCCCCAACAAAAGCATTAAAAACATGAGTATAACACAAAAACTATAATAATATTTGAGGAAAATGTAGAAGAACAACTACTACCCATATCCATACTAGATGTATTAATGGAGTCCTTCCAATCAAAGGAAAATTATATGTTGAGACTAGAGAGGGATATAATATTAAATTGCACTCATTTTATTAACAATTTATTCAATCTACATTTAAATCAAAACTCCCCTATGATACAATAGATGATTTATCTCAAATTATTCCCATCTTGGAAGATGATGATGACACATTGGATAGATTCTTCTTTTAGGATATAATTGAATACCCCAATCTCAAATAATTTTAAATGAATTTTTAGGGGAAATACATGAAAAATGAAAAACAAATGTAAAAAAAATTGGGTTATTATTTACTTTAAATACATTTCACTCAAACTATATTGATCGTGATCTAAATTCTAATTTCATTGATTATAACAGTATTAGTTCAATGCCATTTATGATTATACTTACATAAATTATAGAGGCCTTAAAAGAGGAAAAAGTATAATTATTATGGATTCCTACTGAGATAGAATTATAAGATGTCATAAAGGATTACTTTCATGATAAACTACCTATTAAAGTTAAATCATATGATAAGAAACTCCTAAGAGAAACTTTCACACATTCAATGGGATACCCAATTTTTTCAATAGTTGAAGTGGATATGGATAAATATTACTTTGATAATAAGGTTAAATTTACACTAGATGAGTCTATAGAAGAATCTATTGATTTTTATTTGGAAAAATTTAAATCACATATGGAGTTTCCCTATAAATTACCCCCTTAATAATACCAAGAAGACCATATAGAGGGTATAAAGGAAGAACAATAAGAGGCCCCATATATTATCCTTATACCCCATCTTTATGAGTTACACTACTTTGACCAGGGGTGTAAATAAAGAAATATATCAAAAAATACCTCCACCTAAAGAATAAAGATATAAAAACAAGGGAACTAAAAACATATTGTGGTTTAAATTTAAGAAACTCAATCCCACTTCAAACTATGGATGACTTCTAGGATATCCAGCTATGCACATCCAAAATACAACTCATCATGGGAGGGAAAACTAAATACTCTTTCCCCTTTTCTCTTTATAATTCATTTTCTTTGGATTTTAATAAATTTCACATCTATTTTTTTATTTTTCATATAGGATTTTAAATATGGAAGCATTGTTATAGAGTAAAACAATAGAATTAATTCGAATCTACCCATCTAATTGCTAGGTTATATTATTCATTTAATATTTTTTATTCACTAAAAAAGTTTAAATTTTTATGAGATTTCATTTTCATTGTTGAATAAACATGGGGGAGGTTTTCAACCAGTTTAGGATTAGTTTAGGACCTATTAAGTAATATTTAGGACATAATTTTAGGATTTTTTTAATAAATTATACATAAAATTTCTATTCAATTTTTTATTTTTAGAGTGATTTTAGGATAGGAAATTGAACTATAACTATTTTCCTTCCTAGTAAAAATACCATGATAGTTTTGAGGTATTTTAATGGTTTTCAATTTGTTTAATTTAGAATATTTTTGAGTTAGTTTTTCCACTATTTCCATGGAATGTTCTATTTTAGAATTTGGGAAAGGATTATAATAAGAAAAATTAAGTTGAATCAATATTATGACATGATTTAACTATAATTTTTAATTTTATCTTAGATAAATTTATATTTTCAAAAATGAACACCTTATGGAGAAAACTCAAAATAAATTCTTATAATTCCATTTAAATAGAAGTAAAATGGGATATTGGGATCCCATGTGATGTTTTGAGATAGTTAGGAATTGGGTGTGTGAGTAACAAAATCTATTTGTAATTGAATAACTTATTTTCACATGAAATTGATGAGAAAAATTAAAAAAAATCCTAATTTTAATAGATGAATGGATTTAAGAGAGGGGGATATAAAATCCAAATTAATAAGGCACAACTGACTAATAAGAATGTCATTTTAGTTATATCATGGAAGTGGGAAGTGGATATTTGGTATAAGTAGATTAGAATAGATGAATTTATGAAGGTCCCCTTGTTAAAGCCATAATTACACTATATTTTATTTTATTTACAGTCATATTCCTTTAACTTTTTTAAAAAATGAGTGGGGAAGTGATTTAGATTCATATAGGAGACATGATATTTTCAACAATGAATAAATATTTTTATTCTTATTTTATTTTATTTTTGTTTTTAATTACATATGATAATATTTTTTATAGTTTAATGCATTTTATTTCTCATGATTGAATAAGTGTATGTGTGGGGGAGTTATGAGATCCCACATTTTCATAATTTTGATATGTTTTTAAAATGGAAATTAACCCCACAATTTAGTTAAAAATGGGAGATTAAATCATTTTTAATACTTTTTTGAATCTGTAATTAAAGTTTTAAATGAATAAAATCTTGATTCTCAATTATTTTATTCATTTTTCAAATAAATTTAAAATCCATGCATTGATTTTTGACTTTTTTAACTATTAACATGATTTTAATTCTAATTTTCATTATTTTAAATCAATTCTATATTATTTAGAAAAATCATACACTGATTATGATATTGTTTATGGGTTCCATAATTCTAAGAGAAAATGGATAAGTTAGTGATATTTCATAAGGATTTATGTCTGAGGCTGAAAATGGAAAAGGGGAGAAGTTTTTTTAAGACATTCTATGTATCCCATAACACTTCATCCACAACATAGGACTTTCCATAAACATCATAAGATTTTGTATGGATTTCATATGAATTTCTAACCATTTCATAAGACTTTGAGTACATCTCATAAGACATTAGTAGGCATATAATTATTTGGACTTTCCCCTCCATAAGTCTTATCATCCATCCCATAAGGAATTCCTCCAACACTGTAAGACTTTGGATTTTTTTTGAAATCTGTAAAAGACATGAGCTATATCCTGGATGTGTAATACATTAGATGAACCAATCGATGAAACTTTTTCATAGATCCCATAAGACTTATATTGACTACATACAACATCAGTAATCATGTAAGACTCTTGTGACCTTGCATAAGACTTTAGTGACATTATTATGACTACCTAATGGCTTTGTTAGACTTTTTCACATTAGATTATCTGCACCTCTTCATACTTTGGACTTTTAAAAAATTTGGATAAGGGGAATGTGAAATAAAAATTACTAAAATGGAAAAGTATCAACCTAAAATAAAATCTTGTTTCTCTGGTTTGACCATATCAAGAAAATCTCCTCAAGATGATCCATGTGGAATTCATCCAACTAAAGAAGAGTATTATGACCGTGGTAAGGAATATCAAGTAAGAGGAAGATTAAATAGGAACCCATATCAAGAAAAATTAAAACTTGAATGAGATGTATGGAGGAAATCCAAGGAATATGGGATTGTGGGTGCTCATAGCTCACTACACTAAAAACTAGGAGGAATATGAGATTAATTCACTAATTATAAATATTTCTTGTCACCCCATTTATAAATTGTTCTTGGATAAGGGATTTAGTTTAAGACTTATTTATTTTCTAAATTTTTCAATTAATTAAATTCATTATATTTATTTCTTTATATGTTCTTATTTTCCTATTTATCTTTTTCATTTTTGTAAGTATAATTATCAAGATATTATATATGGTGAGTACCTAACCCAAGGGTAACGCATTGGATAAAAACTAGTGATTCTAGAGTTCATGAGATTTTTTTATTTTTTTATTTTTTACTATATGTATTTGGGTGACTGAAGGGTAGATGTGATGATAGTATTGCGGGATCACCTTTCCTTAATTTTCATTCATATTTCTAAATAAATTTACTCTCCAAATATTCAAATCACTAATATATATTGGGATCATTGGGTTGGGTGGTGAATTGAATCACTATTGTGGTCCATTAGAAAAGTTTTTGGGAAGATCAATTAGGATATTTCTTATGTTTGATGTCTATACACACTATTTATGAAGCGAGGGTGTGTGTGTCCATTTAGAAACACCTAGATAGTTGGAATATGGAATCTGTGTTGTGAGACATTAAAGGATCACTAATGTCACATTGAGGGGTGTCTAATTTATTAAATTTCATTATGTTTTCATTTTCATATGTGTTATTAGTTTTTATTTACCAAATTATATTTTTCATTCAAAAACATAGAAAAAAACAACCCAAAAATGAATAAGTGTGAGATTAATGAAGCTCTAGGATAAGCTCCTTGAGAAATAAAAATTATGTTTATCTTTATAATATATATGGGATTTATAAATTATTATTTTATATACCTACACAATGATGGACCACCATAGAATATCCAGGTTCTTTTTTGGATTACATGTGGATTAAAATACCTATGTCTTAGTTGGGATCATTTCCCTACATCACATTAAATGATTAAATAACATTTTTTCTCTACTAGACCCATGTAATACTCACATATTCCTAACTTTAGAATTCATCATATACCTAAACCAAAATCTATAATACCACTTTATCATAAACCACCCACATTGAAACCCCTATCAAGTTGGTAGAAAATATGGGAGTAACCCCTAAATCCAAAATTCAATAAGACAAGGATTGGATACTTGCATCAGGGGTATTTATTACACATATGGGAGGCATTACCATCATAATTCCTAGGAAAATAAAGGAGGACCACCAATCAAATTTTTATATAAAATGAAAATATATCATTACCCATAATCAAACTATAACTACATGAAAACATATACAATATAATAAGAGATAATGAAATGTTGATCTGCTAAAACTCTACTCTATCTTCCTGAATAGTATCCTCCCCATTCTATATTAAACTATCCTACAAAAAAACTCAAGAAAAATATACAGGTGTGAGAACATGGGAGTATTTAGTGGGATCATATTTCTAAATAATTCCAGATCCATGTGAAAAAAAATGTCATGGTGGACATGGGTGAGATACGATAATAAATAGAATGAGAAAATCAAGGATATAGACTAGGAATGTAAGAAAGATTAGATGAAATATAATAATGAAAAATATCATGTCCTCACCTTTAACTATCAAAATATGTTCATCATATTAGATCAATAATCCAATGGTATAAATAAATGACACTAATATCTTATTTTTGGGTTCATATAGATATTAAAGTGAAAGAAAAAAACAATATCACCATCATAACCAGACAACCACATCACCATTATATCCACATTACAATAAAAAATCTACATATTTCAATAAACCATATCCATAAATCACCAAGGAAAATATCATTATCATAAAATATGAAAAATGATGCCTATAAAATCTACCATCGCTCATACCTATTAGTTCGTAAGGTGTTCCAAATCCAATCAATAACTAGCTAGTAGAATATACCCTCACTAATTGATCAAGATGATAAGAATAAAATGATAATCATACCATCACATCATTCCATATCACCACCCAACTTGCATATTAACAACACCAAACCCCACCGCTATAAACACAACTATATCACCACCATTGAATCATTTGTATCCTCATAAAATATAACCATGATCATTTACATCCCACATATATATACATCTACTCCTTAATCCATTATAGCTCATATAATACCTATCATTAAACTTGATACATTACAACCCATTTTCACATAACACTAAATCATAATATTAAAAAACACATCATATTGGATATAAATTCTAAAAAAGATAAAATCACCATAACAATGAGTAAAAAATAATCACACAACATATCAATAAAATAAAAATACAAATCATCACTACATCATAAAAGGTATCACAAATAATGAAATATTTAATACCACCATGATAATTATAACCTTACCAATTACTTTTTTAGTTAATTTTATTACTACCCATACATCATAATCCATCCCACCATCATTTAATTGTCTCTTAAATTTACTTTATAAAAAATATAAAACCTTCTTTTAGTTATATACTTATTTATCACATTCATAATTTAACCCATGCATGGATTACCATTTAATTTACATAATTGTGTATGTCTTAAAATTAAACAATTCAACCTTATAATTATGTCATTCTTAAACACATTACTAATATTTTAATCCACATTTTATTTACAACTTGAATTATTTAATTAGGAATAATTGCATATTAATTTTTCATCTAATATAATTAATACTCTTTTATATGGATTTATTTAATTCCTAAGATCAATCCACATATTTATATGACTGTAACATACACCATGGGACTTATCATGAAATCACAAATACAACACCAATCCAAATCTATAGCTATATAACACTTCAATCCCACATAAACTCTTAAATACTGATAATCCACCCTACTCAAACCTTAAATCTAAAACCTTCCAAATCACCCAAAAATCCTATGATTTTATTCCATTCTATAATCTTACAGACCCTATATTTAAATAATAGCCAATAACTCCACCATATTATACATAATAACACCTATCCCTATAAGACCACTCCAACTTCTTACCATTAAACCCAAACTAAATTCATCACTCTAGGAAAGGGAATGACTTACAAGATATAGACCACACCCAAAGTAACTATCTATAACACTCCGTATCCCAACTAGATATTATAACTATCCCTATCTATCCTACCAAAACTCAGATGAGAGAACTGGAATTATAATCATAAAAAATACCTCTAATTCTATCTTAAAATACTAACTCAAAGAAACCCTAATAATTATAGTAGTATTCCAAAAACATAAACACATAAAGCACACTGCCTTAATGATTTTCCATTCTAAACCAAATTAATTTCTAGATTCCCATTTTTATAAATTTAAAACCAATTATTTCCTTTCTGTTACAAATATATATAAAAATATATATCAATTTTTTATATATGATTTCAGCATGATATCAACATCACAAGGAAACAACATATAAATCACTTAATTTCATAATAATATGGAATATTAAAGAATTAGGAAAACATTATTCATTTCACTTATGTTCACTTTTCTACGTTTAAATCATCTCCCAAAATTAATCCATCATTTCATTATAAACATAGTCACAACTACTTACTTATAACATAATAAATAATAGTAAAACATGATAGATAAACTATCCAACATTATTATGTTTCCATATTTAGTTCAAAATAAAATTCATACCTTATTTTTACTTCTCAAGTAAACCATAATATAATATTATTATTATAATGAAAAAATGAAACAAATCAAGAGGAATAATCATAGTAATCAAGGAATTAAAATATTATAATGGTGTATAAATTAAATTAAATAAAGAACATAACATACAAAATCCCATTACCCTGGGAAAAACCTGTAACACCATTCCCATGAGAAGAAATTTATACCAAAATATAAATAAAACATACAATTACCCCATACCCTAGACCAAACCAAAAACACTAATCCCAAGGTAAGAGTATGAACTTTTCATTTTGTTTAGGAATCTCAGAAGTTAATCAAAGTGGTATATTATTGAAGGTTGGAGTGGTAAAAGAAAATATTCATGGCTTGTGGAATTAAAGGGAAGGGTTACATCAAAAGGGATGATGGTAAATAAGTTTAAGGGGGTGAAATAAAAAAATATTACAATAGTTATATTTAAAAGGGATAGAAATCAAAGAATTATGGATCAACATGGGTAAATTTGAAGATTACACAACATTCCAAATTAAAGATATTATTCTAGGATGTAGAATAAAATATTAGAAACCACCTAACTCAATTAATTAAATCAATTATATGTTGAGAGGGTCAAAAATATATTTTAATAAAACACATTTACATAATATTTTACACGTCTTAAAATGGATTCAAAATATACTATATAGGATTTAGTCAAAGACGTAGAATCTCTCCACGATATTCCTCACTTCTTAAGCCACAACTCACTCTATATTGAAGACAGGGAATCATGATGAACCTCAGGGTAGTCATACTAATGATTCCCCGTAGTATTAAAATTTAAATAGATCGACTCTCCTATTACTCGACACCTTGATATTATCATTCCTATGGATTGAATCTATGATTTAATTCTAGAATATCATCTCACTCTCTATTTTTGTAAACCTTGAAACTCAAAAAATATAACATTCATCTCTACCACTATAAAAAATCAAGAGAGATCTTTACCAAAACCATCACTCATGGAAAGGATTATCCCCATGATCTCTATATATTCCCTCACATCTTCCCTAGTCATCAACTAAAATTTTTTGACATGTTTTTGAATATATTCTTTTTAAGGAAAACTTTAAATGTTGTGATCTTTCTTCTCTTTTAGTAATAAAACACAGGAACTAACTAATCATATCCAAGAAATGACTAAAAAATTTGTGTACTCCGTCTTCCCCCGCCATTATATCATTAATATCATTCATACTTTTATATTAATAAGTGAATATGAAATAAAATCCTTCTTTAATAGCTCAAGAAATTACCCCCATGTCAACCCTTCTATATTTCCATTCTTTATCTTATACCAACTTAGATCCAATTTCCAAAAAAAATCTAACCACCAAAGAAACCCAGAATCAATTTTGTGTCTACACTATCTCAAAGGAAACTTTAATATCTTTTAAACATTCCTTATCCTCATTACTAGATTCTTCCTTAAGGAACTTTGATACTTTCTTCCACTAAAACATCAATAATGGTTCATACTCTGATTATTTTTTTTATCTTCCCTCACCCAACATCTAGATAATGTGTTAGAGATATACATCAATTTAATATCAAAAAAAATATTAGAATATATCACATGTATTATAACACCATCATAAAGAAAATAATATCACATCAGAATATGCCACCATTGTCCAAGAAAACCCATCATAATCAACCCATATTATCAATCCTTACTTCCCACATCATTTCCACATAATTTAACTACATTCCACTCACCACAACATCTTCTTATATAATCTCCATTCCACGCCATCAAAAACATTCACTAAATATCAGCATAACAAAATCATAATAGAGACATCAATAATTATAATAATTCATTTCACACAACTTTACTAAATCATAATAAATTAATGACTAGGTTATCCAAAAAATTCATCCTTAAGAAAAAAAATATCAAATAATGATTATTAATCCAATATGTAATATTTAACCAAAATTACATGAAAATTTTTATAGGGGGACTCATAATATAATATTTTTAATTTTCTATTACCTTGAAAGAATCATAATACCTAGATCATACTAATTCACTAATAACATCATAACATGATTCTTTAAGAAACCACAGAATTATAACAAACTTCACATTCATGCTTCATACTTAAATAAAACAAGTAACGACTATTAATTCACATAATCAAATTTTAAAAATATCTTTAACACGTAATTTATAACATTTCATAAACGATAATAATAATTTCATATGTCTTATAACTCTTGAAAAACTCCTATAAAATTTATAAATGATATTATCATCAAACCATTTATATATATACTGCATTATTTTTTTAAACATGAATCATTAAATCCTTCTAAGTAATATAATAATCATATATTATATCACTTCAATAGATTATACATGTTATGTTACAAGAATTCATAATTATATAATATTTTTAAATAAACTTAACCCATACTTACAACTTGCATTCAATTCCAAAAGAATTTATAAATTATACCTTTGGATTAACATATAGAATAAAATTTTATAATAAGAAACTTTAGAATCTTAAACATAGTGCTAACACATTTCCCAAGAAAAATTTTAATTTAGTAAATAATTAATCATCACGGGAATGCTTAATAAAGGGATCTTTTAGAATAGTTATTCATGGAAACAAAAAACTTTTAGATGTTATTATTCATCAATGAAAACATATTATCATACTACTTATATTAATTTAAAAAAAACTTTTAATTTCTAACATGATCTTGTTGGTTTTATAATTACAATGTATTAAAATGTAAATTATAACACTAAATATGTCATAAAAAATAAAATTAAGCAACATATAATATCAAGAAGTTTTAACAAAACAAGTAAAACTAGCATGAATTAGCTTATTAGAAATGAATAAAACAGGATTATAAATACTAATTCATATTAATATATGTCATCATAAATAAACACACTGAAAATAATCAAAAATAAATATTTTAACATAAATTCAACCTATGATAATTATCTACTTCCCCTTAATACATTTTATACCCTATAATAAGTTTATTTTCACATAAACATTATTAGAAGACTACCAAGGGAAATTGTTTTGGGTCATATTGGGGCCTAAAAACATGTTTCCTAGTTGGTATTATCTTCCTAAAACATGTGATATATTTAAAAGAAATAATTACCCTACTTGAATCATAAAATCCTAACCAATTTCTAACTTTAAAATTAGTCTTATATATCAACTAGAATCTCTGATACCACTCGGTTGCAACCAACCCTCATTTAAACCCCTGCCAAGTTAATTAAAATATTAGAGTAATCCATGAAGCCCACGTCTAATAGAACATGGTTCAGTGACTAACACCAAGGATATAAATAAGATGTATGAGAGGTATTTACCTGATAAACTAAAAGAAAAATATATTAAGACTCCCAAACAACTCCATATATAATCTGAAAAGATAAATTTTTTCATTCTAAAACTACCACTATATGAAAATATATACAATACAACTAGAGAAAATTCAATAATGGCCTCCAAGAAAACCACTCCAGTTTCCCAAAAATAATCCACCCCAATCACCATCGAAATATCCTATAAATACTCAATAAATTTATAAATGGGTGAGTGATGAAGCCATAAATTTTTAATTTTATTTTTAAGAGTTCAAAAAAAAATTACCTTTATTTTACTTTAGTTTTAACAAATAACTCAATTCCTGTCACTTTATTAATTTTAGAATTAAATTAAAAATATGATTATATTCATGATATTCCATTTATTACATCACTTTGGATATAATTTGGTTCAATCATACACTACTTTTTTATATATTTTCATTAAGTGAAGTTTTAAAATTAGATCCTATGAAAATGATAAAGGATGTGTCACAGGGCATTTTGTAAGGGTCATTTTTCAATCTCTTTAGGGCCATTACTTGTGGTTCCATCATTTTGTAAGTGTAAAAATAATTTCATAATAGTTACATAGAAATTACACATGATTCAATCTATCAATTACTTAAGGGTGATTGGGAATTCTTTAAGAATAACTATGGGTTATTTAAATTTCTATAGATGATGCTATAAAAATTTTATAAGGTTCATTCCACCATTTCATAAGGTTCAATACTAGGATAAATCTATATTAACTATAGTGACTCTAATATAAAATAATATTTATCTATAAATATCATCTTGGTGCATGTGGGGACTATCTGAGGAATAAGGAAATAAATGGGAATATTTTATTCCCACTACTTAGCTAAATCAGGAAAAGATGGATGAAAACTCATTGGTGGAGCATGATCAATAAGATAATAAGCAGGAATATGATGAGATCAAGGGAATGGAGAACTCATACAAGCAAGATTTGGAATTATATTCCATACACATGGGATATTGAGCTTCTAGAGAGTGAAAAAAGATCATATTAGTTATGGGGTCTATTCAGAAATATTCATCCACATTTATAAAAGAGAGTGAGACTCACTGAAATTGGGGTTTAGATGTTTCTTCTAAATAATAAGTATTTTAAATTTCTTCATTATTATAATTCCTCTAGTAATGAATCATTATAACCACATTTTTCAATTCAAAGAGACTTCCCCACAACATATTAATGAATTTTTGGTTTAATTGTTAATTTGAATCTTGCTTGGTCTTACTAGAAATGTTAATTATTCTAAATGGTAGGATATTTCATTCATTTATTTAATTTTCATTAATATTCCTTTTATTTTTCTTTATTTCCACACACAGGACCTATAATATTATTCACTACCAGTGTGATAAATGGATGTGAAGATTTATTCAGGTGTGATAGGAGATATATGATTACTTGGCTCAATAAGAGAAAGGAGTGCAGTGGTCATTGAATTCCAATGTTTAAAAAAATTATGAGAATGGGAAATTGGATGATGGTTTATCTAATTAGAGAGATATTAAGATATTCTCACTATATTAAATTATGATTTATAAGGGTAGGTGTGAGAATGTTTGAGGTTATACCACTAAGCTTAAATTTTATTTCAAGCTGCTTTAAAATTTCATTCAAAAACAAACATGATTTTTGTTTTCTTAACACAAAAAAAAATTGAACCCATACACCCACACTAATAATACAATAAAAAATAATTCCTCCTCAGAGACAAAATAAGTCACATTATACTACATTTTAACTTGGGTTTAAATTTTTTAATTTTGAGGCCCATAATAATTTCCACATAAACCTAGCATTGTTTTTGGGGAGACATGCTGATTTAGTTATTTACTTTTTGTTTTTTATATGGTTATGATATATGACTATATCCATTTTGGATCACATATTTGGATTTGACTCAAGGTTTAGTGAACTTTTCTGGATAAATTATGGAATCTTAGGATCACTGAATAATGAGATAGGGAGTTTTTCAATAATCCATTGATAGTCACTTTATCCCCTTCATATAATACATATATACATATATATATATATATATTATTATTTAGAAATTGAAAATATGGAATAAAATATGGATCAGTTGAATAGAACACTTAGATAACTTTATGAAAATAATTTCAATCATAATAATAATATGTTTTTACAACCAAATAATAAAACATATTTGGAACTTAATCAGGAACTAATCCAATTATTACCCAAGTTTATTGGATTGGTAGTATGGGACCCAAAGAATCACATAAAAGTGTTTGGGATTTTCTACATCACTTTACAAACTAGATAAGTCTCATAATATTATATTATTTAGAAGGACTTCCCATTCTCCCTAGAACTGTCAGCCAAATGATATATGTAAAACATTCATTCTAGATTGGTTAGCACATGGGATGAACTTTATAGGTCTTTACTCTATAAATTTTTCCCTACATTAAAAAGTAACTAGCTAGGGAAGGATGTATATGTGATTAGAAAATACAATCTAGAGACTTTGTATGAGTTTTGGGAGAGTTTAAAGAATCTGGCTACATCCTAGCCAGATCAGATATTTAAGGGCCACCACTTCTTACTATTTTTCTATCAAGATATATCTAGAAATGATTGGATCCTAGTGGATTGTTCTTCATAGGTAGGACTAATGGACAAATATAATGTTGAGGCAAGGGAGTTAGTAGAGAGGATCTTATAATAATTATAACAATTTCCTAAAATCTCTACAAATAAAGGTATTTATGAGGTAAAGAGTTCTAAATCTACTTTTTTTGAACCTATAATTGAATATCTAACCTATATTGTGTGGTAGTTATCCTTGAACCAAGTTATTAAAGAACCATCTACACCCCCAAGAATATCTCGCAATACCATTCCCTAGAGAACTTTATAGACTATTTTCCTCTAGTGTAAGAGACTGAGAATTGTGATTCCATATATTATAGGTAGTACTAACAAAGAAATAACCAACCAATGATTTAAGTAATACTCAATAGATCGTGTTTTTTGTGATAGAAGTTGGGAACCAAAGATACCACCATTCCTAGAGAATTTCTAACCACCATATTATCACCCTCCATTTTAGGGGAATAACTCTCAACCCTATAAGTTTCCAACCCCAATGATAGACTCAATATCCCTCAATGAGGGATCTATTGAGACATATAGTAAAACCTCAATGGAATCAACAATACACCTTGGAAGCTAATGGATCTGAATTTAAGGAATCAAAAACTTAGTATAGATGATTCCCACCACTGTAAACACTTTGGTAAACTATGTTTTGGGTAAACTCCATGCCTAATTAGTTCTTAATCCTGAGATTAATGTGAGTTATAATTTTTTAATAATTGATAGGAAATTTTAGGGTAGTGAATAAATACCTCTTTAAGATAAATATAGAAATTAAAATCCCCATGTAGAGGAACCAAAATTCTTGTATAATGAAGTGGATACACCTTTATAGACACAAATAGTGAATAAGAACAATGGTAAATCTAAAATGGAGGATATACCACAACCCCAACTACACTTTCCTTCAAGAATGACTCCACTAAAAAATCTATTGAACAGTTCCTACAAAAATAAGGTATTAACACAATTTAGAAGGTGGGAATTAATATCCCTATGATGGGTACAATCAATCATATTCTTAGGTATGAAATATTCTTCATAAAGATGTGTACAGAGAAGAGAAAAATGAAAGTAGATGAAATGGTTAGTTAGAGTATGAATGTTTCTAAACTAATAACTCCATAATTACATAGAAAATTTCCGGATCCAGTTACTTTTAATATACCATGAACTATTAGAAATATTATATTTTGTAATACATAATGTGATTTGGGAGAATCAATCAACAACATCACATATTCAATTTATTCTTACCTATATGTATGGGAGATAAATCCAATTAGAATTGTGGTATAACTATCCAACCAAGCTACTGAGTACACTGTAGGAGTCTTGGGTGATGTAATGGTAATGGTAAATTTTATTTAATTCCCTATATATGTTAACCTTCTAAATATGGATGAAGAGAGAGGAAAAACTCTTTACTCTATCATCTTATGTATTCCATTTCTGAAAAAAATATGAAAAATCATAAATGTGTTTTAGAGAACCATTTTATGGCCTTTGGAGAAGATATTGTTAATTTTAATATCTTATATTCAATGAAATTCCCTCGAGAATAACATTCTACTTTAAATATTTCTCATCATGAAACCCCTTTTTGTTCAGATGAATAAATTCAAATTCTAGATGAAATAATAAACTTAAGACCAGCTTTATAATTACCAAATATTTTGGATAATTGTATTTTTTTTAAAATTAATTGAATATAGAACTAGACAGGTGTAGTGACAAGATATAGGAATAATTGGATGAAGACTTTTTTGATAATCTTCCCAATTATTTCACTACCTTCTCTACTTTGAATATGTATGTTCCTATTGTAAGTAACACTTAATTGACACCATTACTGGAACACCTGCCTAATTTGGAACTTAAATTACTTTAATTTGATCTAAAATATGTATATATTATGGAATATAGAAAGTTTAATATGATAATTTCAAACAACTTATCACTTAATCAGGAACACCAACTATTAAAAATTATGAAAAAACATGTTAATGATATAGGATACTCACTGGGGGAAATTCTAAGGAATATCCCTACAATATTAAGGCATTTTATTTTTCTTTAGGATTAGTTAGATCTGGTGATGCATCCCCAAAGGAGCCTCAACACATCATTATTGTATACAGTGAAAAGGGAAGTTGAAATAAGTTTAGAAGATGGTATCATATATCCAATATCAAAATCCTTTTATCTAAGAACCATCCATAATGTACGTAAAAATATTGGAATCACCATTTGGTAGAATGAAAATAAAGAACTAGTGACCAATAAGATCTAAAATAGTTGTAGAGTATATATATATTATAGAAAAATTAACCATATGACCTAAAAATACCACCTCCTCATTCATTTTTTATATTAAATACTAAAGAGATTAGCTAAGAAGGGTCATTATTATTCTATTGATAAAAAATTTGACTACTTTTAAATCACCATAGAACCAATAGATTAGAAAAAAATCTATATTTAATTTCCCCTATGGTATGTTTTCATACTGAATAATGCATTTTCATTTATAAAATTCCCCATGTACATTCCAACAATTCATTTTAAGTATCATTTTAAGATCTGATTAAAATATACCTAGAGGTATTTATCAATGATTTTAAAGTTTATGGAATATCTTTTGAAATTTTTCTTGACAATATTGAAAAGGTATTAAAAAGATTCATTAAAAATAAACTTGGTTTTGAACATTAAAAAATTTCATTTTATAATGGATAAAGAGAATAAATTGGGAAAAATTATTTATAAATAAAGAATTGAAGTAGATAAATACTATGTTGATATCATCTCTACACTACTGTACCCCACATTTGTAAAACATCTAAGGTCATTTCTAGGACATGATAGATTTTATAGATGGTTTATTATAGATTTCAGTAAAACTATGTTACCTTTAACTAATATAATTAAAAAGGATTTTGATTTTTCATTTAATGAATCATGTAGGAATTATTTTGAAAAACTCAAGGAAAGATTGACCACATACTCTATAATAATACCAACAACTAGGGATGAATTGCAACTCACTGAACTTTTATAAATTAAATTCCCTTTGTGATTGAATTAAATTCCCTATTATATATTATGGTTATAGAAAACATATGCACTTATTTTTTTATTATATCCTATAAAAGTTAAAATATCATTAAGAATAAAAATCATTGATAATATAGTCATTGAACCCTGATAATATGATAAGTATAAATATAGTTTTTTGATAAATCTAATTAACACAGACAAAGGGATGGCCTCAGCTAGTTGGATCATACCCTCTGAAACCCATTTATTGGAGTTTTCGAGGGTGATATTATCACTGATATTTTCTATTAACCAATAAAAATATGATATCCAGCAACTAAATCATAATAAAAATCGTTTATGGGATAATTTCAAGCTCATCAAGATCATATCCAAAACCATGCATGTCGAACCACCCCCATGAAAATCTCACCATATCTAACCTTACCCTTATGGAATTTTCCGGTGCAGTAAATGGATAGGTATAAAGACCCTAATAATATGAATATTTATGTTGTATCTTCAATATAATAATGATTATATTTACTTCTTATTGTTCTAACTTTATAATTTATTTTGATTTTGATACGATAAAACACAATTTGTTTTGGGTATATGAAATTTCAATTAAGACCTTCCTTTTTGATGAATTCATGAATTTTAAAAATAAATTATATTTTTATAAAATAATATAATTAAATTATTATTATTAAATATAAATTATACGATAATTTTTATGAAGTCAAATGTAATTTTTATAAGGGTTCAAAAATTGTTATTTTTCAAGAAAAACCCAACATTTCTCAATAAATATCGATTCTTATTTTAAAATAGAAAATTAAAAAATAGAGAATTATTTTGATAAAATAGGTATTATTTTTAGATTTATAATATCAAAATTATCCAACAGTGAAGTTTTTATAATTTTATGAGAAAATCAGACTTTGGATAAAAACTAAATACGATATAAAATACAGTGTGTATTATGACATCATAAAATCCAAAAAAAAGTGATTTAATAAATTCTATAAAAGTTATTCTTGAAAAAATATATGTTTTTACTTTAAAATAATGTGATTTTGAGGTTATTTGATTGATTTTATAAATCCTTTTGAGTACTCCAAAACATATATTATATTTTAAGTTTTTAAATTCATTTCTTTATAAACATGACTCTTCCAAATCCATTTTTTTGAATTTTCTAAAATCCAATTTAAGGTTTAGTGGTAACCACATGTTTCAAAAATCAAATACAACAACACTAAGATTTAAAATTAAAAATAAAAATTCAAAACTATAATCAACACACATCGATCCCAACACCATCAAACCACCTCAAGCTGTGAAATCACGAACTGCAGCCCACCTTGAGCCGTGCACCCTGACACTCAATCATGGTTATCAAATCCACTTCACCAACGAGACCTAATATACAATCTCTCCATAGTAATAAACCCACCAAACCTTCATAATGAACCCCGAGCTAAGAAGATCATCCCTCATTCTATCTCCATCACACAACTATGTCGGCCATCTATAGTACCTCCAGAACAATCATGACACCATTTCCATAACCACATCTCCCAACAAAAAAAAACTACACTAATTTCTAAACTAGATCTAGGCCATCCATAATTGAAATAGGTCATGCCTCTTAGAACACCACACTGATCTACAAATGCATCCCAAAACCACCTTGGAAACCATCACACCAGACTATCATGGGAGGGAGTATTGGACCTGGAAGATAGAGCAGAGAAGGAGTGGGAAGGACCTCCACTTTGAGCCATGACCGAGTAAGCACCACCATACCCTCAAAATAGCTTCATCATCGAACCATCACTAAAAAATAGAGGCCAATTCCAAATCCCCTCATGATCAAATGGAACCACCATAATTTCCCCTAAGCTATCAATAATCTCCTCCCAATCTTTTGGAATCACCCACTCAAGGTAAGAGACCTCTCTCTCTTCTTTTCCATTCAATCACCTTCATTGTAATTAGCCTTTTGAATATCAATTAGTTGTGTTTTTTTCACTTTATAATGAACATCTACTATCTAATTTATTTCATAAAATTTAGAGATCATTTATCCCCTCTCATTATATCATTTACCTAAGTTGTTACTATGCTAAAATTTAGTAAGGGCTCCTCTATTTCTCCCCTTTATTCAAGAACCGTATTTATGTAATATATTTTGTTTTTAAATTTATAATATTGGGATATGATTTTACATATCCCTATTAATACCCTCTTGATATACAAATTATGAGAGACCCCTTTCAGTCTCATTAAATTATTTTATGAATCTTTATGTACTGTTGTTATGCTGCTAAAATTTCACTGTGAATTTTCATACCAAACGATTGCATCATGAATATCCACTATCATTTCCACTCAAGGGTATCCACCTAGATGTACATATCCTTATTTTATTGGGTAATTATATGTATTTAACCCACAATCCTTGATCATGGGGTTAAAATTGATGAAATAAACCATTATTATGTATCATTTATGTGTCACACTTATACAAATACATGATATGGAAGCGACAGGTGTGGCTGGAATTACATAGTACTCAAATGAATTGGGTAATATTTTAGTCTCATGAGAAAACATGTATGGTATTAGGGAGTGAAATTAATCCATTATGAAACATTTTCCTCCATTTTATGATGTCTTGGTGGTTATCCTTAACCTATGTTTATGATGTCATGTTTAAATTTGTTTCAACTTTCCCTAGTTTCCTTTATGTTATCATGCTATATCATTCCTCTTTTTTCTTGTTCAAGATTATCACCTGTTTTATTTCCCATTTAAATGAATATTTTCTAGCATGTAATAATTTCTTCATGTTAAGATTTTTTTATTCCTTTACTGGGATTTATAGCTCACCTCTTTCTTATGTATTTCCCTATGTTATCCTATGAAATTTTAAGAATGATAGAAAATTATAATAATTTTAAAGAAGTTTTCAATAATTTCAATGTACCCCCCCCCCCATCCTTGTTTTATATTGTAATTTAATGTATGTAATTACCCAAATATACTAGGATTATTGATATTTTGGGAAATATTATGTGTATTCTTATATAATAAATCATGAGTTAATGTGTAATAATAACAAGAGTTTTCATAGTTGGTATTAGAGAAAAGTCTATTTATTTTTGGATTATGATTATGAAACTCTAGAGAAAACATTAGAGATAATACTAAATATAGAAAAACATCCCTAAATTTGGTAAAGTAAATATTAAGTGGTTTCTAGTAAAATTCAACTCTTTATGGATACTATAAGTGGTTGTGGATCTAGTACAAAGGTACCTAGGTGTAATAATCCCTAAAATGGAATATTGATCTAGACTTGATCATCACCTGGTGCATGAAATCATGCCTTTTTGCACAACTAATTTTTCACTCTTGGGGTAAATGTTTTGGTAAATTCACAAGCTCTTTACAATCCATTATTAGTGGTATAAAAATTCCCATAAGAGTCTATGTTATGAAATAGACCATGGATAACTTAGATTAAATCCTATAAATTCATAAGTTAAGGAATAAATGTCATTTATAAATTATACCTTTAATTTTATTGGATTCCAATTTGTATATTTAATGGTTTAAAATTATTCAACCTTAATTTTACATAATTCTATCCAATTTCCATAAATAAGATGAACTAAGTAAACAACCAATGTGAAGGGAAATGCGATGAATGGTCAAAAAAATATCCAACCTATTGGAAGTATGGATTAAATACATTGTAACAATACTCTCTCAGTTGACTCAGGTTATGAATAGAAACCTAAAATAGGAGTAATTCCCAAATCCCCATAAGAAATAACAAGTTGTAATTAAGACCTCTATGTGATAAATTCCTTCAAATTTAAATGGATCATTTTATCCCTTAATTGAGGAATGATTGGTCAACTCCATTGAAAATATATTCTCTATAATTCAATGATACAATAAAGATAATGGAATGCTATTTGTTTATTATATATAGGGAGAAGTTGGTCAATGGTGTACATTGATCAAGAATATAAAGCCTAAGGAATAGATCAAAGTGATGGGGTGGAAGGAATTTTGGAAACAAAATTCCAAAAAATATTTTACTCGCACTGGAAAGTTTTTTCCTTTCCCTCAAGAAAAAATATGATGAATCCATCAGGGAGTATGAGGAAAACTTCACAAGACTTGCATGATACACCTTTAGATTTATTACTACCCCCAAATGAAAATTTCACCTCTTCTTTGGTAGGAGGAATGCACAAAGTAAAGCGTTAAAATTTGAAAATTTATAAACCTACAAACTACTGTAGAAATAGAGAGAAGGGTCAAACCACATAGATAATGTGAGTGGACACTAGGAATATCCCCTTGGAATAATTTTCAGGAAAATGAGTTTTTAATGTTATTAAAAAATAAAAATTGTAAAAATATATAAAAAATTATTTAAAACTACTATTTATATTAACTAAAACTATCTAAAAACTGAAATTACTCTAGGAAACAAATTTGGTGGAGATGGAAGTGTCAGAGTTGTGAAATTTGTTCAGGTGCATGCAATACTAATTATTTGATTCCCACATCTAAATATTTATTTATTAAATTATCACCAATTCCAAATTTAATCAAAATAATATCAGTTCTCATTCTATGATGTTAGAAATTATACTAATTTTCACCCAAATTATCCATCGTTTCATTCTCTATCTTGATGAATAATTTGTGCATCATTGTAGAACTGAATCACTTGATGAAATACAATGACCCATTTCTCACAAAGTTGAAATATCTACCTATGTTGGTTTTTGTCACATGAGATCACTTATTTGGTATCACTCATGAAATTTTTAAGGATGTCACACACAAAATATTAATTTTTCAATTAATACATTTATTTATTCAGAATTAGATTGTGTGTAATTTATGATTCTCTCATGCGTGTGATCGACTTATAGATAAATAAATTCTATGATAAAATCACACTCATGATTACTTATTAGGTGTAACATGAATGGGCACCAAAGAATCTGCGTATAACCCAAATGAAAATTTCATTCAAACGTATATAAAATTAATTAAATAAATATTCAATTAAAATTCATTAATTTAAAATGCAATCAAACATGGAAATAAATTAATGGCATGGATACACCATAACATTCATCAAAACACTGATACCAAAAATATTATTTCTCTATTAAGGTGAAACGACACCTAAAATAATTAAATGAGGATATCATCATTTTTGTGTTTTCACAAAAAAAATTGCAAGCCACCATTGGTGATCACAAAAAATAATCAACACTCAACCGATCACTGCAACATTGAAGTGAATGACAACACACATCATCGTCGTCCATGGACCATGGTTTTGAGCTGGGATGGTCATGTGGTTTATAATTTATATACAACATAGAAGTGTATAAGAATAGATGAGGAGAGGTTGATAAAGGATGCTCTAGTGGTGAGAATCAAGGAGGTGGGGTCATCGCCTGCATGGGTTTGTTGGGTAGAAGGGAGAGGGTGATAAGGGGGAGGGGTGGATGGGGAGGGGGATAAGTGAGCGGGGACTATTGGGGTGGGAGATAAGGGGGAGAGGAGGGGTGGTAGGTGAGGGAGGGGGAGGGGGTTACAGGTGAAGGGTAGGGGAAGGGGATGGCGGCGGCAGTTGAAGGGGTAGTAGGGGGAGTGGGGGTGGCAGAGTCAGGGGATGAGAGGGGGAGGGGTGGGTGAAGTGTGGAAAGGGGAGTTGGGGGCTAGGGGAGAGGGGGATATGAAGGTGATATGGGGTGATGAGGTCAGGTAGGGAAAGGGGGTGCAGGCTTCAGTGCCTGAAAAAAAAGCGGAAAACAAAAATTCCAAATAAAAATTCAAAATATTACTAAATCCAATAATTCAAATGTTAAATAATGATAATAATAATAATAAAAATGTCAATAATGATAATAATAATAATATAATTAAATTATAATATATATATATATAAATTATACTACTGATATAAATAAATATAACTAAAAGATAATGTTGTAATTATAAATATAAATATGTATAGTTAAAAATACTAATATTAAATACTAATATATTAAAAAATAAAAAAAACCAATAAAATAAATAAAATTATTATTAAAACAACTAATGTTAAAATGATATAAAAAATATATATTACTAATATAGGAAATTAAATAAAATATTGATAAATATTAATAAACTAATAATAAAAATAATACTAATTAAGCTACTATAAATAATAAAAGTTTTATAAAGAGAATTTTAATAAATTAGTATTAATAAAAATTAAAAATAATAACAAATTATTAATATTAATATAAAGTTAACTAAAAATTAAAAAAATAACAAAAATACTGAAAAACTACAAAACAACCTAAAAACACTAAAAGTTGTTAGAAAAGTAATTAAAAATAATTTAGAAAATTATATAAATGTTAGAAAGATCTATGCACATAAAATCCCCCACACTTAAACTTTTTCACTCCTAGTCAAAAAAATTAGAAATAATATGAAACTGTGCCCATAAACAAATCAAAACAACAAAAATAAATGTTTAAAAAAATTCAATCCCTTTTACCAACAAAATATCTTGCTTCATTTAAAATTTTAATTTTCAAAAATAGTTTCCATTCTACTAACATTATTTCCAAAACAAGTACCTACACTCATGCATCATTTGACATACATTTCCATCACTCTCATCACTCAAATAATTTGATCAAAGCTTTGTTCAATTATCATACACTTTAATGCTTACTGTAGGCTTGCCATAAATTTTACATCTCTGCTATTGGAAATTAAATGAATACATTAATCATGAGGATTTTACATTAGGTTCAAATGTGTCTGAGGCTGAAATACGGTGCGTAGTATAAAATTTGTGATAGTTTTTGGTAAAAGGGAGGATTGAATCTTTAAATAAATGCATGACAAATGTCATTCCAAATGCCGCCCTCAAACTCTCACTCCCCCATACTTAAATCATTTCTCGTCCCTAAGAAAATAGTGATCAAAATGTCTAACTGGTTTTTTTTTCATTTTTTCTCAATTTATTTTTAGGGACACAACCCACTCAACTAAGATGGAATTAAAAATTGGTGAGTAAAATCTCTCAATCCATATGAAATAAATTTCCAAAAAACTCCCAAAAAAAGTTACACAAGTAGAATGTATTTTAGAGAATCTTAGTGAAAGTAGTTCATTTAAAAATTCTCTAGATCCTAAAGTAATGGATCATCACTTTTATAGGTATCCCCAAAAGAGAGGGTTATCCTATAATGGCCACAAAATTACTCATTGTTAGAACCAAAAATATTTTATATTCCCATATCAAAATAAATGTAATGAATATGGAGACTATGAAATATAAAACATATGATCAGGATGAGATAATGTAAATCCATATTCATCAAATGACTCACTTCCCATCAAACAATCCTCTCCATGAATAAATCTATCCCCCACACATAGATTGAAAATCATCATGTAAATATTCAAGAAATAGGAAGGGAATGGTATCATTTGTGGGATCATCATAAAATTATTCTTCAAGGATTATAATGGCTACATGATGAAAAAAATTTATGGATGGCTTAGTGGGTTAAATGGGATAAAATTTTCAAATAGATGCCTCAGTCATTTTAGTGAAACCTTCAAAATTCCTATCGCTTTGATGGAAAAACATGGAAAGTTCTAAAAGACCTAACATGGTAGATATTCCCTCAAGAAAAATATAAATAAAAGATGATGTAAAATGATCTATAATCCTCATGTGTAAAGAAATATAATGATGGATATTACTAATGATCATGAGTGAAAATAAGTGTCTAAAAAGTATACAAGTTTATGAAAAAAACATTTTTGAATCATTAAATAGTATCATCAACAATCTAAGTCATGATATCAAGGATCAAATCATTAAAGAATAGAAATCATGTTCTCATATTACCCAAGTATACAAGTGGTATGTCCCATATTATATTATTATATAAATGAATCCATTTTCATGTGGTTGAAAAATGATAGGATTGTTAGTTTTTTTAAAGTAATTTTTTTAGTTTTTTAATTGATAATTTTACATGGTTTTTATGGAATAATAAAATATTTTTGAAAACAAAACACTTCCATGTGTAAGTGAAGATAAGTGCGTAAAGGATTAATGTATCCGATGAAGCTTTGGGATTGATGTAACTGTAAAATCTACACATTGACAGCACATACTCGCACCATATCAAAGAAAATACACCATAATCAAAAGCATCATGATAATAAAAATTTTAATGATGAATACAGCTCCACTATAGTTCTAGGATAAAATATATTGAGGTAAATTCATTCAATTTTATTAACAAAAAAATAAAAAGAAATGAAACTAAATTCAATGAAAGAAAAAAAAATTATTGGTTTCCTCTCATTGAGCTCTAAGTTTACTTCATCTTCAACCATACATTGATGAGACTCCACCAGGATCGAACAGGAATGTAAACCATTTATTTGATTCCTTTTCAGAATAAGTATGGTATCCATTCATTGAAAATGAATTTATCTTTCAAGCTATACAATATCTCAATGGAATCTTGTTAAAAAATGGATGTGTAGAATGAAATGAAAATAGACCAAGTCACAAGGGAAAAAATATACATCTACTAAAGAAAGACTCACTGAATAATTGAATTTTGGCCAAAGAGTGTTGTGGGAAGATCAAGATAATTACCTCATTTATTGGGAATAAGATAAGAAATTCCTTTACCATACTACTTAATTGGTTGGCTTATATCCATTGCGTCCTTGAATGCAGTATTTGGGTTAATGATGTATCACAATTCATTTTCACCGCCAACCACTAGCAAACTGAAATCCACTAGCTTCCAAATTAATTCATTTTCGATGCATGAAGCAAGAGGGGTAGACTCAATTGAAGTTGTTTACTCCATTGTGTAAATAATGACCTTATTTTCAAAAGTTTCTTTCATACTTTCCTTATTATATTTATCCATTGGCACATGTGGCATCATAGAATTAGGATCCTCCATGAAATTCCATTCTTCCATTTTTCATAAAAAATTATATGTGTTCTAGACCACAATCACTAATAGATTTTATTACTCCTACAATGTTTTATATTTCTCTATGTTTTAAAAAGTTTTAGACACACAAATATTTTAAAAAATTGGTGATTCATTGTCATTTGAAGTGATGTTCTCTTACTAATGGAAATTCACAGTGTCTTGGTTTAATTATGAATATATCATGGTAATGAAGGATCCCAATTCAATTTCCTCTTCATCCTTAAAAGGTTGAATTTGATAGAAAGTGAATGTGTCCTTTTTTAACTTTGGGATGTGATGATTTGGAACTCACATAATAAGGACATGAAATCACATTTTCCAAGGTACCATTATGTTCAATAGGGTGGAATACTAAGCTCTCATATTCTTAAAATTTTATAACATTGGAAAAATTAAATTATTATAGAGAGGAGTCAGAAATGGTATGATAATAAGGTAGATTAATCACATTATCAGAATTGTGAAATGAATATTGTTCAAATTGAACCTCTATTGCACTCTCCTCAAAATAATTGTTCTAAATTATATAATCGGGTGGTAGTGATGCAGATAGTTTGGCAGGATAATTAATTATATTTTCTAAATTCTTTAACAGATTTTATATATCTATTTTTGAGGAAGTAAACATTGCATTAGTTTCATCTTGAAGTAAAAACCTTCGATTTGCCTCAGTGATAAAAGAAACCAACATGAACCCAATTACTGAATTATTTTTTTCACATGAATTATCATGTTCTAAATTTTCAAGAATGCATTGACTTTGAAAATGCTCAGAGGGTAGTAATTATAAGTAGTATATGGTGAAACGTTTTCACATGGAACATTACATGGACTTGAATAAGAATATTTATAATAAAAAGGAATACCTTGAGAGCTCATGTCTGGTGAATCATTATACATCATACCTTGATATGTGGCTATGTAGGGTAGGTAATGATTGTAAATGTATGGTGCTAACCACACCATTCTGAAATATTGGGTGCCTTGAAATTACTTACAATGAAAAAATCTAAGAGTAATAAACTGAACGTTTTTGTTTTTTTTTTTAATTTTTTTTTATTTTTGACCTAAATCACTATTTTAAAGGAGCTACTAATGCTACTATTATCCCCATCAAAAGCACCAAAAAAATTTCATTCATATTTTAATGCATTCAATTTTGAAATTTTATAAACCCACAAACTATTTTAGAAGCAATGAGCAGGGTCGAACCACAAAGAGAATGTGAGTAGACACTAGGAATATCCTCTTAGAATAATATTCAATCATATGAGTTCTTAATGTGATTAAAAACTAAATATTCTATAAAAATAAAAAAACTATTCAAAAATGATAATTTAAATTAACTAAAACAATCTAAGTGAACTAAATTAAGTTATGGTACAAACTGGTGGAGATTGAAGTATCAAAGTTTTGATGTCTGTTTAGGTGCATGCAATACCAATTATTTGATTTCCACATCTAAATATTTATTTATTCAATTATCACCAATATAAACTTTAATCAAAGTACTATAAATTCTCATTCTATGATGTTATTAAATATTCTAATTTTCACACAAATTATCCATCATTTTGTTCTTTGTCCTGACGAATAATTTTCATGTCATTATAGCACTGAATAACTTGGTTAAATACAAAAACCCATTTCTTGCAAAGTCTAATTATCTACCTAAATCGAATTCACTCACATGAGATCACTTATTAGGTATCACTCGTGCAAGTTTAAAGTAGAGGACACACAAAACATTAATTTTTCAATTAATAAATTTATTTATTCAGAATTCAATTGCATTTGATTTATGATTCTCACACACATGTGATTAACTTATGGGTAAATAAATTATCTAATGAAATCCCTCTCGTGATTAATTATTAGGTATCACACGAATGGAAACCATATAAGGGGTTCATAACCCAAATGAAAATTAAATTCAAACACAGATTAAATTAATTAAATGAAAATCCAATTAAAATTGGATAATTTAAAAGGGAAACAAACATAGAAATAAATTAAAGGCATGAATAGAACATCACATTCATCAAAACTCTGACACAAAAAATATTATCCCACTATGAAAAAACGCAAAAAATAAAATAATAAAATGAGGATATCATCGTGTTTGTGTCATTGAAGAAAACATTGCAAGTTTCCATTGATGATCGCAAAAAATAAGCACTGCTCCACTGATCACCACAATGTTGAACTGAATGACTCCAAGAATTTCGGGTGTCCATGAACTAGAGTTTCAAGCTGGGATTTCCACGCAGTTGTTTATTCATGTACGCTACTAGACAGTTGAAGAGAGATGAGTAGAGACCAACTAAGGTTACTTTGGTGGTGCACAGTATGGAGGCGGTGTTGTGGCCTATGTGGATTTCCTAAGTAGGAGGAAGAGGGTGATAAGGGGGAGGGGGAATCTTGGGATGGGGGATAAGGTATATGGGTGACTGGGGAGGGGGATAAGGGTGATCTAAGGGGAATAAGGGGGAGGGTAGTAGGAGGGGTGGTGGGTGACGGGGAGGGGATGGGGATGTGGGAGGCGGGTGAAGGGAGTAGAAGGGGGAAGGGGGCGATTAGGTTATGGTAGGGGAGGGGGATGTCGGGGTGGCATGTGAAGGGGGTAGTAGGGGAAGTGGGATGGTAGGGCCAAGGGATAGGGGGTGGTAGGGGAGATTATGCGGCAATGGGGTTAGGTAGGGAAAGGGGGTCCAGGCACCAGCAACTGAAAAAAATGAAAAACAAAATTCAAAATCAGATTTCAAAATAAAATTAAATCCTATTATATAGATGTTAAATAATAATAATAATAATAATAATAATAATAATAAATTCAATAATGATCGTAATAATAATAATAAAATTAGAATTAAATTATAATATACACATAAATAACACTACTTATATAAATAAATATAATTAAAAGATAATGTTATAATTACAAATGTAATTAAGTAAAATTAAGAATACTAATATTAAATACTAATATATTAAAAAAATAACAAACTAATAAAATAAATACAATTATTATTAAAAAAATAATATTAAAATGAAATACAATAATACATAATACTAATATAGGAAATAAATATAAATAGTAATAAATATTAATAATCCAATAATAAAACTAATACTAATTAAGATAATAAAAATAGTAGAAGTGTTAGGAACAGAATGTTAATAAAATACATATTAATATAAATTAATAATAATAATAATAAATAACTAATATTAATATAAAATTAACTAGAAATTTAAAAAAACTACAAAAAATAAAAAACAACTTAAAATGCTAAAAACAGTTAGAAAAATAATTATAAATAATTTAGAAAATTATAAAAACCCATGTGCATCAGTGGGATAAAACTGAGTCTATGAAAATCCTTGGAGATCCCGGACTATTATAGCTATTATGAACTTTATTGATGTGCTCTCAAATTCAAAATGGAAATAAGTGAATCCCAAGGGTATCATAAGGATAAGAAAAAAAATTAGAGTTTAATATTGGTGGTACAATGAAGGAATATTACTGTGGTAAAAAAATTTCACCATCCCACTTGTCAAAAGAGTGGAAAGAAGAAATCCATAAATCTCATAAACTGGATGAGTAAATGCCTTAGGTGCATGAAGTAAGGGAATCTAGCTAGTGATTAGCGATAGGGGAAACCCACTAATTTGATGGATGAATGTAATACTCCATTCAATCCTCAACATTTTGTTCATTGTTTCAACTATAAGGAACAAGGGAACTTGCAAATCAATGCACTAAGCCAATTGTTGTCTGAGAAAATCAATGCCAATAACCTCCAAGATAGCAAGGGTGATCTTATACCATCATAGCCACAAATTTGGATCCCAAAAAATAAGTAGTGATATGTATGATAGTTATTTATTCAACAATAGTGAATGTACTTTTTTATTATGTTTCTATACATTCCTTCATATCATGAAAATTTAGTAGAACTATCCAAGCACCACCAAATAGCATGTAAGTAGAGCTATTGATGAAAATAAAAAATGGGAAAATTATGGTATCCAAAGTATATTACTCCTCCCATGTCAAACTTTTGGGATGAACTTCCTAATGAACCTCATTATACTTCCTTTAGTGTAATTTGATGCGATTCTACAGATAGATTGGCTTTCCTTACATAGATCCAACATAAATTTCTGGGATAAGGAAATCACTCTCCGTATCATGAATCACCCTATGATTCTATACATGTGAAATGATGATGATGAATCTTCTTTAGCATCAAAATCTTAATCATTTATATTATATCCCTACAAGAAATCATATCTATCTCAAATGATTGAGTCTAAGGAAAAGATCATCGTTAAATACATGCCCATTGTGAGGGAATGCGCTGATGTGTTTTCTAAATAATTGTCTGGTCATCCCCATATCCGAGAGGTTGAATAATTAATCAACATTATACCTAATACTTTTACAACATCCAAGAATCTTCATAGAATGGATATTGTGAGACTTAAGTATCTGAAGAAGAAAATATAAGAGAGTATAGATAAAGGGTTCAGATGCCTAAGTGCTTCACCTTGGGGTACACCAGCCCTCTTTATCAGGAAGAGGGATGGGTCAAAGTGCCTTGGAATTGATTATCGTGATCTCAACAAGATCATGATAAGTAAAAAAATATCATATTCCACAGATTGATGACTTGTTCATTTAGCTATGTAAATCCCAATACTTCTCCAAGTTGGATCTTTAGTCAGGGTATTATCAATTAAGGGTGAGGAAGGAGGATATCCCCAAGACTACATTTCATATAGGGTATGGGAACTATGTTTTCATAATAATTTCATTCGTACTCACTAATAATTTGTCAATCTTTGTGTATTTGATGAATAGTGTGTTTAGATATTTCCTTGATAAATTTATGGTTGTATTTATAAACGATATTCTAATATACTTCAAAAGAAATTGGGATTATAAAGAGCATCTAAGTGATGTACTAAATACCTTATTAAAGGAGAATATTTATTCAAATTATTTAAAATGTGAGTTCTGATTGAAGTAAGTCTCATTATTAGGCTGCATTATCATAATAAATGGGATATTTTTTGACCCTTAAAAGACACAAGAAATTGATGGATGGTTAATGCCATAATTTGTGACAAATATCCATAGTTTACTTATACTATCTGAGTATTATTAATGATTTTTAATAAATTTATCATGTTTGTCAAACCATCTAACCAATATAACTCAGAATGGAGTTAAGTTTGTTTATAATAATGAATGTGAGTAAATCTATAAGGAGTTGAAAAAGAGTCTTATCACTCACTTGAACTTTCCCTTCTCACATGTGGGAAACTTTTTCTGATATATAGGGATGGTTTAAATAAGTGATTGGACTATGTACTAATGTAGAATGATAAAGTGATATCTTATGCCTCAAGGATATTGAAACTTCATGAAAAGAACTACCCAATGCATGATCTAGAGTTGGATGCAGTAATATTCGCATTGAAAATATAGCATCTTTATCTCTATGGGAAAAAGTTCGAAATATATATGGATCATAAGAGCCTTAAGTATATATTCTCACAGAAAGAGCTAAATATTACCCAGTGAAGATAGTTAGAGCTAATTAAAGACTATGACTGCTCAATCCACTATAATCCTGGGAAATAAAATAAAGTATAAGAGGATATAATTAGAATGGTTCCATAAATTTTATTATGAATGATAATTGATAAGGGTTTAATATTATTATACTTGAAAAGGATAGACATGAGAATCATAAAGAAAGGAACATCACCAATCCTTTCAAAAATAATTTTTTGACCATCCCTTTTGTAGAAGATAATGTATTCTCAAAGAGATGATGTGGAAATTCAGAAAAAGTTAGAAGCTATAAGAAAAGGGAAATCCTCATAGTTCAAAATTATTGAATAAAGATTTGTCAGATTTGCTTCATGACTATGTGTACCATCAAATCTTTTATTAAAGAATGAGTTGTTAGATGATGCACATAGATCAGCCTTCTCCATCCATCTAGGGAACACAAATATGTATCAAGGTCTTTCAAATAACTATTGGTGGGATAATATAATGAAGGAGATAGAATAATATTCATCAAGATATATTGTATGTCAGCAAGTTAAGGCTAAAAGGAAAAAATACAAGGGGATGATGCAACCATTACCCATACCTACATGGAAGTGGGAAAACATAACCATTGACTTTTTTGGTCTCCCAAATACATAAAGAGGAAATAATGATATATGGATCATGGTGGATCATATTCTAAATAATTATCACTTTACTGTAATCTAAGTGGAATTTTGACTCAATCAACATGCAATGATACACATTAGAGAAGTGGTGAGGCTGTATGGAACACCACTATTGATTATATCATATCAACAACAAATATTTTCATCCATGTTCTGGAAGAGTCTCCAATATGATATAAATATTGTGTGGGATTTTATCACAACTTTTCACCCTTGAGATAATATCCAATTTGAGTGGACAATCTAGAAACTAGAGGAAATGTTGAGAGAATTCTCAATGTAAATAAAAATAGTATGGGATTAACATCATCCTCTAGTTGAGTTCTCATGCAATATTACTTCCCACTCAAGCATCCAAATGGCTCCCTATAAATATATTTATGGTAAGAGGTGAAGAACACCTGTATGTTGAGATGAATTAAGAGAATGAAAATAGTTAGTTCCTGAAATGGTTGAGGAAATGGTGGAGAAGTTCAAAACCATTCTGTTGGTCAGAGTGGACACTCAAGAAGGGGGTGAATTGAGTACCAATTAAAATTTCTGTTAAAAATATTTCTCTTAAAATCCCCCAATTTAAAAACAAAGTTAAATTGTAGTGAATTTATAGAGAGTGTAAATGTTCAATCAGTTTCTCAAAGATTGATTAGGTCTTAGTTAACTTAATATAAATATTTAATTAACTTTTTAAACTAACTTACTGGTTTACAATAAGCATAAACACTTGCTAATTTAACTATCCAAGTATCTTTAAAATAGTTTTGTATTTCAAAGTAATAGAATAGGAATATGAAATATATATATAGTATACTTATGACTTAAACAAAAATACACATCAGCTGTAACCAAGAGGTTTAGTCTCAATCTGAGACTTAGTCCTCTCAAAAAATTATATAAATTGATCCACACCCTAGATTGGGGTTAACAACAGTACAATACTGTCTAGGTCCAAAGACCGCTACCACAATTCTACGTGGGAAAAAAACAATAGCTCACAGCTGTCCAGGTCTTACTCGACCTCTACCACTATCCACAGTGGGAAACAAAAGAGTTATAGAGTTTGAATGAGGGTTTGAGAATACTCTAGCTTAGCACAGGATACAGTGTGTGTGTAAAATGAACAGGGTACACACACTGCTCGAAATGTAAATGACAGAATCACTAAAGTAAGTGTGAATGAGTTTAGAAAAGATTTAGTGATTGGCAGTGAAACTCTGGACTCGTTTAATTGGTCAGAAAATCTTATGGTTCCTTCTCTGGTTTCTGTCTGAAAAACAGAGTGTCATTTTCTTCTTTGGTTCTAGGTTCAGCTTGTCATCCTGAGTGCATGAAGTGTTTGTTGTAGTTCTTCACTCAAGATGCAGCTTTGTGGTTTCCTCTAGAATGAGGGGCTTCACGTATGTCCAATGTTCTTGGAGTATGGATGTATCCTTGAGTGAATGAACCATGTTTGAATATTGTTGGGCCTTTTTCTTCTTCACCTTCATATGCCTTCTTAGTTCCTTGGTTCTCTCTGGTTGATTACATCGACACTTACACAAACTTTCAGCTACGTCTTTGTCTTCCTTTTTATAGATTTCAGCTCTGGAAAAAAGGAATGATTACTTTTTACATGGTTACTAGGTATGGTTCCCTAACATGCCAAGAGATATCATTAAATAACATTAACTGCATTAAAACCATCAAATGTAACTGTTAGATTAATAAATAAATAGTATTGAGAGTATAGAGTTTGACTGGTTGGTTAATCATTAGTATCCTTCTATTGGTAGAAGTGTACGGTGGTTTTTTGTAGGACCTTCCATCGGTAGATCTTTTGAACTTTGATCGGTAGCTCTATATGCCGGTGACTTTTGATCCATCGGTAGCTCTTGATATCGGTAGCTCTTGATCCATCAGTAGCACTTGGTCTATCAGTAGACTTCTTCATATCGGTAACTCTGCTTATCGGTGATCTTAGCTTATCGGTGACTCTGTCTAGCAGTAGACTAAGTCTATCGGTAGACTAAGTATCGGTAGCTCTTTATCAGTATCTATAAGCAGATCAGTGACTTAACACTTATCTATTTTATGCAAAACACATCCGATTGGGTTAGAATTACTTCAGAACTCATATAAACCTAGATAAACAATGATTAACATATTTCAGAGACTATTTTAATATTATTATCATCTTGATAATAGATTATCATGGATTGAAATAATTAATATATAGATAAACATTAATTGGGATTATCAAAGTATATGAAATCATAATTGGGATTATCAAAACAGGTGAGGTCAACAATCTCCCCCTTTTTGATAATCACAACTTATGATATTATCATTTTAAAATAGAGAATAATTGTATCAGAGGATATATCATTAAATTCTATTTTATGAGAGAACAGTATATTAAAAACCATAAAGTATTAGAGATAGAATTAAATTCAATGGTATTAGAGAATTAAATGCAATGGTATTAGAGAGGCAAAGCATGATAGCTCTTTCTTAGAGAAAATTTCTCCCCCTTTGATACTTTCTCTTTAATACTTATTCTCCCCCTGGGTGAAAATTTCCCTTTCTTTGATATGTTGAATATATATCCCCCTTTATAGAATTTAATATTTCTCCCCCTTTGTGGTAATCAAAAAGTGGGAAACGACAAAGAGAAGAGGAAAAAAATGAGAAATAAAAGAAATCCACTTGTATTAAAATGGTACAAAAAGGTACATAGACAGAAAAAAATACAAGGGATTCCTATCAAAAATCTTTAGCCACTTGATCAATCCACATCCTCAATATAAGATTTTCCCTTGGGATCAGAAGAGGATTTAGGTGGTGAGGATGCTGGGGAAGGCTTAGGAATTACAGAGATGATTATAGGAGGTTGAGAAACTGACACTATTCCAGACCTGTACTGAGGAGTTCTTTGAGTGATCCTTGGTGTGAGGCTTCTAATGGATTGGGATGGAGTCATCTGAACTAGAGAAGAAGTAGAGGAAGAAGTAGGTAAAGCATGAGGTATAATCACTGGCCTAGCATCAAGATACAGAAAAGGCAGCAAAAGATTTTTGAAATCCATAATTATTCCTCCTCTTCTCTCCATAGAAGATATGAAGTCATCCTTGTTTTCCATAAATTTTTCCAATGCTGGAGTCAATTCCCTTAGCTTGCTAACTTGTTCTCTAAAGGCTTGATTAATAGGAGGCAACTTAAAATTTTCTATCAGAAGATCGAAATGGTTGTTCATTTGGTTCTTTGTGTAAATCTTTTGGAAATAGAAATCCACCTTATCCTTCAATTTTTTCTGAGAGGAAGAAGCTTCTATCATATAATCTTGGACTATCTTCATTATTTCTCTAGATGAATTTCTAGTAGAAAGCACAACTTTTATAAGATCAGATGATTCCACAGATCCACTGGTTGATGCCGAACCAAGCTCCTCCTTCATCACAACTCGAATTTGATTCAAATCCACTGAGGATTTAGATGCAACAGAACCAATAGAGAAGGTTACTGTTTCCTTGAAGTTTTTGGTCAACCCAATAATAATATTTTGAACTTGGAAATCCTAGGTTTTAAAATGATCTTTCATGGAAGTTTTAAAACCTTCAAACACTGAAACCATCTGGCTTACAACACTTTTGACATAGGCTAAATCCTTGTCTGCTTGGGATTTTGAGCTCATGTAAGATTCCAAATAGATAACCAATTTCTTTAGAGCTTCAAGATCTGATTCCATTCTAGAAACCTGAGTCTAGAAATATTTAAATTCTTCCACTATTTCAACCATAAAGGTTGACAAATTACAACTGAGAGAGAGTTCAAAAGATCTTTCCAACATACTCATCTATTCAACAAAATAGTGCTTCATCTCAGCAACTGAGGCACTAAAAGACTCTTTAGTCTCATCCTTTAATGAATCCAGATCATCCCTGATGATCATATCAATAGGTGAAACTGCAACAGGTACTCTTTTAGATGCTAAACTGACCACTGAGTCAGTCATGATCGATTGAATTGAAGATACCAGAGAAACTTCCATCTTCTTTACCTCTTCCACAAAAATGTCCTTAAGATTTTTCTTCAAAGTATCCAGGTCATGCATTCTGACCACATATTTAGGAAACAACTCAGTCTCAACATCATAAATGATTTTTGGTCTATTTAGAGATGCCTCATTATCAAAATCAGGATAGTCTAAACCACAGACCACAAAACCTGGGTCTTCTGCCCAATCCTCAATTTCAACAGCCACTATAACACTTCCAAAATTGGTTTGATGCTCCCCCTCAATGGGTGCATTCTCTTGTACAGCAAGGGAATTCTCAATAGATATTTCTTCTTGAGGAGAATCTTCTACTATAATTTCCATCTCTACAATAGAAGGAGGGTCCTCTGGATTAGGTACAGTTTCTTCCCTTTCTCCTACTACATCCTCAATAGGTACAACTGAGCTTCCAATTAATGGACTCAAACTTAAACTCACAGAATCAGATGGTTCAAATTCATTCTCCTTTCCTTCTTTATGATCAGGGGCTGGTTAATCTTCCTTATCAGTAGGGGTCTCTTATTCTATTAAGGCTTCCTTTTCTGAAGATACAATTTTAACAGCAGGACTTGGAGGCAAGTCCGGATCTCTCCCACCATCCATAGGAGTTTCTTCTTCTTCTGTCTCATTACTATATTCAGGTTCTTCTTCATCAGGTCCTATACCTAGATCCCTCACATCCTTAGGTCTTGAAGGATGATCCACAGGATTGAATTTTTCATAGACCTTCTGGTCATCATTAACCCATTATCCTATCCATGGGTTCCAATTTATCTTCATGTATTTGAAAACTGTGCAATTAATACAAAAATTATTCCTTACTACCACTGTCTAATCTTGAGACTCATCTACCCCTTTTACTTTGATCATCACAGAGATTAAAATAGCAAAGAATAGGGCATTAGTTTTTGATTTCGGCCTTGTCATGTCTTCCATTTGAAACATCATCAATCTGCACAGATTCACTTTCACACAATGTCTCAAGAGATACAGAAGATAGATATCCTGATATCTCAAATTCTCAAAGTCTCCTCTCCTCGTTATTAATACATGCTGAACAAATTTGAACAGCAATCTGTTCTCTCCATCCATTTCTGCAGCTACTACTTGTCTTTGATTTCCATCACCATTAAGCTCTTCCAAAGTAGTCTCATAATTGAATATATCACTTGTAGGTGGCATATCTTTCGAGACAAATCTAGATACACCTTCATGTGGAACCTTCAAGCATTTAGCCCACTCAATGGATGAGAAAGATATCTCATTTACATTCACATAAGAAGACACTTGGTTCTCATTTTCATATTTCTTAAATCTTATAAACTCATAAAATTTCTTCACTAGCTTCAGATAGTAGGGACCATTGTTGTTCGAAAAACAATCTATCCATTTTTGATCTCCAAGCACTTCAAGCACTAACGACTTTCTAGGCAGTATCCATTCCACACAGAGCTACTTTTCAATCACAATAACTCTATTCTACAAATGAGGATTCACTAGTCGCCTACCTGACCTAGTTCTACCAACATTACCACTTGCTTCTGGCTTGGACTTCTGCTTATTCGCTTTAGGCTCAACAGTGTCATCTCTGATGGTAGGAAGTTGGGTTTTGGCCATCGTTGGTTCAAGGGATTTAGGGTTCTCAAGAGATTCAAGAGATAAAGTTTGAGGGCAAGGGTTTGAGGCTCGGTTGATTGAGAAGTAGTTAGTAATTAGTTTTTATCATTTAGGAATCATAAAATAAATGAATAAAATGAAATAAATTAAAAAAGATTCAGATTCTGGTGGCAGAAAGAAGTTTTAAAATAGCGTACTCATCGGTAGAGTTTATCGGTGAGAGTTCATATCAATGAGATATTACGTCAGTGAGGTTACATCGGTGAGAATTGACATCAGTGAGGATTCAAATCGGTTAGAATTAACATCGGTGAGGATTCACATCAGTGAGGATTCACATCGGTGAGGATTTACATCGGTGAGGATTTACATCTGTGAGGATTTACATCGGTGAGGATTTACATCGGTGAGGTAGCTACCGATCAAGGTTAATCATTCCTAACTAATGTCTAATGTAACTTAGCCTATCCGAACTCAAAGGTTTAGTGAAAATGTCAGCTAATTGATGTTCAGTACTTATAAATTCAAGAGTAATATCACCCTTTTGGTAATGATCTCTCAAGAAATGGTGCCTTACATTAATGTGTTTGGTCCTAGAGTGAGACACAGGGTTCTTAGAGATGTTAATTGCACTAGTGTTGTCACAATTGATAGAGACATGTTTAAAATCATATCCATAGTCCAAGAGAGTGTGTTTCATCTGCAAAATTTGTGCACAGCAACTACTAGCAGCTATATACTCTGCTTCGGCAGTGGAAAAAGCTACAAAATTCTGTTTTTTACTACACCGAGATACTAAGGATTTTCCCAATAAATGACATGTTCCAGATGTGCTTTTTCTATCTAACTTGTAACCAGAAAAGTCAATATCTAAATAACTCAATAGCTCAAAAGATTGTCTTTTTGGATAAAACAAGCCTAAGTTTACAGTGTGTTTAAGATACTTAAAAATTATTTTAACAGCAAGTAGATGATATTCCTTAGGATTAGCTTGAAATCTTGTACACATACACACACTAAACATAATATCTAGTCGACTAGCAGTAAGGTAAAGTAAGCTTCCATTTATACCTTTGTAATTAGTTTGATCCACTAGTTTCCCAGTTTCATCTGCATCCAATTTACAGACTGTACTCATAGGAGTATCACTTTCCTTAATACTATCCAAACCAAAACATTTTAAAAGATCCTTTGTATATATACGTTGATTCAAAATAATACCATTTTCATTTTGAAAAACTTGAAATCCAAGAAAATATTTAAGTTCTCCCATTAAACACATTTCAAATTCATCTTGCATACTCTTTGAAAAATTAGTACATAAAGAATGTTTAGAAGATCCAAAAATAATATCATCAACATAGATTTTCACTATTAAAACATCTTTAGAAATTATTTTAATAAAAATATTTGGATCAGAAATCCCTTTAGTAAAACTTTTTGAGATAAGAAAATTACTAAGTCTATCATACCAAGATCTTGGTGCTTGTTTTAATCCATATAAATCTTTAGAAAGTTTAAAAACTCGACTTGGAAAATGAGGGTTAGTAAATCCAGGTGGTTGTTCAAAAAAACATCTTCAATTATAAAACCATTTAGAAAAGAACTTTTGACATCCATTTGATATAACTTGAAATTCATATGAGCAGCATAGGCAAGTAAGATCCTAATGGCTTCTAATATGGCTACAGGTGAAAAGTTTTCCTCATAGTCTATACCTTCCTCTTGACTATATCCTTGTGCAACTAGTCTAGCTTTGTTTCTAACTATGTTTCCTGATTCATCAACTTTGTTTCTAAAAACACATTTAGTGCCTATTGTCAAAATGTCCTTGGGTCTGTCAACTAATTCCCAGACTTTGTTTCTTTCAAATTTATTTAACTCTTCTTGCATACCCATTACCCAAAATTCATCATTGATAACATCATTGATATTTTTAGGTTCTAGTTGTGAAAGAAAGGATTTATGTTCAACCTGATTTCTTAGAGAAGCTCTAGTATGTGTCCCTCTATCAATATTACCAACAACAACATCCAAAGGATTATTATTTAGAATCCTAGTTGATCTAGTAAAGGTAGGACTAGAAATTTCAGGTTCATCTATAGTTTCGGGTTCAATGGAAGCAGATTCTGGAATATGTCTAGAATTGGATGTTTTTATCGCAGGTTCTTTAGATTTACCATTAAGGCTCAGAACACTCAAATCTTCTTCAAGATTTTCAAGAGAGGTTTTAGGCTCATGTGGATCAGTTTCATCAAACTTTATGTGAATAGATTATTCCACACATTTGGTTCTTTTATTAAAGACTCTATAGGATTATCTAGTTAAAGAATAACCAAGAAAAATTCCTTCATTACTCTTAGAAGAAAACTTGTCTAGATTATCCTTTGTATTAAGAATAAAAACTTTGCAGCCAAAGACTCTAAAGTAACTAACTTTGGGTTTTCTATTGTTCTATAACTCATATGGGGTCTTTTTTAGAACTGGCCTTATCAAGACTATATTAATAATATAACAAGTTGTATTCACAACTTCAGCCCAAAATTAAATAGGCAGGTCATACTCATTAAGCATGGTTCTTGCAATTTCTTGAAGGGTTCTATTTCTTCTTTCTACTACACCATTCTGTTGAGGTGTCCTAGGAGCAGAAAAGTTGTGACTATAGCCATTGTGTGAGAAATGATATTTAAACTCTTGATTTTCAAACTCATGACCATGATCACTTCTTAGAGTTCTAATATTAAGTCCACTAAGGTTTTCTACAGATTTGGAGTATTTAATAAAGTAATAACAAGCTTCACTTTTGTGAGCTAATAATTATACCCAAGTATATCTAGAAAAGTCATCTACTAAGATATAGACATAGTGCTTCCCATTTAAACTAGAAACTCTTGAAGGTCCAAACAAGTCCATGGGAACCAACTCGAGAGGTTGAGAAGTTGAAACTTATTTCTTTGATTTAAAAGAAACTTTATGTTGCTTTCCCTTTTGACAGGTATTACAAACTTTTTCATTTAGAAATTCAAGTTTAGGTAGGTCTCTAACTAAGTTTTTCCTAGTCAATTTTCTAAGTGAAAAGATTTTGCAGTGTCTTAATCTTCTATGTCAAAGCCAAGATTATTTATGAAAAGAATTTAAACAAGTAATATTTTGTTTGGCTAAAGAATTTAAATCAACAGCATAAACATTTTCATTTCTTAAAGCAGAAAATACTAAAACATTCTTAGAATTAAAAACATTACAGGAATAATTTTCAAATTTAACATTAAAACCATCATCACATAATTGAGAAATACTTAACAGGTTATACTTAAGTCCATCAACAAATAAAACTTTAGAAATTAAAATTGAATCAGTGTTTCCAATTTGGCATAGGCTGATGATTTTTCCTTTAGAATTATCACCAAAGGTAACATGGCCTCTATCAATCTTGATTAGGCTCTTGAAACAAGAGTAATACCCAGACATATGTCTTGAACATCCACTGTCCAAGTACCATACCTTCTTGTAAGAACTCTTTAAGAAGGTCTCCTACAAAATAGATTTAGACAGAAAATGACTTTGGTACCCAGATCTTCTTGGGTCCAGAAAGGTTAGTAATCAAAGATTTAGGTACCCATATTTGTCTTATGGGTCTCATATAATTTACAGAATCAATATATTTTGAAAGATAAATTATGTTTGATATATAACCATATGAATATCTAGTTGAAGCATACGTATTTCCAGAACTGGAATAAGCAGAATTTTGTCCAGACTTAGGAATAAATTGAGTTTTAGTGAACTGTCTTTGTCCAGGTTAATATCCCAAACCAGTAGTGTATTTAGGTGCAACTTTCTTACCTAAAATTTGAGTAAGTGTATATTTTCCCTTTGTGAATTTTTCTAAGTCCTTTTTAAGTTTCTCATTATACATTTTCAGTTCATTATTTTCCTTTAACAGTTGAGCATTCTTTTCTTTTTCTATATCAAAGGTAGATTTAACATTGGCAGTAAGAGCATGTTGTTTCTTTAATGAGTTATACTTGTCCTTGAGTTCATTACATGTTTTTTCCATCATATTGCAGTATTCAAATAGTTCATCCTTATACATATTTTCATCATTATCTGAATCACTGTTATTTCCAGAATAATAATCATTTAACATAGGGGAAATAGGTACCTCAGAGGTATTGGTCATGAAGCACATGTTGGAATGATTATTTTCAGAATCAGTAGCCTTTGATTCACTTGTGTTGTCTTCTGAAGCACTTCAGGTAGCTTTCATGGATTTCTTGTAGTTCTTGTCCTTATAATCATATTTCTTTTTGAATTTTAATTTTGGACAGTCAGACTTGATGTGTCCTTTCCTTTTGCATTCATAGCAGACTACTTCATCATTCTTGTCAGCTTTATTCCAATCCTTTTTCCAATGACCTTTGTTGTCATACTTTCCTTTGTAGTTGGATTTTTTGAAGAATTTATTCTTCCTATAAAACTTCTTGAATCTCCTGGCTATTTGAGCCATCTCAGCATCACTGTCAGAGTCTAAATCTTCACTGGTTGAGATTTCAGTAGGTACATGCATTTTCTCCTTGTCTTTGCTCTTTGAAGCAGTAGAATTAAATGCCACAGATTTCCTCTTAGGTTCATCATCTTCTTCCTTGTTTACTTTAAGTTATTCCTCATACATCATAAGATTACCAATAAGCTCTTTTATATGGAGAGTTCCAATGTCACATGATTCTTTGATTGAAACAAAAGTTCCCCTCCATCGGTCTGGAAGACATCTCAGTATCCTCATAATTTGTTCCTTTGCTAGAACAGCCTTTCCGAGTGAACTCATTGTGTTGACAATCTCATTGAACCTGAGATACATGTCAGAAATAGGTTCATCAGTCTTCATTTAAAAATTATCATATTTAATAGTATATGTATTTAATCTCATTTCTTTAACATTGGTTGTTCCTTCATGAGAAACACCCAAATTATCCCAAATTTCATAAGCAGTTTTGCAAGAAGATATTCTATTGAACTCTTCATCTCCTAAAGCACAATACAGGGCATTCATAGCTTTACAATTATTATTTTAAGCAGTCTTTGTAGGTTCATCCCAAGTAGTTTTTTCAGTTTCTGGAATTTTATATTGAGACTCTATAGCAGTCCAGATAACAAAACCCATACTTTCCAAATGAATTTTCATTTTAAGTTTCCAATGGGCATAGTTTGTACCATTAAAGAAAGGCGGCCGGTTAGTAGCAGCACCCTCTAGTCTATTATCCATAGCTAGATTGTAGAAAGTAAATTTACAGAGATAAAATTTAAAACTAATATAAATTTAAGATCTTTAATGATGCAACTAAAATCATAGTTGAAAAACAGAGTATTTCAAAAATCCTTCAACAAAAAAAACCCTCTGATACAAAATGTTGGTTGGAGTGGACACTCAAGAGGGGGGGTGAATTGAGTTCCAATTAAAATTTCTGTTAAAAATATTTCTCTTAAAATCCCCCAATTTAAAAACAAATTTAAACTGTAGTGAATTTATACAGAGTGTAAATGTTCAATCAGTTTCTCAAAGAATGATTAGGTCTCAGTTAACATAATCTCAAGATTAAATTAACTTTTGAAACTAACTTACTGGTTTACAATAAGCATAAACAGTTGGTAATTTAACTATCAAAGTAGCTTTAAAATAGTTTTATATTTCAAAGTAATAGCAGCGGAATATGAAATATATATATAGTATACTTATGACTTAAACAAAAATGCATAGTAGATGTAACCAAGAGGTTCAGTCTCAAGACGAGACTTAGTCCTCTCAAACAATTTATATAAATTGATCCACACCCTGGATCGGGGTTAACAACAGTAGAATATTGTCCAGGTCCAAAGACCTCTACCACAGTTCTACGTGGGAAAACAAACAACAGCTCACAGCTGTCCAGGTCTTACATGACCTCTACCACTATCCACAGTGGGAAACAAAAGAGTTATAGAGTTTAAATAAGGATTTGATAATCAGCCAGCTTAGCACAGGAGATAGTGTGTGTGTGTAAAATGAACAGGGTACACAAACTGCTCGAAATGTAAATGACAGAATCACTAAAGTAAGTGTGATTGAGTTTAGAAAAGCTTTAGTGATTGGAAATGCATCTCTGGACTCATTTAGTTGGTCAGAAAAGTTGTTGAGTCCTTCTCTGGTTTCTGTCTGTAAAATAGAGTGTCGTTTTCTTCTTTGGTTCCAGGTTCATCTTGTCATCCTGAGTGCATGAAGTGTTTGTTGTAGTTCTTCACTCAATATGCATCTTTGTGGTTTCCTCTAGAATGAGTGTCTTCGTGTATGTCCAGTGTTCTTGGAGTATGGATATAGCCTTGAGTGAATGCACCACATTTGAATATTGTTGGGCCTTTTTCTTCTTCACCTTCATGTGCCTTCTTAGTCCCTTGGTTCTATCTGGTTCATTACATTGACACTTACACACTCTTTCAGCTAGGTCTTTATCTTCCTTTTTATATATTTCAGCTTCGGCAAAAAGGAATGATTAATTTTTTCATGGGTACTAGGTACGGTTCCCTGACATGCCAACAGATATCATTAAATAACATTATCTGCATTAAAACCATCAAATGTAATAGTTAGCTTAATAAATAAATAGTATTGAGATTATAGAGTTTGACTGGTTGGTCAATCATTAGTATCCTTCTGTTGGTAGAAGTGTACGGTGGACTTTGTGTAGGACCTTCCATCAGTAGCTCTTTTGAACTTGTATCGGTAGCTCTATATACCGGTGACTTTTGATCCATCGGTATCTCTTGTTATCGGTAGCTCTTGATCCATCGGTAGCTCTTGGTTTATTGGTAGACTTCTTCATATCGGTAAATCTGCTTATCGGTGATCTTATCTTATCGGTGACTTTGTCTATCGGTAGACTAAGTCTATCGGTAGACTAAGTACCGGTAGCTCTTTATCAGTAGCTATAAGCAGATCAACGACTTAACAATTATCTGTTTTATGCAAAACACATCCGATTGGGTTAGAATTACTTCAAAACTCATATAAACCTTGATAAACAATTATTGACATATTTCAGAGACTATTTTAATATTATTATCATCTTGATAATAGAGTATCATTAATTGAATGAATTAATATATAGATAAACATTAATTGGTATTATCAAAGTATATGAAAGCATAATTGGGATTATCAAAACAGGTGAGGTCAACACATTCAATAGAACATTAGTGGTGATTAGGTTTAAAAGAAGAGTTATTATTATAATAATAAATGATACCTAGAGTTTGAGGTTGCAGATAAGGTATTCCTACACATAACTCTATGAAATAAATTCATAATATTTTGGAATAAAGGAAACCTTATTCCAAGATACATTGGTCCATTTGAGATCCTAGATTTTATCAGAGTAGTGGCATATCAAATAAAAATCCCACCTATCTTATCTCAAGTACATGATGTGTTCCATGTATCCCTCTTGAGGAAGTATATACCGAACCCATCACATGTTTTGAATCCATATGAGGTATCATTGTACAATGATCTTCCATATGAGGAGAAACCGGTGAAGATCTTAGATTATAGAGACAAAGTAATAAAAAATAAGACAACACACCTTGTTATATTGCTATGGAGAAACAACAAGTTTGAAGAAGCAATGTGGGAACTGAAGGAGGTGATGAAATAGAATTACCATTATCTTTTTTAGTGTATGAAATGAAAATTTCAAGGGTGAAATTTATAAAGGGGGAATATTGTAATGACAAAAACATTTACAAATAAAATTCCTTTTATGGTTGAATTAAATGCCTTATTATGTATTATGGTTATAGAAAACATATTCATTTTATTTTTTTGGAATATTATATCCTATCAAATTTAAAAGGCCATTAAGCACCATAATCATTGATAATATATACATTGAATAGAAATCATATGATTAGTATAAATATAGGGTTTTGATCAATCAAATTGACACATAAAAAAGGAAGTTTTGGCCTCAACTAGTAGGATCCTAACCTATGATTCTCATATATCATAGATTATAGGGGAGATATCATCACTGGGATTTTTCCTTTACCAAGACCAAGCCAAGATCCAAACACTAAATCATAAGAAAAACCATTTATGATATAAGTTCAAGATCATCAATATCATGACCCAAAACATGTACATCGAACCACCCCATGAAAATATCATCATCGCACGCCTTCCCCTTAGGGAGTTTTCATGGTTTCATTTAGAGGTGATGGAACTACTTTCTTTTCTTGGAACTTATTTCTCCTTCCTGTCTCATTTTCTCCTTCCGCCATCTTGACTAGATTTGTGACTGGTGCACATATTGTACACCTCTCACTACCCCTCTTGTTTCCTAACCCATATGCCTTAGACATCCATTTGTGTATTTTTGTGCTGGTGCTTCAGATGGATTTGATCGGTGTCGGTGGTGGTGTTCTATATTCTTCTTCTCCACTTCCCTTGATGTATAACCCATCATGCTCGACCCAATTTTGGTTAGGCTCGATGAGGGTTTTGGTTCAACATGGGATAGTGTTGGAGGGGTGTGGAAATGGTCTCAATTATTTTTATTAATCAATGTTGGTTTCCTCTCCTCCTTAGATTTATTCTTTTTCTCTTCTACTAGTTTGTATTTCTTCTTGGTTATGGGTTTTTATTATTTTTTGGTTTTTTTCATCTTTAATGTTATTGTTTTTTTAATATGGATTTTTCTATGGAATCATCTTTATAGTTGTTCATGGTTCACTGGTCTTGTTCTTGGTGAAGGTCTCGAATCATTATGGAGGCCTTAAGCCCCTTTATCTCTTACATGGCTTCATGTCCCATCTCTCCTCCCTAGGTCATTCTACTGCATTGGTTCTCCAGAATATTTGGGATGTGATGTTTGAGTTTCTAATGGTATTCCAGGAGGAAAGGCCTCTATTTGGATGTTCATTGTGATGGTGGAAGGTGGTTCTTATGAAGACTCTCTAGATTTTAATTTATGTCAGTGATTATACTAATGATGTTCATGTTGAAAATGATGAACATGATCTGATGTCTTCTGATGGGAGAAGATGTTAGTGATGATGATGCAGTTTTGAGATGATAGGTTTTTATCTTGAGACCATCGACGGTGGCTTTGGTTTGTTTCAGAATAGTGAAAATATTATTGTCTCCTATGGTAGTGTTCCCCAAGGAAGTCTGGTTATGGAAATATTGTTGGTTCACTTTTGATGATGCCTCTCCAAATTTAGGATAATGGTTTTGGATTTAATGAAAATAATGGTGGAATAATGATGGAAAGTTTGATAGGTTTGTCTTGATTTTGTTTTATCTGGTCATTGGCTCTGATGGTTATAGAGTGGAAATTTCAATGGTGGCGTACCCAATAATATTATGGTAGAAAATATGACATCAGCAAATATAGGTGACTCATGGATCTATGCCTCCTCAGGTTCTATATTCCACTATGATTTTTGAATTTAAAATTTCGAATGTGGCATCCAGTGAATTTTGAATCTCACCTAGTTTCTTCAGTTATCACTCAACCATAAAGCGACTATCGTGAAAATAAAAAAAATAGACTTTTCAGTCAAATGAATTCATTAATTTTAAAAATAAATGATATTTTATTAAAATAATACAATTAAATAATTTTTATCACATATAAATCATAATATAATTTTTTCAGTCAAATTTAATTTTTATATGGGTTCAAAAACTATTATTGTCAAAAAACCCCTAATTTCTAAATAAATGGTTATTTTTATTTTAAAACTGAAAATTCAAAAATTTAGAGAAACATTTTGATAAAATAAATATTTTTTTAGAATCATCACACATAACTTTTCTAATAGTTTATTTTTTATAATTTTATGAGGCAAAAAAATTTTGGGTAAAAATTAAATACGGTGTGTGTTATGACATTATAAAATACCAAAAATTGATGTAAAAAATGTTATAAAAGGTATCCATAACCAAGTCCATGTTTCCTCTTTAAATAAAATAGTTTGAGTTCATTTGATTAATTTTATAAATCCTTTATAAATACTCCAAAACCTATATTATCTTTTAAGGTTTTAAAATAATTTCTTTATAAACATGACTCACTTCCACATCACAAGTGTAATATTTTATTTATTTCATCCCTTGTACTTATAAAATAATTAAAACCTCTAATATTTTGTAGAAACCATGCGAAAATAACTTAGTAAGTTTTCTGTTGTTGATTACTTTATTATATAGAGTCCAAAACCTATGTTTGAGAAATAATAAAGAATTCCCCTCTCTCTTCCTATATAAACCCACTCAATCCCCCATTCCTATTCACTAAAAAACCTTGGATCATTTCATTAATATTCCACCCCCTCTCTATAATCCTCTTAAGGTTTCCCCAAGCTCTTAATAATATCTTCCCAAGCTTTTGGAATCACCCTATCAAGGTAAGAGACCTCTTTCTCTTCTTTTCCATCCAAAACCCTATTTGTAAATAGAATTTTAATCTCAATTGGTCATATTTTAATAAATTTATAAAGATACCTATACTATCCAATTTATTTCCTAAAATTGATATATCATTTATCCACTCTCATTAAAGCATTTACCTAAGCTATTACTATTCTGAGATTTAGTAAGGAATCCTCTCTTTCTCCTCTTTATTCAAGAATAATATTTATGTAATGATTTTTTTTTAAATTTATTATGTTGATATATTCTTTCAAATATAAATCTTACTTAAATTTTTATATCCAAATTATGAGAGAATCATTTCACTCTCATTAAACCATTTTATTAATCTTTAATTACTTCTGTTATGTTGCCAAAATTTCACTGCAATATTTCATTCCAAACAATTGCATTATAAACTGCCACCCCCATTTCCAATATAGGGTATTCACATAGATGTGCCTAAAATTTATTGATTGGGTACTTCCATTTATTCAACCCAAACTCATTAATATTTCAGTTAAAATTCATGAAATAAACCCTTATGTTGTATAATCTATATGAATCACTTATGCATGTATGTGATATGAAGGTGATGGGTGTGCCTGAAAATATATAGTACTCCAATGAATTGGGTAATGTTTTATTCACATGATATTTCATGTATGAGATTAGGGAGTTAACATAATCCATTTTTTTAATTTTTATACCATTTTATGAAGTTTGGGTGATTATCCTTAACCTATGTTTATGATTTCATGTTTAAAGTTGTTTCCACTTTCCCGTTTTTCCTTTATGTTATCATGATATATCATGCCTCTTTATTCATGTTCATTATTCTCACCCATTTTATGTCCCATTTAAATTCATATTGTCTATTATGTAATAATTTCTTCATGTAAATCTTTGTTTATTCCCTTACTTATATCTATAGCTCACCCCTTTATTATGTATGTCCCAAGGTTATCCCATGATGTTTTAAGAACAATTGAAAATTTTGAGCATGATAAGTAATTTTTCAATAATTCTAATGTACCCTCTATTTTAAGTTGTTATTTAATATACCTAATTAACCAAATAAACTATTATTCTTGATCTTCTGGGTTTTATTATGTGTATTCTTATGTAATAATTTATGAATTAATGTGTAATAATGGAAAGGGTTGTCATATGAACCCTTTGATGTATTATGTAATACCTCCAACTAAGAATTAGGAGTAATATTGTTTAAAAAGATTAATGGACTCCCAAATTTGATATATTATGCTTCAAAAATCCTGTATATATCTCATATTAACTAGAAAATAAACAAAATTGAGTTTCATTAAATAGTTTTATATTGGAATTTTTTTTAATATCTACTATAAAGTAAAGTTATAGTTTATTATGATCATGTAACTCTCAAATACATGTTAAATAAAGCTAATTAAAAACCAATACTAGTAAGTTGGATGCTTCTCTTACAAGAGTATGACTTAGAAATCAAGGAAAAGATGGGTGTGAGAATATGGTTATATACAACATGAGTAAACTTTCATACAATGCTGATGTTTAAGTACCAACAAAAAAAATTGTGAATGATTCTCACTCTTGTGAGAAACTTTATGGGATCTCTAGTAAGTTATTATGGTATGAATATATAGTAAACTACTTTATCAACTCAAAGGTACCATCTTTATTTTCTAATCATAAATTCCTTAAGCTACAATCTAATTCAAAATATTATGTTTGGTAGGATCCATAATGGTGGAAAATATATAGTGATATAGTGGCTAAGAGATGTATATGAGATGAAGAGGTAACTTGTGTTCTTAATGTTTTTCATGAACCTATATGTAGAGGCCACTTTATACCTCATTGAAAATCTAGTAAAGTTTTAAAGTATTGTTTTTTAGCATACAATTTTCAAGGATTAAAAAATTGTAAATCATGTAAGAACTTCTAGTTCAATGATGAGGTTTCCAAGAGATAGGGAATTCCCTAACAACATTTTATTTTTTTATTTTTGAATTATTTAATGTAAGGGGTATAAAATTCATGGGGGAATTCCTAATTTCCTTTGTATTTACCTATATTCAAATAGCATCATATTATGTTTTTTAATGGATTGAATCCCATGAAACTATAAATAATGATTCAAGAGTAATTATAGAGTTTTTAAGATCACACATTTTTATAGGTTTGGGATACCTTGGGAAATCATTAGTGATTAGGGAAAATACTTATACAATTGAATCATGGTATTGTTTATGAAAAATTATGGAGTTTGATACAAAACCTCCACTTATAGCCACCCACAAATAAATTGGAAGGCTATGGTATCCAACTAAGAGGTTAAGAGGATCCTCTAAAGGATATTATAGCCTAATATAAATAACTAAAGAAAAAATAGAGGATTTATTATGGGTATTTAATACATCCTTAAAACCCCCTAGGTATATCCCCTTATAGAATATTTTATAGTAAATATTGTCACTTTATTGTTAAAATATATAATAAGGCCTACCGGGCTATAAAAAATGAACATTTAATTCATTAAAGATAGTGAGTAGAAGTAATTCAAAATGGTGGAGCTTGGAGATCTTATAAGGGAATAAAATGGGAACTTCTTGTTATATAAGAAAAGGAATAGATCCATCCATGATAAACTCATTTAGAAAAAAGACTTCCAAAATAGTGATAAAGTGATACTTTTATCCTCTTAAATGAAACCTAATATTGGTAATCTAATTTCTAAATATAATGGTCTATTTGTAGCAACTAACGCATTTCCATTTGGTGTAGTTGAGATCATAGGAGTATAATTTCATTAACCCTTAAAATTGAATGAGCAGAAAATAACTGGATTTCATGAATATTTTTAGAAATAACCCATGGAGGAGTTTACACTCCTCCTTAATGAATATGATTAAATATATTATATTTCCTATTTTCTTTACACATATTTTTGAAATTCATTCAATTTTATATTATTCATTGATAATTACGTATTGAAATTCTTTAAGGATAGTTTCAAGTATAAGTGTTAGGTATGGGGAAAGTAGATGAAGATCTAAATATATCTTTCTTATTGATTTTTTTGTATGTTTTGGGCCTTATAAAAATAAAAATAAATTTTAATTCACTACAACAGAATCGTTGTTTAGAGGCGGTTTTTTTTTTGCGTTTCGTGGCGGTTTAAACCGCCGTGGCATGGTTTGGCGGCGGTTTACAGAAACCGCCGCATAATATGGAGTCTCATATCTATTCATAGTGGTTTTTTTCATTTCGTGGTGGTTTAATGAAAGCATCATAGCTGCCTCATTTAGCAGCGATTTTCCTGAATTTAGTGGTGTTTTTTACAATCCCTGGATATCAATTTATTCGCAGAGGTTATAACCGCCATGAATAAACTCAAATTCAGTGGCCGTAAAACCGCTGCCGAAGTCACGGGAACCACCTCGGAACGAGGTAGCAACGATTCGGCTATGTCGCGGTGGTTAAAACCGCCGCTAAACGTAAGAAAAAATTTACGTTTAGCGGCAGTTTTCACAGTTTAGTGGTGGTTTAAACTATCACCCATATAAATGTCATGGTGGTTAAAACCGCCGCTAAAAGCTGCCCAGGAAAAAAAATCTGCTTTTACTGCACCACTGCCCTGAAAAACAAATCAAACCCGAAATATAAACCAACTGAGATACATTATAGCCCTCCTACCATGCATAACCCACATCATGTATCATCATAACTAGACATCCTCCTTCACTACATCACATTCCCACAATCACTTCCTCAATATCAAAAATAACAACATGACAATCACACACCAAAACATCACTTTCCACAAAAAATCATTTGGTAAGAAATTATATATTATTCATATTTGGTTAAAATGGATTAATTAATTATAACTGATGACAAAATATTATAATTAATTATGTATGATTCCTTTGTATGTTATAGGACCTAAGAAAATGGGTGGTGAAATATTGGTCCATGGAAAGCCTGGGGGTGAGGTCTGACCATGAGTTGTTAAGTGGTGTGTCAATGGAAAGGGGCTTCAAAATGAGATAGGCTCTCTAATGTTCTAGACCTATTGTTTTTATTATTATTTTGTGTGGTTTGAGGTGTGTAAGATTTCTATTGGATTCCATTCTCCTTCTATAAACCTAATTATTAGTTTTTAATTAAATGGTTAATTGAAATTAAAATGTTAAGGTGATTGAAGACCATGAGAAAACTAAACTATGTGCTAGGGAACAAATAGAAGATTTTGTACTGGCCTGATTCCTCGGTCTCTAAAGGATGAGGCATTGAACTTAGAGATCTCAAGTGACTCTCTAACCCCTTCATTGGGGGGGGCCTTTTGAGATGTCTTTTCCCTAGAGGATGAGCCTTTTATACCTTTTTATGGAGGTGTTTTGTGAAATAAGATGACCATCCAATGTGGGCTAGCTAAGACCCTTGAGACACCGCCAAAAATTAAGTAATGTTTGACTTATAAACCATGGCCTATCTAGTCTCGAATGTGTCTTGTGTAGGATCGAAATAATGATGTAGATGCTCAATTTACAAGAGGGGGGGTTGTAGAGACCCTAAGATTATCGTACATGGACATTACATTAATTTTGAGGAATACTTAGTACATAACAAAAACACACACACAAGGATCGTAATAGTTTAGTGTCTTTGGAAACTCGGAACGTAATCTTCTAATCATGGTGAAAGATCTTCAATATCTCCCATAAAGATCTTCCCTTTTTTTTACCTAAAAACCTTTCTTTATATCCTGGGGAAAAGAAAACATAAAAGGGTGAGCTCAAATGCTCAGTAAGGGTAAACAAAAGAAATATCAATCACATCATATACATAAGAACATAGCTTTTGGAAATCTTAACCTGCAAAAGAGCTCATAATATCATAACATGGGATAAATCATAGAAGTGAAAATGAAATCATAACTTAAAACATTACTCATTGTGGCATACACACATAATCATAGAGAATCATTTCTTGTTAGTCAAGACTCATTGCCAAGACTATCTTAGTGGACAAAGTCCCTTTCTGAATCGAGTAATCCTCGTTTCAGTCCTGTTTCACTGAACCGGTATAACCTACCATTCCAGCCATGTCTATCTCATGAGATATAAAATCTTTACCCAATGCATTGGAGGGAGATATAGGTCCCACCCATCTTATAATGAATCCTTTCTTATGTGTGCCACATAATCATAAAACATACATCATAGCATAACCCATGTAATAAAAATGGGATTCTTAAACAACATGACATCATAAAACCATTCATATAAGATAAAGGAATTCATAAACATAATTCCATCACAACATAGTCAAATCAATGTAAACATATGGATAGAAACATAACCCTTTATTATCTTGGATGGAAAATAACTTTGATAAAACACTTGAAATGAATTCTTGAGGAAAATATCCTTTCTTCTTCAAAATCAATTCCTTTTCACAAAACATCATGCAATTTTAAAAGAAAGAGATTTTATTGAAAATAGTCATGAAATATTTTGGAGGAAGGTTCATGAAAATAAGGCTTTATAAAACCGTAAAAATCCGTTCGTGCCGTATAAGTTAAAAAAAACATTCTTCTCGTACTTTTGTCAAAAAAGTCAAAAAGTACCTCGTATGAAAAATGACAAAAGATTCCTTTCACATCTTTTACAAAAAACTTACCGAAGGGTAAAATTGGATGGAAACTATTGTAGAAGGAAGGAAATAATATTACATATTAAGGGAACATGTATGTGGATGATAAAATACACACCAGTAAATACCAAAGTATAAACAATCTCGAATAAAAATGAGATTGTTATATTTCCCTTACCTTATGTCCGACTTGCTTTGTAAGTGTCCGAACCTCCTGTATAATGATTTAAATCATGTTATTGACTTATTCCAGAATCATATTCATTGTTATGATAGCATATATGGTTCACTTATGACATTATATTACCCGTTCTTTTGTAAATTCCATGTTAAAGAAGCGTTTTGGGTAAAATCGTTTCATTTATCGTAGGTGTTTTGACTTGTTGTTATTGACATTATTATTACTTATATCATGATTTACTTACTTCCAGAATATAAAATATGATTTATATATCATATATATTCAGTATATATATATATATAATAGATAGATAAATAAAATGAAAAACACCGTTCATGGAGACGGTAGTCCGTACGTACGCATGAACGCTGTTTTTCTTTCCTTATTGTCTTGAAATGGAAGTAAGTAGATGACATACATATGTATATATATACATAAATCCAGTAGCTTTATAATGTCATATATTTCATTATTATTTCTTATATATACATTATAATCATTCTTAAATGGTTAACATGGAGAATGAATCTCATCGCGTCGTGGAGACGGTAGTCCGTACGTACGCACGAGCGATGATATCATTTCTATAAATATTGAATTGAATTGGAGTGGATTATACAATATATCAGAATCAATATGATGTTGTAATAACTATTTATAGTTATTCTTTACACCATTATACCCATCCATGTAAGGTGGTGGTGGAAAATAGATTACACCACGGCGTGGAGACGGTATTCCGTACGTACGCACGCGCGGTGATTTCTTTTTCCGTAGGATGGATAGATGGTGAAATAGGGTTGTTTCATACTTATAATAACATATCAGTATATGAGTGATACTGATGTTATTACTTCATAATGAAACAACCTAAGAAGAATAAGTGGAAGAAGAAATAAATATGAAAGAATTGGTAACGGTAATTACCTCTTCTTTGAAGTGCCTCTTTGAGACCTCCTCTTAGGGCACTAAAATTGGTCTTTGAGGAAGACCAGAACCTCTAGGATGTTTCTAGGGAAGTGGAGAGGAGAAATTGGCAGGGGTTGGCCGAGCTTGAGTGCTCAAATTGGTGTGAGGAGGAGGGGGAGGAGGTGTCCTTTTATAGGGGAGGAGAGGGGCACCTTAGGAATATCTCAAAATATTATTTTATATTAAAGTCAAAATCGGTTTATAATGGTTCCAAAGGGTCTTATTTCGAAGCTGAAGTGGGGATGGGTCGAAATCCTATCAACCAATAGGATTTAGACAAGTTTAGGTTATTATTTTAACCTTATCAATTAGATTTAACTCTAAGTTAAATAATTTAACTTTTACCGTGTCTTTTTGTTTTCTTTCACAATATGGTTAATACACTTACTATAACATGCCAAAAGAACCCCAAATTGTTTATTATTAAAATATATATCCTTATCTAAGTCATTTGGCCGAACCTTAGATTTTTAGGAATAAAATAACAATTAATAATATAATATTTGATTTAAAAACTATTTTGTGTCAATTTTGACACTATTTGATATATGATTTTTGTGAAAGTCATAACAGAATTATATGTTCGAACCAAGTTGATTAAATCAACACTAATATATCATAGTAACCTAGAAAATTAGTGGAATTCATAAAAAGTCTCAAATTATATTTATTTTGGTGTTTATAACATCAATTATGTCAATATTTCATTAATAAGATAATTACTGCATCATCATTGTGTCATAACTAAATTACATTATTTGATGTCTAAAAATTACAAATAAAATACCATCATGTATTAAATATTTTTAGCTTTCTAATGAATATTTACAATCGAATTTATCTTATGTATAACCCCATATTAAAAATTATTTACTTATTAAACTTTGATTTTAACTATTTTAACCCTTCTTTAAATAAATTAATAATAAATGTCCTAATCTAATCCAAGTGGGCCTAAATGGTAATATTTTATTCCTAAGTTTGTTTTTGGTCGAATTACACTTGTCCAATAGAATTAGGACATGTGTTAGGGTAATATTAATATCATATTTACCCTTAGTTACCCTATTTACTATTAACCGTGGTAAAAAAAGTAAAAAGTTACTATTCACCAAAAAATTATTTTCATCTCATTGAACCACATTTTAGTCCTTGATATTAACCGTGTCTCTCGGATTTTTGAAATTCCATTCACAGAAGCGGTAAAAGTAAGTTTTATGCAAAATTCAGTTTTTAACCTACCACTTAGTAGTTTCACTATTCATCAAAAATTGATGTTTTTCAGAACAATTCCAAAATTTCATCCCAAGCTATATTTCATATTCCGAATTCAAAAATGAAGTCTATTTTACCAAATTCATAACATAAAAGTTGCATTAATTAATTTTATAATTAAATCCCGCTGTTAAAACAAATAGCGTGTTTTTAAGAAACAATATCTATCAAAAGATTGACACTTGATTATATCTGGTTTAAATGTGAAATTACATCAAATGACCAACATTGTATTAAATTGTAAAAATATATTCTAAATATACTTTAAAACCACTCAAATTAATAATTTATCACTATTAATTATTTCGATTAAAAAAGTTGTTTTTAATTATAATTTAGTAATTTTCACTATTCATCAGAATATGAAAGTTATCCGAAAAGTACCAAAATTTCACCTTAGGCTAAATTCGATACTCCGAATCCAAAAATAAAGTTCATTTTGAAAAATAAGATTTACTGGATTTCAAAAAGTGGTTATTACTATTCATAACGGCTAGTTTTAATAATATTTTTATAGCATATCATTGTTTAGTGAAACTCAGGATTACGTACCACACACGCTATCGAGGAAGGTTGTGATTGCGTGTAATGCAAGGCAAGTCAAGGATGCGTGTTGTGCAAGCTCCTTTTGGTGTAGCGTATAACACAAGACATTAGTGAAATAAAAAAGAATATTTTTCATAAAATCTCGGGCTGTTACATTCTACCCCCCTTAAAATGAATTTCGCCCTCGAAATTCGTCGGGGTTATAAATGGTTTACTATTCGAAAGTTTCTTTAATAGAAACCCACATCGTAAAAAAAGGAATACCAAAGCTTGGTTTTAAAAACTAAAGTATGAAATGTAACGATTACCCAAATAAACTAATCACTGGGTTTCCACATAGGTGAAAATATGGATATGGAAGAGAAATCTAACCATCATGTTCTGATGGAGAGTGGTAAAGAACATGGCTATGGAAAAGCCAGTAATCACAAATCCATAAATTTGTGACGATCTAAGGTACCATCTGATTCATCAGGTATAAGAGAACTAGGACAACATTTTTGGTTTTCAAGATCATTTCCCTAAAGTTAAAGAATTTGAATTAGAATAAATACTTACTTTATTTTGGTACAATCTCACTGTTGTTCGTGCCTTTAACAATTTCCACTTCATCTCTTAAATAAATGAAGTTGAATTTGTTATTCGTGAAGTGTTAGCAGATCATGTGATAGAATGACGGGTCATTCCATCTGTCTCAAAAGGTTAGCAAAATTTATATACATAAGTCAATCTATAGTGGGATTAATCATATATGGTTCCTAAAATGGGCTTATACTTCATATATCATACTGCTTAATATAATAACACTAGTTTCTACTAAACAGGGACTTCCTGTAGGTCAGTGGTAGGCGATAAAGGCCAGTCGCACTTCGGTTGTGGGTTCGATTCCTACAGCCTTGTCCGAAGCGATGGGCTGTCGCACGTCCTGCAGGTTGTCCTTTTTCTAAAACTACGTTACTATAACATCCCATCAATAATATCGAAAATCTTCTATCCTTAAACAATACTAACTTATGTTCAACATAATCCAGTCTAATCTTTAGGCTTATACATAATACTGCAGTCCACTCTCAATGATTACCAGAGATTTAATACTGTCGTTGATCCCCACATATCATAAGATATGTCTTGTTGGTCACATTCCAAACAATCAAAGTCCTTAATCGTGTATTCTCTTGAATACCTTAGTGAAAACATGAGTGTAGTTAAAAGTTAACACTTTCCACATACCAAAATCCTCAAAATTCTATATACTCAAACCATGATATCACTTAGTCCTTATATCAATCATGAGCTCATGAATACTATTAAACATTTCATTTTCTCGTCTTCATTATGCGCATATCATCTTATTTCCAAAAAATATCTCAATCACTTTGAATACCACATCAATAAATATTGCAACACTCAATGATACAACATTATTTTGGAATCCCATTACATAAACACTTAATCATTCCACCACATCGTTGTCATATTCAACATTGCCAATAGTGATCGCATGTGATTTCCCTTTGTCCTTTTCCTTCAGTGGTTGCTCATGTTGATCATCACTAACCCTTGGATTAGGTCAATTATTAGCATAATGCCCCATTTCCTTGCACTTGAAGCATTGAAGTGTTGGCGGTGCGTTCTCTGCAGTGTTTTCTTTATTCACATCATTAGAAACCCTTTTTCCATTACTTCGACACTCAGCTGCTCGATGACCTTCTTTTCCACACTTAAAACATTTTCTAGTCCCTTTAAGACAATCTCCACCATGCTTCTTTCCACACTTTGTACATAAGGAAACATTCATCTTCTTTTCACCATTATTCTGAGATTTCTCCTTGAACTCCATCTTTCGTTTCTTGTCAAAACCATGAGATGGATATGTAACACCAACTTCCATTTCTACCTTGATAGCAGAACGCACAATTTCTTCATAGCTACTGAAGTCTCTTATAGCTAATGCCCTTCGAAGACTTGGTTTTAAGCCACTGAAAAATCGATCAACTTTACTTTCAGGTTGGATGATAATTCCAGAAGCATACCTTGCAAGTCTTGTAAAATTTGCTTCATAGGTACCAACAGATTCATCGTCCCTTTGCTTCAGTTCAAGAAACTCTTTCTCCATCTTTGTTCAAAGAATACGAGGGAAGTACTTACTGAAAAATAAGTTCTTGAACTCGTCCCATTCCATGGACTCAATTTCATCTCTTGGCCTCGTATTCTTGATAAGATTCCACCATTGATCAGCTTCACCTTCCAAACGATATACTGCTAAGATGACTTTATCATGTTCAGAACATTGAAGAACTGAAAATATCTTTTCAGTAGTACTGATCCATTGTTCAGCCACAAGTGGATCAGAAGACCCACTGAAAGAAGGTGGACGTTGCCTCATGAAGGACTCAATAGAATATTGTTCCCTTCTCTGCTCATTTGGAAGTCCAGAATGATTCATAGCTTGTGTAAGTACAGCAATAAGATTTTTCACTCCATCTCCCATAACATTTGTTTGTTCAGGAGGGCAATCATTGCATTGTCCATTGCATTGATCAACACGGTTCCTTCGGGTTCCAGCCATCGTCTAAAACCCAAAAAGAATAGTGTGAGAGGCAAAAATCATGCTAGGGAAAACAACATAATAAAGGGGGAGTACCTTCAATATCTAACATCTTAGGTTTAATTCTATGATCGTTAGCATAGTTCTAGTACTATAACCTATACGTATACTTAACCTTAGGGACATCCCTAGACATACCGTAGAAATATCTCTAGGGATCTCACTAACGTTTTCACATCCTAGTTTCCAAAGGTTGACTAAACCTTTCCTCTGATACAAACTGTAGAGACCCTAAGATTATCGTACATGGACATTACATTACTTTTGCGGAATACTTAGTACATAACAAAAACACACACACAAGGATCGTAATAGTTTAGTGTCTTTGGAAACTCGGAACGTAATCTTCTAATCATGGTGAAAGATCTTCAATATCTCCCATAAAGATCTTCCCTTTTTTTTACCTAAAAACCTTTCTTTATATCCTGGGGAAAAGAAAACATAAAAGGGTGAGCTCAAATGCTCAGTAAGGGTAAACAAAAGAAATATCAATCACATCATATACATAAGAACATAGCTTTTGGAAATTTTAACCTGCAAAAGAGCTCATAATATCATAACATGGGATAAATCATAGAAGTGAAAATGAAATCATAACTTAAAACATTACTCATTGTGGCATACACACATAATCATAGAGAATCATTTCTTGTTAGTCAAGACTCATTGCCAAGACTATCTTAGTGGACAAAGTCCCTTTCTGAATCGAGTAATCCTCGTTTCAGTCCTGTTTCACTGAACCGGTATAACCTACCATTCCAGCCATGTCTATCTCATGAGATATAAAATCTTTACCCAATGCATTGGAGGGAGATATAGGTCCCACCCATCTTATAATGAATCCTTTCTTATGTGTGCCACATAATCACAAAACATACATCATAGCATAACCCATGTAATAAAAATGGGATTCTTAAACAACATGACATCATAAAACCATTCATATAAGATAAAGGAATTCATAAACATAATTCCATCACAACATAGTCAAATCAATGTAAACATATGGATAGAAACATAACCCTTTATTATCTTGGATGGAAAATAACTTTGATAAAACACTTGAAATGAATTCTTGAGGAAAATATCCTTTCTTCTTCAAAATCAATTCCTTTTCACAAAACATCATGCAATTTTAAAAGAAAGAGATTTTATTGAAAATAGTCATGAAATATTTTGGAGGAAGGTTCATGAAAATAAGGCTTTATAAAACCGTAAAAATCCGTTCGTGCCGTATAAGTTAAAAAAAACATTCTTCTCGTACTTTTGTCAAAAAAGTCAAAAAGTACCTCGTATGAAAAATGACAAAAGATTCCTTTCACATCTTTTACAAAAAACTTACCGAAGGGTAAAATTGGATGGAAACTATTGTAGAAGGAAGGAAATAATATTACATATTGAGGGAACATGTATGTGGATGATAAAATACACCCCAGTAAATACCAAAGTATAAACAATCTCGAATAAAAATGAGATTGTTATATTTCCCTTACCTTATGTCCGAATTGCTTTGTAAGTGTCCGAACCTCCTGTATAATGATTTAAATCATGTTATTGACTTATTCCAGAATCATATTCATTGTTATGATAGCATATATGGTTCACTTATGACATTATATTACCCGTTCTTTTGTAAATTCCATGTTAAAGAAGCGTTTTGGGTAAAATCGTTTCATTTATCGTAGGTGTTTTGACTTGTTGTTCTTGACATCATTATTACTTATATCATGATTTACTTACTTCCAGAATATAAAATATGATTTATATATCATATATATTCAGTATATATATATATATAATAGATAGATAAATAAAATGAAAAACACCGTTCATGGAGACGGTAGTCCGTACGTACGCATGAACGCTGTTTTTATTTCCTTATTGTCTTGAAATGGAAGTAAGTAGATGACATACATATGTATATATATACATAAATTCAGTAGCTTTATAATGTCATATATTTCATTATTATTTCTTATATATACATTATAATCATTCTTAAATGGTTAACATGGAGAATGAATCTCATCGCGTCGTGGAGACGGTAGTCCGTACGTACGCACGAGCGATGATATCATTTCTATAAATATTGAATTGAATTGGAGTGGATTATACAATATATCAGAATCAATATGATGTTGTAATAACTATGTATAGTTATTCTTTACACCATTATACCCATCCATGTAAGGTGGTGGTGGAAAATAGATTACACCACGGCGTGGAGACGGTATTCCGTACGTACGCACGCGCGGTGATTTCTTTTTCCGTAGGATGTATAGATGGTGAAATAGGGTTGTTTCATACTTATAATAACATATCAGTATATGAGTGATACTGATGTTATTACTTCATAATGAAACAACCTAAGAAGAAGAAGTGGAAGAAGAAATAAAGATGAAAGAATTGGTAACGGTAATTACCTCTTCTTTGAAGTGCCTCTTTGAGACCTCCTCTTAGGGCACTAAAATTGGTCTTTGAGGAAGACCAGAACCTCTAGGATGTTTCTAGGGAAGTGGAGAGGAGAAATTGGCAGGGGTTGGCCGAGCTTGAGTGCTCAAATTTGTGTGAGGAGGAGGGGGAGGAGGTGTCCTTTTATAGGGGAGGAGAGGGGCACCTTAGGAATATCTCAAAATATTATTTTATATTAAAGTCAAAATCGGTTTATAATGGTTCCAAAGGGTCTTATTTCGAAGCTGAAGTGGGGATGGGTCGAAATCCTATCAACCAATAGGATTTAGACAAGTTTAGGGTATTATTTTAACCTTATCAATTAGATTTAACTCTAAGTTAAATAATTTAACTTTTACCGTGTCTTTTTGTTTTCTTTCACAATATGGTTAATACACTTACTATAACATGCCAAAAGAACCCCAAATTGTTTATTATTAAAATATATATCCTTATCTAAGTCATTTAGCCGAACCTTAGATTTTTAGGAATAAAATAACAATTAATAATATAATATTTGATTTAAAAACTATTTTGTGTCAATTTTGACACTATTTGATATATGATTTTTGTGAAAGTCATAAAAGAATTATATGTTCGAACCAAGTTGATTAAATCAACACTAATATATCATAGTAACCTAGAAAATTAGTGGAATTCATAAAAAGTCTCAAATTATATTTATTTTGGTGTTTATAACATCAATTATGTCAATATTTCATTAATAAGATAATTTCTGCATCATCATTGTGTCATAAATAAATTAAATTATTTGATGTCTAAAAATTACAAATAAAATACCATCATGTAGTAAATCTTTTTAGCTTTCTAATGAATATTTACAATCGAATTTATCTTATGTATAACCCCATATTAAAAATGATTTACTTATTAAACTTTGATTTTAACTATTTTAACCCTTCTTTAAATAAATTAATAATAAATGTCCTAATCTAATCCAAGTGGGCCTAAATGGTCATATTTTATTCCTAAGTTTGTTTTTGGTCGAATTACACTTGTCCAATAGAATTAGGACATGTGTTAGGGTAATATTAATATCATATTTACCCTTAGTTACCCTATTTACTATTAACCGTGGTAAAAAAAGTAAAAAGTTACTATTCACCAAAAAATTATTTTCATCTCATTGAACCACATTTTAGTCCTTGATATTAACCGTGTCTCTCGGATTTTTGAAATTCCATTCACAGAAGCGGTAAAATTAAGTTTTATGCAAAATTCAGTTTTTAACCTACCACTTAGTAGTTTCACTATTCATCAAAAATTGATGTTTTTCAGAACAATGCCAAAATTTCATCCCAAGCTATATTTCATATTCCGAATTCAAAAATGAAGTCTATTTTACCAAATTCATAACATAAAAGTTGCATTAATTAATTTTATAATTAAATCCCGCTGTTAAAACAAATAGCGTGTTTTTAAGAAACAATATCTATCAAAAGATTGACACTTGATTATATCTGGTTTAAATGTGAAATTACATCAAATGACCAACATTGTATTAAATTGTAAAAATATATTCTAAATATACTTTAAAACCACTCAAATTAATAATTTATCACTATTAATTATTTCGATTAAAAAAGTTGTTTTTAATTATAATTTAGTAATTTTCACTATTCATCAGAATATGAAAGTTATCCGAAAAGTACCAAAATTTCACCTTAGGCTAAATTCGATACTCCGAATCCAAAAATAAAGTTCATTTTGAAAAATAAGATTTACTGGATTTCAAAAAGTGGTTATTACTATTCATAACGGCTAGTTTTAATAATATTTTTATAGCATATCATTGTTTAGTGAAACTCAGGATTACGTACCACACACGCTATCGAGGAAGGTTGTGATTGCGTGTAATGCAAGGCAAGTCAAGGATGCGTGTTGTGCAAGCTCCTTTTGGTGTAGCGTATAACACAAGACATTAGTGAAATAAAAAAGAATATTTTTCATAAAATCTCGGGCTGTTACAGGGGTGAATTGTAAACTTTAAAAAATTCCTTTGGAACCTTTAAAGTTAGTTATGAATAACTGTGTTTTCCTTAAGCAAAGCAAAGGGCTAAGTTTAACAAAATTAAACTTAAGCAAATTCACAACACCTCTAATACCAAATGAAAACTTGGAAAGAGATTCCGAACGTGGGTTCCGGAAATATGGTTCTGGAAATTGAATCTTAACAAAAGATTACAAGATGAGATTCTACCTTAAAGCATATAGAATCTAAATGAAACAGAGTACAAGTAAGGAAGTATAAGAAAGTTATACTTTCCTTATAATACAAAATCCAGCAGAAATAAACAAGTAGTAAAACTACAAGTAACAATATATAAGTCTTTTAACCCAAAGAGAAGGGTATCCAACAACCTTGGATAAAGGTCCCATGATTTATACTTTCAAGCAAGTCTGTCTTACCCACACCAGTGTAAGCCCTCGATATGAAGATCGGAGTGTCTCTGTCTTGCTATCCTCGCAAGCCCTCAACTTCAAGGTAGTTGGAAACCTCTGTCTTCTTCAGCAAGGAAGCCCTCGAACTTCAAGGTAGTCGGCACCTCTGTCTTCCTATCCCCGGAAGTCCTCGAATGTAATCACCAACATTCAGAGTCGCACGAAGCTTTGAGAGTTAATAAGAGACTCTCTCTCTAGAAATCACTTCAAGCATGTAATCACATGAGTCGAAGATCAGTCAGCCTTTCAGCATCGAGCTCTTTCAAATGAGCTCCTATTTATAGGTAAGGTCGGCCTCCTTCCCAAAGGTCATATTTTCCTTAAAAATTGGAGGGACCTGTACACGTGTCACTTAGACAATGGTTAGTTTTATAACAGAATAGATGACATCGTTTTATAACAAAACAAGTGTAACAGAATGTACAACACCGTTTAAAAACTAACTCAAAAGATTCGGAGTGAAGGTTCGGAGTGAAAGTTCGGAGTGTAAAGAAAATAATAAATAGTAGACAAAATATAAAGGCATAAGAAAAATGAAAGTTCGGAGTGAAAATTCGGAGTCTGAATAAATTCAGAGTGTATAAAACAAAGATGATCAGATTCTATTTAATAGATGAATTCGGAATACGAATTTGGAATGAGAATTCATCATCAGAATTCGTAGTGAGGATTCCTCATCAGAATTTGTAATGGGAATTCATCATCAGAATTCGTAATGAGATTTCATCTTAAGAATTCGTAATGAGAATTTGTATCCAAAATTTGGAATGAGAATTCATCATCAGAATTCGTAATGAGAATTCGTCATTGGAAATCGTAATGAGAATTCAATGTCGAACTTCATAAGGATTCGTATCCTGAATCTGGAATAGAACTTAGTCAGAGTTCGTATCCGAAATTCAGAATGATACTTTATTACAGTTCTCATCTGGAATTCGGAGTGAAACTTCTTTATAGTTCTTATCCAGAATTCGGATCCTCAAACAGAATACTTTATATCAAAGTTTCAAACAAATCCGAGAAAACAGAAATGGATCTGAATTTTATACTTAGGAAAAATATGAATGAAAATATGATAAGAAATATTTTTCTTACAAAAGAGATTTTCCTTATAAAATAAATTTTCCTTATAAAAGCAATTTTTCTTATAAAAGCGATTTTCTTAAAGATAAGGTGTTTGTGATTTTCAAAACAAGAAGGAATGGAAAAGTCATAAGTGTTGGAATCACCTGTTTTGATAATCCCAAATCATGATTAAGCATTAATTATGATGTATTAAACCTTTGCATTAATCTTATTTTTCTATGCTTAAACGTATTTTATTCTAAACAGTTCATATTCTTACTCTCATAACTTTACTGTAACAGCTTACATTAGCATTTACATAAGTTTGGTATTGTTAGCTACCAGTCAGAGTTTTATTTTCAAAGTCACAGATACAGTTAACTATCACCTTAAGTTACTGTTGCAAGAAGTTCACAGTTACAAGGTTACAGTCGAAGACTAATACAAGCTTACAGTTGCAAGTCTACTGCTATCTATTGTCAAAGCTCACAGACGAAGGTCACAGTTACAAGTCTACAGTTGAAACAAGTTCGCAGACGAACTAGCCTACAGTCATAAGTCTACAGTCAAGGTTACAGTTAGACAGCTTCTGTCTACTAAGTCTACAGATGATCGAAGTCTACAGTTGACAAAGGTTACAGCTCTACAAATTTGATGTTACAAGTCTACAGTTAGAAAGGCTACAGTTACATGGAGTAAAAGCTACCATTGCAATCCTACAGACAGCAAGCCCTTTGTTGAAGTCAGCAGTCAGAAGGAAGTCCACAGTTGGAAGTCCACAGTTGGAAGACCACAGTTGAAGTCAACAGTGACATACATTCTCGACTCACTGTTTTAATTTCTTTATTTCCTACATTTAATCTATCTAACGGTCATATCATACATTTTGATGATTTGTCAAATATCTGATAAAGGTTGTCGGATGTCAGGAACCCGTACCTCGTACCTGCTGAAAAGAAATCTTTTCTGTCCCCTGTCGGGAGATAAATACGAGAAGACTACGCTGCCCAAAAGGAATGCGAACCAGAGAAGTGCGTGGTGGACGAAATATACCAGAAGCACAAGAAGATAAAAACGAGCTCCATCAAGAACACAGAGAAGCATATAGACAATCAAGTATACTCGAGAAGTGTTCTGTGCATACAAGAAGAACCCTGAAGAACTTCATCGACTACATTCTCACTACCTGTGAACCTGAAGCATACGACACTCTGTTTCTCAAACAGAAACGAGAAGAGGACTCAAACTCTCTTCTGATCAAATACAAGAGCTACACTAAGATCACCAGAACCACTTCTAAACTCTACATCTCTTGTTCTGTGATTTATTCTACATTTTGAGCAGTGTGTGTTATCTGCTGTATTAAACACACACACTGACTCCTGTACTTTCATTGGAGGATCTGTAAATCCTCAGCAAATCTTTTTGCACTCCTTTTCCCACTGTGGATAGTGGTAGAGGTCTTGTGACCTGGACAGCTTGCTGCTGTTGTTTGTTTTCCCACGAAGAACTGTGGTAGAGGTCTTGTGACCTGGACAGTGTGTTCACTGTTGTTAACCCCGATCCAGGGTGTGGATCATTCTTATATAAAATTTTGAGAGGACTAAGTCTCGGCTTGAGACTGAACCTCTTGGTTAATTTTCTGTGCTTATAGTTATACTCTATATCCATACTATACATATTTATTTCATATTCCGCTGCTATTACTTTGAAATATAATCTATCTTCAAAGCTACTTTGATAATTAAATTCGCAAGTGTTTATATTTGTTATAAATCAGTAAGTTAGTTTCAAAAGTTAATTTAATCATAAGATTAAGTTAACTGAGAATTAATCAATCTTTGAGAAACTAATTGAACCTTTATAATCTATATAAATTCACTACAGTTTAATTTGTTTTTGAAATTGGGGGATTTTAATAGAAATTGTTTTTAACAGAAATTTTTAATTGGAACTCAATTCACCCCCCCTCTTGAGTGTCCACTCCGACCAACATTTGGTATCAAAGGTTGTGTTTATCTCTGTTATACTTGCTCAAAGTTTTATTTTAACTCTCTGTTTTTAAACTGTGATTGTAGTTTTATCTAAAAGATCTTAAATTTCTGTTAGTTCTAAATTTTATCTCTTTAAAACATTTTCTAGAGTTTCCTTATGGATAATAGACTAGAAGGTGTTGCTACTAACAGGCCACCCTTCTTTAATGGTGTGAATTATGCCCAATGGAAGCTCAAAATGAAAATTCATTTGGAAAGTATGGGTTTTGATATTTGGACTGCTATAGAGTCTCAATACAAGATTCCAGAAACTGAAAGAATAACTTGGGATGAACCTACTAAGGTAGCTTACAATAATAATTGTAAGGCTGTGAATGCTCTCTACTGTGCTCTAGGAGATGAGGAGTTCAATAGAATTTCTGCATGTAAAACTGCTTTTGAAATCTGGGACACCTTAGCTGTTTCTCATGAAGGAACAACTAATGTCAAGGAAATGCGGTTAAACACTTATACTATCAAATATGATAACTTTAAGATGAAAGCTGATGAACCTATTTCTGATATGTATCTCAGGTTTAATGAGATAGTCAACACAATGAGCTCACTCGGAAAGATTGTTCCAGCAAAGGAGCAAATCATGAGATTATTGAGATGTCTGCCTGACAGATGGAGAGGCACATCCGTTTCAATTAGAGAATCCTGTGATATTGGAACTTTTCCTGTCAAGGAGTTAATTGGTAAACTGATGATGTACGAAGAAGAGATAAAGGTGAATAAAGAGGAAGATGAGGAACCAAAACGAAAATCTGTAGCTTTTAAGTCTACTGCATCAAAGAGCAAAGACAAGGAGAAAGTGCATATACCAACTGAAAGCTCATCTAGTGAAGACTTAGATTCTGACAGTGATGCCGAGATGGCACAAATAGCAAGGAGATTCAAGAAGTTCTATAGGAAGAAGAAGTTCTTCAGAAAACCAAACTACAAGGGTAAGTATGATAGACAAGGTAAGTGGAAGAAAGATTGGAAGAAAACTGATAAAGAAGAAGACATAGTTTGCTATGAATGTAAAAGGAAAGGACACATCAAAGATGACTGTCCTAAGTTAAAATTCAAGAAGAAATATGAGTACAAGGACAAGAATTATAAGAAAGCTATGAAGGCCACCTGGAGTGCTTCAGAAGACAGCACAAGTGAATCAGAGTCCAGTGATTCTGAAAGAAATCGTGCTAATATGTGTTTCATGACAAACACATCTGAGGTAACCTTAGACACTCCCACTCTAAACTCTTATTATTCTGAAGGTGAAGCAGAATCTGGTTCTGATTCTGAAAATATGTCTAAAGATGAATTGACTGAATACTGTAATATGCTGGAAGAAACGTGTAATGAACTAAAGGATAAATATAAGTCTTTAAAGAAACAGCATGCTCTTACTGCAAGTGTCAAGTCTGCACTTGATGTAGAAAAAGAGAAAAATGTTCAATTATTAAAGGAGAATACAGAACTGAAACTATCTAATGAACAACTTATAAAGGACTTAGAAACATTCACAAATGGAAAAGATACTCTAACCCAACTTCTAGGAAAGCAAGTTGCACCTAAGTATGCTACTGGCTTGGGATACCAACCTGGACAAAGACAGTTTACTAAAACCCGATTTATTAAGTCTGGAAAAAATCCTGCTAGTTCCAGTTTTGGAAATTCGTATGCATCAACTGGTTATTTAAATAGTTGTAGATCAAATAAAGTATATCTCTCTAAATCTGTTGCATCTATTAATTGTATGGGACCCATAAAACAAATCTGGGTACCTAAATCCTTGATTGCTAACATATCTGGACCCAAGAAAATCTGGGTACCAAAGTCATTTCCTGTCTAATCTGTTTTGTAGGAAATCTGTTTGAAAAGCAATTACAAGAAGGTATGGTACTTAGACAGTGGATGTTCAAGACACATGTCTGGAGACTATTCGTGCTTCAAAAGCTTAATAAAGGTTGATGGAGGATATGTCACTTTTGGTGATAACTCAAAAGGAAAAATCATCGGCTTAGGCCAGATTGGTAACACTGACTCAGTATTAATTTCCAAAGTTTTATTTGTTGATGGACTTAAGTACAACCTACTTAGCATTTCTCAATTGTGTGATGACGGGTTTAATGTCAAGTTTGAAAACAATTCTTGTGATGTTTATAATTCCAAAAATGCTTTAATATTTTCTGCCTTAAGAAATGAAAATGTTTATGATATTGACTTAAACACTTTAGCTAAACATAATGTTACCTGCTTAAATGCTTTTCATAAAGAGTCTTGGCTGTGGCATAGGAGATTAGGACACTGCAACATTCACTCACTTAGAAAACTCTCTAATAAACACCTAGTTAGAGACCTACCTAAGCTTGAATTCCCAAATGACAAAGTGTGTAATCCCTGTCAAAAGGGAAAACAACACAAAGTTTCTTTTAAACCAAAGAAAGAAGTTTCAACTTCTCAACCACTTGAACTGGTTCACATGGATTTGTTTGGACCATCAAGAATTTCAAGTCTAAATGGGAAGCACTATGTCTATGTTCTTGTAGATGACTTTTCTAGATATACTTGGGTATATTTTCTAGCTCACAAAAGTGAAGCTTGTTCTTACTTTGTTAAATACTCCAAGTCTGTAGAAAATCTTAGTGGACTCAAGATTAAGACCCTAAGAAGTGATCATGGTCGTGAGTTTGAAAATCAAGATTTTGAATCTTACTGCTCACTCAATGGCTATTCTCATAACTTTTCTGCCCCTAGGACACCCCAACAGAATGGTGTAGTAGAAAGAAGAAACAGAACCCTGTAAGAAATTGCTAGAACCATGCTCAATGAATATGACCTGCCAATTTACTTTTGGGCTGAAGCTGTTAATACAGCTTGTTATGTCATTAATAGAGTCTTGATCAGACCTGTTCTAAAGAAAACCCCTTATGAGTTGTGGAATAATAGGAAGCCTAAGGTTAATTACTTTAGAGTTTTTGGTTGCAAAGTCTTTATTCTGAATACTAAAGATAATCTTGATAAATTTGCTCCAAAAAGTGATGAAGGAATTTTCCTAGGTTACTCTATGTCTAGTAAAGCCTATAGAGTGTTCAATAAGAAAACCAAATGTGTGGAAGAATCTGTTCACATCAAGTTTGATGAGACTGATCCACATGAGTCTAAAACTTCTCTTGAAGATGGTGAAGAAGACTTATCTGTTCTGGACCTAAATGACAAATCTAAAGAATCTGTAATTAAAACATCCAGTTCTGGACTTTTTCCAGAATCTTCCTTTGTGGAACCCGAACCTATAAATGAACCTGAAATCTCTAGTCCAACCTTTACCAAATCAACTAGGATTCTAAAGAATCATCCTTTAGATGCTGTTGTTGGTAATCTTGATAGAGGAACACAAAATAGAGCTTCTCTAAGAAATCAGGTTGAACATCAAGCTTTTCTTTCACAGCTTGAACCCAAAAATGTCAATGATGCTATCAGTGATGAATTCTGGGTAATGGCTATGCAAGAAGAACTAAATCCGTTTGAAAGAAACAAAGTTTGGGAATTAGTGGAAAGACCTAAAGACACTCTTACCATAGGCACTAAATGGGTGTTTAGAAACAAAGTTGATGAGTTTGGTAACATAATCAGAAACAAAGCTAGGCTAGTTGCACAAGGGTATAGTCAGGAAGAAGGAATAGACTATGAGGAAACCTTTGCACCTGTGGCTAGACTAGAGGCCATTAGGATATTACTTGCTTATGCTGCTCATATGAATTTCAAACTATATCAAATGGATGTTAAAAGTGCTTTTCTAAATGGATATATAATTGAGGATGTATTTGTGGAACAACCTCCTGGTTTTACAAATCCCCATTTTTCTAATCATGTTTTTAAACTATCTAAAGCTTTATATGGTTTAAAGCAAGCTCCAAGAGCTTGGTATGATAGGCTCAGCTCTTTTCTTATTTCGAAAGGATTTACTAAAGGGATAGCTGATCCTACTCTTTTTATTAAATGGATTTCTAAAGATGTCTTAATAGTACAAATCTATGTGGATGATATTATTTTTGGATCTTCTAAAAATTCTTTATGTGTTGATTTTTCAAAAATAATGCAAAATGAGTTTGAAATGAGTTTAATGGGAGAACTCAAATTTTTCCTTGGATTTCAGATCTTTCAAAATAAAAATGGTATTATTTTGAACCAAAGTAAATATATTAAAGATCTTCTAAAACGTTTTTCTTTGGATGGCACCAAAGGCAGTGACACACCTATGAGCACCACTTGCAAGTTGGACAGTGATGAAACTGGTGAACCAGTGGATCAAACCAATTACAGAGGTATGATAGGTAGTCTACTGTACCTTACTGCCAGTAGACCTGACATCATGTTCAGTGTATGCATGTGTGCTCGGTTTCAAGCCAATCCAAAAGAGTCTCATTTGACTGCTGTTAAAAGGATTTTCAAATATCTAAAACATACTCCCAATTTGGGATTATTTTATCCAAAAGAACAATCATTTGATTTATTAAGTTATTCTGATGCTGATTTTGCTGGCTGCAAGTTAGATAGAAAGAGCACCTCTGGAACATGTCACATTTTAGGCAAGTCACTAGTATCTTGGTGTAGTAAGAAGCAGAATTCTGTTGCATTGTCTACTGCCGAAGCTGAGTATATAGCTGCTGGTAGCTGTTGTGCACAAATCTTGTGGATGAAACACACTTTACTAGACTATGGATATCAATTCAAACATGTCTCTATAAGGTGTGACAATACAAGTGCTATTAACATTTCTAAAAATCCAGTATCTCATGCTAGGACAAAACATATTGATGTGAGACATCACTTTCTGAGGGATCATTATCAAAAAGGTGATATCACTCTTGAGTTCATTGGCACTGAACATCAGTTAGCTGATATTTTTACAAAGCCTTTGAATTCTGAGAGACTAAGTTACATCAAACATGAGTTAGGTATGATTAATTATAGCACAGTTGAAACCTCACAGTTGAAACCTCACAGTTGAAACCTCACAGTTGAAACCTCACAGTTGAAACCTCACAGTTGCAACCTCACAGTTGAAACCTCACAGTTGAAACCTCACAGTTGAAACCTCACAGTTGCAACCTCACAGTTGAAACCTCACCGTTGAAACCTCACAGTTGAAACCTCACAGTTGCAACCTCACAGTTGAAACCTCACAGTTGAAACCTCACAGTTGAAACCTCACAGTTGAAATCTCACAGTTGAAACCTCACAGTTAGACCTCACCGGTGTACCTCACTGTTACATCTCTCTGTAGGCTGTTTCGCCGTTTAATCTTATTTTATTTTGCGGGAATTCGAACCGTTTCTTTTCTTTATTCTTTTATTTCTAAATCCCTAAATGATAAAATTGAGAACATCGAACATATCTCAATCCACTCATCTCGACCCTTGCTCTCTCAAGTCCTAAACCCTAAACCTTCAACCGAACCTCGAAACCTCATTCAGTTCCAATGGCCAGAACAAAGCGACCCCCGACTGTCAACGAAGATGCACCAATGCCAAAGAGGACTCAAGTCGAATCCAGTGGCACCAGGAACGCCTCGATAAGACCTGTCAATCCACATCTGACTAAGAGAGAAATAGTTGCTGAGAAGGAGCTAAGTGAAGAGTGGATTCTATCGAGCAGATCATTAGTGCTGGCAGTGCTTAATGAGCAAGGATGGACCGAATGCTTCGCAAACAATAATGGACCGTACTACCCGAAGCTGGTGAAGGAGTTCTATGAATATCTACAGTTCGAGGAAGAGGATGATCTGCATAAACTGGTATCCAGAGTAAATGGCAATGAAGTCAGTTTTTCATCCGCTGAATGGGCTGCTTGTTTAAGAGTTCCTCATGAGGGTATTTACAACTACTATTCTGTAGTGGCTCCTCCAAACAGTAGAATCTTTGATCATGAGACGGTTCTGGAAGAACTGACAGGCAATGGCACAGTAAGAAAGGTTATTGCTGTTGAAATGAATGGAGAGGACAGGCTTCTGTTTAAGTTTATTCAGCATGTGCTGAGTCCTAGAAGAGGAGATTTTGCAACTCTGAATCATCAGGATATTTACTTGATGTACTTATTAAAACATGGAAGGAAGATCAACCTTTGTAGGTTGCTGATGGCTCAGATGGAGGACATGATAAAGGCAAGCTCAAAATCAAGTGCCTTGTTTCATGCTAAACTCATTTCGGTTATGTTGAAAGTGAAAGGTGCAGTTGGAAGTCAGGAAGAGTTGATAGTAGCAAAGAACAGTGTATGTATCTCGAAAGTAATCTGCAAATTCATGAAGATCAGTTGGAATCCCTGGAAGAAATCATGGGTGAATGATGAGGAGAGAATCTACGAGAAATTTAGCCCTTCTACTCATCCCTCTAGACCGAGAGATAGGAGAGATCCAGGCTTAAAGCCTGATGAGCCTGAACCTGTATACTCAGATGATGAACATACTACAGTAGTTGGTAACTCTGCAAGAGAGAACACTCCAATTGATGAAGGGAGTGATCCTGATACTACTCACAGTCCTGTCAGGACAGTGACGTTTGGAGCAGCAAGCCCTCCAAAAGAACTACCTGGTAGAGAACCTGTTCTAAGAGACAGTGAGACTGAGACTACAGAAGAAGAAGAAGAAGCATCTCAGTATTTTGTCAAGGACACCTCTGACGAGGATGATACAGTCGAAGCAAAAGAGGCTGGAACTTCAAATGAAAATCAAGAAACTGTTGCAGAAGAACTTAGTATGAGCCCTCTGATAGGGTATACAGACAAGTCAGTGTCTGACCAGGAAGCAGGAGTGGTCTCTACTACTGTTGTCATGGAAGTGGTTGATGACCCAACAGAGCAGGAGGCTAACCTCACTGCTGAACCTACAGAGAAAGCAAATATGGAACCTGCTAGAGCTACAGAAGAGCACTTAGAGTTACCCAGAGTTGAGCAGATAGTAGAAAGTGTTCAGGAAGGACCTCCAAGTGAGGGGGAGCGTGTTGGTTCAGTCTCTGTACTGTTTGATATAGAAGGATGGACCTCAGATCCAGGATACATGGTGTTAGGACTCAATTATGAGGATTCAGATGAGGAAAACCAACCACCAAGAAATCCATACATCCTACCTAACAGCTCTCCAGTGTTAGAAACTGAAAGATTGGCCACCAAGGAAGACCTTGAATCCTTAAAGAATGAAATGAAGGAGACCATCAGACAATCTGTTGCTGAATTGAAGACCAGTCTTTTTGATGAGCTGAAAAATGTGGAACAATCCTTAGAATTATCTCTAGGATTTGTTGTGGGAAGTCCAATCAAAGAAGTAATGGATGAAATGAAAGTGTGCCACACTCAAATTGAAAGCTGGACTGGAGCAGTAGTGGCTCTCAGACAATCAGTTGCTTCTTTAACTGCCCTGAGCAGTTCTCAGACACAAGTGGCCAGTGAGATTCGATACATCAAAGAAGTGGTCAAGCAGTTTGTGGAAGTATTTGAGGCTTTCAAGAAATCAGTAAAAGAACACTTTAGCAATCAGGATGCTGTCATTCAGAAAGTGATTGGAAATCTGACTCAGTCTTTCAAGGAGACAGTGGCATTCTCAGTCAAGTCCCTTCCTTCATCTAGCTCTCCTGTGGACCTTGAGCAGTTTAGAAGCCTGCTCAGAGAAGAGCTTACTCAGGCCCGTGAAAATGACACATCAGACCTACAGATCCTTGCTACTACAAGAGAAGTCAGTGGCTTTGTTCGTGAGCACCTGCAGGCTGCTACTGCTTCTCAGGAGGCCATCAAAAGTAAAGTGGATTATTACTTTGATCGGATTTTCACCAAGCATCAGTTGAACAATCACTTCAAGCTCATGCTAGAAACTATGAAGCTGCCTCCTGTAACTCAAGCCTTCAAAGAACAAGTTAGCAAGCTACGAGAGTTGACCCCGGCTTTGGATAAATTCTTAGAAAACAAAGATGACTTCTTATCTGCCATGGACAGAGGAGGAAACATTATCATGGATTTCAGGAATCTGCTCCTACCTTTTCTTCATGTGGACTGCACACCTGTTATAGTTCCTCCTGCCCTACCTGTCTCCAACCCCAGTGGTTCTTCAGTAATGTCTCCTGCTGATGCCCTCAGAAGCCTTAGACCACTGATACCTCGGCAAGCTACTCACTACAGGTCTTCAGGAGCATCTGTTGCTGCCCCTCCAGACATTCCTGCTGCCATTCCTCAGCCTGTTGATCCTTCACCTCCTGCTCCATCTTCTTCCTCCAAAGGAAAAGATCCCTTACCTCCAGATGAAGAGGATTGAGTCTGTTTATTTTTTTGATAGGGATCATGTATTCACGTTTTGGGTCATGTATTATACTCCTTATTAATACAATGTTTATTTTCTCTCTCTCTGTCTTTCTTTTTGTTAATCACAAAGGGGGAGAAATAAAGAGAAATAGATAGGGGGAGAAATAGGGAGAAATAGGGAAACTCAAGAGAGAAATGAACCTATACAAAGAGGATAAATCCTTGCGGATTATACCTAATTTTTGTGCTCATATTGCTAATACTGTGGTTTGCACACTTCTCTCTGATACTTCTATATTTCATACTAACATAATTTGTGATTATCAAAAAGGGGGAGATTGTTGGAATCACCTGTTTTGATAATCCCAAATCATGCTTAAGCATTAATTATGATGTATTAAACCTTTGCATTAATCTTATTTTTCTATGCTTAAACGTATTTTATTCTAAACAGTTCATATTCTTACTCTCATAACTTTACTGTAACAGCTTACATTAGCATTTACATAAGTTTGGTATTGTTAGCTACCAGTCAGAGTTTTATTTTCAAAGTCACAGATACAGTTAACTGTCACCTTAAGTTATTGTTGCAAGAAGTTCACAGTTACAAGGTTATAGTCAAAGACTAATACAAGCTTACAGTTGCAAGTCTACTGCTATCTATTATCAAAGCTCACAGACGAAGGTCACATTTACAAGTCTACAGTTGAAACAAGTTCGCAGACGAACTAGCCTACAGTCATAAGTCTACAGTCAAGGTTACAGTTAGACAGCTTCTGTCTACTAAGTCTACAGATGATCGAAGTCTACAGTTGACAAAGGTTACAGCTCTACAAATTTGATGTTACAAGTCTACAGTTAGAAAGGCTACAGTTACATGGAGTAAAAGCTACCATTGCAAGCCTACAGACAGCAAGCCCTTTGTTGAAGTCAGCAGTCAGAAGGAAGTCCACAGTTGGAAGTCCACAGTTGGAAGACCACAGTTGAAGTCAACAGTGACATACATTCTCAACTCACTGTTTTAATTTCTTTATTTCCTACATTTAATCTATCTAACGGTCATATCATACATTTTGATGATTTGTCAAATATCTGATAAAGGTTGTCGGATGTCAGGAACCCGTACCTCGTACCTGCTGAAAAGAAATCTTTTATGTCCCCTGTCGGGAGATAAATACGAGAAGACTACGCTGCCCAAAAGGAATGCGAACCAGAGAAGTGCGTGGTGGACGAAATATACCAGAAGCACAAGAAGATAAAAACGAGCTCCATCAAGAACACAGAGAAGCATATAGACAATCAAGTATACTCGAGAAGTGTTCTGTGCATACAAGAAGAACCCTGAAGAACTTCATCGACTACATTCTCACTACCTGTGAACCTGAAGCATACGACACTCTGTTTCTCAAACAGAAACGAGAAGAGGACTCAAACTCTCTTTTGATCAAATACAAGAGCTACACTGAGATCACCAGAACCACTTCTAAACTCTACATCTCTTGTTCTGTGATTTATTCTACATTTTGAGCAGTGTGTGTTATCTGCTGTATTAAACACACACACTGACTCCTGTACTTTCACTGGAGGATCTGTAAATCCTCAGCAAATCTTTTTGCACTCCTTTTCCCACTGTGGATAGTGGTAGAGGTCTTGTGACCTAGACAGCTTGCTGCTGTTGTTTGTTTTCCCACGAAGAACTGTGGTAGAGGTCTTGTGACCTGGACAGTGTGTTCACTGTTGTTAACCCCGATCCAGGGTGTGGATCATTCTTATATAAAATTTTGAGAGGACTAAGTCTCGGCTTGAGACTGAACCTCTTGGTTAATTTTCTGTGCTTATAGTTATACTCTATATCCATACTATACATATTTATTTTATATTCCGCTGCTATTACTTTGAAATATAATCTATCTTCAAAGCTACTTTGATAATTAAATTCGCAAGTGTTTATATTTGTTATAAATCAGTAAGTTAGTTTCAAAAGTTAATTTAATCATAAGATTAAGTTAACTGAGAATTAATCAATCTTTGAGAAACTAATTGAACCTTTATAATCTATATAAATTCACTACAGTTTAATTTGTTTTTGAAATTGGGGGATTTTAATAGAAATTGTTTTTAACAGAAATTTTTAATTGGAACTCAATTCACCCCCCCTCTTGAGTGTCCACTCCGACCAACAATAAGGAAAACCTTATTAACTCAACAATATCCCCCTTTTTGTAAAGCACAAACATCCTTGAAAAAGAAATTCTAAGAAGAAAGAAAAACATTAAGGCCTATCTCCCTTTTCTTTAAGGATATTGTTGAATACGACTAACTACCCCCTAGGCTTTGAAACTCTAAGGATCGTATTATAGATTTCCGGAGTGATACTTCATTACGAATAAGAAGGTCTTCTTTAATAAAAAAACTCCCCCTTAGATAAAATCTTATTAGAGTTTGTTTTCTTTCTCACCCTTTGTTAGGATTCTTTTTCCCTTTCATTAGAGATATTTTCCTTCTCCCCATTTGTGATTTTCAAAAATAATACAAGGGAATGGAAAATATAACAAAGTACCTGAAAGATTATTAGTAACAAAAAAAAGAAATGAGCAAGCACAAAAATTTTATTAAGATTGAAAATTTCAACAACAAAAGAGTTAAATTACAACAAAAGATCGGATCTGTCTATTTGGGATCTTTTTCCTTTGCCATGAGACCCTTTATAATAGTCTTTATCTTCTTTAAGTCTTTATGATCTTTTTCAGCTTGCTTCTCTAAGACCACTATTCTTGCTGATTGGGCTTCAATCTTTTCTTCCTGGTCTTAAAGCTTTTCTTCCTGAGCTTTGATCTTTTCTTCCTGATCCTTCATCTTTTCTTGAAACTCAATCCGATGATATCTTTCAAATTTCCAGTTTTGAGAGACATAATTTAGCTTCCCATTCAGATCTCTGACTTCTTGAATCTGAAAGTTCTTTTCATCTGTCAGCTTCTCTTCAAAGGAAGAAGTCAGCTCATTTATCTTCCTGTCCTCAGTTTCAAAAGCATCTTTAACATTGTCTTGAAATTCATCGAATAACCGCATTTCTTCTACAATCTTCTTCGACCATTTTGTCATCCTCTTGCAAGATTTTCTATGGGCTTTGTAGCCAACAAAGAACGTTTTGAACTGAGCCTCTATTTCAACACACTTGTCCATAACCATAGAGACGGAGTCTGATTTCTAATTTAAAGCATGTTGGAGCATCTGACATCTTGAATCAATGCTTGAGAAGGTCGGAATGGTTCCCACCAATTTCTTTAAATACTGGACAACAAAGTCATGCCCCACCGAAGATGACTCTGAATCCGAAACTTTTCTTGGAGAATTTTATTCTTCAACAAGGTCAAGCTTTCTCTTTGAAGAACTACCAACTTCTTTTCTCTTCACCACTACTGAACTCGGAGTATCAGCAAGAATTTGCTTTCCCATGTCTTTTTTCGGATTAGAATCATGTTCCAGAGTTTTCTTTTCACTACCAGAGACTTGGAAAACATTATCTTCCTCATCAGCAACTTCCTGAACACCAACCTCTACGTTTTCCATCTGAGAAATATCATGTAAAAGTTGTTCTTCTTCTCCATGATAAGCTACTTCTTCTTCTCCTTTCTCTTCTTCCATTGCTGGAGTAACTAGCTTCTAAGATTCAGCTTCTGATGTTCGGAGTGATAAGTGTTCTAAAGGTGTCCCCTTATAATCATCTACTTGTTTCAACACATCTCTGGTTTCACCACTTCCTTCAGCAACATCTTCTTCTTATTCCACTTGCTCAACTTTCTCACCTTGTTCATCTGGCTTAGCCACTGCCTCTTCTGGAGCAACAAATTATCTTTCTGGAGTCTCAGGTAGAGATTCCAATGAAAAGGATCTCGGAACAGGAATGTTCACAGAAACCATCTCATTGAATTTTAACAAAGCCTGAGCTACCTCAGCCTCAGACATCTTCTTCTTGAGATTCTTTTCTTTTGCTTGTTTTTCTAACTCATCGGCAGTTCTTTCTTTCAAGGCTTTAGCCTCCGCAGGGTCCAAGACAAACTGAGGCTCCCCTTGCACTCTCTTTTCTTTCATCTCCCTCCATTTAGCAACAACCTCATCTGGGTAAGATTTCTTCTTCTTTGGTTTTAGAGGTGCGGAATGAACTTCCTTAGACTTCGGATCCTCGGCTTCTACTTCCACTTCCTTCAGCTTTCTCTTCCTAACCGGCTTAGAGGATTTCGGATCAGCAGCTTTCAGAACTGATTCTTTTTGAGCAGGTAGATCAATAAACTGTCCAGACTCCTTGTCAAAGGCTACATCCATTCTTTTGAGTGTACCATCACTCACCAGCATAATCTTGCAAACTCTTGGCTTAGATTTGCAAGCCTCCTTGAAAGACTCAAGGCACCGAACTATCAACTTGGAGAGGATTGCTGGATACATTACAATCTGAGCTCTCAGATTTCCTTTCTTCAAATTCTCAAGAGTGATAAGAATGTGCTTCATCAAATTAAACTTCCTCAGATTTATCAAAAAATCTAGAATGTACATCTCACTCTTCTTCAAGCTATCTTTGTCACCTTTCCTTGGTACGATAAGACCCTGTACCCATAACTCCAGAATCCGGAAATTTGTAGATAAACTAGAAATATTCGGAGCCTTGTCATCAGCCAGTCTGAGAGTTTCTAAGGCTTTTTCCTTGTCGAAGAAACCCTTAGAATCGGGCAACACATGAGAAACAAACTCAGCTTCACCTTCATTCTTTAGCCCTACCAAGCTGGCTGCCTTGGCATATGAAAGTTTATAAGTCTTCCCATAAGACTTAAAAGAAAATTTTTCCTTTCCATCTTCCTGAAGAAAAGAAACTGTCTCATAGAATTCAACAAGTAAGTCTGAATACACTTCATCTTGGTTTCCGGGTTTTGACACTGCAACATCTTCCCAACCATTAAGCTTGATATTCTTGGAAATAAGAGAATCATACTTGTTGAAGAAATCTGGATGGACCAGCCTCTCTCTGTATACTAACCACTTCGAAATAGGCTTGGAGGAAGACATATCTTGTGAAGCTACTTCCACAAACATTCGGATTTGAAGACCTATGAGAATTTCGGAACTGAGAAAACTGAAGTTTGGAACGGCCTTAAAACAGAGAGGCAGAGCTTCGAGACGTTGGAGCTTGAAAACCGATGTGGGACAACGTTTGGGGTCCGCTTTATATAGGCAACGAAAAAACGTTTCAACTTCCACGATTGATCGAACGGTTGTGATAAGATGAGATCATATCTGACGGTCGAAAACCAATTCACTTGAATCCGATCTTTTGAGGTTTTTATTAAAACAAAGAATTAAGAAAATTATAATCTGAAAACAAAATATAAGAAAATGCCAGCAAGTAAAGTATGACTACGAAAACTTGAGTAAGGAAATCGTACCTTTTGGATTGGCTTAGGAGGATTATTCGTAATTGGTAACATTTTTACGAAAACTACGAAAAAAAATCTTTACTACGAAATAGTTCGCAAAACTCATTACGAAAAATAAACTCAGTACGGAAAACTCAGTACGAAAAACAAACTTAGTAAGGAAAAAGTTAGTACGAAAATTTCATTCCAGAAAAAAAAACATTATGAAAGCTTCGATATGAAAATCCTGTTATGAAAATATTAGTACGAATTTTTCCATTCCAGATGTTTTCAATACGAACACTTCCATTCCAGAAGTATTCTGTACGAAATTATCCATTCTAGAAAATTTTAGTTCTGGAAATTCCATTCCGGAATTTTAATTCCGAAAAGTTTGAAAACAGTTTTTGAAAAACTTTGTTAAACTAACAATCAAATGTACTCCCCCTATGAAAAGGAGTTTATTGCTGTAAGGATACTTTTTCAACAGAAAGTTAATTAAGAAGGATTACCTTATGGTTATTATTCCTAACTTCTGTTTGATGTATTCAAATCTATCAGAAGGCAAAGGTTTTGTGAAAATATCAGCAAGTTGATCTTGCATTCTGATAAACTGAAGAATAATATCTCTTTTTAGTGTGTGATCCCTAAGAAAGTGATTCCTAATATCTATGTGTTTTGCACGAGAGTGATGTGCAGGGTTCTTACTAAGGGAAATGTCACTTGTGTTATCACACAAAATTTGAGTTTTAGTAAAACTCAAGCCATAGTCTGTGAGTGTGTGTTGCATCCAAAACACTTGAGCACAACAACTTTCAGCTGCTACATATTCAGCTTCAGTAGTGGAGAGTGCTACCAAATGTTGCTTCTTGCAGGACCAAGAAACTAATGAATCTCCTAAGAAATGACAAGTTCCGGATGTACTTTTTCTATCCATTCTACATCCACCAAAGTCAGCATCAGAAAATCTTTTTAGGATAAAATCATTTCCAGAAGTATAAAATAATCCTAGATCCACGGTTCCCTTAAGGTAGCGAAAAATTCTTTTTACTGCCTTTAGATGAGATTCCTTAGGATTGGATTGATATCTTGCACATAAGCATACTGAAAACATTAAGTCTGGTCGACTAGCTGTTAAGTATATTAGTTTTCCTATCATACCTCTAAAATATGTTTGATCTACTGGTTTCCCAGCTCATCAAGATCTAAAGAGTTTGAGGTACCAATCGGAGTACTTATACTCTTAGTATTATCATAACCATACTTTTTAAGAAGATATTTAATATACTTATGTTGAGATATGTAGGTTCCTTCTGGTTTTTGAGAAATTTGAAAACCAAGGAAAAATGTTAACTCACCCATCATACTCATTTCAAACTCATATTTCATTAGACTTGCAAAAGAGTCGGTCAAAGATTGCTGAGTTGAACCAAATATGATGTCAACAACATAAATTTTAACAATCAAAACATTTTTCTTATCTTTCTTTATAAAAAGGGTTGGATCTGCATTTCCCTTAACATAGTTATTTTGAAGCAAAAATCCAGTGAGTCTAGCATACCATGCTCGTGGGGCTTGTTTAAGGCCATACAGAGCTTTGGTAAGTCTAAAAACATAATCAGGATGTTTTGTATCTTCAAAGTCAGGAGGTTGTTCAACAAAGACTTCCTCTTGAACATAACCGTTAAGAAAAGCACATTTCACATCCATTTGGAAAAGTTTGAAATTAAAGAATGCTGCAAAGGCAAGTAGAATACGGATAGATTCAAGTCTAGCTACTGGAGCATAGGTTTCTTCATAGTCTATTCCCTCTTGTTGATTATAGCCTTTAGCAACAAGTCTAGCTTTATTTCTTACTATGACTCTATTTTCATCACATTTATTTCTGAAAACCCATTTGACTCCAATAACAGAAGTTTCCTTAGGTCTTTCAACCAAGGCCCAGACTTTATTCCTTTTGAATTCATTTAGTTCATCTTGCATGGCTTTAATCCAATCATCATCACCTAAAGCTTCATCAGTGCTTTTAGGTTCTGATTGGGAAAGAAATGCTAGATTTTCTACTTCATTTCTTGAGGAACTTCTAGTCCTTATAGGTTGATTTACATCACCAATGATACTATCACTGGGATGATTCTTAAGAAACACCTGATTTGGGTTTTGAAAAGCTTGTTCATCAACATAGGGTAGAAAATCTTATGGGTTAAATGTTTCAGGAATATCTTCTTGAACATTATCTTTATCAGAAGGTTCTTCTATCAAAGGTTGATAATCAGTTTTTGAAAACACATCTGAGGATGTAGGCTGAGATGTTTTAAAAAAAAGGATCCGACTCATCAAATTTTACATGTAATGTTTCTTCAACAGTACAAGTGTTTTTATTAAAAAATCTATAAGCCTTAAATGTTGTGGAATAACCTAAGAAAATTCCTTCATCAGATTTTGGTGCGAATTTATGTAAGTTATCTTTAGTATTCAAAATGAATACTTTGCAACCAAAAACCTTGAAGTAGGATAGTCTTGGTTTTCTACCATTCCATAACTCATAAGGAGTTTTATTAAGAAAAGGTCTAATCAAAACTCGATTTATAGTATAACAAGCAGTACTTACAGCTTCATCCCAGAAATTTCTAGCTATAGAATATTCACTCAACATGGTTCTAGTTATCTCTTGAAGAATTCTATTTCTTCTTTTAACTACACCATTTTGTTGAGGAGTTCTAGGTGCTGAAAATTTGTGAGTAATACCTTTTTTACTACAAAAAGTTTCAAAATCAGAATTTTGAAGTTCTCCACCATGATCACTATGAATAGTTTTCAATGGAAGGTTTTTCTCATTTTTAACTTGAGCTCTAAAACTTTTGAAATAAGAAAAAGCTTCATATTTCTTTGCTAGAAAATAAACCCAAGTAAATCTAGTGTAATCTTCAACTAGAACAAACACATAGTATTTGCCTCCAATACTTCCAGTTTGTTTTGGACCAAAAAGATCCATGTGCACTAACTGTAATGCATCAGTTGTTGAGACTTCACTGATTGATTTAAAACTAGATTTATGTTTCTTTCCATATTGACAAGGATCGCAAACTTTAGAAGAATCAAATCTAAGCTTCGGTAGATCCTTAACTAGTTTCTTCTTAGAGAGTTTACATAGGTTCCTAAGGTTACAGTGACCTATTCTTCTATGCCATAACCAGGAATGATCTTCCATTGCACTAAGGCAAGGAAAATCTTGGCTTCTAAGATCTTCTAAGTTTAAGGTGTAAACATTCTCTTGCCTATTGGCTGAGAGAATAAATTCTTCCTTGAAATTGTGAACTAAGCACTTATCATTCCTAAAATTCACAAGGTAACCTTCATCACATAACTGACTTATGCTAATAAGGTTGTGCTTAAGACCCTTAACAAAACGAACATTTAAAATCAAAGTTTTACCAAGAAAAACAATATTACCAATACCAACAATCTCACCCTTAGCATTATCTCCGAAAGTTACTTTTCACCCTTTCGTTTTGATAATCTTTTCAAAATAGCTTTTGTTACCAGTCATGTGTCGGGAACATCCATTATACATGTACCATGTATTGTTGCTGGTACTCTCTTTATTTTCCTAAAATCAAGAAGAAAATTAGACTTTCGGAATCCAAACTTGTTTGGATCTGAGATTTCTAGATAACAAAATTTTAGGTATCCACATCTTCTCAGAAAAGTAAGCTTTGTGAAATCCTATAGATTGGGTTTTGTTTAAGGAACAATTCTTTGCCCAGTGACCACCACATTGACACTTAGTACAAAATGGGGCACTTTGAGGAACAAAATAATTGTTACTGAAAATTGGTTTTGCATGGGTATAACCAAATCCAGATTTATTTCTTAAAGGTCGTATTTGGGAATACATTTTATCAAAATTTTCTTTCCCATGGGTAAAGTTTGATAAACACTTCTTTAAGGAAAAAATTTCGGACTTGATTTTTACAACCAAGTTTTTATCCTCAAAATAATTAGTTTTAGAACTAGAGCTAGGCTCGAAAACATTTTTATTAGAAATTACTTTTTCTAATTCTTTAGAAAGTTTGTTCTTCTCAAAACTTACTTCCTCAAGATTTTTTGAAATACTTTCAAAATCAGCATTTTTCTTATCAATATCTTTAGAAAGATCTGATATTTCTTTTGTAAGAATAGAATTCCTAGAGTTTTCCTTATCAAGTGTTTTATTGAGTTTAGAATTCTCAATCTCAAGAAGTTCAGCAAACCTAGAGACTTATTCATAAGTAGGTAAAGTATTTTCTTCATCAGAAGAGGATTCTTCATCAGAAGAGGATTCTTCATCAGAAGAGGATTCTTCATTAGAAGAGTCATAACACTTACTATCATTATAATTTAAAGAAACATTGGTTAGTGATTCATCATTTCATACCTTAGCCATAAAACAATGATTATTAATAGGTAATCTGGCTATAAGACCAAGATTATTTTGTCCTGAAGATTCATAATCATAAGATTCATCTGAAGAGTCACCACCACTGGCACTCCAAGTGTCATTAGCTTTCAGAACTTTCTTAGCTTTTGCTTTATAATACTTCTTTTTGTTCCTGTCTGAATGTCTTTTTTTCCTTTCTTTCTTTTCAAGCATAGGGCAATCTGGTCTTATATGTCCAGCTCTCTTGCATTCATAACAAGTAACTTCTCCAACTTTCTTATCTTTCCTTTCCTTTTTCTTATACTTGGATTGGAAATTTCTCTGGCTAGCTATCTTGTTCATCCTTCGAGCAAGATTTGTTAATTCATTTTTAGAGATTTCACTCTCACTAGAATCTGATTGAACTATCATCTTCTTAGACTTGGATCTGGTTACTCTCTCAGGAGTCTTATCTTTCATATGATTTGATGTAGTTTTAAAAGCAACAGTACCATTTCCATTTTTCTTTTTGATGTTTCCAGTATCTCTCTTCATTCTGGTTTCATGTTGGAGAAGAGTTCCAAAAAGCTCATCAAGAGAAATCTGAGTGACTTTCCTGTTCTCATCTATAGCTGTTCTTTTGGATTCCCACTCATTGGGCATGATATCAATTATCTTATCCACAAGAGCTTCATCATCTAAACCTTTCTCTCCCATAGACTGTAGGTTGTTTATGATAGTCCTAAATCTTTGTTGAACTTTACAAATTGGTTCTTTATAAGGAAAATTGAAGCCATGATATTCAGCTCTGAGCATAGCTCTCCTAGTCTCAATCACCTTTGAAGTTCCAAAGTGTGTAACCTATAACTTCTTCGAGATACAGTTAGCTGCTTCAAAAGAAGAAATTTGGATATATATATTTCTAGTCATTAAACAAAGTAGAGTATTGCGTACCTTATAGTTGAGTTGATACTCTTTCTTTTCCTGGTTAGTGAAAGTTCTAACTTCCTTGTCAGGAATTTTATAATCACCAATAAGCATAAAAAAATTGTCCACTCCAGTATTGATAACAAAAGTCTTCATTAGATCTCTCCATTACTCATAATCATTACCATCAAAGATTGGTGGTCTTGTAGGATTTAGATTATCAATTGAACCAACATTAATTCCTGCCATACTAAAAATAACCTTCGGCACACAAACTTGTTAGTAGAAAAGATTCGTAATAACAAAGTTTGGAATGGAAAAGTTCGGAATGATAAAGTTCGGAATGGGAAAGTGAGCAAGAAAAACTTATACGTGAGTACAAGTATTTCAGAGACCTCCTCTGATACCAATTGTAGGATCGAAATAATGACGTAGATGCTCAATTTACAAGAGGGGGGTGAATTGTAAACTTTAAAAAATTCCTTTGTAACCTTTAAAGTTAGTTATGAATAACTGTGTTTTCCTTAAGCAAAGGAAAGGGATAAGTTTAACAAAATTAAACTTAAGCAAATTCATAACACCTCTAATACTAAATGAAAACTTGGAAAGAGATTCCGAACGTGGGTTCCAGAAATATGGTTCCGGAAATTGAAGCTTAACAAAAGATTACAAGATGAGATTCTACCTTAAAGCGTATATAATCTAAATGAAACAGAGTACAAGTAAGGAAGTATAAGAAAATTATACTTTCCTTATAATACAAAATGCAGCGGAAATAAACGAGTAGTAAAACTATAAGTAGCAAGATATAAGTCTTTTAACCCAAAGAGAAGGGTATCCAACAACCTTGGATAAAGGTCCCTTGATTTATACTTTCAAGCAAGTCTGTCTTACTCACACCAGGGTAAGCCCTCGATACGAAGATCGGAGTGTCTCTGTCTTGCTATCCCCGTAAGCCCTCAACTTCAAGGTAGTTGGAAACCTCTGTCTTCCTCAGCAAGGAAGCCCTCGAACTTCAAGGTAGTCGGTACCTCTGTCTTCCTATCCCCGGAAGTCCTTGAATGTAATCACCAACATTCGGAGTCGCATGAAGCTTTGAGAGTTAATAAGAGCCTCTCTCTCTAGAAATCACTTCAAGCATGTAATCACATGAGTCGAAGATCAGTCATCCTTTCAGCACCGAGCTCTTTCAAATGAGATCCTATTTATAGGTAAGGTCAGCCTCCTTCCCAACGGTCATATTTTCCTTAAAAATTGGAGGGACCTGTACACGTGTCACTTAGCCAACGGTTAGTTTTATAACAGAATAGACGACATCGTTTTATAACAAAACAAGTGTAACAGAATGTACGACACCGTTTAAAAACTAACTCAAAAGATTCGGAGTGAAAGTTCGTAGTGAAAGTTCAGAGTGTAAATAAAATAATAAAGAGTAGACAAAATATAAAGGCATAAGCAAAATGAAAGTTTGGAGTGAAAATTCGGAGTCTGAATAAATTCAGAGTGTATAAAACAAAGATGATCAGATTCTATTCAATAGATGAATTCGGAATACGAATTCGGAATGAGAATTCGTCATCAGAATTCATAGTGAGGATTCCTCATCAAAATTCGTAATGGGAATTCATCATCAGAATTCGTAATGAGATTTCATCTTAAGAATTCATAATGAGAATTCGTATCCAAAATTTGGAATGAGAATTCATCATCAGAATTCGTAATGAGAATTTGTCATTAGAAATCGTAATGAGAATTCAGTGTCGAACTTCATAAGGATTCGTATCCTGAATCTGGAATAGAACTTAGTCAGAGTTCGTATCCGGAATTCGGAATGATACTTTATTACAGTTCTCATCTGGAATTCGGAGTGAAACTTCCTTATAGTTCTTATCCAGAATTCAGATCCTCAAACAGAATACTTTATATCAAAGTTTCGAAAAAATCCGACAAAATAGAAATGAATCCGAATTTTATACTTAGGAAAAATATGAATGAAAATATGATAAGAAAAAAATTTCTTACAAAATCGATTTCCTTATAAAAGAAATCTTCCTTAAAAAAGCAATTTTTCTTATAAAAGCGATTTTATTAAAGATAAGGTGTTTGTGATTTGAAAAACAAGAAGGAATGGAAAAGTCATAAGGAAAACCTTATTGACTCAATATCTTGGGTATACCATCAAGTTATGCAATCATAGTAATTGTTTGTATTGACCAAACCCTTTTCCATTAGTTGTGATTTACTCTAGGTGGACAAACATAGGATGGACTAGGATTGGGTTTTCTGAGTGGACCATCTAAGTATAACCTTCTAACTAAGATGGTCCATGATCCATATTCCTAGAAACCCCATTATTTGGTTTCCGCATTGAGGCCAAGATGTTATTTTATATATTGACACTACTAGAAATTGTGATTTTATCGAATGAAAAGTAGTAGATTGAGATAGTGGTCCATGAACAAGGATCTCAAGAGAGATTCCTCTACATACATACAAACCTAGAGGACTCATGTGGGTTCCCAATAGATAGAACAACCCTGAACAGGTGCATGTGTTTCTTTAGATATGGTTACAGGTGTCACTATAGAACCTGAATTAATGTTGATACCTGATGGAGCTAAGATGATAATGATGGGAATGGGTGTTCGGTTGACCATGGTTTTATTTATATTTATATTTAGTCTTTATTCATGATATTTAACAAGATTCATTAGAATCTCTAATTGGGCATGACACAATTTTCATTACTTAGGACACCTATGAATCACTTGTTGGGATGGATGAGACCCTTTGATTCTTATTATGTTTCTAATCTATTATCATGACATATTTGGGGTGGAAACTTAGTACAACTAGCATCAATCATATATGATAGATGTATAACTAATGGTGGTACCTTTTTTTCAAAAAAAATCCATTGGTTCTTGTGTGCTAGATATATTCTAGTAATTTATATATCTTCTCACTGGAGTGTTAGTTTGGGACATATGAGTAGTCCATTCTAATAATTTTTCTATATAGAACATGATTCTACACATGCATTCATAATTTGGGTTTTATATTGATAACATACAAGTAGATGGTGCGTTATAGATTTGTAGGGATTATGATAGGTGTGGGTGGACAATTGGAGCTTCCATCGGGTCGATAACCCTCCTGGTAGTATAACGGATCCAAGGAATGAGTCCTCTATTTATTTTCTGGATTATGTAACCCTATCATAGTGATAGGACATGGGTCCTCCATTCATATAGTTGGTAACCCTCTTAGTTGATGCACACAATGCACATTGAGGCATAGATCATTCATTGCATCCAGTAACCCTCTTGAATAACAAAGTATTTAGTGTTTAATGAGTCCATTATTACTTCTACTATTGAGGGAGGATATAGAAGTGATTGATCTGTGGTAGTATGGGTGAAAGTTAGGATATGAAAATGTGTGGTGGAAACTACCAATTCAAACACAGGCCTAAATGGAATGATGTATACCACACTCGAGAAATCAAGACATAAAAAGAAACATCATAAATCAATAAAATTCATAAAAAGAAACATGAGAAATCAAGGAAATTTTAGGACATGAAAATGTGTGGTGGCAACTATGTGCCACAAATGTTACATATATAAACCAACAGTTCCCGTATTTGTTCACCACATCAACAATACAACTACTCAGGGTACGATGATGCATCGTCACCCTCTCCAACTTCATCTTCACTTTCTGTTGTCACCTGTAAGAACATTATATTGAAAATTAAATACGGTTGCATATTTATATTAAAACTTAAAACCAATGAAAGTTAGAAAACTAAATGAATTTGATTTTTTCTGATTTACCTGCATACCACCAGTCGATGCACTACCACCGGGGGCATATCTTCTCATCTGCTGACATATTTCAATCAACTCTTTCTACAAAGCATATATCTGATCCCCCTACTGGTGAACTGTGTTTCGTAAAGAAACAATCTCTTTCTTAGCATCTTCTGGTATGGGCTGAGTAAAGTCAAGAGTAGATGCAGCTGCCATCCCCGGTGGCCTGCTAAAAACATCAGATGGTATAGGTCCCAAACCCATCTCGTGCACTCTCCCAGGATGCTCCTTCCCAAGGAATTTAGCAACTGGTTCGTCCTCGGAGACTGAGTAGGACTACGCAAGATTGGCATCCCATAGTTCTTTAATTTTTACCTATAAATCAAATATCAATATATATTAACACAATAAAAACTGATAATAAGTTATTATGATAAAAAATTTAATTCATACCCCAACTTCTTTAGCAGGCTCATTAACAAAGCTTCCATCTGATCTCTTGTGAACATCCAACCACAGTTTAGTTTTAGATGCTTCATGCCCTAAACTCTGGGACTACATTAAGCAAAGATAAATCAAGAACTAAATATATTAAACAGATAATATTGTCTTATAAATATTTATACTAATTAAAATATTACCAATGTCATTCGGCTTCTACAAAAACTTTTTGAGCCCGCAGTGTGCGGGATGACTTGCTTAGCCCGGTTTGATGCATTCTGTCTTGAGAGATCCTGAAATAAATAAAATGAAATTTAATACTAATGTATTGAATTTCATGTCCTTTTCATATACAAGTATAAATGTAAAATGAGGATAATATAATAATATATATTTCAATACCATCCGCTTCTAATCACGATGTCTCTCAACAAACACTTTCCATTATTCTTTCGGTACCCCACTGGGTAGCTTCTCATACATTTGCTACGCGGTCAATGAAGTATCGTTTAAATCACACCACAATCTCCATTTGAAATATTTCCACTTCTTACCTAGATTTTTCAACGTCCACTTCTGTGCTATCACATCAGCAACGGTAAAGTGGAAGAACATCTTTATACAGAAACTCATTTTGAACATATTAGTAACATGACATTCAATTAAACCATAATGTAATAAATTTACATTTATTTGAGAATCATAAACTTTGTTTTTCCAGCTTGGAAGTATATGTCTCTAATCTTCATATGAAATGGGAAGGGAAACAGGCTTTGTTGCCAGCTAGCCTAAAATCTGTCCAAGTAACCCTACGGCATCAGCCGTAGGGACCCCATAAGAATCAAATGGTGTGACTATCTTCTCACCTGTCATATTCCAAACATATGAACTTTTTATGTTTTTCTCCACGGTTTCATTTTTTTCATCTTCAATGAGAAAACAATTAGTATAAACAAAATGAAATAAATTTATTTAATTAAAATTTGTACCTATGATAGTGACACTCCAGTATGCACGGGATGAACTGGAAGGGGCGTGTCGCTGCCCCACTACGCAGGCTCCTAAAGGGGGAGTCGACGACTCACCCTCTAATGGGAAATCCACATATGGTGTGAGAGATGGTGCAGGGGGAGATGGTGTAGGGGAGTCAGCAGTTGATGCCTCAGATGTCGTGGGGAGGGAGCCAGATGGATCGCCATCTGTCGTAGAACTAGATGAAATAGTGTACCGCTTCCTCCTCGACATTCCTATCATTTAATAAAATAAAATTAAGTTCAGAATATATATTTCAAAAAAATTATGCAGAAAAAATATTAAAAATGATAATAGATGTCCAGTACTAACAGACAAAATATATATAACAATGATAATGAATGACTGAAGAAATGAAACAAGTGGTTGCTGAATAAATAAATAATTGTACATACAATAATTTTCCCCTTCAATCATGTCGGTTTCCGGCTCCATTGCTTTATCCACTTCATTCATCCTTGCTAGACTAATATTTTCAATATCATGATGGACAAATAATCCTGCTTCCTGTTGTTGATTAACTTCAATTTCAGAGGTCAAATTTTCCACCTCATCACCCATATCATACAAATCTCTTTGTATTACGTGAGAAAATACACTCCACCCTTCATCGGCAACATCATTCACATAATGTACCATTTTTTCTTGCAATGCTAAGATATATGGATCATGCAGTTCATGATCACCAACATCCATCAAGTGAGAGAAGTTCACAGAAGTAAATTGCAAGGAATCTCTTTTAACACCTCTGATAAAATCGACCCATTTGCAATTGAATAAAACAACTAAAAAATTTCCATGGTAGTTTAATTCAATAATATCATGCATCTTTCCATAGTATTATACTTTATAAAATGTAAATATACCACTATTCTGTGTTTTGAAATCCACTTCTCGATCGACTGTACGAAATCTAAAGCCATTCACATTATAAGCGTCGAACTTTCTAACTTGTTTTAGAGGACCTCTAGCAAGAAAATTCAAATCTTCTGACACCTCTGCTCGAGTATCATTATTCATGATCTGAAAAAAAGAAATATACTTTTTTAGATTTTCAAATGTATGTGTCAAACTAATATTCGTATTTATTGCAATATTTATGAACTTACACGTCGTGCAAACCATTCTACAAGCTCTTTATTAACAGCTTTCGTTATATCTTTATCATTTAGGGTTCAGCCTCTCATTAGTCTCTTTGTTTGTATCCTCAACTATTCAATAAATGGATCTGAAATTTCATTATTCAGCAGCACATATCTATGTGCCTATAATAATTCTAATTCAGTCAATGTCACATTTGAGGTCCTCCCAACTGATCGGACAATAGCAGGAAATATTTTGGATTTCTGATGTATTTGAGATTGAGTCGATGTGTCTTACACATGTCCAACTCGATTAAATCTTGTCTCAATATCATCCAAGTATTGAGAACAAAAGGTCAGAAACTCCTCATCTAAATAGCCTTCTGGTTGAGCTTTATTTCTCACGTATGATTTCAAATGCCCAAGATATTTGTGAAATAAAATAAACATAATTATTCATTTAATTAAGTACCAAAAATTTTTTACTTAGCTGAAAAACATATAAATAAAGTACCTCTCAATTGGATAAATCCATCGATAATGAACGGGGCCTCCTAATTTAGCTTCCTCAACTAAATTCACAGTTAAATGCATCATTACAGTAAAAAATGACGGAAAAAATATCATCTCCATTGCACAAAGGGTCAATACAAACCTCTCTTGGAGGTTGTCAAGATGAAATGGATGTAGAGATTTCTCACATAGTTGTCTGAAAAATGTGCAGAACTGGAGTACAACAGCAGTAATTTTTTCAGGTAATAATGTACGAAATGCCAATGGCAGTAACTACTATAACAAAATATGTGAATCGTGACTTTTCAATCCATGTAACTTACGATTATTCAAGTCAACACACCTCGAGATGTTACTTGAATACCCATCAGATACCTTAACATTCTTTAACATTTGAAGGAATGTATCTTTATCCCTATTTTTCATTGAAAAAATTGTCGGAGGATACTTTTCATTCTCATCTGGCCAGAGATCACATTTTATGTTCATTTCTTGTAAGCCTTTGCGAGCATTGAGATGATCCTTCGACTTTCCATGATAATTAAGCAATGTGAATATCAAATTGTCACAGACATTCTTCTCAATATGAATCACATCAATATTATACCTCAAAAAATTAAATTCCCAATACGAAAGTTTGAAGAATATACTTTTTTTTCTTCCACTGTTGTGTTCCGGTTTCGCTTGACGATGCACTTCGGACCCGTTTTCCGCTCTCATTCAAATGATGAACCTTCCCAAATTCTGTTTCAACATTTTCAAGCTGTGTCAATATTTCAGAATCAGTTAACAACTTTGGAGGTGGTCTACGATCAATGGAACCATTAAATTTTTATCTGTTTAGCCGAAATCTATGAGATGCATCTAGAAAATCTTTGATGGCACAAGAAGCTCCATTTTCTACTGTGAGGTAGCCGTTTGGGCTCAAAATCAAAGTTACAAATGGGACAAGCCAAACCCGTGTAAGTGTTCCAACCAGATAAATTACCAAGCCCAGGGAAGTCACTAATGGTCTATATTAAAGCAGCATGCATTTTGAACATTATTTTAGAAGAAGCATCAAATGTCTCAACACCGTTGCTCCATAACTCCTGCAATTCATCAATCAAAGTCTGTAAGTATACATCAATATCATTTCCAGGAATTTGGTTTCCAGAAATAATCATCGAAAGGATAAAAGATTTTTTTTGCATACACATCCAAGGAGGCAGATTATAAGGGATCAAAACAACTGTCCAAATGCTATAACTGGTACTCAAAGTCCCAAATGGGTTGAATCCATCAGCAGCCAATCCCAATCGAACATTCCTAGGATCAGCTGATAAATTGAGATGTAATGAATCAAATGTCTTCCATGATTGATAATCTTGTGGATGTCTCATTAACCCATCATTGTTATTATCTACGGAATGCCACTTCATGTATTCAGCGGTTTTCGATAACATGAATAATCTTTGAAATCGAGGATTCAAAGGAAAGTAACACAAAACCTTTGTAGGTGTGTTCCTTTTCTTCTTCTCCATGAAATTATGTTCATTTAGACTTCCGACATCACCCTTTTCCTGAGATCTAGAATAAGAACATTTCTTGCAATTCTGTCTACTTGAATCCTCTCCTCAATAAAGCATAAAATCATTGGGACACGCATGTATTTTTGTATAATTCAGACCAAGCTTGTTAACAACATTTTTCATATCATAAAAATATTCTGGGATTTTTGCTTCAGGAAATGCATCACAAATCAATTCCAATATCATGGACATTTCCTTATTTGTAATTCCATATAGACATTTGATATGGTACAACTTCAGCAGAAATGAAAGCTTTGAATATTTCAAACACCCACTATACAACTCTTGATTTCTATCGTCAACTAAATCATGAAACTCATTTTCCTAAGTGAAGTTTTCACTTACATTTGGCACCACAGAATCAAGAGGAGGATCCAATGTTATGTTACAATCTTGATCTGCCTATGTTACAGTTTTAAAAACATCACTTCTCATGTTGAAATTTATAGCACCCTCTTCTGGTTGTTCTGATATGTTTTCATGCTGATAGTGGTGTCTTGCAGTGCCGAATGCATAATTTATGAGGTTTTTCATTTCATTTTCCATTGTCGACGAAATTGGGATCTCATTATGCGGATTATCATCAGTGCTCAATCTTTTTGTAACATTTAATTCTCCATTCCAAATCCAACAAAAATATTGACCATAAAATTACTTCAGTATTAAATGTTCATAAACCTCATCTCTCTTCAACCATGTTCTAAATTTACATTTAGGACATGGAAATTTTATTCTCCCTTCAACGGATCGATTAGAAATTTCAAAATCTAAAAACTCATTCAAACCCTTAACATACTGAGGTGTGTTCCTCAGTAATGTGATCCAGATTTTATCCATTTATATCATAATGTGCCTACACAATAATAAAAATAATTAAAACACATAGTTACTACTAAATAGAGAAAGAGATTCATATATACGATAGTGTAACATTACAGAAAGATAATATAATAAAGATGAGCCCCTGAGTTAGATATGAACCCTCTAGTGTTTGGGATAGGGGAAGTTTCTTTGGTAAAGAGAAATAGTGTGCTAACAACGTGGTAGCTACTTTACCATGAAAACCAAAGCATATTATTAATTTAGAATAAACCGAGCCTAAGTTCTCTATAGAGTCTTCATATAAAACTCTAATATCGAATAAATATATTATAAATAATGTTTAGGGAAAACCTTATGATGCTTAAAAAACTCAACACATTGATAATTTGGAGTGGCAAGAACCACGTGAGGGATAGTCTTGAGGAATGATAAGTGGTGGTGTTCATGGAAATGCATGATGAAATATTTAATCAATAAATATCAATGAACATTATATAACATCAAAACAATAAAATTATTAGAGGGGGTAACACGTATGAGAGGAATACTAGAATCTTGGATATTTCAAAAAACACTAGGTATAAGTTTAATTGAGAAATCAACCACTTAGTTAGGTGGAAGACCATAAAATAAATGGTAAAAACATCAGCATATTCTCTCACAATGAGAATTTAATCATGGTTTATCTTTTCTATAGTCTTAATAATTTGATATATATATTCTCACTTAGAAGTAAAAAATATACATTCTTTACATAATGATTACCAAGGATAATCATCTTTCTATATTCACTTGTATAGAATGAGATGGAGATTTACGATATTGAGGATAATTTTATTAATTATAAAATATATCCTATATTTATACAAGAAAAAGTAATTCATACACATAATTTCATTTAATTACACAAAAGGGAGTATCTCAAGGTTTTATTTTATATTAATCAAAATATTTATTAAGGTAATGAATTATTATAAGGGGATGAAATGATTGACTAATTTTATCACATCAATAATAACTGGACATATATGTTTTGATGGGGTGTTTTAACAGTTATAAAAACATTCATGATATGAAAGAATGTATAAAACATGAATAAAATAGTATTTTCTCTATACCTGAGTAATTAACTATCATACCCATAAACATATTATTATTAGTATCTGTATCAGTAATGTTGTTTCCATAAGCTCACCCTTACCCTATAGACCAAATATGTTGTTTTCATTGATAAAATTATATACCCCTTCACACAATGAATTAATTTAAATAGGGTACCCATTTATTTAATGTAAAACATTTTAAAATATTATTAGGGTTGATTAGATAATTCCTTTATTCCATCACAATGGTGGGTTTCTACCATAGACATTCTTTAGCTATGTTCACCTATTTCCAACACGTGAATCATTTTCTTTTCTTATTTAGGAAATTTATGGCATGATTCTTCATACACTTTAGATAAGTGGGATGATAAACGTTCTTAACCCCATGATATTTATTTATTTCGCTACAAGAATTGAAATCCACACTTCACTTATTATCTATTAAACCATGAAACCCTCGAGAATCAATGGTCTCTATTTCAACTTTGAGGGTTTATCAAAAAATCTCTTTATAGACATCAATTTATCATATCACAAAATCATTTAATAGTTTCATATTTAGACAAAAATAATGGTTTTTAAGTGAACTTTTAGGGTTATTGAAAATGGCTGAGGAATATGGTAAATGTCATATGAAGTTTTCCTCATACACTTGAAGTATTATTCTTCCCTTTTCTTGAGGCCAAGGAAATAATTCTCAATTTTATATGAGGGAGTTAAAGGAAAATATTTATCATAAATAATTTTAATAAATTCATTCCACTCCATCAATTTGATCTCCTCATCGAGCATCATTTTATTCATAAATGTAACACATTATATATTTTCTATTTTTAACCATATCACCTGTAAAGGTATTATCATATTAAACCAATGGATTATAAAAACAAAGTAAGCAATGGGGATTTTTATTTCCATGTAATTATAACAATAATGTATAGATTCCATATTTATAACATCATCATCGAATAATTATGCCACTTCACAAAAATTTCCATAATATAGAAACCATCAATATTTTCGACAAAACAGAAAACCCAACTCTTAACATGTGTTAATCATTACTGTCACATCATCATATTAGCTAGAAAATAGATAATCCCAACTCTCAACCTATGTCAATCATCTCATCATCATCACATCAGCATAACAAGAAAGTCCAACTCTCAACCAGTGTTAACCATCCCAACATCCACTAAATTTCCACATCATTACCTCAATGACACATGTTATAACCTCAAGCCATCACAACCAAAAACATGACATAGCCTTCAAGCAAACACAACCTAGGGAAATGTGTACATGTTATACCTTAATCCATTATAACCCATTGTATAAGCATGTATTGTAACCATGAGCCATCACAACCCATGAGTATAGTATCAAACAACCACAAACAATCAAGCAGATAGAAAAACAATCACTTAAGAATAAAAACTAACAAACACGTAAAAAATCACATCAAATAAGTAGACAAACAAATAATCATAAACAAAAACATCTGCATACAATACAATAAATACAACATTACAATTTATTATAAGAAACAATAATAATAAAGAAATAACTAATATCAAAATATAAAAAATTAGAAATCAAACCCTAGGGTTCATATAGGTCATCGGGGAAGCAGGGTCGCCAAGGTCGTGGGGTCGTCGGGGTCACAGGGGGTCGGGGTCGTCGAGGTCGCGGGGTCGTCGGGGTCGCCGGGGTCATCGGGGTCGCGGGGGAAGGAATCACGGTTGCTGGGTGAGAAAGAGGAGGGTTGGGGCTGTTAAAAAAAAGTTTTGTGGTGGTTTATTATAAACCGTCGTGAAACCTTTTTTAAAAAAGGTTTAGCAGCGGTTCTAGGAACCACCGCTAAACGAAGATTTTGTTGTAGTGATTTAATTTTTAAAATTAACCTCCCCCCCCCCCACACACACACACACTAAAATAAATAAATATTCAATTCACATTGGGAACTTTGTAAATATTTTAACTTATAATTTTGGAAGTATTGTTAATGGAAAATAACATAGTTAAATCAAAATTATAGCCTGAGGAAACTTTAATTTTTAACTTAAACGTAGGTAAAATTTCTAATAAGAATGATTAATTCCTTATGGATTCTCCCTAAATTAAATTTTGAAAACTAATATATTCTAGAGTAAAAAAATTTGGGCAATAATACTGAATACATACTAAGTAATCCAATCATTTTTCTATGTGAGTTTTCTATTTACTAAGAGTTAGAGTTACTTGAGAGCTGGCTTCCCAAGAATTTCTTTTATAACATGAAAATTAAAATTAGTATCACGAGATGACTTCTATCTTGGTATTTTTTAGTTCTAAGATTATATTCACTCAACTAATAACTTCTTTTCACAATACATGTTTAGGAAAATTCCAATAACTTCTAGTTGATAGTGGGGATAGAAAGGGTTTAGGGAATTGTGAACGTGGATTAAGAAGGATCTGGTGATATATCTAAATGTAAAATAAGAATTATAAAGTATGTTTCAAAATGATTTTTGGGTCATGGAGCATAAGGGATAAGGATTTAGAAAGGTGACACTTGTTAAAATCTTAATTCTCCTAAATTATATTATTTTTACAATAAATGAACTAACAATATTACTCAAGAAGAAGGGAGGCCTATATAAAAATGAGGAAAAGTTCTTATTTAAGTGTGGGGGAGTAGTGAATCCATTAATTTTTAAGTTTTGTTTTAGGAATTCATATAATTTTCACCTTTATTTTCCTTTAGTTTTAACAGACAATGAAATTATTGGATATTTTTCAATATTGGGATTAAATTGAAAACAAGCTTATATTCATGATATTTCATTGATTGTATCACTTCAGGGGTAATGTTTATTAATAATACACTAATTTTTATTTTTATATTTCAGATAAGAGAACCTTTTAAATTGGAGCTGATAAAAATAGTGAAGGTTGGGTCATCGGTAATTTCATATGGTTCATTTTTTCATCATGGAAGGGTAATTCCCCATGGTTCTATCATTTTATAAGGGTGGACAAAATTTTATAAGGATCATAAGGAAATTTCATAAGGTTCATTCTGTCGATTATGTAACGGTGCTCGTTCATTCCAAAAGGGTTGCCAACATTTCATAAGGATCATTTACTTTTCCATGGATGAAGCTGTGTGAAATTGTTAAGGATCATTACACCATTATTTAAGGGTTATATACTTAGAGAAATTTTTTCTTGTCTTTAGGAACACTAATATCAAATAATATTAACCATGGATATCATCTTAATACATTTTGGTCCCATCTGATTAATGCAAAAATAACAAGGAATAGTTTATTCCCACTACATGGAAAAATAAAGAAAAGATGGTTAAAAACTCATAGGTTATGCATGATCCAAAAGAGACTATGATGAAATATTGCAAGATCAAGGGAATTAATAATCTATATGAGCATGGGGAGGAATTTTATTACACCCATGTGGTCAATAGGGCTTCCCAGTTATATTTGAATATCATCTCAGACTCACAAAAAAGTGGGTTCTACTATTGTTGTTAGTTGATGGTTTTTTTAATTTTTTTTTATTTTATTTACTCTAGTGATGGATCACTATGACCATAGTGGGAGAGAAAATTAGGTGACCCCATGTCCTATTAATAAATCCTTAGTTTAATAATTAATTTCTATCATTATTTATATTAATGAAAATTTTATATTATTTTATATAGTAGGATATTTACTTTGTTTATTGTATTTACATTCATCTTCCTTTTCTTATTATTGATTTTAGCACACATACCACATGATTTTCTTCACTATCATGTGATGGAGGGAAGTGGATATTGATTTAGGAGTGATTATAGATCTCTAGTTACTTGGAAAGACAAGATTAGGGAGTTTACTGGTCATTTTACTCTCCTGTTTAAATTGAAATTACTGAGGAATGTAAATTGGTCGAGATTTTGGATAATCAGTGAGAGAGAAAGAGAGTTTAATTTTAGTTAATCGTGATTTAGTAAGGTAGGTATAGGAATGTATAAGGTTATAACACTGAGTTTAAAGTTTATTTCATGCACTATTTTAATTTCATTAAAAACACATGATTTTGTTCTTAGTTTTCAATGCATATTGAAGCCACACACCCACACTATGAATTAACTAAAAAAATCATTACTCTTTAGAGACAATATGGGTTACACTATAATAAATTTTAAATTGGGTTCTAAATTGTTTATTGTGAGGATCATGATAGCCACTGTATTTGTTAGAACTTGGTAATACCCAGTAGGATCATACTTATAAACAATTAAACATACATGGGAAATAAATGTGTTGGGGTAGAAATGTCTAAGACCAAATAATAAGGATCTTGAGATAATAAATGATATGTACTAGGAAATTAAGAAATATTAGAATCAATATAATATTATAGAATCATTTTTTTTCTCCTTTAACTATGCCACCAACATTGAACAAATTAGATCAATAATTCATTAGGATAAATAAACAAGGGTGATATATGATTTCTAGGTTTATATAGATATAAAATAGAAATCCTAGAATAATATCACCATCATAACCAAATAGCCACATCTCCATTATCACCATATCTCATAAAACCATCTCCTTATATCAATAAACCATATCCATAAATCACTAGTGTAAATATCATTATCATATAACAATAAAAAGCCTTAGAAATATACCACCACTCTTACTTTTCAGTTTAGAGGTTGTTATAACTCAAACTTATTGCAATCCAAATGAACAATCCTCACTAATTTATCCGAATGATGAGAATGAAATGAAAATCATACCATCACATCATTTCAAATCACCACCTAACTATCATATCATTAACACTAAACCCTATCACTAGAGTCACAACTATATCACCATCACTACATCATCTATGTCCTCATGAAACACAAGCTTGAGCTGTTAAATCACACACACACACGTGCATGTATATATATAAATATATATTCACACCTTGATCCATTACATCTTACTTTCACAAAATTGAAAATCATAAGATCATAAAACACATCTTATAGAACTATAAAACATACAATCCATATAAGCATGGGTAAACAATAATCAAACAATATGGCGGTAAAAATAAAATAGAAATCATCACTACATCATGAAAGATATCATAACCAATTAAATATTCATTATCACCATGATAATTATCACTTTACCAATTACTTCATTTGTTCATTACATTACTACCCATATATCATAGTACATCCCTTCATAATTCAATTTCCTCATTAATAATCTCTTAAAATTTATTTCAAAATTATTTCAAACCATTCATGTAGTCACATCTTTATTTTTCACATTCACAATTTTACCCATGCTTGGATTATGATTTCATTTATTTAATTATTCATCTATCAATATTAAATAACACGTCCTTATAATTATTTTATTTTAAAAAATACCAATATTGTAATCCAGATTTGATTTAACACTTCAATTATTTACTTATGCATAACATTATATTAATTAGTAAATTTATATAATTAATGTACTTTTATATTTATAAAATTAATTCCAAATTTCAATCCACATATTCATATGATGATGATATACAACTTAAGAGTTATAATTCTATCCAAAATACAACTCCAATCTAGACTTGTAGCTATGTAACTCTTTAAGCCCAAATAATCTCATAAATATTTAGAAGAAAGACCCCTCAAACCATACTTCTAAATCCTTCCAAACATAACACTTAATCTTACACAACACTCTTAGAAACACTAAAATATAAGTTCCTTATATTCTAGAAAATTACACACTATATATTTAAAAGTTCATCCAATAGTGCCACCCTAAGGGAAGAAATACCACCCATCTCTAGAAGACCAATCTACATTATCACTATTCAACCCAAACTATATAAATCACTCTAGGGAAGGAAAATAATGAGAAGATAGTTACCAAACCTAAATATACTAATAAAAAAACTCTCTATATCACTTAAATATTATAACCATCCCTAGATAACGAACCAATTATAAAAGGAAATAATTAGCATTGTAATCAAAAAATATCCCCTTGATTATATCTTAAAACACTAAGCCTCAATAACCCTAAATATTATAGTGAAATTTTGACAAATTAAATTCATAAACATGTTATCTTAATCATTAACCATTATTAACCACATTAATTTCCGAATTCCCATTTTCATAAATTTGAAACTAAGGGTCCCCATTCTATTACCAATATATTTTCATCTTATATCACTTTTTATTAACACATTATTTAATCATGATATCAACATAACAAGGAAATAATATGAAAATAACTTATTTTCATAATATCATTACATGATGAAGATATAATAAAACATCAATCCTTTCTCTTTTGTTCAATTTACTTGCTTTAAATCATATCCCAAACTTAATATAGTGCAACATAATAAACAAAGTCCCAACTTCTTATTTATAACATCAGCAATAATAATATTATATGACAGAGAAACCAACCAACAAAATAAACTTTACATATATTTTTTATAATCAAATTCATAAATTTTATCACTTCTCAAGGAAACTATAACATATAAATATAATTTAATAACATAAATTAAATAAATCAAGAGGTTGAACCATAAAAAATGGTATATAAAATATAAAATGATAAAAAAAATTAAAGGAATGAAGGAATGTAATATACAACATACCCTTCCCCTTGTCCAAACATGTAACTCCAAGCCTGAGGGAATAGAGTTATAATAAAAGATAGATAAAACATAAAATAAACCCTTAGCTCAAACAAAACCAACAAAATTGAGCCTAATGGAAGAGTATGAACTTACCATGTTAGTGAAGCATCTTTGAAGTTAAGAAAAGGGGTGGGTTATTAATGGTTAGAGTGGTACAAAAAAAGATCCCTGACTTATGGAATTCAATGGAAGGGTTATAATCAAAAAGAATAATAGTAAAAAAAATTAAGGTTTCCAATAAAAAAATATTCTAATAGTTATATTTAAAGAGGATAGAAATTGAAGGATTATGTATTAACAAGGATACTTGATGTTACTAGGTTTGGTGTGATCATTGAGAGGGGGAGTAGTTGAATTAGTGATCCTTTTTTATGATTTATTTATTTTAAACAAACCTTTATGATTAGTTTAGATCTTTATTCTCTCATTATTTTTTGTCTCACCCTTTCTCATATGAAATAAATTTAATTAAAATAAATCACATTAGGATTTACAAGGTTTGACATTGAATTCCTACTGCTTTTTTTGTTTTATTATTATTTCAAGACCCATATTTATAATAGAAAAAAATGTGAGTACAAGTACAAGTTTTGTCCGAAAAATCATTACATACAATCTCCTAAAATAAATGATCACACATGAATATTATGGACACCTCCTGAGGGGTTCTTTATATAGGCTCCTCCTAGTAGAATATATATTCCTAGATTCATTTTGAATCTTATTTTCAATATAAGTAAGTATTATCTCTCTAGTCCGATAGTTCTTTCTCTAATAATTATCTTTTTTCTTTACATACGCACCTTTATTTTTATTCAAAGAAAACTCATGAATAATATATGAATATTATCTTCATAAACTTTATATAAAATTCATGATCCTTGGTAGTATATATTCTTCTCATTCAAACCAAATAAAATCTCGGTCAAGGTCTTATTTTTAATCCTTCTTAACACTTGGGTTTTTTTCCTATAATATTTAAAATATCCTATATTTATTTCCCAAAAAAATAATATCATTAATTAACATTGAAATATATATCCAAATGTGTATGATATAAATAATTATGTTGTTGAACAGCATCCCACAATGTGTCACTCTCAAACTCCAACCTCTTCCTTGGTTGGTTCTTCTTCAACAACAGCTTGAATTAAAATCTATTTGAATGATCATGATAATTAAATCCATTAATAATATATCTTGAGATTCATATAATTTTAATTCCCATTTATCAAAATATTTATTCTAATATTACCCATTTATTCTACATAAAAAATCTTCTTTACAAAGTTCTTTCAGTTTATATTCTTCTCATGTTTTGGTTAAGTAAATGATCCTTACATTGATCTAGATGATACTTACCCAGAATCTTATCATACTTATAAAGTCTCAACATAAGTATTAATTACCCTTAAATTGATAATTATAGCTTATGTAGGTATAATGGTCCCTAAATAGTCTATAATTGTTTTTATATGGATGGGATTTCAACCTTAAGGAGGAAAAAATGATCTTTACACAGACCTGTAAATCATCCTTACCTCACAATGAAATATACATACCTTTTCAAAATTTACACTTCAAATCCAGAATTATTCTTATGAAAATATAGAATATAATTATATATATCCTAAATAATTCACATGTAGAGTCCATATTGACTCATATAGAGATTTCATGAGTTAATCAGATCTTCAGTGCAAAAATTACAGACTTTACCAAAATAAACTCATAAACTCATACAATAAACTCAAGACTTTATCCAACACATAAAATCAAATTAAAACCTTATCAGAAACACTTTTTTAATTATTAAAACTTCTTAGTAATTAATACTTTTCATTTAATTTATGATCAACACATCAATCATCATATTTTTTGATACTATTTGAATTTTTCTATCTTTTTTCTTCAAGAAACATAAAATATCTACTTTTCCATTTATGATGGAAGTACCACTAATTTACTTCCATATTTATCCAACAAATATTTAAAGTATTACCACCATCATGAAAACCTTCCTTTTTTATAATAAATACTATCATGTACATGGGTTCTTCTATCTCCTCCTATTTGTTTCTCCTCAATACTTATAATCTTCCATTTAAAAATGTGTGCTTAAAATATTTCCTTCTCTAACATATTTAAAATAAATAAAAAGGGTTATAAGATATGGAATTTAATCTAAAAAATTTTATTCCCCCTTTTATTCTGGTTTATAGAGTAATCTAATTTTTATTTGAAGTATGGAACCACACACTTCTTAGAAATGAGCCTTTATTTAATCAACGCTAAGTCTCCATAGGAAATCTCGATGTAGAAAACAAGAGAGATTTAACTAACACATAAAGAAGATATATAACCAATCCATCATGTGATAAAATTTCCATTTTAATATGTTTAGGTCTATTTAAAAATATTTATCAAGAAATGTAACAGGCACTGATCTTCAAATAATTTATCAAAATAATTCAAGTTAAAAGCATAAAACTCACCCTTTTTAGCTCAAAATCATATCCCCCATAATAATATATTTTAGATCATTCTAAATTAGGAAAATAAATTGATTATTTACCTAAAAATTCAATTTTCTTTTTGAGTTTTCTAGAATTTAATAATTTCATTTAATAATTTATTTTCAATAACCACCTCTCTAGGGAAACTCCCGCATAAGGCATACACTTTTCTCTTCACCATGGTTGATTTTTTATAGAATGATACCATGATTACCTATTTTTTATTATACTAGGTTTAAAAAACTCATATAATACCCCCATAATTTATTTACTTAAATTACTTACATATTATTATATATATATATAAGGTAATAATAAATCTTTTCCTTAATTTTTAGAGGAATAAGAAGATTGATATTTTCCTCTCAACAAATGTCTTCCATTATTTCCAACTCTTTCCTTGTGTGGGAATTTTTATTTGGAATGGGCTATAAATGAACATTATCTTCCTGGTGGTTTATTGTTTTTCCTTCATTTTCTCTTTTTTTGTTTGTAGAATAGTCATACAACACTTTGTTTCATGTCCAGTTTTCATGTATCTTCCACAAATCCTCTCATTTGTATCACTTTTCTTTTCCTATGAGTTCTCTTTCTTACTTTCACCATAAACACTTTCTTATACCTTTTTAAATTTTCCTTTTTGATAAGATCTAGGTTGACCATATATTCTTTCTCTTCTCACATATTAATTAATTATAGTATCCTATTAATTCTTCCTTACAGAATTCTTAGTTAAATATTTATGCATTCTAAGGTTGTTTATTATTCTCACAAAATTACTTCTTTTATTTCCTTTTTTTCTCCCCATTGATTCACTTTGATTCCATAGGAGATACATTTTATTCCATAATATGTAATATTTATGCAAAAATTCCCCATAAAACCAAAAATTACCTTTGAAAATGAATCTTTCATAATGTTGATGGGTTTATCTATAAGAATCTTCTTATTATCCATGTGTAGTCAAACCTTTATTTTTTCATATTCTTATATGATTTTCCTTTATTGGATCATCTATATATTTCCTCATAGTATGATCGCATATTATATGACTTTATTGATCTATACCACTTTCAATATGAGTGTCAAATTCTTTTCAATTAAAATAAGTATAGTATCACTTGAAAAATTAAAAGAAGTTTGTTCCTTCTTTTTGGGTTGGTATTATCTGGAGATTTGGATGATTTAGCCTGAATTTCTGAAAAAATCATAATATTATATCATGTTATTCATGTTTTTTTATGATTTAATACATATTTATTGTACCTCATGTAGGTCTTCTTATATTTTTAGTCATTTTTACATTAAAATCTTCCAAAATATTTTCATATTCTACAATTTTCACCTTAGGAATTTTGATCTACTTTATGAGATCACTCTCTTTCACATCTTAATTTATTTTCTCCTTTTCTAGTAATTTTAATCTCTTCATAATATTTTTTTATAAGTAATTCCACTAGTTATTATCTTAACATATACTCAATATATCCTTGTTTTTTTTTCTCCCCATTTCTTGATGTGTCTTTAAGCTTCCTTACTCGAGTTATAATTTTTTTTTATTTTGAGTGTAATATCCATCTAAAAAATAAATCCATAATGATGAGTCATAATCTACTTCTCTAATTATCATTTTTTATACTTTCTTGATAACTTATTCTTCTTTCCATAGTTAGATTTTATAGATTTCATAGATCTTCTCCTAGAGAAGTCTTCTTCATCATCATCACTTTCTACTTCCTTATATTTATTCTTTGGGACATTATTTTCAAAATACCCAACTCCCAAAAAATTAAATAATTTAATAGGAATAATACCTTTTTATTTTCGTATTCCTCTTCTGATGTTATTGAAGATAAAGGACATGACCTTCTTGTGCCCTTTAGTTATTTCTTCATCATTTTTTTAATCCTCATCATAATTTGAGAATGGATAATATTTATTCTATTTTAGATTGAGACCTTTCATAGATTTAAATTCTATATCTTCCATATCCTTTTTCTTAAACACAAAATTATTTTCCATCTCATAGACAAAAATTATGTTATGAAGTTCATCTAGAGAAAAGTAATATCTATCTTCTAGTACTGAAACTTTTTCATCAAATATGTCCAGGAATTCTCTCATCAATTTATTTATAAGAGGGTAATATTATGAGGTCCCTTTAAAATATATGATGTTTCTCATAAACTCATTCACCCTATTTAAGTAATCATCAAAAGTTTCTTCATCATAAATCCTCACATCTTCAAAGTTTCCCCTCTAAATTTGTATCTTTTCTTCCTTTACTTTGATATCCCCGTAAAATATACTCTCCATTTTATACTATATTTCTTTAATATATTAGAGTCACATAGCCTTTTTTATACTCTTTTTAAAATTAATACAAGGATATAATTCCTATATTCTCCATCCACCTCTAATTTTCTTTTATCCATAAATATAATGGGAACACCTCCTTCCCTTGGTGGAATCACATCATTGCTGCATCAAAAATTTTTAATCCAAGAGAAAGAAGGTAATGGATCATCCTATACTTATAACCCTAATAATTATTGTTATACAATATAATAACTTCTCTACTATTGACTGAATTATAGTTATCCATTTTGTTCTTCAGTCAAGGTTAGATATTTCCTAAGAAACCCGATTAGCTCTGATACCACTTAAAGTGCTCAAGTTTGGTGTGATCAATAAGAGGGAAAGGTATGAATCAGTGATACATTTATTTTTATTATTTATTTATTTTAAAAAAACATCTATGATTTGATTAATTATCAATCTTATCATTATTTATTTTCTTTTTGTTTCTCATATACAAGAAGATTAAAGAAAATAAATCATATGAGGATTTGTATGGTTCAACCTTAAAATCATACGCCTAGATGGGTTTTATTGTTATCATGAGACCAATATTTAAACTAGTAAACAAATGTGATTAAAATTATAATTTATCAATTAAAAACATTGGAAAAAAAATATCCCAAAATAATTGATCACAAGTGAATGTTGTGGCCTCCTCCAGAAGGGTTCTTTATACTAGTTCCCTCCAGTTGAAGTTATCTCCAAAAAATATTCCTACCATATACCAATTTGATATTTATATTTCCTCGTGATATTTATTCAAAGGTTAATCTTGTAATAATTCATTTAATAGGTCTTTTAATGGTCATGTATTCTATTTTAGTGTGTGTGTGTGTGACAATTTTCTTCTTCAAGTCCTTATGTCCTAATATTACAAAGGATCACTAGCCTTATTTACCTTATTCTACATATGATAAGATGAAATAATATGTTGTGGGAATAGGTTCTAGATTATAAACATCTCTTATACTATAACAAAATAGACTTTGTATCGACCTCCTTCTACTTCTTCTTTGATGTGCATGGATTCATGTATGTAGTCATGTTATTCTCTTCAATACAAGTAAGTTATATCTCACAAGTTATGTATTAGATTATCTAATAATTATAAATTTATCTTCTTCTCAAATACACCTTTATTTTTATTCATAGAAAACTCATGATTAATATTTGAAGATTATTTTCATAATTTTTATGGAAACACTATAATACTAACCAGCATATATTCTTCTCGTTAAAAATAAATAAAATCCAAATAAAAGAAATCCTTTTGAATCCTTCATAAGACTCATGTATTTCCTTCCAAAAAAATTTAAAATATCATATCTTAATTTCCTAAAAAATAAAAAACTTAATTCTCTTTGATATCACCATCTATGTATGAATTCTTACATGCATCATGATGTGGCATATAATCTCTTGACATTGAACTCTCAAAATCCAACTTCTTTCTTGGTTGGTTATTATTTAATCTCATCTTGAATCATGACCTATTTGAATTATCAAGATATGTAAATCCATGAAGAACATATCTTAAGAATCTTTTTGATTTCAATCCCTATTTATCATAATATTTAGTTTTATATTCCTTATTTATTCTACATAAAATCTCATCCTTATGAAGTTCCTTCAATCTTCATTCTTCTCAAAATTTAGCAATGTAAATGATTTTTACATTGATCTAGATAATGCTTACACGTCCTTCTATCATCCTTATAAAGTCTTAAAAAAGGATGAATGAACATTTCATTGATCATTGATACCTACATGGGTCCAATATTCTCTATGTAGTGTTTAATGATCTTTATGTAGATAGGAGTTATAATAACCCCAACTCTAATAACCTAGAGTCGATGTATACTTTATTATATTTTCATAATATATAAGGGATCACATAACCAAGGAATGATCAGTTTAGTAGTCTCAAAGAACTTGATAAATACATAATACCTATTTTATATTGTAAATGAATTATAAAACATAGAAAAAGTAAATAATATGTATCCTTGAAACAAAATCAAATATTCCTTATTCATATCCTGGGGAAAGGAAAACAAGATATGGGTGAGGTCAAATGCTCAGTAAGGATTACATGCAATGGTATTTATCATGAGTAAATAATTCATAATCAATATGGTAAGTTAAATAACTAAAAACTCATTAAATTAAATCAATAAATTTAGCATGAAATGCATCCATGGATAATATCAATGTGATATTATCCTGAATAATAATAATTAAATTATCAATTAAGTAAATCCAAAATTTTATAGTCTTTATTAAGTACTTATTCCAAGATATTTTCAAGTATAGGTAGGTTTACACCAGAAACCCATTTAATATGGATATCCATCTGGTTTGTCTCATAAGACATGTCAATGCATCGAGGGTTTATCTATAATCATTCCCCAACCATAACTTCATGTCCAATTCATTGCTCATATATTGAATGATAGATTTAGTTCATAAACAATATTTCTAGTCAACAAATATTTTTATTGAGTAAAAAATAGGAAATATCAATATTTACGTAGTTGATTAAATAAATTTCAAAGTAAATTCCATATATAGATATAGTATACAATTTAGGAAATATGAATACCCATAATAGAAAAAATAGAGATATAAAAGAGAAATGTAATGTCTAATAAAAGATGTTTTTAATAAATTGAATGTTTCAAGAGATATTTAATGATAATAAAATTAATAAGAGATAAAATATGACCCTCAATTAATCAGAAATATAGGTTTTCTAATAAAATAAATCCCTATGTATAATCGAAGAAAAACATTTAAAATAAGTTTTCATTAAATAATTTTCTTTGTAAAACCATGGGAAACATTTTGAAGAATATTGATAGCATAAAATAGTTTTGCTGGGGGGATCCAATAACGACATATACATTATAAAGAAGCATTCCTTTTGACTTTTGTAAATAAATTTGAAAATGAAATTTTCATACAACATTAGAAATATCCATTTGAAACCTTTTAAAAATTAAATGATAAAATAAAATTTCCTTAATAAATAATTTTAGTAAATAAAAATACTTTTGTAGAACAATTTTTAAAAATACGGACATGGAAGAAAAATATACCCAATCAAAAAGGGAAATAAGATTGGGTTTTCTTTTAAACATTTCATTACTTGATTAAATTGAAAAATACATGAAAAGTTTTATAAAATATATAAACTCATTAAATATCCATAGTATAATAAAATATATATATTTTTTTTAAGTATAATTTATAATATTCCTTTAATGAAAATATAAGAAATATAGAAAAAATAGATTATAAAATATATTCTTATCTATTTTGTAACTTTTAAATTATAACCCCCTGAAAGAGTAAACTTGAATTGAAACATTAATTACCAGGAATAAATATATATTCATTTTATATATATATAATGGTAATTATATGCACTGCATAAAATAAAATGGGTTTATAATAAAAAAATATGTCTCAATGGAGTGGAAATTAGGATAAAATCATTACATCACGCTTCCACTTAGTTGAACATTATTTAAAATACTATATAGTAAGTTTTTATTTATTGTAATTAAATAAAATAACCATATAAATATCTATATTATCATATATGATCTAATTGTATCATTTTATCACTAGTTTGTTAATAATCTATCATTATTATCATTGTTTTGGGTGTTAACTACTTCATTCTTTATGCATGTTTTGATTTAGTGGTTACGGACCTTGTGTATAAATATTCATTATTTCATCTCAATAATTTTAATAATGATATAAAAATTATACATATTCATTATATATATATATTTATATTCATTTGTGAAAAGTGATAATAAAAAATGAATCACATCGCTCCATGGAGATGATTGTCCACAAATATGCCCAAGCGACATAATCATTTTTTAATGGGTGGAAGTGTAAGGAATTATATGATATATTAAATTTATAGAGTCATAATTATCTCATAAGTATCACATATATCCATTATTTCCTTCATTATGACTATCCATGTGAGTCAGTGATGGAAAACAAATTATATCGGTTCGTAAGGCGGTAGTCCACTGTACACACGAGTGATGGTTTTGTTTCCAATTTGAAGGAGAACGAGATGGATAAATATTATGAAATAAACATAATAACATATAAATATTTGTTATATACTAATTTAATTATATTTAAATAGTAATGATATAATTTAAGGTGGTAAAATAAGAAGAAAAATGATAGTGTTCAGTTAAGATGATTACCTCTTCTTTGAAAGAGCTCATTTAGATCTCATATTAAGGACACTAGGGTTGGTCTTTTAGTAATAAAAACCCCTCTATAATGTGGATAATTATTTTTTAGATATAATATTTTAGTTTTTGGTTGAGTTTAATGGATAAATATTTTTGAATAAGTTAGGGGACGATGTCCCCTTTTATAAGTGATGGAGATGACACGCAAGGAATTTTTCAAAAGAATAACATATATTAAATTATTAATAAATTAAATGGATCAGAAAATAATAATATTAGAATTTTATAAGTTTATGGAAGAAATAAATCCAACAAATTATTTTCAATCAAGTTTTCTTGGGTTATCTTGAATCCTTGTTCATTATTTTTAACCCATTTTACCCTTAATTGTGGTAACCAATTTTTATTGATTTTACTATTCATAATGACCAAAAATAAAATGGGCCTCAATAAAAAATTTGTAAATTATTATTAAAAAATGGAAACAATTTTATGAAATTCAATTACTATAATTGGTATAAATTAATTTAAAAATAAACCTATAAAGTGTAAAAAAATGGTTTTTCAAGAAAATGCATTCTTCATGCACATGATGATCTAAAATTAACTATATCACTTGTAATAATAATTATATGAATTTATATTCATATAGATAGATATATAATATAAAAATTTCATTTAAATCATTCATATTTATGAATTATTTTAATTAATTAAAATGGAAAAACATTACACACATAAAAATAGTTTTCTGAAAAATTTTCATTTTACCTCCAAATGATATTATCATTATTTATATTAAATTGATAATAAATAAATGGTTAATTATAAATATAATAATATATTATTATAAATAAAAATATGAATATTTAAATAATACATTGTCAAATATTCATAAAATCTTATTTCTAAAGGAAAATTTAAAATTTTCATTCTAGGTTTATTTTGACATAGTAAGTTCAAATTGATATTTACCATATAAAATTTGAATTTTGTGCCATGAAATATTTTAATTTTTATTGTACTATATTTTCATGAAATTAAAATGTTCACTTAATATAATTGGAGTTTGAGAGTTACATTCTTCACTCCTATAATAATTTTTCCCTTGAAATATTTATGGGTATTACTTTCTAAAAAAATAAGGATGGTTCTTATTCATAACATCCTCAGGTTCCCATATTTCTTACACTATTTTATGATTTATCTAAATTAACTTTATTATTGAAGTCATCTAATTCTGCAAAACTTTTTTTATAGACTTTTTTCCAACATATCTCATTTCTTTATGTGCTTTGGAAAAACTTATATTGTTCCAACTTATCTCAATACTTTATAAATTTTGATGACTCACAAAATTTATATTTATTTTATAATGAGTTTATCTTAAGTGTTTAATATTTTTTCTCTAACTATTCTTAAAATTCATGAGATTATTATGAAATAAAATATAAATAAATCTATCTTATGTTCCAATCACGTCACAAAGATGCATATATTTGGATTATGAATGATAAAATATTTTTGTTTATCAAAGAAATTTGTCTTACACTAGATGTTTATCATATGTGTAACATAATTATCTTATGAATTATATTCAATAACTTAATTGGAATATTAGTTTGTGCCAAATAAATTTATCTTGCAGAATCTCAGTATAGAAAATTTTTCCTACTATGTAATAGAATTATCTCATGAGAAAGTAAATTATCTATCACGTGTTCTAAGTCAAAAAGTTTGAAATGAAAGTAAATAAATTATTTTATCCAATTAAAGTGATATTCATAAAATAATTATCTTACAATCATTAGGGAAATCAGTTGAAGTCATTAAACTTATATAATTAGAATATTATCTTAGGAAGTTATACTAAAAAATCATTTTATGCTAATAGTTATACCATACATTTATCTTATGAAGATAAATTTATCTTATAGGTTTTAATTAATATGATTGTATCATTAATATAATCTATCTATAAGTAAATTCATAATTTTATGTGCATTGTAAAATAAATTTTCTAAATGAGGAAATATCGATTTAGACAAAGAATATTTTTTCCATGAATGATAAATATGATAAAAAAGATTTTTATCATCTCTACCATAAAAGCCTATTTAATATTTCAAAGAGAAGGTAACATTACATTAATAACTTATCTCTTAAAATTTCCAAATAATTATCCACTTGAATGTTGTTATTATCAAGTATACTAAAGTTTAAATTCAAAATATAAGATAAAAATAGAATATTTTTCTACAACATGAAAAAATAAAGTTATGCACAGAAGATGGAAATGATACGTGATTAAAAAAATATAAAATATTAGATTCTAATCCAAAATTACTATACTTAAAATATTATCCTTTGCAATTAAAGAACTTTCAAAGTTGCACTTGGAATAATCTAATCTTCTTGACAGGCTTCTTTATCTTTTATCAATAGTTTCTTGAAACTTTGTGTTTCACCATTTTCCAAACTTCATTTATTCATATTTGTGTCTATCTACACTCATTTTTATTGTGTGTATTAATATCATGGATCTGTATTTTAAAGGGAGATTCTGGTTAAAATCTCTTGGAACTTTTTAATAAGTAACAACTGCTTGAACTTAGTTTGGATCCCCTAGAAAAAGTAATATTATAGTAAAAATATCCAAACTCATGGTGTACAGATTTTTGGAGTGGGATAAGGGATATTTTTTATGAAAAACACTATAAATTACTTAGGTTCAATATTTTTACTTTAAAAGTTATTTCCACTACTTTTTTTGTTATAAAATATAATAACCCGCATACCCTAAAGAGGTTGGTTTTAAAGAGAAGAAAATTTTCAATAACCAAATTTAACCCACTCTTGAGTATTTTTTTAGACATTATTAGAACAAAAATTAGTATTAGAGCTTGTGAATTTTTAGTTCTCAACTTTCAATGGTTTAAGTCTTAAGATATTATTAAAATCACTGCTTCTAATGAAAATAGGAAAGGTATTTATATGGTAGGATCACCTTATTTTAATATAGAAAATTATGTTTGTTGTAAGTCATATATGATCATCTATTTAAAGATAATTGGATTTAATTTTTATCAAAAATCCATAAAACCATATTAAATTACAAATAAATAACAATTAACATGGGATGCTAACATAGAATCCATCAATTACCTAAACTTAAAATCTATAAACACTATTATTTGTGGACTATGTTATAATGATTTTGATCAAGCCTCACAATGTCAAATAGATCATGAAATTTGGACTAATATATCTGTATATTATGAAGGAATAGAAAATGTGAGATATCATTGATATAATACTTCCAAGATGAAGTATAATACCTTAAGAATGATGGAATTAAAAATCATCACTCAATTAAATGAAAGACTCACTTGGATTGTCATTAATTTTATTGCCTTATGAACTCCCATTCCTAATCCAGATCAATCCCTAAAAGTTATAATAAATATACCACCTAGAGGTATTTAAATACCACCTTCCATAAGATAATAAATAGAGGTCAAAATTTTTAAAATAAAAGATCTCATTGGAACTCTTATGATGTACAATGGTGAGATGAAAGCTAAAGTTGGAAAGAATAAGTTGGTTAAGAAGTAAAATGTCACATTAAAGGTTTATATTTTTATATATGATAAGAAAAATAAGATTATCTATATTTTTGAATCATTTGGAGAATAATATACCTCAATAAATTTAGGATCAAATGATGAACTTACACATTTTTCAATAAATTTCTATAAATTCTATAAAAATAGAAGAGGTTTCAGTGAACGTTTCAATAAATAAAAATAATAATAAGGGAAATTAAAAAGATTATAGATTATAAAAGTGTGGGAAACTTGGGGAAATCAATATATACTACCCTCACCTGTAAGAAAACAAGAAGTTTGAGAAAAGTTATTACAATAAGGTTGGCTATAAGAAAAAATCCAAGAAGTCCATAAAGGCTACATGGAGTGTTTCTAAAGACTTTGGTGACAATACATCATCAAAATTAGAGGATGAAATATCTAATAAAAAGGCCAATATGTTTTTTATGGAACATTAAGATGAGGTAAATTCATATTATTCTTCTAATAATGAGTTTGAGCCAAAAAATTAAAATTGATCATATGAAGAATTAAATGAATATGGTACCATGTTGAAAACAAAGTATGAAAGGTTGAAAAAAATCTCATAAATTCATACAATGATATTGTAAATGAAGAGGAGGACTTAAATTAAAAAAAACTTTAGATTTTGAAACCAATTTATAAAACTCTGCTACATCTTGTATTGATCAGGATAACAAAATAAAGAGTTTTAAAAAGTATTTTTATATCTTAAATATTTCGTGAGTTTTTTTACTAAGGGGGGATAAATTAAATAAAATACCTAGTAAAAATAAACCCAAAATAGAGAAATATGGTATAGGAATCAAGTTTTAAAACCCCAAGATTTATAAAAAGTATTTTATAAAAAATTATAAAAATAAAACTATGTCTATAATTATTTTCTTTCAATACGGGATAAATGAACATTTTTCAAATTTATTCCATCTAATAAATCAAAAAATGTGCATAATTGAGATGGTTTTATTTATGAAAAATTATCCAATTCAGATTTTAATTTATAAAATGAAAACATATTTGGGTTCACAAATCATTTTTAGTTAACATTTCTGGACACAAGAGTGTTTCGGTAAAAAAAAATATTGTCACTTGATTTTTTTATAGGGAACAAGACACATTAATAGCATTGAAAAAATGTTTATGGAAAGTGGTTTCTCAAGGAACGTGATTTTATATTTCTCCAAATTACACTAATTATATTATATTGGTGGATACTATGTCACATTTGTTGACAATACAAAAAATATTTAGTTGGCGTTGGATATGTTAGAAATATAAAATCTATCCTCAAAAAAAAGTACTATATATTAAAGTCATAAATCAAAACTTCATAAGTATTTATAAACTTTTTAATTATTCTTATTTGTTTGTTTTTTCTAACAATTAATTATAAGTTTTTAAGTAAAAATATATTAAGATTATAGTACCATAAATAGATAATGTCTATATTATTGATGTTAATTATTTGTGTATAAAAATTGTAAAATGTTTAAATTATGAAGTAAATGAATCATGTATTTGGTATAGAAGTCTTGTACATTGTAATGTTTATTCCTTGATAAATTTATCTAAAATAAATTTAATTTCATATTTTCCTAACCTAATAAAAAGAAACCATGTGATTCATGTCAAATGATAAATAAACACAAGTCATTTTTATACTTTTTAAAGTTGTTTCCACTTGTATGGCTCTAGAGATTATCCATATAGGTCTTTTTTGACCTGATAGAATAGTTATACCTATAAGAAAATAATTTTTTTTATGTTTTAGTTGATGATATGTCAATGTATAATTGGGTTTACTTTTTGAGTATTAAAAGTGAATCAAGTTTTATTTCTATTAATTTTTGTAAACTTTTGAAAAATAAAAATGATGAAAAAATTATTTCTTTAAGAAGTAATAATAGATGGTAATTTTACAATCATGTATCTAATTCATTTTGATCAAATCATGGTTTTAAAAACACCTTTTATACCCCTAATACACCTTAATGGAATGGTGTTGTTGAAAGGAGAAATAGGACCATGTAAGAAATTTCTAGAACAATATCATGTAAATATAATATTCCCACTAACTTTTGGGATGAATCCATAAATTCAAAAAGTTGTGTCATTAAAAGATTCCTAATAAGGAAAATCTTAATGAAAACACCTTATGGGTTATGGAATTATAGAAAACCAAAGGTAGGATACTTTAAACTATTTGGATATAAGGTTTATATCTTGAACTCCAAGGAAAATCTTGGTAAATTTTATCCAAAAGATGATGAATAAATATTCATATGTTATTATACTACCTCTAAAGATTATAGAGATTTCAACAAAGTTTCGCGGATTATTGAAGAATCAAATCATGTGAAATTTTATCAGAGTTATCTTTTGATCAAAAAATGGCTCAAGTTGATGAGTAAATTAATTCTCTTGAAGACATGATACCTAAGCCTCTTTTTAACAATGAAAGGGATGATGGTTTGGAACTTTATTTTGGTGAACCAAATCATAAAATGATTCATACTAGTAAACTAGAAATTGTGTTGCCCAAAAAAATTATAATCCTTAAGGACCATCCTATAGAAATAGTTATAAGAATCTTAAATGAAGGATTTATGACTATAATAAATATAAAAAAACCTATATAATTCATTTCATTTTTATCATATCTAGAACTTATAACCTTAGAATAATCCTTAGCTTATGAGAGTTGGTTTTTAGAAATGTAATAATACTTAAACAAGTTCAAAATGAATAAGGTATGTGAATTAATTGACAAACCCTATGAATATCATGTTATTGGAACTAAATGGGTATTTTGGAACAAACTGGGTGATCATAGTGTGATTACTAGGTTCAAACCTAGATTAGTTACCAAAGGTTATAACCAAGAAAATGGAATAGATTAGGAATTAACCTTTTCCCCAGTATCTAGGTTAGAAGTAATCAAAATCTTTCTAGAATATTCCTCTCCTATAAATTTTAAATTATATTATATGGATGTCAAGTATTCCTTTTTAAATATATTTTTAATGTTAGAAGTTTGTGTTGAACAACTTCATGGATTTAAAAATCCTCATTTTCAAAATTCTATTTTTTAAACTTACCAAACCTCTCTATAAACTAAAAAAATCACCTAGAGCATGGAATTAAATATTAAAATCTATAATTTAATTAAATTGTTTTAATGTGGGATTGGTATAACCCGTTGTTTTCAAGAAAAAATCATGAAAAGGTACATTTCTTGTAAAAATATATGTTTATGATGTTATTTTTGGGTCAAAAAATAAAAAATTGTTCAATTAATTTCCAAAACTCATGAAAAAAAGAATTTGATATTATAAAGATGGTTGAGTTAAATTATTTCCTTGTATTTGAAAATTATCAAAAATATTTATGAAATGTTTGAAACCAAAGAAAATAAATACTTGATTTACTTAAAACATTTGGACTTGAAAATGGTAAGACATATTCTGCTCCTATTAGTTCCAATATTAATCTTGAATTGGATGAGGAAAGAAATATAGTTAACCCAAGTTATATAGAAGAATAATTGGGATCTTGCTTTATATTATTATAAGTAAGCCAGAAGTTATGTTTTAAACATATCTTTTTACTATATTTTAATCCAATCCAAAATAATATCATTTAATTATTACCAAAAAAAACTATTGTACTTAAAAGGAACCACTTCTCTTTCTTTAATTTTTCCAAAACCCCATATTTTAATTTAACTTCATACAAAAAATCCAACTTTGGTTGGTATATAATATGTAGGAAAAATACCTTAGGATCCTGTCATTTTCTAGGTAAATCCTTAGTATCATGGTCTAGTAAGAAACAAAACTCTGTATTATTGTCAACTACTAAAGTTGAAAATATTGTAGTTGGAATTTTTTTGTCCATAGGTGTTGTGGATGAAATTAACCCTAATGGATTTTAGATTCAATTTTAATTTTTCAAATGAAAGGTGATCACACAAGTGCTATAAATGTTTAAAAGAATTTGATAACCCATTCCATATAAAGGAACATTATTATAAGGAATAATTTCTTAAGATATCATGCACAAAAAGTTGATATCTATTTAGAATTTATTTTCATGGAAAATAAATTAGAAGACATTTTTACAAAATCTTTTCCTAATGACTGCTTTGAGTTTATCAAATCTGAATTAGGTTTGTTTAATTTTAGTTAATTACATTTTACTTTTTTCATATTTTAGTAAGAAGAAATTTATATTTATTAAATGTTTATTTTCTAATAGAATTATAATTTTTGTTTTTAGTATTCATAAAATCCTAATATGAAACTTAGCTTAGTACTGTTATAATTACCCATCATATCACACTGAGAAGACATCTAGTTATCTCAAAATGAAAGAAATCAAATCCATACTACATGCGAACCCTTTTAAAACCACTAAGACATTATCTATTTAATATTTAACCTTCATTTCCCTAATCCTTTAGACTTTCAAGCTATATTTGATATTGGGGGAAACTAGGTGATTAGATAGTGATGTGGCTGATAGTTCCAAGCTCTCAAGATCAGTAAGAAAATTACTAAGCAAAAAATCATTGATTTGGGATGGATCAATAGGATTGGTATATTTATCAAGAACTTTATAAACCACCAAGTATTAGAATACATTTTCAATGAGAAAATAATGGAGTTTTTATTTGAGAAATAACTTTGAGAGTTTTATAAGACTGTAGTGTTTAATTTTGTGATTCAGAAGATCTGGTTATAGTGGTCGTAAATTAGAAAGAGTTTTGTATATACTCAGTAGAAATAGATAAGGTATCTATATTTCCTCAATAATTTCATTTATATTTCGGAACATACATTACTTCCATTTATGATGTTATAATCTATTATTTTTATCAGTCTAAGTTTTTTTGGTAATGAAGAATAATAATAATAAGAAGCTGATGAAGATACTCGCTAGTATCCAAAAGAAAACCAGGTTGATGAAAATATAGAATATGGTTAAAATCATTCTATTTATGATGTTCTAAGTTAAAAAGTAAACCATGAATTATTTTATTTTTGATTCATACACATCATGTCAGTTCTGAAATTATTATAGAGGAGCTTGATACTATTGATAAACAGGCTCATGAGAGTTATTTTGAGTTGATGTCTAAGGTAATTTTTTTCAAAAATGAGTTGATCAAGTCTCAATTGGAGTTAATGACTCTTCATGAAAAAGTTGTTTTGAAACATCATATTAATGAGCTAAAAGTGTTTATTCAATTAATTATGGATAAGATATCAAAATAATTAAATAGAGATTATTTTCACCAAGAATCTATTGATCAGGATGTTATATAATTAAAGCTATAAGGTGTCACTCATGCCCTAGATATTCTTACTACTAGGATTTCCTCTATGAAATTTGAGATTATGTCAAATAATGCATTGCAAGACCTTCAATGTACTATGATTTTGAAAGTCAATAGAATATTAATTATTCTAACGAGTATAATAAATAGTATCCATCAATCATATAAGGATATTAGTATTCTACTTAAAGATAAAGTGGAAATCATTCAAAATGCCTATTTACATACCCATAAGGATGCAATTCTTATCATAACTAGGTTAGGAAAAATAGTTGGGTATTTATCAAATAAATTTTCTAAGTTAGAAAAAAAAAGTTTTCAATCTACATCATCTCATTGCAAGCAACATGAGATCGGATGCTTCTTCCGAAGAAGAAGATGTTTTTTATCCAAATGAAAATTTCTTCTACACTGAATGTAAAGAAGTAGCTCATTCTAATGTTTCTAAATAAACACCAGATATTTTTGTTAATTTTTCCATTTTTACCAAAAATCAATTTCAGTTTTTGAAAAATCTAGTCTTAAATTGAGAAAATAAGGGAGATTTGGAAAACTACATTGGTAATTTTTCTTAGAAAACATGGAATGGATTCATAGCCCTATTGGAAAATAAAAACTATTACATGGTCATGTAAATAGATATGTGTATGGATGAACTATATAACCTACGAGGAAAATGTACACTAGGACCTACCATAGTTGATCATCATGCCACCACATCTTAATAGTTTAAGGAGATCTTTTATCAAACTAATATTTATTCACCAGATAATTTAAAATAACTTTGATATAGATAAGGAATAATAATCCTAAGTCAACACCCAATATAGTTCATTAAGGACCACTCCTAGATATCACACAATCAATCAAAGATATTTTTTTAACTCAAGATCCATTATTGGTGAGAGTGTTGATTCCTTTCTAACTACCACCTCTCTACCTATAAACCAACCTCATTCCTTTAAGAAAAAAACACCTAAACATTTTCCTACAACATAGAGTTTATTTATTTATTTGTGATGTTCAACTCATATTTTATGGTTTATATTAAAATTTTGAATGATTGTTTACTTTCCTTTGGATGTTTATAACTATTAGATTTCATTTTTATATAATTTTCTTCTATTATCATTGTTATATGGTATTTTATCTTACTTATTTATGTTGTTATTTTATTTTTATTTATAATTTTACTTTCCATATCCATGAAAAATTCTATTCATATTAAGTATATCTTACTCTAACTATTTACTCATATTAATGTGTGATACTGATTTTACTTTTTTTATTAATCCTTCTTATTTTTTATATAACAAAAATAGTGATAAGATAAAATGTATACAAAAATTAAATCATTTTTGTTTCAAATTGTTCTCTTAAAAAAATTACCATTGAATGGGTTATGTGATCATAAAAATGGGGGATATTGTTGGACATACTTATTTTGTTCCAATATATATCAATACTTTATGAGTTTGGGACAGACTTATGTTGTTCCACCATATCTCAGCGCTTTATTCATTTTGATGATTCACAAAATCACTATTTATTTTCTAATGAGTTTATATTAAGTGTTTTAGATTTTATACCTAACTATTCTTATATGTCATGAGATGATTATTGAATAAATTACAAAGGGATTTTTCTTATGTTCCAATTTCATCACATGCACAAAGAGATTCACTTTATGGATGCTAAATTTTAGTTTTTTATCAAAGGAATTTATCTTAAACTATATTTTTATATTATTCATAACATAATCATATTATAAAGGAAATTAAATACCTGTGTCAAATTTCAATCTATGCTAAAGTAATATATCTAACATAATTTCAATAAAAAAAAGTTATCTTACTATATAATAGAATTTTCTTACAAGAAGGTAGATTATCTTCTACATGTTCTATACCATAAATTTCAGAAGAAAAATAAGTAAATTATTTTATCCTATAAAATGGATATTCCTATAAGAATTATTTTACAATCATCAAAAAAATAATTTGAAGTCATTTACCTTATGTAAGTATAATATTATCTTACAAAAGTCTTCTGAAAAATTATCTTACACGAACAGTAATACAAAATGTTTATCTTACTGAGATCAATATATCTTATTTATTATCATGATTATACTCATATTATTGGTATAATATCTTGATAAGATAATTCAAGCTTTTATGTGAATTAGAAAATTTGTTTTCTAAATAATAAATTATCAATTTAGACAAAGAGTCTTTTTGATAAGAATGGGAAAACCTAATAAATAATATATCTTCCATATCTTTCGTAGAGGTAAATTCTATATTTGGAAGAGAAGGACACATACCATTAAGAACCTATCTATTTAAATTTTAAAAGGATTATCCACTTGAACATTGTAATTATTTAGTATACTAATGTTAGAATTCAAAAGGGAAGATATGAATAGAATTTTTTGTCACTTCATGAAAAAAGAAGGTTGTGTACATAAGAGATAAATGAAACAAACTTCAAGAATATCAAAATATAAAATATTTGAAGCTTATAAACAATTATTGTTCTTATAAGATTATCATTTTCAATAAAAGAACTTTAAGAGCTGCACTTATATAAATATCATATTATATGGATGTTTATTCATGTTCTATCAATTTCTTCTTACAACTGTGTATTCCAACATTTTCCAAACTTCATTTATTCATCTATATTTTTATATACACCCATTTTGATTGAGTGATTTAAGAATATATATAGTTATTATAAAGAGATATCCTAGTTAAAATATATTAGACCTTAGTAACAAGTAATGGATACTTTCAATCAATTGGTATCCCCCCCAAAGGGTTGGTATAGTGAAAATTACCAAAATGTAGAGTAGAGTGTCGGTAGAGTAGACTAGGGGATATATGTTCCTCAAACCACTATAATATATTATGTTTTATTTTTGTACTTCTGTATTTATTTCTGCTACTTATTTTTTGTTAATAAAATATCAAAACCTACATACCTTGAAGAGGTTGGTTTTAAAGTGAAGAATATTTTGAAAAACTCAATTAACCCCCTATATATTCTTTTTTCACCCATTATTGGGAAAACATTGTTCTCTAGTGTTATCAATTTGGATAGGTACTTCATAGTAAGATAGATCGAGTTCAAATTATATTTCTTCATAGGTGAGAACATGTATTGGTTCTGGCATATAATTCCTTAAAAATGAGATATGGAACACATAATGTACTTTAGAGAGGCTAAATGGAATTTCCAAGTAGTAAACCACAGCTCCAATTCTTAATAGAATTTGAAAATATCCATTGTACAAGGGGCTCAGTTTTCTGTTATTACTGACCCTTATAAAACCCTTCCATGAAGATACTTTCAATAAAATGTTATCTCCTCAACAATTTCTTGGATGAAAAGCTTCCTTTCACCAACTTCTTCCCAACAAGTTGGAGTACAACATAAATTTTTATAAAATTCTTCAGACGACACCATTTTAATACTTGAATGGAAGTTATTATTATAGGAAAACTACAACAAAGTTAAATAAGGATCCCAAATACCTTGAAATTCAGGTGGTAATAACCTCTATATTTTGCATCATATTTGAACATTCCTTTCATACTATCCATCAGTTTGAGGAAGATAAGTGGTGCTCAAATGAAGCTCAATATCAAGAGTATTATAAAGACTTTTCCATAATTTTGAGGTAAATCATGGATAATGATTAGATACAATTGAAATAAGTTCAACATGAAGTCTTAAAAATTCATTAATATAGATCCATAAAAGATGTTTAAAAGTTAAATATTCTCTTATTGTGAGGAAATGTGAAAATTTGGTAAGGTGATCAATAATAACCCTTATAGAATCATTATTTATTAGAGTATTTGTAAATCTAGTGAATAAGTCCATTTTGGTGTCATCCCATTTCCACATAGGAGTAATTATTAGTTGCATGAATCACTTAGTATATTTTCTATCAACCTTTACCTATTGAAAAAATAGTTATCCTGATACATAATAAAAAATTTACCACCTTATATTATCCCACCAAAAATATTCCTTCAAATCCCTATACATATTGTTACTACCAAGGTGTATAGAAAAATTTCATATATAAGAATAATCTAATAATCCAATTTTTATCTTAGGTATATATTTACCACATAGCCTCTTTCCAAATTTTAGGAAACTATCTCCATAAATTAAGTCTTCCGATTTAACATCATTCATGAATTTAATTTAATTTTGATAATTCTCATCACCATGCTAAGAAATTTTTATCTATTCTTATAAATATGGATTGTAAATCATTTTATAAGGGTTTATATTTCCCTTTCATTAATAATTTCTATATCTATCTTTAATAAATATTTGAACATAGGATACTTATCGATCCTCATTTTGGTCAGGAATCCATGGTCTTTCCTACGCAATGAATCTACTACCTTATTTTCTATCCTAGATTGGTAGTGTATAAAGATATCATAATCCATGATTAGGTTGATCCATAACCTTTTCCTCATGTTGGTATATTTCTATGAAAATATGTATTTAAATCTCTTATGATCTATACATATCTCACATATTTATCCATAGGGATAATGTATCCATATCTTCAAAGAAAATGTTATGGCTGGAAACTCAATATCATGGGTTGTATTGTTTTTCTCATGAGTCTTTAACTGCCTTAATGCATGGGAAATAAATTTATCATTGAACATAAGGATATTACCACGTCCCTTCTTCGATGCATCATTATATATCACAAATCCATCATTTCCCAATGGTAGAGTCAATATCAGATCATTGAGCAATCTCCTCTTTAATTCCTTAATACTTTCTCCACTTCCATTTTCTATATGAAATGAACCCTTTTATGTATAATCTTGGTTAACGGGTTATCCAACTAGGAAAAAAATTTGAACAAATCTTCAATAGTAACCTACCAAACCAAGGAAACCATGTACCTTGGTTATGTTTGTCAGTATAGTCCATTATTTGACTACCTTTTTCTTCACAAGATCAACTGATATTCCATACTTGGATACAATATAACAAATAAAATATACCTTTGTAAGGTAGAAGTCACATTTTCTAAATTTTCTATATAATTATTTTTATCTAAGAGTCTTATCAATGATTCAAAATTGATTCTCATAGTTCTCATAGATTTTAGAGTACACTATGATATCATAAATAAATATTACAAAAAAATTATAAATATATTCATTGAATACTCTGTTCATCATATTCATAAAAAAAGGGATCATTAGTTAATCCAAATAAAATTAATGTAAAATTATAATGTACATACCTCATACAAAATGTTGTTCTTAGAATATCTTTTTTCATTACTCACAATTGATAATATCCATATTGAAGGTTAATCTTATAAAAATATTGATATCCTTGAATTTTATCGAACAATTTATCAACGTGATAAATAGGATACTTGTTCTTTATATTAATAGCATTGATTTCCCAATAATAAATGCATAGCCTCATATATCCATCTTTATTATTAACAAAAATTATGGGGGATCCCAAGGTAAAACACTAGGGAATATAAATCCCTAATCACACAACTCTTGTAGTTTTTTCTTCAACTACGCTAATTCCACTATGTCCATTCTATAGTGAGTCTTTGATATATGTCTTACATCAAGGATTAGATCAATGGAAAACTTAACTTCATGATCTGGTGGATGTCCAGGTAATTACTAAAGAAATGAGTCAAGGTATTTCTTCAAAATAGGTACATATTAAATATAAATATTTCCTTTCCCATCCATAGATTGTTTCTACTCTTCTTCACCAAGAATCTCAATCAAAAGAGCTGGTGGAGGTGAATCTAGACATGTTATAGATGATGAAGTCTCCCCTCTAAAGATAAGGAATTACAAATCTTCATCATGATCCATAATTTCTATCTCTTAAAAATAAATGTTTTCATTATATTTTGAAATCCAATCCATAACAAAATATTATATCAAATTCAACCATAAGTTTAACAATCAAGTTTGAAAATAGGGTATCTTTATGCGTCATAATGGGAACTGAGTGACATGTCCTTATTTTGGTAATATTTCCACTTGGAGTCTTGACTGACAACTCTATTCTTAAGGTTCTAGGGAAATATTTAATTTTATTAGGAAATATAAAAGATATAAAAGAGTGAAAATATCTAGAATCATGTAAAGTTAAATTTGAGCTATAATTAAAGTATCAGACACCATATCTTTAGGAACTTGAACCTCGATTATAGTGATTGAATAACCTTAATCTTATCCCCTTAGCCTCTTTTTTGGTAGGTTCCCTTGATTCATGAGACATTGGTTTAAATAATTTCTCATTTTTTTACAATTTAAGAACTGGATAATGGTGGTTTATTTTTTTCCCTTTCATTTATTATATAGATAACCCATATCTCAAAACTTATAACAAACTCCCTTTACCTTCAAGAATTTTTTGGGATGTTTTTTTCCATATTTTTAACATGATGGAAATTTATTTATTCCCATATTATTATTTGATTCATTCCCTTTTTGTGTCACTCAACCAACCTATTCTTATCTTGATTTCCATTGAATATGTAGGATCTAAAAAATTATTTCTCTATTTTTATATAATATAATACTATTTAATCATATGATGAAAAAGTGTGAGAAACCAATAACCTTCAAAGTTATATCTTAATCCATTTAAATAAATGGTCAATTTTTCTTTCTATATTATGTATGTAATATATAGAATATCTCTCTAGTCTTGTAAAGGTATCCTCATTCTATGAAACACTTCCCTCTTCCTTTTTATTTAAACTAAGGAACTTTCTCTTCATTTTAGTTCATTTATCATAAGGGAAATATTTATCAAATAATGTTACTTTAAAATCTCTCAATCCTATATGTTCTATATCATCTTTGTCATTATTATTCTAGATCAATGACCATCATTTATTTCATTACCTTTAAGATAATACACTACCTATATAACATTTTCTCTTTCATTTCATCCCAAGGCCATAAATATCTTTTCAACCGACTTAATCCATTTCTTGGATACTAGTATATTAGTAGTTTCACTAAAATATAGAGGCTTATATAATATGAAATTATCCAATATAGGTTTATCATGTCATTAAACATTATTTTTCTTCATATATGAAAGGTTATTCACCATAACATGGGTTTATTGTCCTAATATGGCCATGATCTTCTCAACTCCAACACCATTTGTATTGGATTGCTCAGCAGCGAAATCTATACATTGTCCATGAGTATTGATATCATTCCTTTTTCCAAGAACTATTTATAAACAATGTAATATATTGAATTATCTCATAAAATTATGACTTTTAAATCATAGTGTATAATTCTAAATATAGTGTAACACTTTATATAAATTGAAAATTTATGCTTATATAATCTCAAAACCATAAAATTGATTTCTTTGGGAATATCCTCAAATAATAAAAATATTTTAAAATATTTCATAATGGTCCATAAATATCATGATAATTAACCAAATTATATCCTTCAGGGTGTCTAGTTAGTTGTGTAGTATTCGACTAACTCATCATGTATCGGTGATGATTGAGGTAATACCCAATCCACCCCATTCAAGGTTATTACCCCTAAGTGTAATTATTTCATAGCCGCATCCATTTACTAGTACCTAGATAGGGATGTATTTTCTAGGAAAACCACACAATCTATACATCACCAAAACTTATGATATTATCTTATACTTAGACTTATCTATGAAGTCTTCCATAGGGTTATGTTCTCTAATCTATGTTTCCAAAATATAATTTCCATGGTTTCTACTAAACTTTTTATGATACCAACTATAACAAACCCAACTCCAGTAACCCAAATATGAGGTATAATTTATTATATTGTCATAAGATATAATGAATTGCAACACTAAGAACCAATCAAAATAGAAATATTAAAGAACCATATATATACATAATTTCTATTTAAAATTAGAAATAAAATAAAAAAATTATAAAAAGTAAATATTTTTAATCCTTGAAATTCACTCAAATATTCCTTCTATATATCCTAGGTAAAGGGAAAAGATAAGGGTGAGATCAAATTATCATTAAGGTTTTCAGAAAACATAAGTTATAATGTTTAAATAAGGAATAATCAAATTGGTAAGGTAAAAAACATAAAACACATGCCATTAAATCAATAACATGAGAATGAAATTCATCCATGGATAATATCTGTCATGACCCGTCCCCTGGGGCCTGCATCGTGACTACCCCAAGCTCTCCTTCCATAGGCCAGGGGTTGGTGACTAGCATCAAAGGCATAATTCCCTAAAACTGGGAAGGCATTGCCTTTATAAATCATAAACACATACAACCATAGTAAAAGTGGAAGCAAACATTAAGTAAAAGATGTATAACAAGTGTAATGAAAGTAAAGGGGGATAGAATAAAAGCCCAACTATAAAGTACAACTATAACTGAAAGAAAGTACAACTAAAAAGGGAAAACAGCTGGAAGGTGAAAGCAACTCCTAGATCGTCCTTCGGGGTTCCTAGCTGAAGGGTAGGTACAGATAGCCTCCTTAGCACTCCACGCCCATCAGACTCCATCGTGTACTGATACGTCGTAAGGTCCTCCTCCGGGTACCATCCAGTCCTAGAGCTCTTGGCCTCTGTCAGCGTTGTTCATCGTCTGCATCCAACACAACGAGGTGCAGGCATAGCCCGTGCAGGGGTGAGTATAACGATACTCAGTAGGGACCCTGAGACCCTCAAGGTCTCACAAAATTCAACAAGGATAAACCACAAAGTATGAAATCAACGAATAACCATTACTTAGGTATATGCCCATACATATACCTAAGTTATCAAGTAACTCATCTCAATCATGAGGAAAACACAAAGTTCATTGACTCAGCTCAAACCATGATTTTAATTAATGAAACCACAGATGCTGGAGAACTCCTCCTATGCTGAGTACAGTGGCCCTATCGCAACTTTAAGGCACTACTCACTAAACTTACACTGCTTAGGTACTCCTCCTGTTGAGTACCGCGGGTCTGCTTCCAAACCGGGTGCTCCGTCCGCTGTGGGTCTACCGCCAAACCGGGCGCTCCCCCTAATATCCGTCAGAGGTACTCCTCCTTTCGAGTAACGTGGTTCTGCTTCCAAACCAGGCGCTCTGTCCACCATGGGTCTGCCGCCAAATAGGGCGCTCCATCCATTAGGCTATTCGAATCACTCTGAGTTGAATCGGTCAAGCAGTCGTCAGGTCTACAGCTACTAGGTATCTGCACTCCGTCTTCTTGTCTCCAGAAGGATCTACTCCACGAGCTACTAGTTGATACTCCAAGTGTCACGAAGTCTCAGGTGGAAGTATCTCAAAGGAATTCCACGTCAAAGGGGTCTCAACGCAACAGACGGCGAGTCAATCGGATGCTCGGTCTGTGAGTTATTAGCATTTTAGTCCCAGGGGCCCAGTTGGATTCATGTAGGAACCAACCTGACTATGACTCAACTATACCCCAAACTTCAGTGGGGTATACTCAAAGGGACGGCTATGCTCCAATAATATCGGTGCCACTGACGGTTCGTCAAACGGACGTCTGGTGCCAAAGATATGGCCCAAGAAGGTAAAGGGTCAGTAATGGGCCCGGGTCCGGTCCGACCCGGTCGGACCGACTCGGCCCAACCCAGTCTGGGTCAACCTGGTCAAACTCACTGGGTCTGACCCGGCCCATTGGGTGGGTCAGCCGCTAAGTTTTGATCCGGTCCGCTGGGCCCGTCCCAGCGGATCGCGAGGGCAGTTCAGCCTGATAGTCGCCACGTAGGCGGCTCGGTGACTCGGCCCGGGTGACCGAGTTGTTTCATCCAACGACACCGCGGTGGAACCATGGTTCATATCGGGAGACCGGTGGCCAAGAGGCTAGAAGGCAGGCCACGCAGGGCGCGGGCAGGCCGGCTGGTCACCGACAGGCTGCGGGGGCACCAGGCAGGGCGCCGGGGTGTTGGGCAGGCTGCCGGAAAGGCGCGGGGGCACCGGGAAGTCCGTTTGCGGGGTGGGGGCGCCGAGCAGGCCGCCGGCCAGGGCACAAGATGTCGGGAAGGCCGGGCAGCGTGGTATGGGGCACCGGGCAACGCGCCGTGGGGGCGTCGGTCTGGCTGGGCAGCGTGCTAAGGGGCGCCGGGTTGGCCGGGTAGTGAGCCGAGGGGTGTCGGGCTGGCCGGGAAGTGCATTGGGGGGCACCGGGTTGGCCGTGGAGGGGCCGAGCAGCGTGCTGCAGGGTCTACAGGGCGCGCTGGCAATGCGCGAGCAACGCGCGGGGCAATCCGCGGGTAGCGCGGCGGTGTTCGGCCCCGGGCATCGGTGCGCTGCGGGTGCGGCACGATTCACAGAGGTCGCGGGTAGCGCGACCTTTGTTCGTTGTCTTCGTCATCATCGCCTCATTTCCATGCCGTCATGGAGTCATTACAAAAAGAACAACGGAGGGGTCGGGCCATGTTGGTTTGGCCCACACCCTTCGCGTTTAGGGTGGTAGCAAATGATTCATAAGTATGAAGCACAACAATTCCTCGTTCTTCATTTTTTAGAGAAAGGAATAAAATACATAAAGATCATACTTAGTCAAAAGTAAACCCCTAACTTTGATTCGTCGGTCTTTGTTCATCGCTTCTGACGCACGTCTCAAATCTAAAGTTGTGTCGGCTCATTGACGACGCTCCACGTCGGTAGGATTTGAGGAAGGAAGTCGAAGAAGAAAACGTCACTGGCGTTTTTCATGTTCTTCGTGGAGGAAGCCTAATCCTCCAAGTGTTGGGCATCGCATCACTTTACCAGCGCTTAGTCACTTGGTGAAGCCGTCCCAAATCCTCCTCCCAAGCTCCCTATATATAGAAGAGGGGGAGAGGTACGTAACCATCATGGAATTTATGACAGTTCATTTATTAGGAACCTTCCTAAATACCAACGATGTGGTTACTTAATTTAAAAAAAGGGGGTCAAGTGAATTAAAAAGCGTTTGTGCATAAAATTAATTGACAGCAATTAATTTTATGTTGACACATAAAATTAATTGAGGGGGGTTGTGAGGTTTCATCTCCCTCCCCATTAATTGGGGGGGTTAAGCCTCGTGTGGTCCCCACGTCATAACCTCTCACGAGTGGTTATGCTCAGGTGGGCCCCACTACCATAACCTCTCATGGGAGGTTAGGGTGTGGTGGTCCCACCTCCAACTCCCAAGCGGAGGTTTTAACCAACAACCACTCACATGGCAGCTTAAAACAAAATAAAGTGTTGTACACTTTATTTTATTATTTTATTTTATAAAAATCCAAAAACTAAGTTTTATTCTTGACCAACTGCCATCGAGGTGAAAGTCTCCTTAAGAGAATATCAGCACTGCAAGTTCAACAGTGCCCTCAGATTTTAATTCCGAGCACCTGTTCAAAAATTACAAAACACCGCTCACGCATTTAATGAACGTACCCGAAAAAAAGTTCGGAAAATTATTATTAGTCAACCTCGACCCACTGCGGTTGAGGTTAGGCTCTGCCTAGGTGAAACATGCCCCAACGAACCCAATGGTTCTCTCAGATTTTCAATCCGAGTTACCGTTCAGAGGTTATGAATTTTACAATAAAATAATTGTCACTTAATTATTTTATTTGCGGCCAAATACTAACTTTTTCTGGTGGCCCGCGCCAGCCGAAGTTAGTATCTTCTTAAATAAAGAAATCCATAACGAGTTCAGAAGTGGTCTCAGATTTTTAATCCAAGCTACCATTTTTGAGTTATAAGCATTTGAAAAATAAAATAACTTTATTTAATTATTTTATTTACAGTTATGCCATTTTCGGGATTTCTCACAGGAGGCCCGCGCCGACTAAAATTAAGTCACGCCTAGGGTAAACCCGCCATCTTGAGTGCAATGGTTCCCTCAGATTTCTGATCTAAGTAAAAATTTAGTATTTATTCCACTTTTTCAGGAAAACTGCTTACATGTGTTAATTTAAGCTTAACAAAACTTTGACGGATCATTTCGGGATCTCTGGGCCTCGGAATCGTGCGCTGTCAGAAAAATCAGACTCATAAAATTCCCATATATTTAAAAAAATACATGGAAATTTCTGGGTCTTTACATTATCCCCACCTCAGGGCTCTACATCCCCATAAGCCACAACTCACTACTAAGGGAACAAGTGGGGGTACTGAGCACGTATCTGAGCCTCCCGCTCCCATGTGCTCTCCAGGAGGTTCTCATGATGCCATTGAATGAACACCAGAGGTATAAACCATCCATGAAGGACCTGATAATGTTGATCATCAATCTCTACTGGAACCTCTGTAAAAGTTGCACCATCATCAACATCCATCTCGCCATGTTCGATGATGTGGGTAGAGTCATGCACGTATCTCCTCAGCTGGGATACGTGGGAGACATCGTGCACCCGGTGCAACTGAGGTTGAAGAGCTAAGAGGTATGCCACCTTGCCAACTCTGTTGAGGACCTGAAAAGGTATGATGAATCTTAGATATAACTTGCCTCCTCGTCCAAATCTCTATAGACCTCATCGAGGTGAGACCTATAGAAAGACATGGTCACCATCCTCGAACTCCAGAGGTCTTCGTATCCTATCATCATATGACTTCTGTCTGCTCTGTACAATCTTCATCCGCTTCTGGATGACCTGAACCTTCCCCGTAATAGCTCGTACCATCTCTGGTCCCACTAGTGCGGACTCCCCTGGGTCTGTCCAGCACAGTGGTGATCTGTAAGGTCGTTCGTACAATGCCTCGAAAGGTGCCATACCGATGGTGAAGTGATAGTTGTTGTTATAGGAAAACCCCACCAAGGTAAGCGGTCCTCCCAACTGTGACCGAAGTCAAGGACACATGCATGGAGCATGTCCTCGAGGGTCTAAATGGTCCTCTCGGTCTGACCATCAGTTTGAGGATGGAAGGCGGTGCTCAAGAAAAGTTGTGTCCCAAAAGCCTCCCGCAACCCCTTCCATAGCCAGGAAGTAAACCATGTGCCACGGTCGGAGACAATAGAAGAATGTACTCCATATAAACACATTATATCCTGTACATAGAGGTGTCCTAAGCTCTCTACTAAACCCCACTATCTGATTGATAGGAAGTGGGATGACTTGGTGAGTCAGTCAACAATCACCCAAATCAATTCATGACTCTTGGATGTACGTGGAAGACCCATCATGAAGTCCATGGATATCTCATCCCACTTCCACTCCGGGACCTCTAAAGGCTGAACCAAGCCTACTGGTACTTGGTGCTCTGCCCTCACTTGCTGACAAGTGAGGCATCGTGAGACAAACTCTGCTATTGCCTTCTTCATACCTGGCCACCAGTGCTGTCGTCGAAGGTCCCGGTACATCTTCACCACTCCTGGATGTACCGCTAGATGGGAAGTTTGTAACTCCCTCAACACTTCCTTCTGAAGTGAAACCGGTACCATGGTACGTCCTCTGAAAAAGATGAAGTGCTCCCCACCTTCAAAAAAAATCCATCAGGTGCCTGCCCTGTGGATATATGAGCATGTCGCGTCTCTCATTCAGTGTCTCCACATTGTGCCTCCCTGAATTGCTGATGAAGGGGAGGAGTGACTGTAAGAGACTGTATAAAGGCTTATCCATCCCTATCCACAAAGGATATCTATAAGGAATCCATCTGCTCTGTCGCCTCAACTAGAATCTATATACCAATCTTCCTACTGAGTGCATCTGCAACAACATTCCCCTTCCCAGGAGTATATGTCACGACTTGTCCCAATGGGGCCCGAGCCGCAACTCCCCAAGCCCGCCTCAAATAGGCTAGGGGCTAGTGACTAGCACCGATTAGGCATGCTACTAACATGGGAGGCATTGCCTATAAACCTTTACACACGCACACACACCTCCAAGCCCACAAAGCTGAAAAGTAAAAACTACTAAAAATGGAAATGCATGCATACACTAAAATCCCAACCAACAGAGTACGACAGGAAAGTAAAGTACAGTAATGTAAGACCCTGGTCCAAAAGTAAAATCCCACCAAAAGATATTCTGTAACAAAGTCCAACCCATAAATAAAGGTACTGGGACTGTAATCCGTAGTTGTAGGAACACACCTCGGCCTATCTGATCTCACTGAGAACCTCCCGGTCTTGGTCCGCCTACAATCCTGTCAATGGCTCGCTCGTCTGCACAATACACGACATGTGTGGGAAAAGCCCATGAAGGGGTGAGTATAACAATACCTAGTAGGACACCCCAAAACCACAAAGGAATACAACAAGGGAAATACCACAAAGGACAGATACAGTCATCTCTACACAGTATATGTTTACAGGACATATAACAAGAATATCCAGATATACTCATACATGATCGACCATCACGAAACCACCACTAAGATCCAGCTCGAATATTCTAATAAGAACGTTACAAGGAGAACACAATCCTATGTATGAATAGAGAGAATATGAAGTACTCATTTCATGAGGACACACTCCACAAGTACTTGATAATATGATGCTCAGACGATGATCACAACCAATAGCCATGGGGTGATTCCAACAACTCAGTCTAAGATAATCCGCTAAGAAGAGGATCGGTACTCGGGTAAAGTAGGTCACGTCGATACCAAGAACTCTACTTAGGGTTCCCAGAATGAATAGAGTATCCAGCTCTAAGTCTCGTAGAGGGGATTCCAACAACTCTATTCAGGAAGTCATGCTGAAGGAATCATACTCCTGTACGTAGGAAATGATACCAAAACCTTCAGGGGAAAGGACAGGGGTACGAACCCTAAAAAATCTAGTCCAAGTCATTGAATACAAAAGTATAAAGCCATGTAAAATAGGTTACACAATATGTAGTAGGTTTACATGTTGTGTTCCTTGACTCCGGGTACTGCCCGTGTAAACAGCCTATGTCTTAGTCTAGGTGTGAAAAACTAGATTACACGGCGTGTAGTAGGATCACACGCTGTCTTCCTTGACTCCGGGTACTGCCCGTGTAAACGGTCCATGTCTCTAGTCTTTCCATAAAGAGTAACTACACGGCGTGTAGTAGGATTACATGTCGTGTCTGATCACCTGGGGTTCGTTCCGTGTACGCATGTCATGTGCTTGTACACGGTCTCTGTCTGTGTCTCCTTTCCCGTGTTCCAATACACGGGGTATGCTGTGTATATGGCTGGGTCTGGTTAGGGAAGGGTATATATGATGTGTCCTTGGCTGTGTACCCAACCCGTGTCCATGTACTCCTAGAGTACACGCTAGGTAGTCCGCCGACGAACACACACCGTGTAGCCCATACTATACGTCGTGTCCGCGCACCTTAGCTGGATCTCTAGATCACGTTTCTCTTGTCTATTTGCCACGAAACTCAAGATCATGGGTCGCCTCGTCGTCGTGATGCCGAATCTGTGGGTTTCGGGCCTTCGATCGGCTCCGAAATCCAATTCTGGTCACCCGTGCAGAAATTGTTCGAAGAACGATATCTTATGATCCGCTTCGATCTGTCCATCGCCACCACAGTCGCCCCTTCGTGGGGTTGTACCGACGCCAGATCTTCAATTTGGGATCATTGCGTCGCACAACAGATGCACAATGATCTGTCGTTCATATCTCTATGAAGAACGCATAGAACGTACACGAAGAATGTGAGAAATCAAGGAAGAAAAGCACAACAATAGAGAGGGACGAACCTTGATCGATGTTCGTGTCGATCTTGGTTCGTCACCATTAGAAGTTTGAACAAAACCAAATTAACTCCAAGAATGAAATCCCCAAAATCCCCGCAAAATCCCATCCCTAAAATACGATCAATCTGTGGGCTAATCTATTCATGGATTAGTCCGTGTTCATCGTAGGAATCAAGAACAGGGAAAGGAAATTAAAATCAACGTCCTACCTGGATCCTCGGAGTTCATTGGTGAAGATCTGGTTGTCGTGTCGTTGTCACCGGTGATATTTGTTAAGAACATCATCGCCGCATTGGGGGGTTTTCTCCAGAGCTTTCTAGAGCCTCCATGGGAAATTCAGGGTTATGAGGTATGTAAACCTAGACCACTATGCAAATCTCTATTTAAAAAGATAAAAGATGTCCGCTGCAACAAGATTTAATAAAATATTTTTATTAAATATTTTATTATAGTTACGTCCAAAAACTAGATTTCACCACCGACCTGCGCCAGCTGATGTTAGGCCTCGCCTAAGGTAAAATCGATGTTATGAACGCAACGGTGCCCTCATATTTCTGATTTGAGAACCCGTTTGGGAGTTATTCCACTTTTTCAGGAAAACCACACGCGTGCGTAATTTAATTATTTAATTAAATTCAAACATTTGTTCCAGGCTCACAAGGCCTCGGAACTACAGGTCGTCTCAAAGCCTGGTCTCTAAATAATTCTCATATAATATTAAAATAAAATAGGGACAAATCTGAGACACTACATCACACCCACCTTAGGGCTTTACGTCCACAAAAATCCAAAACAAAGGCTACTCAAAATGATATGGGTACTGCACAAGAATTTGAGCCTCCCACTCCCACGTGCCCTCCTATAAATTCTCATGATGCCACCGGACATGCACCAAGGGAATAGCTCACCCACGAAGGATACTCTCATGCTGATCCTCAATCTCCACTGGGTACTCAGCAAAGGTCGCTCCATCATCGATGTCCAGCTCGCCCCAATCGATAATGTGCGATGGATCATGCACGTACCTCCGCAATTGTGACACATGGAAGACGTTGTGTACTCGGTACATCTGAGGAGGTAGAGCCAAGCGGTACGCCACCTCACCAACTCTACACAGAATCTAAAAAGTGCCGATTAACCTTAGAGATAGCTTGTCGCCTCAGCCAAATCTCTGCAGTCCCCGTCGAGGAGACACCTGAAGGAACACATGGTCTCCCTCCTCGAACTCTAAGGGCCTCTGTCTCCTGTCTGCATAAGACTTTTTCTGACTCTGTGCAGTCTTAATCTGCTCCTGGATGACCTGCACCTTCTTTGTAGTAGCTCGCACCATCTCTGGACCCATGAGTGCTGACTCTCCTGGGTCATTCCAGCAAAGTTGTAACCTACAAGGTTGCCCGTACAAAGCCTCAAATGGTGCCATACCAATAGTGGAATGATAAATGTTGTTATAAGAAAATTACATTAGTGGTAGGTGATCCTCCCAGCTATGACTGAAGTCAAGTATGCAAGCTCGTAGCATATCCTCCAGAACCTGGATGGTCCGCTCTGTCTAACCATCAGTTTGAGGATGAAACATTGTGCTCAAGCGTAACTGAGTCTCAAAAGCTTCATGCAATCCCTTCCACAACCGGGATGTGAAACTAGTATCACGATCTAAGACGATCATGGATGTCACTCCATGAAGACAAACTATCTCCTGCACATAGAGGCATCCCAAACTCTCTACTGAACTCTGCTCCCGTATGGCTAGGAAGTGGACTGACTTGGTGAGTTGTTCAACGATCACCCAGATGGCATCGTGTCCCCTGGACGTACATGGTAAACCCGTCACGAAGTCCATGGATATCGCATCCCACTTCCACTCTGGCACCTCAAGGGGCTGAGTCAAACCTACTGGAACCTGGTGCTCAGCCTTTACTTGCTGACAAGTAAGGCGCCGAGAAACAAACTCTTCCACACTCTTCTTCATTCCTGGCCACCAGAACTGACGTCGGAGGTCCTGGTACATCTTTTCCACGCTTGGATGCACCGCCAAAGGAGATTTATGGAACTCCCTTAGAACCTCCTCCCACAACATCACTGGTACTACTGTGCACCCTCTGAAAAGAACAACGTGCTCCCCACCTTTTCAATATCCATCAGCAGCATCGCATGCGAATATCTGAGCATGTAAAGTCTCATAGCTAGCATCCTCGAGTTATGCTTCCCTGAATCACTGTAAGAGTGGAGGGGTAACAACCATAGACTGAAGGTAAGCTCCCTCATCTCTATCCACTAAGGATAACTATAAATAGGCCAACTGTCTTGTTGCCTCATCGAGCAACTACAAACTGGATTTCCTGCTGAGGGAATCTTCCACAACGTTCCCCTTTCCAGGAGTATAAACGATCTCAAAGTCGTAATCCTAGAGGAACTCAAGCCATCGCCTCTCTCTCAAATTCAGATCCTTCTGAGAAAAGATATATCTGACACTCTTGTGATCAGAGTAGACGTTAAACCGCTCGCCCATCAGGTAGTGCTGCCACATCTTCAATGAGAATACTACTGTTGCCAACTCAAGATCATGGTCCGCGTAGTTCTGCTCATGTAGCCACAAATGACGTGAGCCATAGGCAATCACCGCTTGCCTCTGCATCATGACACAACCAAGTCCAGTTCCTGATGCATCGCAGAACACCACGTACTCAACACCCTCTTCTAGTAGTCTCAAGATCGGGGCACTCGTCAGACTATGTCTCAACTGCTGAAAAGCCTGTTGGCATCTCTCGGTCCACACGAAAGGCTTCCCCTTTCGGGTAAAATATGTCAAGGGTGATGAAATCCTGGAGAAATCAAGAATGAATCTTCGATAGTATCCTACCAACCCAAGGAAACTCCACACCTACGTCACGCTCTAGGGTGGATCCCATGCTAACACTGCCTCTACCTTGGCTTGGTCCACTGCCACACCATCTGCTGAGATAACGTGCCCTAGAAAGTAGACCTCATGTATCCAGAATTGACACTTCAAGAGTTTCCCATACAACTAGTTCTCTCATAGTGTGTCCATAACCATCCTTAGGTGTCTCGAGTGCTCCTCCTTGGATGCAGAGTACACAAGGATATCATCGATGAAGATGACTACAAACCAATCTAGATAGGGCTGAAATATCCAGTTCATGAGGCCAATAAACACTGCTGGGGTTTTCTCCATGCCAAAGGGCATCACCAAGTACTCATAGTGACCATACCGACATCTGAAATCCGTCTTCAGTATATCCTCATCCCGTACTCACAACTGGTGATAGCATGATCATAGATCAAACTTCAAGAACCATTGTGCCCTATTAACTGGTCCAAGAGTTCATTGATCCTCGGTAGTGGATACCGGTTCTTCACGGTCACCAGATTAAAGCACCGGTAATCCACACACATCCTCAAGCTCCCATCTATCTTTTTGGCCAACAAAACTGGGGTCGCCCAGGGTGAAACACTGGGTCTCATGAAGCCCTTCCTCTGCAAGTCTTCTAGCTGCACTCTCAGCTCGCAAAGCTCTACAGAAGTCATCTGATATGCTGATGCTAATATCGATGTCGTCCCGGGTTTTAACTCAATGCATAAATCTATCTCCAGGAAGGGAGGTAGTCCGGGGAAATCCTTTGAAAAGGCATCCTCGTACTCAGCTACTACAACTAGAAACTGGAAACTCATAACATCTGTTGCGCCAAGGGCTAGGCTAGCCAACTGATGTGAAATTGGTTGTACCTTCCTACGCACGAGTCTATCCTGCACTGCCTAGGTATCCTTTTCACTGACAAATGAGAACCTCATTCCATCACTGCGGACACACCGCACACTTCGCCTAAAATAGTCAATCTGGGCTTGAACTGTGGTTAGCCAATCCATACCATGAATGACATCATAAGGCCTCGATGTTACCACCAAGAGGTTCCAACCGAAACTCTCACCTCCAAGGGTCAGGTCACACTGTCTGCAAAGGTGGGTGATCTCCAAATCTTCTCCAGTCGGTGTTTCTAAGCGTAAGGGTCGAGTCAATGGCTCAGATGGAATCTCAAGGCCTCGAACAAGATAAGCAACCAGAAAAGAATGACTAGAACCTATGTCTATTAGTACGGTAGCCAAAGTAGAAAAGACATAGATTGTACCTCTAATCCTTCCAGGAGTACCTGGGTCATAAGCCTCTGCTGCCTGTAGCTGTCCCTGCCTTTGTCCACCAGCTCCCTGAACCTGGGGTGGAACTCCTGGGGGTGGTGGTGGTAAAAGGTCAAAACACTGACCACCTCCAGCTGCTCTCCCAACTCCTCTTCCACGTTCGTCGCCCCACGGATCTATCTTTTCCACACGTTGCCTCTTCCTCGTTGGTCCATCCACCACTCCCATATCAGTAGTACGGTGGGTTGGACAATCTCGAGTGATATTTCCTCTACCGTCACATGAGTAGCTTCGCCTCTCTCAAGGCTAGCTGGATGTGCCCTGCGAACCCTGTATGATAGATCCTCTGTCCTGGGATCTCCTTTGAAAACGTCTCCAACGCCGGGTCCCTGATGTCAACTCCCTGCTGTCGAGGTCTCTACTCTAGCTCGCTCACTACTGACAACTGCTAGTTGTCTATGCTCTGCCAAGAAGCTCTCAACCACCAAAGCCCACTCGATCACCCCAACATAAGTAGGAATTCTTATAGGGATGATGCTAGCTTGCATATCTCTGCGCAAGCCCTGCTCAAAAGTCTGAGCTCTAAAGTACTGATCCCTGACCATATCCATCGAGTACCGTGAGAGGTCAGTAAACCTCGATGAATAGTCATCCACCATCATGGTTCCCTGCTGGAGCTGAAGAATCTCCTATATACGTACCGCTCTTAGGGTAACCGGTGAAAAATCCTCTCTGAAGAGATGATCAAACTCTGACCACGCAAGAGTCGCCTCGTCGTGGGTCTGGATAACCAAACTCCACCATCGTCCTGTCGAGTTCTGCAGAAGACTCACTGCCAGAATCACCATCTAGTCCACTGGTGTTCTGACCAAATGGAAGACTCTGGCCACAGCCTCAATCCAGTCCTCTACTGCCTGAGGGTTAGGCTCACCTCGAAACCTGAGGGGTCTCTATCTCTGAAACTTTTGGAGGGCGCTCAGCCTGCGCTCCTCCTCTATTGGTACAACAGGCACTAAACACTACTCCATAGGTGGTGGAATAACTGGCACACCACCTGATGGTAAAACTGGGTGATCTGGTCCTTGTATCGAAGCTTCATCACTGAGGGGGTCATCCTCGTGATCGAGCTGCTGGATCCTTGTGGGTGTGCATCACGGATGAATCCTGTAATGAAACAAGATGTATCAAATTCAGTGATTATATCAAGAGGGATGACTCAAGAAGGACATGGAAACCACATACCAGTCTTATATGATGCATGTACCATCATTTTCCCCTGCAACTATTTTTCTCATGTTCCAAGTCAAAAAGAAAGTTATCAGAATCCTGGTGTATGGATACATCGGCCACCCACACCAACACTAGGGTCCCTAGCCTCAAAGCCGAACTCAAAACACTTAACATTGTTTCCCCAAAACAACTCACAGACTCTCGGTACTAAGGTAGAACTGACCACCTCTAATGCCACTCTGTCACGACCCGTCCCAGTGGGGCTCGAGCTGCAACTCCCCAAGACCGCCTCCAATAGGCCAAGGGTTGGAGACTAGCATCGAGTAGGCATGCTACTAACATGGGAGGAATTGCCTATAAACCTATACACACACACACACATCTCCAAGCCCACAAAGCTGAAAAGTAAAAAATTCTAAAAATGGAAATGCATGCATACACTAAAATCCCAACCAACAAAGTATGACAGGAAAGTAAAGTACAGTAATGTAAAACCATGGGCCAAAAGTACAAGCCCACCAAAAGAGAGTCTTTAACAAATTCCAACCCATAAATAAATGTACTAGGAATGCAATCCATAGCCGTAGGAACACACCGTGTCCTGTCTGATCTCACTGAGCACCGTCCAGTCCTGGTCCGCCTAGAATCATGTCAAAGGCTCGCTCATCTGCATAAGACACGACACGTGTCGGCAAAGCCTGTATAGGGGTGAGTATAACAATACCCAGTAGGACACCATGAAACCACAAAGGAATAAAACAAGGGAAATACCACAAAGGAAATATACAGTCAGCTCTACACAGTATATGTCTACAGGACATATAACAAGAATATCCAGATATACTCATACACGATCGACCATCGTGAAACCACCACTAAGATCCAACTCGAAGATTCCACTAATCACATAACAAGGAGAACACACTCCTAGGTCTGAAGAGAGAGAATACGAAGTACTCATTTCAGGAGGACACACTCCACAAGTACTTGAGAATATGATGCTCAGACGAGTATCACAACCAATAGCCATGTGGTGATTCCAACAACTTAGTCTGAGCTAATCCGCTAAGCAGAGGATCGGCACCCGGGTAGAGTAGGCCACGTCGATACCAAGAACTCTACTTAGGGTTCCAAAAATGAATAGAGGATCTGGCTCTAAGTCTCACAGAGGGGATTCCAAAAACTATATTCAGTAAGTCCTACTGAAGGGATTATACTCCTGTACATAGGAAATGATACCAAAACCTTCAGGGGAAAGACCAGGGGTACAAACCCTAAAAAAGATAGTCCAAGTCACGGAAGACAAAAGGATCAATACATGTAAAACAGGTTACACAGTGTGTAGTAGGGTTACACGTCATGTTCCTTGAGTCCGGGTAATTCCCATGTAAATGGCCCGTGTCTTAGTCCAGGTGTGAAAAACTAGACTACACGGCATGTAGTAGGATCACACGCCATGTTCCTTGACTCTGGGTACTGCCCGTGTAAACGACCCGTGTCTCTAGTCTTTCTGTAAAAAGTAACTACACGGCATGTAGTAGGATTACACGTCGTGTCCAAGCACCTAGGGTTCACTCTGTGTACGCTGTACATGTCACCATACACGGTCTATGTCCGTGTCACCTTGCCCATGTAGCAATACATGGGGTATCCCGTGTATCTGGTCGGGTCTGGCCAGGGAAGGGTATACACACCGTGTCCTTGGTCGTGTACCCAACCAGTGTATGTGTACTCCCGAAGTACATGCTAGGTAGTCCGCCGACGAACACACGCCGTGTATCCCATACTACACGTCGTGTAGTCGGGAAATTTCCAAAACCACCTTCTTCCTCTATGCGCCTCGTTCGGATCTCCGGATCACGTTTCTCTTGTCTGTTTGATGTGAAACTCAAGATCATGGGTCGCCTCGGCATCATGATGCTGAATCTGTGGGTTTCGGGCCTTCGCTCGGCTCTAAAATCTGATTTCGGTCACCTGTGCGAAAATCATTTGAAGAACGATATCTTCTAATCCGCTTCGATCCATCCATCTCCACCGCATTTGCACCTCCATGGGGTTGTACTAACACCAGATCTTCAATTTGGGATCTTTGCGTCGCACAACGGATGCGCAACGATCCATCATTCATATCTTTAGGAAGAACTCTTATAACGCACATGAAGAACGCAAGAAATCGGGGAAGAAAAGCACAACAATCGAGAGGGATGAACCTCGATCGTTGTTCATGTCGATCTTGGTTCGTCATCGTTAGAAGGTTGAACGAAACCAAATTAACTCCGAGAATCAAATCCCCAAAATCCCCATAAAATCTCATCCCGCAAATACGATCGATCCATGGGCTAATCTATTCGTGGATTAGTCCGTATTCGTCATAGGAATCAAGAATGGGGAAAGGAAATCAAAATCAACATCCTACCAAGATCTGCGGTGTTCGTTGGCGAAGATCCGGTCACCGCATCATTGTTGCCGGTGAAATTCATCAAGAACATTGTCGCCGCATTGGGGGGTTTCCTCCAGAGCTTTCCAGAGTCTCCAGGGGAAATTTAGGGTTATGAGGTCTGTAACCCGAGACCCCTGCGCAAATATATGTTTAAAAAAAATAAAAGATATATGTTTCTACAAGATTTAATAAAATATTTTTATTAAATATTTTATTACGGTTACGTCCAAAAACTAGATTTCACCACTGACCTACGTCATCCGATGTTAGGCCTATCCTAGGGTAAAATCGTTGTTTTGAACACAACGGTGCCCTCAGATTTCTGATCCGAGCATCCATTTTGGATTTATTCCACATTTTCCAGAAAACCACATGCGCGCGTAATTTAATTATTTAATTAAATTCAAACAATTGTTTCAGGATCACCGGGCCTTGGAACTACACGCCTTCTCAAAGCCTGGTCTCGAAATAATTCTCATATAATATTAAAATAAAATACAGAGAAATATGAGACACTACAGTATAGACTATCTCGAAGTCATAGTCCCGGAGGATCTGAAAACTCAAAACTCCTACTTCCACGAGGGTAAGGTTGGACGAATCAAGAGTGATCGGTTTCACCTTCCTATGCATGAGTTTAACCTATGCTTCTTGGGTTTCCTTTTTCACCGACTAAGGAAAACCTCATCTCAATGTTGTAGATAAACCACAACCTTTTTGCATAATATAGTCAATCTGTGTATGAATTGTGGTTTCCCAGTCCATACCCAAACTAACGTCGTAAGGCCTCGACGCTGCCACCAAGAGGTTCCAACTGAAACTCTCACCTCAAGGGTTATATCACACCATTGGCATAAGTGTGATTATCGAGACTTCTCCCAAAGGTATCTCCATACGTGAGGGTCAAGTCAACGGTTTAACTGGAAACTCTAGGTCTGGGACGAGATTCGTGGAAGGAAGGAATGATTGGTACCTCTATCTATTGATATAGTAGCTAGTAGTAGACACAGTCCGTACCTTGAATCATTCCTAGAGCCCTTGGGTCACACTCCTTGACCACATGCAGCTATTCTCTTCCTCTGCCCTCCAGCTTCCTGAGACTGGTGGGGACTACAAAGGTGGGTGGTTATAACATGTCAAAATGTGCACCACCTCATGCTACTCTACTAGCTCTGCATCCACGTTTGTTGCCCTTCAGATTCATGTATCCCTATTACATCCTCTTTTTGAAATAGTTTACATGCCCATGTCTCTAATACTGGTGCTAGTTTCTTGCTTTCCCACTACTAACATTCACTGGTTGTATCCGCGCAGCCAAAGAACATTCAACCACAAAGGTTCTCTCTAGCATCCTATCATAGGAAGGAATGAACAGAGGAAAAATAAAGTGTTGGTTCAGATGTCCCTAAACACATCTCACTCAGAGGTCCAAGTTCGGAAGCACTGATTGTATCGTATTCATCAAGTACCAGGATTGATCGGTACGCCTCAATGAATACTCAGCTACTGACATGTCGTCCTGCCGAAGTTGTAGAAGTTCTAGAGAACTCTCAGCCACCCCCTCAGGCCAGTCCTCATCCACCTATAAGTCGGTCTCACCTTAAAACCTGAGGGGTATCTAATACTGAAACACATGTAAGGCACTAAGCCTACATGTGTCATCAACTGGTACCGTCGGTTGAAACTCCGGACCAACAGGCAGTGATATAGCTGACACACTACCTGAAGGTACAATCTTGGGAAAAGGTCCACATACCAAAGCCTTATCACTATACGGAGCAACCTCATGGTCACTCACTGGGAAACGCTATTATCTAAGATCACCATCTACTCTACTGGTGTCTCAACGAGGCGGAGAACTCTTGAAAATCCCTCCAGTCAGTCCTCTGCTGCCTGGGAATCTGTCTCGCCTCATAACCTTGAAGGACTATGCTACTGGAACTCGTGAAATGCGCTCAGTAGTCGTGCATCATCCACCAGTGTGGCTGGTGGAATCTGCTGCCCAATGGGTGGTGGTGCTGCCGGTACACCACCCGAAGGTGCCAACATATTAATAGGGCCCTGCACCTGAGCATTGTCGCTCGGTGGGTCGTCATCGTGTACTCTCTCGGAACTCTAACTGGATGTTTGTGGGGAGGAATCCTGAAAGAAACAGATGTGACACAGTTAAAAGACTATACCTGGTGAGCTGACCTAGTTTGAGCTGACTTAAAGAAATCTTTTGAAAATACACATGCAATCAGTGTTTTTGTGTACTAAGTAGGAAATCAGTAGTCAGGGTCCTAGTGTATGGATACGTCGGCCGCTGCACCAACACTGGACTCCCTGAACTGAAAACCACACTTGGTACCCTTAACATTATTGCTTCATAGAAAAGAAAATATCAAAGTCCTATGTTCTGCGGAAGAACCGACTCCTCTGATAGAAATTTGTCATGACCTATCCCCTGGGGTCCACATCGTGACTACCCCAATCCCGCCTTCCATAGGCCAGGGGCTGGAGACTAGCACCAAAGGCATAATTCCATAAAATTGGGAAGGCATTTCCATTATAAATCATAAACACACACAACCAGAGTACAAGCGGAAGAAAACACTAAGTAAAAGTTGTATAATAAGTGTACTAAAAGTAAAGGGGGTCAGAATACAAGCCCAACTGTAAAGTACAACTACAAATCAAAGCAAATACAACTAAAAAGGGACAAATAGCTGGATGGTGAAAGCAGCTCCTGGATCGTCCTCCGGGGTTCCTACCTGAAGGGTAGGTACATATGGCCTCCTTATCACTCCACGTCTATCAGACTCCACCATGAACCGATACGTCGTCAGGTCCTCCTCCGGGTACTGTCCAGTCCTGGTGCTCTTGGTCTCCGTCAGCACTGTCTGTCGTCTACATCCAACACAATGATGTGCAGGCATAGCCCGTGTAGGGGTGAGTATAACGATACTCAGTAGGGACCCCGAGACCCTCAAGGTCTCACAAAATTCCACAAGGATAAACCACAAAGTATGAAATCAACGGATAACCATTACTTAGGTATATGCCCATATATATACCTAAGTTATCAAGTAACCCATCTCAATCATGAGGAAAACACAAAGGTCATTAACTCAGCTCAAACCAGGATTGTCATTAACGAAACCACGGATGCTGGAGAACTCCTCCTCTGTTGAGTACAGTGGCCCTATCGTGACTTCAAGGCGCTACTCACTAACCTTAGACTGATGAGGTACTCCTCCTATCGAGTACTACGGGTCTACTACCAAACTGGGCGCTCCGTCCACTGTGGGTCTGCTGCCAAACTGGGCGCTCCCCCTGATAGATGTCATAGGTACTCCTCCTATCGAGTACTGTGGGTCTTCTGCCAAACCAGGTGATCCGTTCTCCGTGGGTCTTCCACCAAATTGGGTGCTCCGTCCACTAGGCTAGTCGAATCACTCCTAGTCGAATCGGTCAAGCAGTCGTCAGGTCTAAAGCTACTAGGTTTCCACACTCCATCTGCTCGTCTCCGGGAGGATCTGCTCCACGAGCAACTGGTCGATACTCCAAGTGTCACGAAGTCTTAGGTGGAAGTATCTCAAAGGACTTCCACATCAAAGGGGTCTCAATGCAATAGACGGTGAGTTAATCGGATGCTTGGTCTATGAGTTATTAGCATTTTAGTTCCGGGGCCCCGGTTAGATTCGTGTATGAACCAACCTGACTGTGACTCAAATATACCCTGAACTCCAGTGGGGTATACTCAAAGGGAAGGCTATGCTCCAAGAATAATGACGCCGCTAACGATTTGTCAAATGAACGTCCGGTGCCAAAGATATGGCCCAAGAAGGTAAAGGGTCAGTAATGGGCCCGGGTCCGGTCTGACCCGGTCTGGGTCGACCTGGTCAGACTTGTTGGGTCTGACCCGGCCCATTGGGTGGGTCAGCTGCTAAGTTTTGACCCGGTCCCCTGGGCCCAGCCCAGCGGACCACAAGGGCGGTTCGGCCCGATAGTCGCAACGTAGACGGCTTGGTGACTCGGCTCGGGTGACCGGGCCGTTTCGGCCAGCGACACCGTGGGGGTGTCGCAGGTCGGCTCGGGAGGCCAATGTCCAGGAGTCCAGAAGGCAGCCTGCGCGGGGCACGGGCAGGCCGGCTAGTCACGGACAGGCTGCGGGTGCACTGGGCAGTGCATTGGGGTGCCGGCCAGGCCACCGGTAGGGTGTGGGGGCACCTAGCATGTCTCCGGCGAGGCGCGGGGCACCGGGCAGGCCGCTGGAAAGGGCGCGGCATGCCGGGCCGGCCGGGAAGCGCGCCTGGGGGTGCTGGGTTGACCGGGCAGCACGTCGGGGGGGAGGGGGGTCGGGCTGGCCGGGCAGCGCGCCGAGGGGCGCCGGGCTGGCCGGGCAGCGTGCCGAGGGGCGCCGGGCTGGCCGGGCATCCCGCCGGGGGGCGCCTGGCTGGCTGGACAGCGCGTCAGTGCACGCCGGGCCAGCCGTGGCGGGGTCGGGCAACGTGCCGCAGGGGCTGCGGGGCACGTGGGCAACGCGCGGGGCAAGCCTCAGGTAGCGAGGTGGTGTTCGGCCCGGGGCATCGGTGCGCCGCGGGTGCGGCACGATTCACGGAGGCCGCGGGTAGCGCGGCCTTTGTTCGCCCTCTTCATCACCGTCGCCTCATTGACATGACGTCGTGGAGTCATTACAAAAAAACAACAGAGGGGTCGGGCCATGTTGGTTTGGCCCGCACCCTCCGCGTTTATGGTGGTAGCAATTGGTTCATAAGTATTAAGCACAACAATTACTCGTTCTTCATTTTTGAGAGAAAGGAAGAACATAGGTAAAGATCATAATTATTCAAAAGTAAACCCCTACCTTTGATTCGCCGGTCTTTGTTCATCGCACCCGCCGCACATCTAAAATCTCGAGTTGCGTAGGCTCATTGACGACGCTCCACATTGGTAGGATTTGAGGAAGGAAGTCGAAGAAGAAAACGCCGCTGATGTTCTTCGCGTTCTTCGTGGAGGAAGCATAATCCTCTAAGTGTTGGGTGTCGCGTCACTTTACCAGTGCTTCGTCGCTTGGTGAAGCCATCCCAAATCCTCCTCTCAAGCTCCCTATATATAGGAGAGGGGGAGAGGTACGTAACCATCAGGGAATTTATGACGGTTCATTTATTAGGAACTTTCCTAAATTCCAACGATGTTGTTACTTAATTTAAAAAAAGGGGGGGTCAAACGAATTAAAAAGAGTTGACGCATAAAATTAATTGACAACAATTAATTTTATGATGACACATAAAATTAATTGAGGGGGGTTGTGAGATTTCCTCTCCCTCCCCATTAATTGGGGGGGTTAAGCCTCGTGTAGTCCCTGCGTCATAACCTCTCACGAGTGGTTATGCTCGGGTGGGCCCCACTACCAAAACCTCTCATGGGAGGTTAGGGTGTGGTGGTCCCACCTCCAACTCCCAAGTGGAGGTTTTAACCAACAACCACTCACATGGCAGCTTAAAACAAAATAAAGTGTTGTACACTTTATTATATTATTTTATTTTATAAAAATCCAAAAACTAACTTTTATTCTCGACCAACTGCCATCAAGGTGAAAGTCTCCTTAAGAGAATATTGGCGCTGCGAGTTCAACGGTGCCCTCAGATTTTAATTCCGAGCACCGGTTCAAAAGTTACAAAACTCTACTCGCGCGTTTACTGAACGTACCCGAAAAAAAGTTCGGAAAATTATTATCAGTCACCCTCGACCCACTGCGGTCGAGGTTAGGCTCTGCCAAGGTGAAACATGCCCCAACGAACCCAGCGGTACTCTCTGATTTTCAGTCCAAGTTACTGTTTAGAAGTTATTAATTTTACAATAAAATAATTGTCACTTAATTATTTTATGTGCTGCCAAAAACTAACTTTTTCTGGTGGCCCGCACCAACCAAAGTTAGTATCTTCTTAAATAAAGAAAGCCCTCACGAGTTCAGAGGTGGTCTCAGATTTTTAATCCAAGCTACCATTTGTGATTTATAAGCATTTGAAAAATAAAATAACTTTATTTAATTATTTTATTTACAGTTATGCCATTTTGGGATTTCTCACAAGAGGCTCGCGCTGACTAAACTTAAGTCACGCCTAGGGTAAACCCGTCATCCTGAGCGCAACAGTGACCTCAGATTTCTAATCTGAGTAACTATTTAAGAGTTATTCTACTTTTTTAAGAAAACTACTTATGCACATTAATTTAAGCTTAACAAAACTTTGACGGATCATTCTGGGCACTCCGGGCCTCGGAATCGTGCACCGTTAGAAACTGCAGACTTATAAAATCCCCATATATTTTAAAAAAATTACATGGAAATTTTCAGGTCTTTACAATATCAATATAATAATATCATGGATAATAATAAATGAATTCTCAATAAAGGAAATGAATAGTGTTAGATGTCGTGATAAAGGATTTTTACTAAGAAATTTTAAAATATGGCTAGTTGTACCCCAAAAAAACCCATTTAATAAGGCTATCCAACTAGTTTGTATTAAGAGACCTATCGATGCATTGAGGGGATACCTATAACCAGTCCCCACCCATAACTTGATATCCAGTTCACTCCTCATATATTTAATGATCAATTTAATTCATAAATAATATTTCTTATAAATAAATATCCAAATTGACTAAAAAATATGAAATATCATGATTTCCCCAATCAATCATATAACTTTCATAGTAAAACACCATATGTGGAAATGGAATATAGTTTATGAAATGATTATACTCATGATAAAAATAATATGGATTTGGAAGAGAAATTTAATTTCTGATGAAATATGATCACAATAAAGTAAGTGTTTCAAGAGAAATTTAATGACCACAAAATTAATTAGAGATAAACGATGACTGTTAATTAATCAAAAATAAAGGTTTTGTAATAAAATAAATTATTTTGGAGAATGGAATCAAAATATTTAAAATAAATATGTATTAAATAATTTTCCTTTTAAAAAAATGGGAAATTTGATAAAGAAGATAAATAGTTTAAAATGGTTATAGTGGTAGTAAAATCCAATAATTACATATATATTAAAAAGATACATTCCTTTTGTATTTTTTTAGAGAATGTAAAAAAATGACCCTATTGTAAAAAATTAAAAATATTCATTAAAAACTTTTAAAAATTAAATTATATCATAAAATTTACTTAATAAATCATTTTGTTAAATAAAAAATGACTTCTGTAAAACAATTTTGAAAAATATGGACATGAAAGAAAAATATACTTGATCAAAAATAGAAATAAGAGAGGATTTTATTTTAAACATTTGTTTTTTTTTATTCAAATTAAAAATAGAGGATATATTTGAAGAAAACATGGAAAATTGTTAAATATTTATAGGACAAGAAAATATATGGAATTTATCAAGGATGTATTATAATATTACTTTAATGAAAATATAAGCAGTCAAAAAAATGAGATTGTAAAATAGATTCTTACCTGATTAGTAACTTTTAAATCGTAAAACCTTGAAAGAATAAACTTTAATTTAAACATTAATTACAATTAATAAATATAAATTCATATTATATACATTAATGAGGTAGTTTATACACCACATAAAATAAATTATGTGCATAATACCAAATATTTATCAATGGAGAGGAAATTGAGATGAAATCCCTTACCTCATGCTTCCACTTAGTTGAACATGATTTAACCCCATATATAGTTAATTTATATTTATTATAATTATATAATATAATCATATAAATATCTATAATATAATATATGATCCACTTATAACATTTTATCACATGTTTTTTAACAATATTTTATTATTATCATTGTTTTGGGTTTTAACTGCTTCATTTTTATGTATGTTTTGATTTGGTAGATATGGTACTTGCATATTTATCTTGGTTATATCATCTCAAAAATATTAATAATGATATAAAAAACATAAATATTCGTTATATACATGTTTAGAATCATATTTGAAAAGTAATCATGAAAAATGAATCGCATCACTTCGTGGAGGTGGTACTCCACCCTTACGCATGATCAACCTTATCATTATTTAATGGGTGGAAGGGTAAGGAAGTATATGAAATATTAAATTCAAATAATAATAATTATATCATGATTATCATATATATTCATTATTTCTATCATTATTACTGTCCATTTGAGGCAGTGATGGAAAAAAAATTATATTGATTCGTGAGGCGATAGTTCATCATACACACGAGCAATAGTTTTGTTTCCCTTTTTATGGAGAAGGAGATGGATAAATATTATGTCAAAAAAATAATAAAATATAACTAAATGGAATATGATATTTTTCTTATATTTTAATGGTTATGTTATAATTAATGTTGGTAAAAAATGAAGAAAAATGAAAATGTTCGGTTAAGATGACTATCTCTTCTTTGAAAGAGATATTTTAAATATCCTCTCAAGAACCATAGGGTTGGAATTTTGGGAAGAAAAGAACCTATAGAAAATGTATATGACTATTAGGGATATAATATTTTAGGTTTTGGTCAATATAAATTGCTCAATATATGTGAATAAGTGAGGGGAGGAGGTCCCTTTTATAAGTGAGGGAAAGGACACAGTTTAAATATTTCAAAAGATTAAAATATATTAATTTCTTACTCAATAAAAATGGTTCAAAAATGACTCATATTCAAAATTTATAAGGTTATGGTCTAAATAAAACCAACCAATAAGTTTTAATAAAGAATTTTTTGTTATCTTTAAGCCTTATCCCTTTATTTTTAACCCTTTAAAACCATTTTACCCTTAGCAGTGGCAACCATTTTTTACCATTTTTACTATTCATAATGACCAAAAATAAAAGTGACCTCATCACCAAAATTTGTATATTATGATTAAAAATATGGAAAAGATTTTATCAAATTCCATTCTTTTAATTAGCAGAATTTAATTTAAAAATAAACCCATAAAACATGATGAAAAATAGTTTTTCATGAAAATGCATTTTTCAAGCATAAGATGATCTTACATTAAATATATTACTATTAATATTCATTATATGAATTTAAGTTAATATATATTTATATATAATATATAAATTTTATTTAAAACATTCATCATTTATAATTATTTTAATTAATTAAAATGGAAAAACATTACGCACATAAAAATAGTTTTATTAAAAATATCACTTTTTACCTCCAAATGATCATGTCTTAATTATATAAAATTTATAATCAATAAATAGTTAATAATACATTATAACATATTATTATAAATAAAATTATTAATATTTAAATACTACATTGTCAATTATTTATAAAATCTTATTTCTATGAAAATATTTCCAAAATTCATTTTACACATATTTTGACATAGTAAGTTCAAATTTGATATTTGTCTTATAAAATTATAATTTTTGTTCTGTGAAATATTAAAATATTAATTTTATTATATTTTCATGAAAATAAAATGTTCACTTACTATAATTGGATCTCAAGTGTGACAGAATTTCATCCTTATGAAGTCAAAAAAAAACCCTTATACAGACCTGTAAATCATCCTTATGCTCACAATAACATCTTCATGCCTTGTCCAAATTTATAGCATAAATTCATAATGATTATTATGGAAATATGGGTGATACTTAAACTAATATTTAATGTATCACTTTTAAATCCCTAATTGACTCATACGATGATCTCAGGACTTAGCAATATCTACTCCAGCACTGAAATTTCAAACTTTACTCAAATAGACTCAAGTCCTCATCTAATCAAGTGAGGGATTTATTGAGCACATAAAATAAAATTTAAACCTTATACAAAAAAATTAGATAGTTACACATCTAATTCATCATTAATTTTCATTATATTTAAGATCAACAAATCAATCGTCACATTTTTGTGTTGTTACTTGAATCTATCCAGCCTAGTTCTTCAAGAAGCAATAAATATCTTTTTTTTGTTTATGATAGAAGTACCTAACTTTACTTCCATACTTATCAAACATATATTTATAGTCTTATCACCATCATGACATATTTCCTTGTATCCAATAAATACAATCTGGTGTATGGGTTCTTCAGCAACATAAAATATTATAAGCATTCCAAGAAAACATGTTATTACTTGAGATAGAATAAATGATTATAAATACCCTACCTCAATAGATCTAAGAAATTCCATGTTGATAGAATATAATATAAACATCAATGAATCCATGATAAGCTTATACCAACTTTCTTCATTTCAATACACATAAAAAATTACACCATAACCAAATATAATCACTTTTGAAACCTTATAATAATTAGGGAAATAAGGAAAGAGAAAAGAAAACTTAATTAAAAAAATAATTAATCATATAAATTGGAAGGTCATAGATCATCCTTGAACACCACAAACCACAAAAAATATATCCTAATACTACCTAGAGTTTAGGATAAACAAGGAATACCAAACAAAAGGGAGGTTATACCCCAAATTTATAATAAAAATTCAGATTTCATAAAACATGGAATAAGGGATAGAGTTTTGGTGGGATGGGTTAGTTTCAAACATGCTTCTGAGTATTATGATTATATCCTTCTTGGTGCTCCCCCTTTCAAATACTATGTTAACTCCCTTAAATATGGTATAACTAAGGAATTTTATTAGGTTGTGATCTTTAAGAAGAAAAAACCAAAGAATTCAACAACCATGGATTCATGAAATACATCTTGTTTTTAGATCTTTATTATCAAAAGGTTTTAGTGGAAAATAAATTTACTCTTATATATCAAGTTTTTTGACCGAGTTACCTTTATTTATTTCTATTTAACAGCATTTATGCATGACTTCTCAATAAATTTTACATATTTCATCCAATTAACCTTTATAAATTCATTCAAATGGTATGAAATGTTTATTTATGTGTGAATTAGTATCTTTTACATATGTGTAGATTGTTAACCTTGATGTATTCTTCTAGAGACTTTGATACACTAGGTTTTCTCTTCTTAGTAACCTTTTTGTCTAGAGACTCTGATATGTAAGGGTTACTTTTCCCAGAAACGTTTACATATAGAGACTCTAATGAATAAGGGTTACTCTAGAATATATAATTATATGTAAGAGAAATTGATATAATGGTTACTTACATAAGGGTTACTTATATAGGTGTTAATCTTGGCTTTTCCAAAATGGGTGTGATGAACTAACACACCATACTTCTGAACTTCCCCTACTATCCAACTCCTTTTTGCCTCTTTCTAACTACCCACAATCCCCCTCAGATACCTAAGAAACCCAAAAAAATGAAAAATTAAGTGTCTAATAAATTTAAGTCCCTTATATTAGACACCTCTTAAACAACTCTCATCCTATATAATCAAATTAAGACCTAAAGAAAATAGAAACCAACATGGAAAAAGTATAGGTAAAACTTGGGCATTCACACAAGAATTAATTGTGCCTATAATGTAAATTTTGATGATATTCATGGGTGATTGAAGTAATAAATATATTTTTCTAATAAATGTGGGTTGTGTTTAATGGTTGGATATAATATCCGGGTTGGGCATGAGACAACATTGAAATGATTTCATAATTTTATGATTTAACACATGATAGTGTTGGCTTGAGAGTGGATAATGAATTATGGTATGAGGATATATTGGTGTTTGGTGTATTATCAGGAGAGAGTTTTGGATTATATTTTACCTTATTTAAACAATATCATTGTGTAATGTTAAATTTGTATAATATAGAGAATCACATCCCAGAGCTCATTTAAGATATAATGTAGTGTGTATTGTGTTTCCACACTACATTGGATATACGATATATCATATATAGGATTTATAATTATATTTTAGTAAGTGATGCAATGTGAGGGATCTCCATGAGGTAGTGTTGGCATGAAAACACCTTTTCAATTTCATATTCTAGAGTACATTGGGTAACTGGAACATTCTCAAGGGTTAGCATAGATTTTATTGACATAGAAACACATTTTATGTTGTGGAAACATGGCAATAATTTTAGAGGTTTCATAATCTCATCCTCCAATGCATGATGTGTTGTCCTCCCAACATAACCTTAGGATCATCATTGAAGTTTGTAGAAGCCACTCAATTTCTTCAATTATTCTTCCCTAGATAGCTCCCCTGCATTATTTTATATCAAAAACTAATTAAATGATCATCCAAAAACCTTGTTTCGCAGAAGATGATATTCTTAATAGAATTCAAAATTTTCAACTTAGTTGTAATATTAATATCAAAATTTAATAAAAATATACAAACTACCACCCATCTACTAAAATTATCAAAAATTCAAACAAAATACTATTGAAAAACTACTTAAAATCATAGAAGCTTTATGATAATAATGAATCTGATGGAGGAGATCCTTCCCTAAATTTATCTCAACTTCTATAGATTCTTAAGAGGGGTAATTTCACATACTATGTTTGTATTCACTGGATAAACTTATATTTCATGCTGAAAAACCAAAAAACATATGAATTTTCCCAAAATTATCCAAGATAATTATATTAGAATATTCATATTCAAATTATATGATCAAATCTTAGAGAATACTAATTTCTAATTGATGAAATATTTTGAAAACTGGAATTATTTTATAACTAAATATTCAAAATATATTATATAGTTTTTCAAATTAGATATTTAAAGATTTGATTCATTACTCTTTGATAAGTGGATCCATTATTTTTTAGATTGAAAGGAATCACTTTATAGAAATATACTCCTTAGGGTTTTCTAAAGGTTGTGCCTTCTTAATATTCTATATCCATATAGGTTCAGTTGTATTTGGAGTACCCTTACATGAATTATTAGGCTTAAAAACTGATTGTTTCATCAATTAGTAGTTCAATTATTGAAATATAGAAGAAATTTTTTTGGTAAATAAAGTTTGGAATCCTTAAAATCAATGAAAAAAATTATTTTTTCATTTTTTTCTTAATGGGGATGATATTGGTAGTACATTTGGGGTATTGGACATCCCAGATGAAACCTACCTTGATCAGATTATCAATATATTCTTCCACTTTGGAACTATGAGTCGAATGTATCCTCCTCAATGCATGTTTATAACCATGGTGGCTAGCAGGTAAGCCTAAATGATGAACAACTACTTGAGGATCTAATCCTAACATCTTTTTATAATTCCATTCAAAAAATCATTATTTTGGTTGAGAAAATAAATATACTTCTCCTAAACTTCAAGAATCATGACTTCACTGATTAATGTGGGTTGTGGATCATCTTTAGTACATAGTTTCACTTTATTAAGTTCATCAATAATCATTGAAACACCCTTTACAAAATTTGGTGGGACATCTCCAAGAACCTATCCTTCACCATTATTGGGAGTGTAAGAAATAATAAATTCCTTATATTTAGAATATTTTATAGGGTTATTATAATTCTCACTGGAATTACACTCTTCTAAAGTAGGTGATAGTACATCAGTCTTGGATGACACCTTGTTAATGGGAATGAAGTTACCCGGTCCCTATGATTTCTTTTGATGATACATATTCATCTAATAAAAAATTATTAGTTGTGTTGATTGGATATCAGTAAAGCCTAAATATTTGTAAATATTCTCAAATATAGGATCGATGCACATGGTTTATACTAGGATCTGTCCTACTAATAAAGGTGGTTCGGCAAAGGCATTCTCTTATATATCATAAGAGAAAAAAGGTAGTTTAAGAATCCCTTACATTGGCTGGTAAAACTATTTAATTTCCTAAATCTAGAATCATTTATTCATTGAGATAGATAGGGATTAAAAAACTTACTTTAAATTCATTCAAAGTGTTGTTTAGAGAAACTTTTAATCCACTGGGGGCTATAATTTTTTTAAATTTATTGAGTCATGGTTTCTTCCCTTCTCTATTGTAGTATCATGTATCAACATATCTATATTCAAAAGAATCAAAGAGGGATCTATCATTATAAAGTACCCCAATTTTTTTTATTAATAGATAATTTTAGACAATGATGGTATAAATATGGTACTACCACATGAAAATAAATCTATGGTATCCCCAATAAGATATTGAAGTAGGTGTCTTGAAAACCCACCATGTAATCAAAATCAAACATGATAACCCCTAATTGGGTCCTTAGTCTGATATTACCTAGGGGGTTTCTAGGTACTCTTATCATAGACAAAGATCATTGGATTGAAAGTTTATGTTAGAGATAAATGTCATGAGGGGGTGAATTTTCTTATAAAACAATTTTAAAATTATTTTATAAAATACAATCGATTATCATAAAAGAAATGAATTCAACAATAAAAAATCAAAGTAAAGTTGAGTATAGTGGAAATTAAAACTTTAAGCATAGTGGAAAATAAATTAAAAAATATAAAAATGAAATACTTTGATAAATAAGTATGGAAATAGATCAATAATGTTACCCTATATCTCCACCCCTCAAGAATTCTAGACAGGGTAATATTTATCCCTTAGTTTTAATAAAAAAAATGAACCAGATAAAAAAAAGAATCCATTAGTTTTAATGAAAACCAAGAACCAAAATAATACCCTTAGATTTAATGGAAACCATGAACCGAGAACTGTCATTTTAATAGTGGTCAAAACCTAAATAAGAAGATAAGGAATCTTGAGGTTTGTTTTCACAAACCCTTTACATAGAACTCAACTCTTTCTTAGAATATTTAGAACAAAAATATTGAATATAGTGAGAAATTAAAAGATGATCTGATGATGAAATTAAATAAAGTAGTATTAATGGCTTAAATATAAAAGGGAAAATGGAAATAGTATTGAATCCATTAAACCTCGGTCTACCTTTTGATATTTGGAAGTAGTTTGGAGATCTCTTTAAAAAGCATGTCATGGATCGATCAAGGAATAATTCATTAACAAGAGTTGTTATAGAATTTCATTGATGAGATTCAAGCCTCATTTGACATTAATTTATAACATTCATAGGATATGGGGGTTTATTAAGTCAATATAAGGATTTAATGATTGTATTAAATGCTTTAAAATCCACATAAAATGCACTTGGATATATCTGGATTGAAGAATCAAGTAGCTAGTCTAATGCCACCAACTAGCCAGTAGGATTTCTATAGATTCCTAGACTACTATAGATCCCACTGCATAGTCAGTGAGCTCCACCTAGTAGATAGTGGTACGGATGGAGGTCTACTGGTTCTATTTAGCATTATCATATGGTCAGTGTCCTACTATGTAGTTGGAACTTCCTAGTAGTTAAGACCTTGGAAATGGTCTTTCATGGTCATTTTGATGACTATTTTTTTATTTGTTCCTTATAAAAATTTCTAAAAACTATATACAAAAATTACTCAAAATAAAAAGGTTAAAAACACTTTAGTGTTTATAACCATAAAATGCATGAGTAGTTCAACAATATACTCCTTTTTTTATCAAAAGCACACATTTAGGATTAAAATAAAAGATATAATATAAGGATATAAATAATAAGGATGAAGTAAAAAAATATTAAGAATACAAAATATTTTGAAATATCATTTCCATGAAAATGTCTCCCCCTTGAAACAATATTTGTCTCTTCCTTTGAAAATAAAAAGATATCTTCCTTCTTTTGGAAACTATTTTATCCCTAAACATTATACCATTATCACCCATAAAAATTATACCTTTATCCCCCTTTTTATTATAAAAAAAACTTATAAAGAAAAAAAATTAGATATATAATAGATAAAAAATAATATAATCAAGGTAATCATAAAAATAATATTTTTATAATTTTAACAAAAAGTTTTATTAAAAAGAAAAAATATTTCTTTAACAAAATCGGGATTTGGAAATAGGAACAAGAATATATTATAAAAAAATTACAATAATTTCATTCTAAACTCCCCTTTAATAAAATTAAAACATTCTAAATTAAGGGGTTTTGTGAAGATATCTATTAATTTAAGATATTTACTAATGTATTCTAACATGATTTTTTTTGAAAGTGTTCTCTTAAAATTTGATGTCCAATATCAATTTACTTAGTGCGATCAAGTTTAATAGGATTTTTAGATACACTTTTAGAACTTGAACTATCAAATTTAATTAAAATATGAAAAAATGTTGTCCCAAATCTAATATTGTTTGTTTTATCTATAAAATTTTGGTGAAACAAATCTCTATAGCATTATATTCTACTTTGGTTATAGAAAGAGAAACTAAATTTTTCTTTTTTTCATACTCCAAGAGATTAAGGAAATTCCAAGAAAGTGATAAATCCTATTTTTAATTTTTCTATCTAGTTTCCATCCTCCAAAATCATATTTGGAAAAACTTGAAAGATTAAAATAGGCTTTTATATGATAAAGTAAACCATAATTTTTATAGCCATTTAAAAAGTGAAAAATTGTTTTAATAGATTTAAGATGAAATTCTTTAGGATTGGATTGAAAATGGGAAATAAGAAAAACATTGAACATAATGTTTGTCTAGGCTACAATACTACAAACAACACTCAAAAGCATACTTCTATAAATCATTTTTTCATCCAGTTTACCAGATTCATCCAATTTTATCATATAAGAAATAATTATAGGTGTATTAATTTCCTTATCTTGGTCCATTCCAAAACTTTTTAGTAGTTCATTAGTGTATTTTATTTGTATTATAAAAGTTTCATCCACATTTTAAGAGATTTGAAAACCAATAAATAATTTTAGATCAACTATACAACTCATTTCAAATTATTTTCTCATAATATTTTAAAATTAATTACAAATAGATTCATCTTTTGAGTCAAAAATTACATCATCGACACAAATTTCAATGATTAAAAGATCATTTGAAACTTTTTTTATAAATAATATCCAATATTATTTTTCCATTTTGAAATAATTTAACAAAATAAAACTATTTAACCTTTTATATCAAACACTATGGGCTTGTTTTAAACCATATAAATCTTTGGTTAACTTGAAAAAAGAATCCAGATATTTTTCATTTTCAAAATTGAGTGGTTGTTCAACAAAAACATTTTCAGAAATAAAATCATTTAAAAAATAACTTTTAATGTCTATTTGAAAATTTTTTAAATTTAGATGTTTGATGAATTCTAACAAGATTCTTATAGATTCTAGTCGAGAAATGGGTGGAAATATTTCACCGTAATAAATGCCTCCTTCGTGATATAGTATTTTTCTATGAGTATAGATTTTTTATGTGTGATGTTACCTTGTTCATATAATTTATTTCTAAAAAAATATTTTTTAATAAGAATGGGATGATCATTAGGTATTTTAATAAGAGTTTAAACTTTACTCTATTGTAATTGGTTTATCTCTTATTGTATAGCAAAAAACAATATTTATATTTAATAACATCATAATTTTTTTTATGTTCTATAAAAGAAATAAAATAATTGTGCTTAACTTTAATTAAAATAGAAATTATAGTATGAGTACCAGTATACATATCACCAGTAATATTTTCTAATTTATATTATTTGAATTTTTTAAGGCATTAAGTAAAGGACTAGAATAAGATTCAACTTCAATAAGATCTTTAGGATATGGTGTGTCCTACAAATTTAAAGGTTCAAGGTTATCCATATCTTTGAATTAGAATTAAGGTTCAGGAAAATTTTCAATTAATTTAATATAAATAGATTATTTAAAGGTTTTTGTTCTTTTATTAAAGACTCAATAGGATTTAATTGAGTTATAGTACCCAAGAATAATTCCTTCGTCATATTTTTTTATCAAATTTTACTATTTTTTATATAGTGTTGATAATATAGAATTTATATCCAAAAACATTAAAAAAAATAACTTTCAAAATTCTATAATTCCAAGGTTCATAAAAGGAATTTTTTAGGAAGGGTTTTACGAGAACATGGTTTATGATATAAAAAGTTGTATTTACTACCTCAACTGAAAATTAATCATAGATTTTTAAATCATTCAAGAGGTATCTTGATATTTCTCGATGATTTTGATTCTATATTTTGACTACCCCATTTTGTTGAGGTTTTCTTGGAGTATAAAAGGTATGATTATATCCTTTTAAAATTAATCAAACTCTTTTTTATCAAACTATCCACCATGATCACTTTTAATGGAATTTTTTTTAAACCTTTTCATTTTTGACCATCTTGGTAAATATTATGATGACTTTGAAAGCTACATTTTTTTATACTAAGAAAAAAACTAATTAAAACTTTTCTAATCATCAACAATCAAAAAAGAGTATGATTTTCCTCCATTACATTAAAATTTAGTTGGTTTGAAAATATCAATATGAAAAAGATCAAGTTATTTATAAATCAATAATTATTTTTTAATTTTAAAAGAAATTTTTTTATTAAAAAGTTGGAAAGCTACACAAACAACATTGTATTTGAAATTGATTTTTAGTAAATCTCATAATATATGATGTAAGTTGATATTAACAAGTTTTAGTGTTCTATAGTGACCAACTATATATGCTAAATATAAGACTCATTATCTTGAACAAAAAAACATTTATCATTTTTAGAATAAATAGTTTTTAAATTGATAATATAAACATTTTTAATATAAAAAAGTGGTAAATGTAAGTTTTCCTTTGATATTAAAAACTTTGTAGAAATAATTTTTGAAAGATATTTAAAAACCATCATCACACAATTGGATAATTCTTAAAAAAAAATATTTTAAACCATCAATGGATAAGTCATATTTTATAAGGTTCAAATTGATAAAATTTATTATACTTATACTGATGATTTTACTTCCCAAGTTATCCCTAAAATTTGTGTATCCTCCATCGAGTTTTATAAGTTAGTTAAATTTCTAGGGTTCACCACACATGTATCGAGAGAATCTGATATCCTTATACCACATTGATTTTTAGAATTTACTATTTTCACATTATTACTATAAAATTATGAAATTAATTTTATCGGTACCCATATTTTAGGTCCACAAAAGTTAGTTAAGAAGGATTTTGGTACCTAATTTTTTTTTTGAAAATGGTTTTTTAGATGAGATATTCAATGAAAAATGGATAATTTTTTGTCAACCATATTGAGAATTTTTATAGTCACATTCATGAATTAAATTCCTAGTCTTATGAAAATAATTACAAAACTTGTTTTGAGAAATGCCTTATATAAAAGTCTTTTTATTGGAAGAACTATAATTGTTTTAAAAACCAAAACAATATTTTTTTTACAAGTCTTTGAGAACCCAATTTTTTTATATTTTGTTCACCTTGGTCAAATTTCATGAGACATTTTTTGAGATCATCAATATTCAATTGTAACTCATGCATATTTGGATAATTATTCAATTTTTTCAATAATTAAACTTTTTTATTGTGATTTGATCCTTTTTTTTAAGTTCTTGATTATACTTATTTTTAAGATCTTTGTACACTGAAGTTGGATCAAAAAAACTTCCTTCAAGTTTATGCTGATCATATTTTAGATTTTATAAGATTAGGTGATTAGAAGAAGAATAATAAGATGAGTAATTCTAGGAGGAATTAGAAGAGGAGTTTAAGTTTACTTCATTACTAACCTCAATTTTTGTCATGAGACACTTAGAAATTTAATTACTTTATACTATTGAGGAGGAATAACCATATCTTATAAACTAGGTCGAATCCTTGAAGGATTTATTACTTTTATTCTTCTTCTTCATGTTATTATTTTTTATCAAGGGTCACTTTGGCCTAATGTGTCTGTTATTTTTGTATTCAAAGCACATGAATTGTTTTTTCATTTTGATCATCCTCTTTGTTGGAACATTGGTAGGTTTATTTATTTTGAAAAATCTTTGCATCTCCTTGGATAGAATATCTATGTCATCACTATCGTATGATTTATCATTAATTTATTTAAAGGTTACCATATTTTTCTCCTTGACTTATTTGTATTCCTTATCATATTTTTGATTCATTGTGATTTCATAGATCATGAGAGATAATATTAGTTCTTCAATGGGAATTTTCCTTATATTCTTTACTTCTTTGATTATCATCACTTTAGGTTCCCAATTTCTCAGTAAAATCTAAAGGATTTTATGGAATAAATTTTCTATAGTAATGTTATCACTAAGATAACTTCTTCCACTTAATATGTTAGTAAATCGTGTAAGACTTTCAGTAATATATTAATTTGGATAAAAATTAAAAAACTTAAAATATTTTCTATACATATAAAGTCTAGTATCTTTAACAATATTTGTTCCTTAATGAGTAACTATTAAGAGTTTCTACATTTTATGAGCAGTATTTTATTTATATATAATATTATATTAATTTTTTTATTGACCACAATACAAGTAATTCATAACATTACCATCTAATTAAAATGAATCAATATCATCAGGTTTCTATTTTTCTTCTTTTTCACTAGTATGAATATAACCATTCATAAAAATTTTCCAAACAAGAAAATCAAATATTATAAGAAAACTTGATATAAATTTCTTCTAGTAACTATAGTTTGAACTATCAGAATAAGGTGCATGACCCATAGATTCCCCTTTGGAATCACTATAGGTGTTTGAAAAATATTCCATTTTAAAATGATGAAACTTTGAAATCGTTTAATATTTTAAAAATTAAATTAATTTTAAAAACAATAATTTTTTTACAAAAACACAAAAATTTCCTTTGATACCAAATGTAATTTAGAGATAACTAGAAACTGAGGATGAACTGCGATTTAAAACAATTTTAAAATGATGTAATAAAATAAAATTGATTATCATGTAAACAATAGATTCAAGAATAAAATAATCAAAGTAAAGGTGATCATAGAGGAAATTAAAACATTAATAATAGTTTAAAATAAATTATGGAAAATAAAAAGGGCACACTTTGATAAATGAGTTTGGAAATAGCTCAAGAATAAGACCCTATATCTCCTCCTCTCAAGAAGTATTGAGAGATTAATATCACTCCCTTGGTTTTAATAAAAAACAAGAACCAAATAAAGAAAATAATCCCTTGGTTTTAATAGAAACCAGGAACCAAAAAAGGACCCTTAGTTTTAATGTAAACTAAGAATCAAGAACGCTCACTTTAACAGTGGTGATAACCTAAAGAAGAACATGAAGAATATTGAGGTTTGTTTTTAAAAACCCTTTTTAAAGAACTTAACTCTCTCATAGAATATTTAGAATAAAAATAATAAATAGATAGATAGAGATAAAGAAATTTAAGAATATTCAATGAATTAATGAAAAAAAGGGATAAATAATGGATCAAAGAGAAAATATAAAAGTAAACAGGATTGAAGTCATTGAGGCCTGGTTTTCCTTTTGATATTTGCAAGTTTCTTGGATATATCTTGAAAATTCACATCATGGATCGATCAAGTAAATGTTCATTGAAAAGAGTTGTCATAGAGGTTCATTGATTATATCTAAGACTCCTTTGATTCCTATTTATATACTTCATTGAAGTTGGTGGTATCTTGTGTTGATCCAATGCTTTAATTCATGGATTAAACACTTTAAAATCCATATTAAATGAACTTTGATAGATCTGGATTGAATCCACTGGGTAGTTGGTATGATGCAACCAGCTAGCTGATAAGAATTATGTATATTACTAGGCTAATCTAAATTCTACAGGGTGGGTGTTGGTGCTCCTGAAGGTATGATGGTTCTATCCAACAACATTGCCAGGATGGTAGCCTTCTACCGGGTAGGTGGTGTAGCCTGTCATTGAGGACCTTGGAAATGGTTCTCTATTCTCATATTGATTCCTTCATTTAGTCCAATTGTTCCTCATAAAATTTTAAAATCACTCAAAACACAATTCAATGATTTTTATTATAAAAACGCATGATAGGTTTAGTAAAAAGGATCTAGATAAGTTTCTTTATATCCCAAGTAATAGAGAGTCCAGAAATATGGTTGATTCCCAAACCATTTAACACTATATCCTGATATATATTGACATCATTGAGTTTTATATACACATATAGGGGTTTAATGTGTCCTTTTATATAAATTTAGCAGTCTTGTTCCATGATAGAAATGATTATGTGACATTCAATAGGCTTAATTTCTACTTAGTTGTATTGAACACAAGAGTATTGAATAGGGCCTCAAAAAGGGATTATTTAATCTCTTTAGATAGATAAATGAAATAAAAAATTGATATCCATGCTAATAAAATGTATAGATACTTCAAAGAATCATATTTTTGAGCCAGAGGCTAATGCTTTCTACCAAGTGGTTGTTCTCAATATCGGGGCGTGGAAGGCTAAGCTAGCTACGATGATGTTGCACTTATTCTTAGGTCATATTTGAGAGATATTTTTGTTTTTTATAAGTTAGTTTTAATAGATTTTCTCATATTCTATGATTAAAAATATGATTATCCATCAGCTAATAAATCCACCATTCTAAAATGAATGGAATTAGCATTAAAATATTATTGATCATATTGATGTGTTTATTGGGATTGTTGAAGTTTTTTTGTCCTAGTTTTTATCAAATTTATTATTTTAGTAAGGATGAAACTTTAAATCTAGGTTCTACCATAGGTATTTCGTCCTTTTCCTTGACATAATCCTTTATGACTATTAATAGATAAATATATTTTAGAGGAATTTTCATAATCAGTGTACGATTTAATAAAAATGATGACATTGACATATTCAAAGTAGAATTATTTTTTATAGATAAATTTTATTTGGTGGGTTAGTGGTCATCCTTACAATGATTCTTGTATGAATTTTATAAGTGTTTGGGATAGTTTAGGCACTTATGGTGATTCATATTTCTATAATTTTATTTTTCATACCACCATAATTGGTAGGATGATCATTACCCCACCAAATGAAATTTCTAACTAGAAAATAATTCAAATTTGACTTCATCATTATCAACCTTCTAATATACTTGTATGATTATGATGAAAATTCTTCTAAAATGGGTTTCTCTATCGATATTCATCACAAGGGTTATTGAGTCATAGGAAGACAAACCTAGGGTAGACCCTGGATTCCAAGTGTAATCATTGTCAAAATCATACATCTAATAGAAAATAGGATAAAAAACTTGAACAAATCTAATATAAACCTCAATATGTTCAATAATATTTTAAGACTCATTCCACTTTTTTTTACTGATGGATTTATTAGATAATGGATATTCATAAGGGTTTAGGATAGTTTAGGCACTTATGGGGATTCATATTCCTATGATTTTATTTTTTAGATATTATTACACTAGTTATTTTAAGGTTGTATAATAAAATACATCACCATGAGAATTATATAAGGAATTGGGGTTGTGACTATATAACTCAATCATGCTCTGATAATTACACATGTGTGTTTCACTAACTTTTTTGAGTAATTCAATAATCAAAATTCTACATCTTTATATTTATCACTTCTATCCATTCTTATTTTTATTCCAGTAGAGAGGTGGAAACACATATCACATGTGTCTCGATGCCACCCAAGTTTACTTAATCTTAAACTACCATCCTCCATAAGTATAAATAAATCATGGATGGTATGTCCTAATGGTGGTATGTTCTTGATCCATTGATTACTTGATCATCCATTCATTGAGAAAATGTGTATCCATATATGGTTAATTTTCTCATTTTTATTTAAAATTAGATAGAATGGATGATACATATGTCATAGATACTTTGGGATTTTCCAATGGAACTTAGTCATCATTGATCATCTTTTATAGTAATACTTTGATAATGAATCATTCCTGGATTCTATGACCTATAATACTATGGTAATGGAAATAATTTTGGTGATGGTCCTTCCCTACTTCATATAGTTTCCTTATTTCTATGAATGTTATTAGGTTATTCTCCAAGGTAGAGAAAAAGTACTCTAGAACCTCATCATTATGGAAGGAATAAATTTTATTCTTCCTGCCTTAAATTTAATGTCTTCTAAACCTTTTTAGATTGATAGTGATAGTATTTATTTCTTCTCTCCTTGAGTTCCTCATTTTTTATGGTGATTCTTAATGATCAATTTCCTTAGTTATGTGAATAAAATCCTTTAGATTTTGTGTTATAGTTTCAAACTCTCAAAACCTTACAGGATACATTATGAGGATGAGAATAGTTAAAAACATATCTTATAGGTTCTATACACAATCACTAGTAGTTGTTCTTGGGGAAGTTTGTTTTCAATGAATATATCCAACCCTTCCATATTTCAATGAAATATATGACTCTATCATTATCTTCTTTATTATAATTGGAGAGGTTGAGGATTGTTGTTTTCCTCAGCGTATAACTTAATTGTAAGATTCATTACTGATAGATATCTCCCAAACATGAAATAGAACCAAGTGTAAGGTTATTTTACCATAAAAATGTGGGAATTTTAAAGGTCTAGATAAATTATTTGAGTTCATAATCATATTTATGTTATATTTTTCTCAAAATTAGGCTATATCAAGAAGTTAAATGGGTGAGATGTTGCTCTAGATCACCCATTCCATAAAATGTTGCGAATTTTTTATTCCCAAAGTTAAGTGGTGGAGGAGTCAAATCCACATACTCAGGATATATATATATATATATATATATATATATATATATATATATAGTTTAAATATTTCAAATCTTATTTCAAGAGAATCCATTTAAGAAATCTAATCATCCAATAATTCATGGGATACCACCAACTGATCTTGCATCAAGTTTCTTTTTTTGACTAGAAACTGATATTACCCCAGTGGTGGGAACTATTGATAATCAATAAGAATTACAATCAAGTGATTAGGTTGATATAATCTCAAGTTAATTTGGTGGCTCAATTTTCCCAGTTAGGTCAATAAAAATCCCTAAGTTAGATAGGGTCAGCTTAAGGAGGCATGGCAGCTTCAACTTGATGATCATGCTAGATGGGTGTGTTTCCCCTAAGTAAATTAGTATTAATATGCTCAAGTTATTCTATTTTAACTTTAAACTATGAAATATTCCCTTCATTTGAGACTACTTCAACGTTATTAAGTGGTGTGTGCATGGTGAATATCACCACACTTATCTTTTCATTGATAGTATCATTTTTTACAGCATTAGTTGGGACAACAGTGATGACATTAAATGATGTAAAAACAATGGTAGGATTCATGGATTTATTTAGAATAATTATATCTATAATATTGTTATTTTCATGTCCAATGGATGATATTAGAGATGACCATGGGGGTAAAAATTCCCCCATATTTTTGGGATTGGGTTTCCCCTTGGGTGTTACAATCACCAAGGTTAGTTGTAATAAAGTCTAAAGCCTTTTGTTAAGGGTGATTTGGGATTGTCCATATGCCACTATCAGGATACACTAAAGGGAATCAAGGATGTTGGTATTATTAGGTACATTTACCGGATCTTGGGTTTTTGTGTTTGGATTCTCCTATAATAAGCTCCTTTTAGATTCCATGGTCTGGATAATTGAGGCCAGTGAAACTTTCTATACAATATATTGAAAAATTGGGGTCATAAATTGGTAAGGGTGACCATGGTTAATAAGATACATCTTAAGAAACCCATGTGTGTTTTCATTAACATAGTGTATTTCCTCCTCCACCTCCATAATATAAGGGATTTATGGGTTGCAACACTCTGGTGACAGGCTCCTGAAGTGGTTAGATGTGGAAACAGGGTCCACTAGGTTCTCTATGACATATCATCAATAGGATGACCTATGGGGATTCATCTACTAGAGGATATCATGAGATACCTCCATAGTTTGGGTATAATCATTGATATGGTATTTTTGATCAAGAGTATTCACCAACTTACATTGGAAGCACCGGTTCAGTGATATCATACATCAGGGATATATGGCCACGATCATCATGACAGTCGAGGAATATGTTTGGTGCATCATTTGGTCATGTACAATGTATTGGAGTCATGTTTGTACTACAATATTATAAAATTAAATTGGAATTTATTATTTTATTTTATGATTACATTTTTATTATAGGTAGAATTAAAGGCCCTAAAATGGAAACACAAATAATAAACTCATCAATGCATCATCACAAGTAAGATTTCATGGTTGATTGAACTCTTTCAGAATTAAATTATCCACTAGATTTTACCATTTTTTTCTAATGAAAACTTTGATGGAAGGTAAATATTTTGTTCAATATACAATTTAACCTTTTTTATATGTGAAAGGATTGTCATAGTTTAAGGATTCACATCATGTTCACCATTCTATTTCTAGTGGAAATTCTAATGGAAGTTCAAGTCTATGCTTCATGGATAATCAGTCCTTTTTCATATGTGAAAGGATTGGTGTAGCTAAAGGATTCACATTAGGTTCTCCATTATATTTAGGATATAAAATTAAATTAAAATTTCGACTAAATATAAATATAACATCCAATAGATAATCAATCCTTTCCATATGTGAAAGGATTGGAATAGTTGAAGGATTCATGTAGGGTTCACCATTTTGTTTTTGATAGGAACTATGATGTAAGAAAAAGTTTAAATCCAATGGATAATTGGTACTTTTTCATATGCTAAAGTCTTGATATAGTTTAATAATACATATCAGGTTTACTATTATGTTTCTAACATAAAATCTAATGGAAGTTGAATCTAACATCCAAAATATAATCATTTATTTTCTTTATGTGAAAGTATTGGCATGACTAAAATATTTACAGTGATTTCACCATTATATTTACAATAGAAACTCTAAAGGAAGTTGAAGCCTAAAAATAATAGAAAATAAGTACTTTTTGTAATTAAAATTATTTTAATAGTTTAGTGATTCATGTTGGGTTCATCATTATAAATATGATGGAAACTCTAATGTATTTTGTATCCATGGAGGTTCAATGAAAACATCATTGCAGGACTTCTTTACAAAGGCAGGTAGTTATTGGGGTTTCTTACCAGAAACACTTAAGAATTCATATTGTTTGAGAGGATGAGATTTCAGTATCATAAAAACCTTTTGGGTGGAATTATTTCCTACCTAAATACTCTCATTTATATTTAATACATATTTCATGAAACCTTCCCAAATCACAGTGTGGGACTAGTTACTCTTATTCCAATGATCTAATCTAATCTATGGTGATATGTGGACATATGTATATCAGAGGTTCTATATACTCCTCTTATTAATTAGTGATTATTCGGTTCAAAGCTATATAGTTAGGCACTCTATATTTTATCTCCATCCAGGGAAGTGTCTTGTGTTGGGATTTTGGTATTGATCCCATGAGAAAGGCTTCTTATGTATCATTATGAATGGAATTAGAACTAATGTAGTTTGGTTACACTTAATAATACATTTCATACATTTTAAGTTCATTTTAAAGGGAATATCATGGTTCTTTTAAGGTTATACATCCAGTATCACTTCTAAGCAATTGAACATCATGAAAAATAGACAACTAAGTGAAAGGTGTCTAGTAATGGTTAGTGGGGGACTTACGCATGAGAAACTCTTTTTGGTTTATCCTTTTTATCAGTAACTAAATTGTAGAAGGTATGGTCAGTTATTACACCATTTAGGAGGCCCATAGATGATATATGTACATTAAAGGAGTGATAATAAGAGACAAATATTTCATACGCATGAGCTACCCTGGTGGCTTGTCTTGTCTGCTGGTAGCTAGACTAAAGAAGGTATAGTTGGGGATTATACCTTGGAGGAGGACCATATGTGGATTTCAAACTCTTGTATATTTTTAAATATATGATAAAGGAATACTAAATATTTTGGGTCTTACACCTTGAAGTATTCCCATATAGGATGAAACCAAGATGATTATCTCAGTTTTAGGTGAAATTGAGGAAACTAGGAGGAGTACCTTGACTAAAGGAATTATATTATACTCATCACATAAGGAATATTAAACTCATAAAATAGAGAAATATATTTTTGAGGATGTTGGAGTAGAACCTAAAAGAGGATACCTGTATATCTTGTTTAACAGGAATCAAAAACCATGTAATTTGAGATGTATAGTTTAAGGTCATGTGATAAGATCGGTCCGTGTAGTTTAGCATCATACAGTAAGGATCCACACTACACAATTTATAGTCATTTATCTAAGAATAGTAGGTGATTTATATGATTCATATTAATTATTATAATGAAATGATCAACTAAACATATTATCCTATATGAGTAATGCTTGGTGTGAGAAAAAATATTTAAATAAGATCAATCATATTTCATGAGAGTACATGACAGGGGATTGAGTAAGGATTATACATTGGATCTTCCTTGAGAAGTAGGGTTGGGGATTACACCTAATAGGAGGCCCATATATCATTCAATCTAGTAAAAAATTTAGGTGAAGGTATTTTTTAGTTTCGACAGGAGTATCTCAACACTATGAATTTTGGAAAATGGGATTAGTATCTCAACTCAAGGTGTTATGAGAGAACCAAGAGGAGTATCTCGACTCAAGGTGAGTGTGTGGAGCATATGCATGAGTGCCTCCATTTGTGATGTAGTTGGGTCTTACACCTAGTATTAGTACCATACATCATTTCCTACCCTCCCCCATCCCCTCATTTGTTAGTAAAAAGATAAGGAAGGTAGACTTTTAAGGTTAGGGATTACACATAGTAGGAGGCCCATAGGAGGTAAACTAAGAGGACGTCATGAAGGCTTAGTCCAATAGGACATCATGAAGACTTAGTCCTAGAGTTCTCAATTGGTTGTGAAGTTGTAAAACTCTGAGATTTTGTGAAATATTTTTTTCAAATTAATTTATATTTTTGATATTTTTCATTTCACGTGACACTATAAATAGTTCTTTATATATATATATATATATATATTAAAACACTAAGTCAAGCATTCCTTTCACACGCAATACTGACTTGGCTTGAACTACACGCAATACTAACTTGGATTTCACTACATAAAATACCAACTTGGCATGTGCTACATGAAATACAGACTTTTATTGCGCTACATGAAATACCAACTTGTCTTGATCTACCTGCAACACCAACTTGGCTTTCGTTGCACGCAAACCAATGTTTCTACAAAACATCATTTTATTGTTATATTTTTTTTTAAATGAGATAATTATAACCTAGATGTTAAAAATAGTTATATGAATAGTAATAACTAATTTTAAAATATTATTTATAATTTTTTTACATAGATAAAACATATTGATATTAAATATATGATTTTTGGTAAAGCCCTTCTATGTTTAAAAATATTTTTCTCTCAAATGAAATGATTTTTAATATTAAAATTAATTTTAGAAACATTTATAAATTTAATTGATAAAATAAATATCATTTTTTAATTTAAGATTCAGAAATTATCTTAGGGTGAATTTTTGGGATTTTTCTGAAAAAACTTCATTTTTATGAATAGTAAAAAATTCTGCATTTTACTTAATAACTGCCTTTTTGTTTAAATAATTATTAATATTAAATTATACATTAAATTTGTTTTGGGGTCAAATTAGATCAATTTTACATATATTAATACAATTTAGTTCATTAGAATCAATTTCAAATTGAAATTTATAAAAAACTCAAAAACTTTTGAACATTTTTTCTACTTTAAAAACCCATTATTTCACCACGTATGTGGGATTACCATTAATCATAATTTTACTACTTCTGTAAATTTAATTTTGAAAAAATTGACATAAAACATTTTAATTATTATAATATTTATTTTCTAATTATATCAACCTAATTTTTTACCAAAAATATTAGTAAAAATGATTAAAAATAATCACAACGATTAAGGTCAAATTAAGCTTAATTAGAGACTAAACCTTAATATTAGGGATAAAAGTGACCTATACACTTGTAAAAAACCCATTTGATGTAAATATTTCATCCATAAACCTTACATTCATAATTTTTTTGTTTTTGTTATGACTTTTTTTAGTTAAGAACATGTGTACACCTAACTTATTTTTTAAAATTCCAAGTGAGTCATTTTCCTTTCTTATAAAAGGCCACAAAATATCTTGATTCCTCACACCTCTCTATCACATTTTCTAGCCCAAAATCTACTCAAATAATCTCAAAACATTAATACCTTCCTCCTTGAATCCTATCTTTGAGAATAAAGTATTCCAAGGAAGCATTTCATCACAAACCAAAAGGAGTTACCCGATTAAGAGGTAACGTCTTCTCTTAGATCCTTTCTTTTATTTTCCTTATCCACGCCCTAAAACTATCTTTATTATATGATTATATAACAACACCATTATCCTCAATATACTATTATTTTTTATGTAAATTTTTTTACCTACACTTACACACACCTTCATCTAATGGGTAACAAACATATTGTTTCTCTGTACGGCGAACAACTGCCTCACGAAATGATGATTATTCATTTTTCCATTACCACCTATCATAGTGTCAATTAGGATGGAAAATATATTTATATATGTAATATATTATATTTATTATTTATTTAATCATATTTATTAATTTTTAAAACACATATCTTTTTTACTTTCCATTTTGTGTTAATACGATAATTTCGTTTGAGGAAATGTGGACTACCGCCCCCTCAAAGCGATATGATTCATTCATACACTACATGGATGTATTAATTATGGGTTTGAGTAAATATATATGATATATATATGATATAATAAAGATATTATAATAATTATATACATATATATATATATATCTTTTACTTTTTTCTTTCAACACAACAATTAAACAGAAATAGCATTTATGCGTACATACGGCCTACCATCTCCATGAATGGGGTATTCTGTTTCAAAATTATATATTCTATAGATTATTATAATAAAAATATAATGTATATAAATAATATTTATATCATTGTTTAAATTCTTTAAATCATTATATAAAATATAAATACCAAAGATATATAAATTAAGACACATGAGGATAATAAAGCGAATATTACCCGAAGTGAAACCTTAACATAGAATTGTTAACATGAGGGTAATATAAGGTCATAATAAAACCATATTTAGTATTATATATAATAATATTATTCTGTAAAATATGTATATAAAATTATATTTAGTATACATGTGGTTTGAACACGTACAATGAGATTCAAGATACAAGGTAAGGTGATTTCATCTCACTTTTTATTCTCATGAGATACATGCTATGTTCTCCACTCTTTCTTTTTGTGTGGTGTATATATTGCCCATGATTTTATTATATATATATTATACTTATATTTATGGGTATTAACATATCCATTTTATTATCTTAATTCCATGAGGATTAATTTTAAAAAGTTACCAAATCGGTGAAATAGTTTTGTCTCAATTTTCCTTCTTTGTGACTCATGTTTTGTTAGGAACCTAAATTCTCTCTCAAGGTGTATATAATTCCATTTAACATGTTATATCATGAAACTAATTATTTTAATGATATTTTATGCTTCATTTAATTTTCTTTTCTTATATGGAGAGTATGACCCCATGTTACCAAGTGATAAGAGTTTATTGAAGCAATCTCATCGCTTTTCGATATTGTTTATGTTTATACTTATTTGATGAATTATTGTATTTTCTATCTCAATAAATCCTTGAATTTTATTATCCTATGGTTATTCATACTATATTCATGTAGTTGTACCATTTTTTACTCTTTGGAACATAATATAGTTAAGAAATCGTTTTTAAGAAAGCCCGACTTTACCCTATCTTCGGTTAGAAATATGTGTTCCTTCAAAAAAATGTTTTCTAAAAGGGGTTTCCAAGAATAGTCTACTAATAACCTATGACCATTAAAATAAATTTTTACCCTTTTTTATTTTACTAATGTTTTCAAAGGAATATTCTTTTCTCTTTCCAAATTAGGTAATTTTCCATCCTTTTTACTATGCAAAAGGAATGTTCTTTTTACCTCATATGACATGTACTAATTTATCTACGGTCAATCCTTTGAGATTTATTTTCATGTTTAAGGGTTATTTTTTTAGAAAATTTTTTTAAAAGATATTTTGAAAGAAAATGGTTTTCAACATTTGTTCAATATTATTTTATAAGTTTTCAAGGAAAATGTTTTTCAAATAATTTCAAGTCTTCTTTATAAGTTTTAAAGGTATTTTCTAAGAAAATTATTTTTAAAGGTTTTTATCTATTAAAAATAATTTTTCAAAGAAGAAAGGATATTTTCATCAATAAATGGTTTTGAAATATATTTCAAAATTATTTTCCATCTATGATGACATCCATTTATGTTACTCATGACCTTATAAGAAATGATCTAAAGGTTCCATTCATATCCTTTATATGAATGTGTTGTTCATAATGTCATGGTATTTATAAAACCCATTTCTCTTCTAGAGGTTATATGTTTATGAAAATACATTTCTTTTCCATGGGTTATATGATTTTTAAACCCACTTTTTTCACAGGTCATTATTTGATGAAATTATTATGAAACCTATCTCTTTTCCATATGTTATGATATGATAAAATGTTAATAATTCCCATTTCATTTCATGGGTTATGATTTGATGTTTATAGAACCCATATTTTTTCATGGGTCATGATATGATGAATTTTGTGTGACACATGTGTGTTTGATTTCATTATGTGATGGGTGGGACCTATATCTCTCTCAAATGCATTGGGTAATGATAAATGTTTTATGAACTCAAAGGGTACATGAGATGGAATACTAAGCCCAAAAAAAGAGGATAAATGGGAGGAAATCCCACACCCAAAAAAAGAGGGTATACCAAAGGAAATACCATGCCCAAAAAAGGGTAAATGGGAGGAAATCCCAAGCCCAAAACAAGAAGGTAAATGGGACGACATCCTAAGCCTGAAACAAGAGGGTAAACAGTAGGACATTCCTAGCCCGAAACAAGAGGGTACACAGGAGGACATCCCAATCCCAAAACAATATGGTACACGGGAGGGCATCCCAAGCCTAAAGCAGGTACATGGGTAATTAAACCAAGAATAACCTGATACAAAGTGATTAGTATGTTGCCTTGAAATAGGTTTTTTTATATATTTTTTCAAAAATTCCATGTTTTATTCCTATGTTATGCTTTCATGTATTATGTTCAATATTTCCTTATGATTCATGTCTTATGAACTTACAACCTTTATTATGATCTCTTATATACAAATTATGATCTTAAAATTTTATGCTCAAGTTCCATACCTATTTGTTCATGTTATGCTTACACATTTTCTTTATTTACCCTTATTGACCATCTGATCTCACCCATTTCTTATGTTTCCTTTCTCCATGTTACGAAGAAAAATTTTAGGTAAAAGTAATAAATGTGTAGATCTTTATGGGATATATTGAAGATATTTTACCAGGATATAAGATTTTTTTTACAATTTTACAAAGAAACTAAACTATTACAGTCCTCAGCCTATATTTTTACAATGTAATAAATATTCATCTAAAATGATCTAATATCCATGTATGTTAATCCTGGGTCTCTATAGTTGGTATCAAAGGAAAGGTTTAGTCAGCCTTTCAAAATTATAATGATAAAATATTAGTTAGATCCCTAGATATATTTCTAATGATATGTCTAGGGATGTCTCTAAGGATAAGTATAAGGATGAGTTAACGTATAGGAAAATGTCCTCAAAATTTGGTAAAGGATAGAGTGAGTGGTTTCTTAGAAATACATCCATGTCTATATACTACAAGGGGATGTGTCACTGGAATAGATGTACTTAGGGGTAAAAACTCTGAAAAGATGTTATTGTCCTGACTCAGGATAATCAGGTACATGACAATGGGCCTTTCTGCACACCTGGTTTGACACTCATGGGGGATATGCTTTGGGAATTCAAAAACTCTTCATGAACTATCATGAAGTATTTAAATATTATTTTGTTATAAATAACTTATGATAAACCTAAGTTGTCATATATTAAAGTTAGTTATCATGATTTAGACATCCTATAAGTAATTTTTCATGATTATGTGGTTTTCTTTTATGATATGTGTTTCTCACCCTATGATTTATGGTTTTAGTCAATGGAGAAAAATATAAGTAACATGGTTAATATATAATGTTTCAGATGTGGAAATTATGGTAATGATTAAAATAAATTTCCAAAGTGGAAATATCATTAAGAGAATCATGTAGGTGGTATGATTATTGGTTATACTTCTGAAGATAAAGAGACCGCAAATGAAATATGAAATATATGTGATGTTATTCCAAGTATTTTTTAAATTAATCATAAAAAGAATGATTATATTGAGTTTTAGGAACATTAATACGTGATTAATATTTCATATTATTGGAAATAATTATTAAGGAATAAGTTCATGAATAATGAGTGATGGTTTAAGAATAAAAGTTGGATGAATGGAGTACTTATGTTTTGGAATTCAAAGATTATGTTATATGAATCATGTAATATATAATTATTTTCAGTATAAGTTTTCATTAAGGATTGAAAGGGATACTCTTAATAGTGATGAATACTTAGAAAAGTGGTATTTTTATTAATATAAGGTAACCCTTAATGTGATCAAGATGTTGAGAAAATTTTGTTTCACTTAGATAAAGAGATGATTGGTTTGGATAAAGTAAATTGGATAGCACTGATTACCCTAGATTTGATTAATGATTAGTTGAAAAAGTGGTCTATTTCATTATAGATGAAGTTTATAACTTCTTGGATTTAAGGAGGATATCAAGTAACCTTTAGAATAAGGAATCATGCATATTTTCCAAAAGGATTTATGGTAATTAAGGTTGTTACCATGTTTTAAGGGAATATATGATGAGGGTATTCACATTTTGGAATGTGACAACCAAGTGGTACATTGTGATATATGGGGGATCAATATAAAGCTAATTTCATGACACTGTTTCCAAATCATTGAATTTTATTCATTCGGATGGATTATAAGGTTAACCATTTATGGAAGTTTAAGTTAAACATCAGATTAAGTCATTAAGATTAAAGTGGTATCTCTCCATATGAGTATTTATGCATATTGGATAGTCTGTTCAAACTACATTTTTTATGGTAATTAAAGACATATGGGTTGACTTATCATGGATGTCATGATCTGTTAGTACTTCAAGAATAAAAAAAATAATTCTTATTCATTTCTTAGGGTAAGAGATGAAGTGGAAATATATCAAGTCATAACCAAAGGTAGGGATTGGTTATAATAAAGGTAATAACACCAAGTATATTTCCTTATATTTTTTTTAATAAAAAGAATTTCTCAATGATAGGATAATGATAAAAATGTGTTGTCCTAATACCTTAATTTCTATTGAACCAATGAAATTTTAAATAATAAAAGATTTATGAATTTGAGGCCATTAACTGTTGTTTGATCATTCACTTGTCTGTTATTGATGACCTCAATAACTCCCTATAAATATTTACATTTTTCATCTATTCCCAATCTTCACTCCCAACCAATGTTCTCTTATGAGGAAACCTAGTTATATGTTACTTTGGGTAACCATTATGGTTCTATTTCCTTTTCAAGGGAATTTTTAGTATTCATGTTTATGATGTGGGTTTCTATGAATGAAACTTTCAAGTATTAAACCTTTGATAACCCAGATGAACTTTGAGGGAGAAATTAAATTTAAGGGGGGTAGAATGTAACACCCCAAAATTTTGTGAAATATTTTTTTTCAAATTAATTTTTATTTGATATTTTTATTTTCACATGACACTAGAAATAGTTATATATATATATATATTAAAACACTAATTAAAACATTCCTTTCATGCGCAATACCAACTTGGATTGTGCTACACGCAAAACCAACTTAGCATGCGCTACATGAAATACTGACTTAGTCTATGCTATAGACAATACCAACTTATCTTGCGCTACACGCAATACTAACTTGTCTTGAACTACAATAAATACCAACTTTTCTTGCACTACCCACAACACTAACTTGGCGTACGTTGCACGCAACATTGATGTTTCTATGAAACATCATTTTATTGTTATATTTTTTAAATGATATAATTATAACTTAGCTGTTAAAAATATTTATATAAATAGTAATAACTGATTTTAAAATATTATTAATAATTTTTTTATATATATATAACAAATTGATAATGAAATATATGATTTTTGGTAAATCCCTTCTATGTTTAAAAATATTGTTTTCTTGAATGAGCTGCTTTTAATAATAAAATTAATTTTAAACACATTCAGAAATTAAATTTGATAAAATAAACTTTATTTTTTAATTTATAATGCCAAAATTAGCTTAGGTTGAATTTTTGGTATTTTTCTAAAAAACTTAATTTTTTGATGAATATTGAAAAATATTATGTTTTAGTTAATAACAGCCTTTTCGTTTAAATAATTATTATTGTTAAATTATATTTTAAATTTGTTATGGTGTCACACTAGATCAATTTTACATCTATTAATAAAATTTTTTACATTATAATCAATTTTACTTTTAAATTGAATATAAAAATTCAAAAACTTTTGAACATTTTTTCTACTTTAAAAACTTGTCATTTCACCACGTCTGCTAGATTAGAATTAATCTTAATTTTTCTACTTCGGTAAATTATATTTCAAAAAAACCAAAATAAACTATTGTAATTAGTATAATATTTATATTATAATAAGATCAACATAATTTTTTACCAAAAATATTAGTAAAAGTGATTAAAATAATCACAGTGATTAAGGTCAAATTAAGCTTAATTAGGGATTAAACCTTAATATTATGGGGCCAAATGACCTATATAGTTGTCCAGAACTCATTTAATGGACATATTTTTTCCATAAACCTTTCAGTAATTATTTTTTTGGATTTTTTTTTTACTTTTTTTAGGTAATAAAAAGTGTACACCTAACTTGTTTTCAGAAATTCCAAGTGAGTCCTTCTTCTCCCTTATAAAAGGTCACAACCTCCCCCCCATCCTCACTCCTCTAAAGCCCCTTTTATCTCCAAAACTCTAATAAAATAATATCCCAACTTCCCTCCCTTCCTCTTTGAATTATCCCTTTAGGTATAAATTCTTCCAAGGAATCCTTTTGGCAAAAACCAAAAGGAGTTACCTAATTAAGAGGTAACGTCTTCTCTCAGGTACTTTCTTTTATTTTCCTTCTCCACCCCCTCCAACTCTCTGAATTATATGATTATATAAAAAAAATTGTCCTAAATATACTAGGATTTAATTATGTAAATTTTTTTATCTACACTTACACACACCTTCATCTAATGGGTAATGAACATATTGTTTCTGTGTACGGCAAATGACTGTCTCACAAAACGATGATTGTTCATTTTTCCAATACCTCCTACCATGGTGGAAAGTACGATGGAAAATATGTTTATATATGTCATATATTATATTTATTATTTCTTTAATCTTATTTATTACTTTTTACAACTCATATATCTTTACTTTCCATTTTGTGTTAACACGATAATTTCGTTTAAGTAAGTGTGGACTACCGCCCCCTCAAAGCGATATGATTCGTTCATACACTACATGGATATATTAAGTATGAGTTTAGTTAATATATAAGATATATCTATGATATAATAAATATACATTAATAATGATATATATATATATATATCTGTGTGTGTGTGTGTTTGTATTTTACTTTTTTTCCTTCAACACGACAATTAAATGAAAAATCGTTCATGTGTACGTACGGCCTACCATCTCCATGAACAGTTTATTCCAATTCATACTTATATATTATATAGATTATTATAATACACATATAATATATATAAATTACATTTATATCATGTATTAAATTCTATAAATTATGATATAAAATATAAATACCAAAGATATAACAAATTAAGACACATGCGAATAATAAAGAGAATATTACCTAAAGTGAAACCTTAACATAGGATTATTAACAAGTGGGCAATATTATGTCATAATAAAACCAAATATGGTATTATATAAAATAATATGAATCTGTAAAATATTTATAATAAATTTAAATTTATTATACAAGTGGTTTAAACGTGTACGATGAGAGTCAATGCACAAGGTAAGCAGATTTCATCTCACTTTTTATTCCCATGAGATACATGCTATGTTCACCACTCTTTACTTTTTTTTGGTGTATATAATGCACATGATTGCATTATATGTATCTTATACTTAGATTTATGGGTATTAACATATCCATTTTATGATATTTATTTCATGGGGATTAAGTTTCAAAAGTTACCAAATCGGTGAAATAGTTTTGTCTCAATTTTCCTTCTTTATGATCATGTTTTTTTAGGCACCTAAATTCTCTCTTGAGGTTTATATAATTCTATTTCTCATGTAATATCATTAAAATTCTTATTTTCATGATATTTAAAGCTTCATTTAATTTAATTTTCTTACATAGATAGTATTTCCCATGTTACCAAGTTGTAAGAGTTTATTGAAACAATCTCATCGATTTTCAAGATTGTTTATGTTTATTCTTCCTTTGATTAATTATTATTTTCCATATCTCAATAAATCCATAAATTTTATTCTCATATGGTTATTAATTCTATATTCATGTAGTGGTACCATTTTCTACTATTTGGTACATAAGATACTTAAGAAAGTGTTTTTAAGAAAGCTCGACTGTACTCTCTCATCGATCGGAAATTTGTGTTCCTTCAAAACCATGTTTTATAAAAAGGGTTTCCATGAATATTATACTAATATCCTATGACCATTAAAATAAATTTTTAACCTTTTTGTCTTTTACCAATATTTTCTGAATGATTCAATTTTCTATCTTTTTTACCATGAAAAAGGAATGTTCTTTTTACCTTATATGATGTGTAAGGATTTAACCACCATCAATACTTTGAAGCTTTGTTTTCATGTTTAAAGGTTATTTTTAAAAAAATTAAAATATATTTTCAAATTAAATATTTTTCAAAATGTTTTCAATTTTATTTTATAAGTTTTCAAGGGAAATGAATTTCAAAACATTTTCAAGATTTATCTACAAGTTTTAAAAGTATTTTAAAGGAAAATAGTTTTCAAAACGTTTTCAAGATTTATCTATAATTTTTAGTTTTTAAAACGTTTTCAAGAACTATTTATAAGTTTTCAAAGTATTTTCGAAGAAATTATTTTCAAAACATCTTCAATCTTTATTTATAAGTTTTCAAAGTGTTTTTTAAGAAAAAAAAATTTAAAATTTTTTGAATATTATTTTATAATTTTTCAAGAAAAAATGTTTTCAAATGATTTCAAGACTTATTTATAAGTTTTAAAGTTATTTTATAAGAAAATTATTTTCAAATGTTTTCATCTATTAAAAATAATTTTTCAAAGAAGAAAGGATATTTTCCTCAAAAAATGTTTTTGAAAGATATTTCAAAGTTAATTTCCATTTAATATGACATCCACTGATGTTACTCATTACCTTCTAGGAAATGATCTAAAGGTTCCATTCATATACTTTCTATGAATGGGTTATGCTTAATGTGATGGTCTTTATAAAACCCATTTCTCTTCCACGGTTTATATGTTTATGAAAATCTGTTTCTTTTCCATGGGTTATATGCTTTTGAAACCTACTTATTTTAATGGGTTATGCTTTGATAAAATGATTATGAAACCTATCTCTTTTATATGGGTTAGGATGTGATAAAATGTTAATTATGCCCATTTAATTTTGTGGGTTATGATTTTATGTTTATAGAACCTATCTTTTTTCTTGGGTCATGATATTATGAATTTTCTATGGAACATGCATATATGATTTCATTATGTAATGGGTGGGAACTATATATCCCTTCAATGCACAGAGTAATGATAAATTTTTTATGAGCTCAAAGGGTATACAAGAGGGAATCCCAATCCCAAAACAAGAGGGTAAACGGGAGGAAATACCATTCCCAAAACAATAGGGTAAACAATAGGAAATACCATTTCCAAAACAAGAGGTTAAACAGGAGGAAATCCCAAGCTCGAAACAAGAGGGTAAATGGGAGGACATATCATACCTAAAATAAGAGGGTAGATGGGATTACATCCAAAGCTCAAAACAAGAGGGTACATGGGAGTACATCCCAAGCCCGAAACAAGAGGGTACATGGGAGGGCATCCTTTTCCCAAAGCAGGTACATGGGTGATTAACCCAAGCATAACATGTTACAAAGGACTTGGTAGGATTCCTTGAAATAGGTTTTTTGTATGTATTTTCCACAATTCCATGTTTTATTACAATGTTATGCTTTCATGGATTATGTTCAATATTTTCTTATGATTCATGTCTTATGAATTTATAATATGTATTATGATCTATAATATTTTGGGTATTATCTTCAAATGTTATTCTCAAGTTTTATACCCTTTTTTAATGTTATGATTATACGTTTTATTTATTTACCATTACTGAACATCTGAGCTCACCCTTTTCTTGTGTTTCTTTTCTCCATGTTACGAAGAAAGGTTTTAGGTAGAAGTGACAAAGGTATAGATCTTTATGGGAGATTTTTAAGATATTTCACCATGATATAATATTTGGTTTCCATGGTTTTAAGACACTAAACTATTACGGTCCTCTGTCATGTATTTTTTTAATGTACTAAATATTCATCTAAAATGATTAAATATCCAAGTATGTTAAGTTTGGGTCTCTATAGAAGTTCTGCTTCAATATCTTCTATTATTCAATGGAGGTTCACTATGGGCACGAATCCTCTTAGGTGGTGGTGTGGATTAATCTTCTAGGTCTCCCCCTTCCCTTCCACAATATATCATTTCTTCATGGTATAGGTGATTCAATAGGCTCATTCCTCAATTCGAATGTATGCACGCTTTAGATTTAAGAATATATTGTGGATCTATTGTGTGTAGAAATGGATATCCCCCATTTACTTCCACCGTGAATCCTTGTTTGGGTAGGAGTACCCATCTCATAGTGGCATCCCTTATATTACCCCTCTCCATCATGGTTTTACTTGGGATATCATCTTCAAGGGAACTCTCTTTAAATATATAGAAAGATTTGTGATGGCCTTGCTAGTCTCCTGCCTTAGGTTCCTTCTAATCCTGGAATATCCATCCTTATGGTGAATGATAGACTACCCCCATAGTTTCCTGATCCATCCTTCGGAATCAGAGTTGTCACAGATCATGTTCATATTTACCCCCCTCCAATGGTTCATGTTATCACACCTTTACTTTTTCCCTAATTGAATCCAACACTGGAGACATGGTCTTCCCCCCACCCACTACTAGGGGGATTTATCTAGACTTTTTACTATAAAAACTAGGAAATGCTCTTCATCTCTCACCTGGTTCTCTATAGGAATCCTTAGTGAATCCGAACAAGGTGATTTAGCATAGAAATGTGGTTGTTCTCATCTTGGATCCCTCCCTAGATCCCAATCCCAGTGACCCAATCCCCTTTAGTCACTCTTCCAACCCTCTTTCCAATAGATTTAGTTCATTATCAAATGTACTTTATGTATCAGTTATAGAATCATGTTTCCTATTTTCCCCCTCTAGTGGTTTCCATACTAAATCTCATGCCAAACATGATCAGGATATCTCTTCCTTTCATTCAAGGTGATCTTCTATGTTGAGGTCCCAAACCAAGTGTCTCCACCTCCAATGAGTATCACCATCATATAGAGTACCCTAGGCCTAGAATATTTGGTTGATATGGGATTCCTCTCTACTGAAATTTATCATTATAAGGCCTCCCTAGTTGCGGTTCTTTAACCCAAGCAGAATCCTTCCAATATTTTCACCTTCACTAAAAAACTAGGCCTTCGTGAATACTTGTATGTTGATTCATTAAACCAACATATTTAGATTTTCTATAACAACACCCTATTTGTGGATAAACTGGTCATCTCCAACCAACACATTTATACAAATCTTACTCAAGTTTTCTCTAGATACATCATATCTTTTTTCTATTCCAAGTGTGATGTGCATGATAAATAATCTCCATGGAATGATATGGATTTCTTCTATACAAGGAAATAAAAACAGCTCTAAGGTAGGGATTTTAATTCAATTTTGGACCCATTAGAGAAAAAAGGAGGTGGTTTTTACCCCAATAAATATTGTAAAGACTTTTATAACTTTTTTTCTTATAATGGGATCTTAAACATGGGTTTCTTAGTGGTTAAATTCACCTACTATAATAATCAGAAATAAAGTCATCATACTTGGTTTTGGCTAGACCATTGTTTCGATAATCTCCATTCTATTTCCTTTTTCCCAATGAAAGATTAAATCACCTCATTCGGTCAATTTTAGACCATTCCCTAATCCTCATCGTCTTGGAACATAGTATAATGGGTGGTGATCATTTTTTCTATTCCAACCAGTGGGCATCTAAAACCAGCTACCACCTCATGGCCTGCACATCCTGGAATAATCCAATATAATATTTCTTATGGGTAGGGTTTCACAATAAGATATGATGCCTAAAATGGGATCTACATACTTCTAATAATATAAATCCCTATCATTTTCTTTAACTAGGCACTATTAAATATGCAATTGAGTAAGGAGAGAGTGATCTTAAACCAGGTTAGAATGATGATATTTTCAATTTCCTTATATGAAAAAAAAATCTTGCTAAAATTCTCTTAGAATAATAGATAATATTCAATGAGAAGTCCAGAGAAACTTTTCTTAAGAAGGGAGACAAAATATTGTATTTTTCAAGCATACATTAAGGATAAGAAATGAGGAAACATCTTGAAAATCTTCCTGGAGGATGGATCATTCATCAATGAAGGTGGTTCTAAGAAATATCAAAAATATCTTTTCATCCTTCATTTAGGATACCCATGCAGAAGGTTGATGGCACTAGGAATCATGGGATAGTATGGATAAAGAGTTTTTAGTTGTATTCATTAGCCTAAGGAATGTTATAGAGACTATGCAGATTTTGTAATCTAAGCTTGTTTGGGAGTACCTGGAGGGTCGATCCCTTTGGGCCAAATTCATCATGGGAATGTACATGTCACTACTAGAAGGTATGAGGAGAAACTTCTTATTTATGGATATCGATCCATTGGAACATTTCTATTCTATATAATCACTTGAGATGGATAGTTGGTTACAGAGAGATTAATTTTTGGTATCACAACTATGTAGGATCTGAGCTTGGGTATCGAGATACCTGAACCCAGACATTATGCTCTATTAGGAAATTAGTTACCCATAATTTATTTATGATACCCTTAATAATACATATCATGATATTTTTAATAGTATTATTAATAAATAGGACCAAGATAGGTTTGTTTTCATTGGATCAGTGTCAGGTACCTTCTTGGTGAAAGATTATCACTACGTTATCCATGAAAACTCAGTTTTTTATGAATGGGGATATAACCTCTAGTAAAATGACATCATCATGAAAATAAATTCCTCTTTTTGTGTATCTAAAATACCAATATTTCTACTGATGAGGATGTTAGGAAAAAGGGGTCCCACCTCGCTTCAAAATTCCCCCGATATTGTAACTTTAAAGAAGAAAATGCCTCTTGCCTTCTCTTTGAGGGTGAGTGGTATGATGTAGTATGGAATGGATTTAGTGAATTCATTAGTATCAATAGTCAATATTTTACTATTTATAACTCCTTTCATACCTAATTCCTCACCATGGATAGTAATATTTTTGAATGAAAGGAAAGAGAGATGTTTATGGTGAATGGACATTTGTACATATAGAATTTAAGAAACATGAACAATCACAAAGGCTCTCACAACTCTCATATATCTATGATGGTTAGGGAAAGAAGCTTAGTGGTTGATCTAGACCCTATTTTGAAATATTGGGATCTCTCCCCCTCATTGAATATGATTATGGCTGGCAGACATTCTATCCCTTCTATCTAGGTTCCTCCCATACAGGGAAGATTTTTTAGATGGATTCCCTCAACAGTGGTCTCAAACTTAACATGGATGATTCTTGTAATACTAGTTTCATGTGGGGTGGTTTTTTCCATGATCACATAGGCTCATTAATTATTTAATCTAGTGACATATATGGATGAGGAGACCCCCTTATGTAATAATCGTGTTCCATCATAAAAGGACTTGAGTTGTGTCACTCCCATAGCATTAAACTTGAATTAGTGGAAACTGACTATTCTATTATTCACAACTCTATTTAGGAGAAGATCAAAACCACTTGGTCCATTATTTATCATAATAATAGAACTATATTCCCCATTCACAAATGGGTTAACTTTCTTCATACATGGAATGAGGGGGGGAAATTGTGTTTTCTAGATTCTTGGGCCTCTCAATAACACTCTTGTATTTCCTTTACCAGTATGGGTTCCCTCCCCACCCACCCACCCCCTTCATTTTTTATTCTTGTGAGAGTTGATTTCCTTGGTCTTCACTACTTTAGACCTCATTTATTCTATTGGTCCTCACCCCCCCCCCCCCCAATAAAATTCTTAACATTGGATGGATGGGTATGGTGAAAATCAAATTGAAAAGAGTATGGGTTACCAAGTGTTTCTCCCCAGTGGTGGTTTGGAATGTGGTTTCACCCTAGCGAGGTCTTAGACATGGATTCAACTTATTAATCTCTCACCAATGAGGTTTCTCTATAATGAGGGTTGGGTTAGGCTTAACTCAAAAGGATCAAGGGATACTAAGTGTTTCACTCTCATTGAGGAGGCCCTAAGTAAAGTCTCTCCCTTATAGGGGGATTTTGAGGGTGAATATGCCTTATGTCACCCTGATATACACTCCTTAGGATGAAAAGGGTGGATGGAGAACTAGTTAGGGGGTCTGGAATGATTAGGGTGATAATAGATCTCACCTTAATTTATCTTCTGGGAATATATCCATGTGTGTTAAATTGGAGGTGAGGGGGTATATTTATAGGACATGGAAAACATGAGAGCATGAAGGTATATAACAAAATACATTTCATGTAGGTTGTTTGGGTTTGCGACATAGGCACACTAACTTGGGTGTGCAACATTGGATTGCAACCTGGGCATAATACATTGGTGTGTGACCTAGGTGTGAGACATGGGTGAATGACCAGGGTTCATAGACCTAGAAAAAGTGAATTAAATGGGTGAATTATTTTCATGAGGGATATGGTTGTACTTGAGTGTGCAACCCTAAGTGAAATCTTGACTTCTTCCTTAAAAAATACCAACTTTAAATAGCCATAACTTTTGATCTACAAGTCTATTTTTATTCCAAAACCAGTCAAATTTAAGAATGAAAAGTGAATTATAACCATAGATATAGAGTTTTCTAGTATAAGGTGTTTTATAGGGCCAAAAATCTCCTATAATACACTCGAAAAGTGGGTTTTAAATATTTAACACCCTTTTCATAAGTAATTTGTGAAATATGAATCCTACTCCCATTAGGAGTTTCTCATGATCATTCCATAAGATTAGGAAATGTTTTTAAGGAATATACATCCCTCAGTGTGTGATAATTCATGTAGTATGTGGATATCCTATTTATTTCTTCTTCAAGAATGGATATACTTTTCTACTCAAACTTGACTTATTTTTTTTAAGTGAGAAACATCTTATGGATTATGATGTAAAGTGTGTGGCATGAATTTATATATTAAATTAATGTTACTTTTGTTTGGGTTATACATTGGACTCCTTCAATGAATGGTAAATACATAAGTGGACCAAAACTTTGATTCATAATGGATGAAGCCATGTAGGAGTACATGGTCATGTTATGTCACACCCTTACCTTTTAATTCCTTTTATTTTATTATTTTATTGATTTTGTATTTTCTAGTTAAGGTTTGAGTCGAGTTCCTGATGAAATTTTTTTGAGTTTTGGAGGTTTTAGGTGTGTCTTGGCCCAGTTCATGGTTTGAGGGTTAACTAAGCTACTTATTAAGGATGATAGTATTTATAGTTCATTTTATTCTATACATTTTTCCTATCATTTCTTGATAATAGTTTGAAAATAAATGTGAGTTCCAGGAGTAACTGTGTGGCCTTATTTTGGTGTCATAGACAAGGTGCATGGCTTGTGCATGGTTAGGAGAAATCGTGAAGCAAGCATTCTAGTGACACTAAACTTTTCTATATAATAGAGGTTCACGATTGGTGCATGTTTTCCCAAACTATGTAGACATATCATGAAGGTTTCCTTCTCCAATGGGGTGTGCACAGTTGGCACATATTTTTGAAAACCATGCGGAAAAATCGTGCGAGTTTCCCAGATTCTTAAAAAGGACAATTTCTCACTTTTCCTATCTTATGTTTTAACCCAAATTCAGGATTATTATCCTTTGATTATCCTAGATACACTAGGTAGATCCCAAAAACCCTCCTCCCTTTCTCTACTTTCTCTATTGAATCTCCTCTATGGTCTTGATGTGAGTTTCTTTTGGATTTTTTGTCATTTTTTCCTCTCCTCTCCTCTCTCTCTCTTGGTTATTTGGTTATCATTTGGTGATTTATACCTTGTATAAACCCTAGAGGATATAGTTGATTTGTGTATTGTGTTCCTTTTATTTTAGGGGGTTAATATCATCTCTTTAGGCTTGTTCTTCCTTCTCTATGAGTTTCTCCGCATTTGCATGTCGTTGAGGTAAGTGTTTCCATAAATTTACTGTTTGAAACACTCTATTTGATGCTTGTGTATTTCTAAATAATTTATAAATGTGTTTCTCATTCTTGTAATGAGTTAGTATGAATTATAGTGGTAGTTTTATATTTTTAATTTTGTGAAAAAAATGTGTTTTCAAAGGATTTCCTAATTATGCCTATATGTATATGTAAGCAAAGTGTTTGATAAAATTCAACTTGGAATTTAAGTATTAAATTGGTTGTTTTAGGTTGTGTTTGATATTGGTTAGAATTTGGTATTTGGTTTACTTGTAAGTTTATCTTTTTGTGTGGGGTTTGGTACCTTTTCTTGGTTTCGTGCTTGTTTGGTGATTTGTTGTGATTAGTAGTGATGCAACATGTGACTCTTTGAATTACTTTTCGGTATTTTTATGGTTTTTTATGGATACTCCCTTATATGTGGGCATATCCATAGGTTCATAGGGTGAACCTATGGATAGGCGAAAACATGATAATGGACTGATACTGAAATGTTCTCCTATAACCCCATATTTTCAAAATACCCTTTCCTTTTACCTTTTCTCTTATATTCACCTCATCCTCCAAATGTTTCCCAAGTGGTTACTTAGTTCCTAAATGTTATAAAATGTGGATTTTAAAGGTGTTTTCAAATTCTTGGCTCGTTGGAAACTTTTATGTATGGTTTGGTGATTAAATAATAATGAAGGATCATTTGGAACCTTTGGGAACATGTTGTGTGTTTTCACCTAGGTTTTGGAAATGGTTTTAGAAATAAGTTTGTTTTGGAAATATTACGGCCCAGTTGGTACTTTGTGACATTTTGGGAAAAAAAATTAATGTAACAAGTAATGTAGGCCCGGTTAGTACTTTTGGAATGGTTTTATGGGTGATGGGAACCTCTATGGTAGTCTCTCCTAGGAGAGGGCCTCGCATAGGTGGTATTGGGGTTTGGTCTAGGCAAACATAGTGGAATATACAGGTAATTAGTTTATTCCATTCACGTTAGTGCCTCCTCATTCTCCATGTACTATTATTATCATATTCTAGGGTGTCTTCTAGAGGGTCAAGTTATGGTTTCTTACTGATCCCGATTAGATAAATTTTGTACACCCTATATTTTTGGAGATTCACTGAGGTATGTTCCCCTGGTGAGGCTGGTTTAGAGTATCCAGGTTAGTTATTGACTATAGAGTTGTACCATACACTAGCAGGTGAGTCTAACCTGAGTACTTACAGGGATTTCTTCTAGATATTTTTAATAAATTCCCATGATTACTATCTATATGTTCCAGATTTATTCAGATGTATTTGGTTACATTTTTATTAGTATTAATCTACTCATACATATAATATTTCATTTATTTATAAAATAGCTCTCTGATCACCTTATTTGGTTCCTTATTTGGGTTTTTGTTTTTTAAATTGTATTTTTGAAATGGAAAACTATTTTTAAAAAGGAAAGTAGCATGGGTTGTTTTAAAAATGGTAAATTTATGAAACGATGTGTTTAGTTCTTTAAAATGATTAAAAAATATTTTATAAATTTATTTCAAACTAGTGTTTATGTATTATTTTCATAAAGTAAATTTATGTATTCTTTAGTGCTTGCCTATTGGGTTGTTTATGCTCACACCCTACTTATGTCACTCAGTATCGGTAGACCCAGTATGTTTTTCAGTTTTGGGTTTTCAGTTTATGTTTTCCTTGGAGAGGGTTTTTATTATGGTTAGTGGTGACCAAGAGGTCACATGGTGATCATGTCATTCCAGTTTGGTTTTAGTTTTTTTTTTGGTTTCTGTTTATTTAGCTATTGTTGTTTTTTGGATCTGCCTATATATTTATTGTTTCTCAGTTATTACTGTATTATGTTGTGTGCTCTATTTGGGTTATTTTTTCCCTGGTTTTTATTGGGATAAATCATTCCCACTATGATATATTTGATTCCCGACACTATTATCAAGCTCAGAAGGATCGGGAATGCCTCTCAGGCCTTGTTGTGATCCAGGTCGAGTGTTAGGTTGGATAGCTGCCCAGAAAAGTTCATGATAAAAGGTATTAGATAATCCATTTATTATTTGGGGCATCATGTATTTTGGAGATAGGATTATCGGGGCTCAATAAGTAGGTTCATAAAGAGTTCCATGAAATCTTACTCATCCTAAGACACAAGTTACTAAAGGTAGTCCATGATTTGAGTCTTTTGTTTTGGATTTTGGGTTTGTGGTTTGGGGAATTACAATGGAGGTGAACTGGTAATGTGTGATAGGATTGCGTGGAGTAGTAACCCATGTGGGTCCCCATAACATAGTTCAAGGTCCTCTTATTGTTTGGTGCTTACTTGGGGCATGGTCTACTAACCCATGTGGTTGAGTCATGCATGGCCACTAGTTTCCCATTCCAAGAGTTTGGTGTGAGTTTTTCTTTGGTTTGGTTTTCATTGGTGTGAGTGTATTTTGAAATGGAAAATGGTTTTTGGAAAAAAAATAAAAGGAAAATTATTTCAAGGTTTTTTTCCATTTAAAGAGTATGAATTGGTGTTTTTAACTAAATTTTGAAGTCAGGTTTGAATTTGTAAAATGGACTTGGAGTAAATTGGATTTGGAATTTGGAATAGAGATGGTGTTTTTAAAAAATAAATATGGTTTTTTGTGATGTTTGAAATATGATTTTAGTGTTTTGGATTTGGAGGTTCTTTTTGGTTGAATTTTGGTTTGATGTTGATTCTATTTTTTTTATTTTTATATCATTTAGAGTATTCTTCCAAAAAAGGTCATGAAGGTCTCTGGTGAGTTTCTTCTAGTTGTTAGCCATACCTAGACTCCAAGTGGGGTGGAAAAGTAAAGTAATTATTGGTTTTTTCCTATTTTATGTGATGATAAAGGTTATTTAGAGGATATATAATGGCTTGAGGAAGTTTAAGGAATCTTTCAATTTTCGAGAACTTCGAAAGTTGTGAGGGTTAGATTTGTTCTGGGCTCATTTTAAGGTTCGAGTTGGATTGTTGGAAGGTGATCATCCTAGCATAATTTCAAGTTGGAATGTCCTAGGAAGTATTTAAGACAACTTTTATCTGATGGTTCATCCCTGAGGAGGTAAAGGTGAAGAAAGTGGTAGAGTTGTTTGTTGTTTAGTAAGTTCAGCAGATGGTGAAGGCCAATGTTGGTCATTTTGAAGAGCTGGTCTCTTTTTCTCCATCGATAACAATATAGGATCAGCTAAAATCTCTTATGTTCGTGGTATTCATTCATAAATTAAATATTGGTTTCTATCATCTGGTGAATTTCTAGTTGATAATCTTGTGGATGAGGTGTTTCTAGATGAGTTAGTTACTAGTGTGTTTTCAGTATCACTTAATGAAACATTTTTTATTAGTGCTCATGAAGGTTTCCTATCTAGTGAGAGGTGTATGCCATAGTAATCGATTACTAAGGAGTATCCTTTACCACTTCTGGTCTATAATTCATTGTACCATTCACTTTTTTGTTTTTAGTGTGGACGGTTCGGTCATTAGAAACCATCTTGTTATAATCCTTTTAAGGCTTTCCAATGATGTGGTTATTTGGGTTATCTAGATAAGTTATGTAAGAGGAGTTTCTAGAAGAATAAGTATTAGTCGGAGGATTTTAGCTCATGACTATGGAGAATTTGATGCTTCAAGACATCCAGGATCTAGCCACATGCCCCGAATTGAATCTCTTCATGCATTCAAGAATCATTGGGGGTGTGGGGAACCTTGGTATAGGTCTTTTCTCCTCCATTGGAGAGGATACAATTTAAGTTTCCCTATTGTAGTCTCTTTTGTTTCTAAAATTTTGGTGGTTTCCTTTTCATGTAATTATATGTTTGTACCTTGTCTTAGTGAATCTTTAAATAGTTTTCTTTGTGTGTTGGTTTCATTTTTGGCTTGTAATAATTTTGGAGATGCTTGTGTCTTGTAGAAATGATGAATCATGATTTGGTTTTCTATTTTTTTGAGTTCCTTTTATGGGTTTCCCCTTATGTTGGGGGGTCTTTTGTTCAAGTTGGGAGTTCCTAATGGTTGTGTTGTTAGTGAGTTATAGCAGGTTTCTTGTGGTGGGGAGATCTTTTTCTTTTTTTTCATGGATCTACTCTTTGTGGTTTTTCCTCAGACCTGGTCAAGTGTAACTTGTAGAGTGAAAGGCCACACCAAGGTTTGTGGTTCCATATTACCTCATTCAATTTTGAGCTTGAGTTTCGGTTCTCATTAAAATGGGTTTATTTATAGTGGTATAAAGTCTTTTTTTGGAAGAATTGTCACACCAAAATCTTGGAATTACTTTTATTTTATTCTTTTCTTGATGTTAGATCATCTGGTTGAGGTTCGAGTTGAGTTATCAATGAAATTTTTTGAGTTTTTGAGGTTTTGAGTTTGTCTTGGTCCTATGCACAGTTTGTGTTCATGGTTTAAGGGTTAATCATGTGGACTATTAAGGATAAGTGTGTTTCTAGTTAATTTTATTCTTGCATGGTTTTCTGGGAATGTCTTGATAACAGTTTGGACAAACCATGAAAGGTCCATGAGTAACCATGAGGCCTTATTTTAGTGTCAGGGAAAAGGAGCATGGTTTGTGCATGGTTAGGAGAAATCATGCAAAAATCATGTTGGAACCTCTACAATTTTTTATAGTGTTGAGGCAGAAGTTTGGCACATGGTTTCTCAAACTATGAATCCAACCAGTGCGTGTGTCCTTCTCTAGTGGGGTGTGCATGATGGGCACAAGGTTTGGAAAATTGTGCAGCCAAATCATGTGAGTTTCCCATATTCTTAAAATTATGAATTTCCCACTTTTACCCTCTTATGTTTTAACCCCAATTCAGAATTATCCTCCTTTGATCAACCTATTCATACCACGGGGATCTCTAAAACCCCCCTCCCATGATTTCCTTCCTCCATTGAAGCTCCTCTAAGGTTCCTAGGTGAGTTTCCTTTGGATTTTTGGTTGTTTTTCTCCTATTCACTCCTCCCACTCTTCATTACTTGGTTTTAATTGGGTGGTATGTCTCTTGGATGAACCCAAGAGGTTTGGTTTTATGTGTGTATTGTGTTACTTTGATGTTAGTGGGTGCATATCATCTCTTGAGTCTTGTTCTTCCTTCTCTAAGAGTTTCTTCGCATCTACATGTCATTGAGGTAGGTTTTTCTATCCATTTTATTTATTAAACACTCTATTTGATACTTGTACATTTATAAATAATTTATAAATGTGTTTTTAATTATTTTTATGACTTATTATTAATTGTAGTGGTGGTTTTATGTTGGTAATTTGGTGAAAAAAATTATTTTTCAAAGGATTTCCTAAATTTTGCCTATATGTATATGTATGCAAAGTGTTTGATAAAATCGCACTTGACCTTTAAGGATAAAATTGAGTGTTTTGGGTTGTATTTTTTCTTGGTAAGATTTTGGTATTTATTTTACTTTTAATTTGAGCTTGGTGTGTGGTTTTTGGTGCCTTTTCTTGGTTTCTTACTTGTGTGGTGATTTGGTGTGATTAGTGGTTATGCAAGGGGAGACTCTTTAAATTGGTTTTGGGTATTTTTATGGATTTTTAGGGATACTACATTGGATGTGGGTATATAAATAGGTTCATAGGGTGAACCTATGGATAGGTACACACATAATAATATCCTGATGGAAAAATGTTCCCTTTAACCATGAATTTCCAAAATACCCTTCTCTCTTCCCTTTTCTCTTCCATTCACCACATCCTCAAAATGTTTCTAAAGTGGTTACTTGGTTCTTAAATGTTTTCAAATGTGTATTTCAAATGATTTTTCAAAATCCTGGACCATTTGGAATCTTTGAAAATAACAATGAAGGCCTTTTGGAACCTTCAGAACATGTTGTGTATTTTCACTTGGGTTTTAGAAATGGTTTCACTAATGAGTTTGTTTTGAAAGATTAAGTCCTAGTTAGTAATTTTTGATATTTTGGGAAATTGGTTTTAAATTTACATTTTGTTTAGGTCCAGTTGGAACTTTTGTAGTGGTTCGATGTGTGATGAGCACCTCTATGGTAGTCCCTCCAGGGAGACGGTCTCTCATAGGTGGTTTTGGAGTTTGGAGTAGTCTAGCAAGGTGGAATATGTGGTTTATTGGTTTATTCCATGTGTTTTAGGATCTCCTTATTATCTGTGTATTATTATCATAGTATTCCTAAGTGTATTCTTGAGGTTCAAGTGATGATTTCTTACTGATCTTGGTTAGATTGATTTGATACCCCCTAGATTTGTGGAGAGGCAAGGTGGGATGGCCACTGGTGAGGCTAGTTTAGAGAATTTAGGTTTTTTATTGACTATGGATATGCACCATATGCGAGAAATTGATTCCAAACTGAGTACATCTAGGTATTTCTTCTAGAGATACTTAGGAAATTCCCATGACTTCTATATTTATATCCTTTCTTTATTTTATTATAATTGGTTACTTGTTTTATTAGTATTTATCTGCTCGTGCCTATACTATTTCATTTATTTATAGAATAGCTCTTTGATCACCTTGTTTGGTTCCTTATTTGGGTTTTGGTTTTGTAAAATGTATTACTAAAATGGAAAACAATTTTTAAAAAGGAAAGTGGCATGGGTTGTTTTAAAAAAGGAAATTTCTAGAAAACTATGTTTGGTTCTTTAAAATGATAAAAACTTATTTTATAAATGTATTTCAAATTATTTTTCATGGAATATTTTAGGAAAGGAAATGTATGGATTTTATGGTGCTTGCCTACTGGGATATTTATTCTCACACCCAACTTGTTCCACTCAACATCGGTAGACCCAAGCTGTTTTGTAGGTTTAGGTTTTCAATTCAAGTTTTCCTTAGAGAAGGTTGGTCTTATGGTTGGTGGAGACCAAGAGGTCATAGATGGATCATGTCATTCTATATTGGTTTTAGTTTCATTTTGTGGTTTATATTTGTTTAGTTGCTATTGTTTTTTGGATCTACCTATGTATTTATTATTTCTCAATTATTACTAACTTATGTTGTGTGCTCAATTTGGGTTATTTTTTTCCTGGTTGTTATTTGGATAAATTGTTCTCACTATGATATCTTTTATCCCCGACACTAGTTTCCAGCCCAAGAGGACCGAGAACACCTCTTGGGCCTTATCAGAGGCTAGGTCAGGTGTCAGGATGGATGGAAGCTCAGCCAAGTTCATGACATGCCAACCTCAATCACACATGATGTTATGTGAAACATAGTCTTGGAGTGCATCATATTCACATCAGACTATGTTTGAACCAATATAATATCAGGATTCTCCATAATGATACATTAGAAACAATGTATAATTAATCTATATGAATCACATGGATATAATTTTATTGAACATTCAACAATATCCCCATTTCACTAAAATCCCTAAGGACTTCATACATAACTTTACAACCCTTTATGAATCCATCGAAAACTCCTTTTAGAAACAGTTTTATCAAACACTATTCATTTTGGAACAAAATTTTTTTCCAAAACAAAATAATTATACAATGGAATAATTTTGTAGCTTTATGGGCCTTAGTATCATTGAAAAAATATTAAATCATTATTTAATATATTTAAGAAAATAGTAGCCTCTAGAAAAGAGTCAGTACTACTCGTGCTACAAAGGGGTCTGGTGTGATCTCTATCAAACAAATTTGTATCTTTGTATTGTTAAGTCAAAATTCTTCTTTTGAATTTTATGTATTTTGTTTTGGAAATCAAAAATCTCTTTATACTAATTTGTCAAATAAAGGACTTTGAATACGGTTTGTATGTTTATCATACTGACTATGTTTATCATACTAACTATGTTTATTGTACTGAATATGTCAATCGTACTGACTCTGTCAATCATACCAACTCTATCAATCGTACTGAATCTGTTTATTGTATAGACTCTGACCATTATACTCACAATATGCATCGTACCCACTCTGCATTATAACATTTTTTTACACTAAGTAATATTAATCGTACTAATGTGTTACTTTTATAACATGCATGATTTCATACTTTTATCAAAACACATGTTTTATATCAATCATACTCATGATTATCATTTTCATATATATTTTTTTTAACCAAAATTATGTCATGGAGTTAATTATAAACAAATCAAAACAATGTCGTGTTTTCTATTTCAATATGACCATTATAATTCTAGGTGTCCAAGTCCCTCCGAGTTTTCCAGAGAAATATGACCATTGGAGGAAATATGACCATTTGAACCTGAGGCCTATAAATAGGAGATCATTTGAATATAAGAAAATAACCTAGAGACTTTTTATCATCTTTTTCTTCTATCAAGTTCTAGAGAGAGATGTTGTGAATTCTCTCTTTCTTCATGTGAAATCCTTGAAATTAAAAAATGTGAACGGCTCATTATTAGTTTTTGTATTTCAATAAGTGATTTGTTTTTCTTTGTGCAGCTGATCAAGTGATAATGATCGAGGGCTACTGGGGATAGGCAGACAGTGTGACTGATCTTCATATCGAGGGATTTCAAGTGTTTCAAAGATAGAGGTACTAATTACCTGTAAAATTGAGGGATTGTAGGGATAGTAAGATGGATGTGTTGATCATCATATTAAGGGCTTACTAAGGTGGTGGTAAGAAAGACCTTTTATCCTATGTGAAAGGATACCCTTCTCTTTGGGATAAAATAATTGTAATACTTTTACATTTCCGTTGTTGTTTGTATTAGAAAGGGAATTGTATTGTTTCCTATTTATTTTTATAATCTTTTCAATTTTAATTGTTTCAATTATGATTCTTTTTGTTACATATTATATTAATAGATTCTATACACTGTATGGTAGAATATTTTTCATTTGTATTACTTTGATCATTTTATTCAATTAGAATACAATTGTTTTACATTACATATAAGTATTACATCTTATCATATTCATTAGATCGAAGATCATTGTAGTAAATCTTATTTATTTCAAATTATTTTAGTTTAAGACTTCTTAAACTAAGTTCTTTCTTAAGTGTTTAAATACAAAATTTTTAAAATTACAATTCACCCCCCCCCACCTCTTGTATTGTGTCATCTAATATACATATACATCTATATTACGATCCAACAATTGGTATCAGAGGAGGTTTCCACTGATTTTTTATTATTTTATTTATTTATTTTGATAATACAATTGTATTTCTATTACAAATTTCTATCTATAACTACTTACTACACTAACGTGTAGAGTGGAAAAGTGTTGTTTTATAAGATGGCAGAATGAATATTGGATCAACTGACAATCTGAATCCAACTAGACAACCTATATTTTATGGGAATGATTATGAGTATTGGAGAGATCAAATGAAGACATTTGTAATTAATACTAGAGTGGACAACTTTATTATTCTTACTGGAGGTTACAAAATCCTAGACAAAGAAGTCAGTACTTTTACCAATCAAGAGAAGTAAGAATATCAACTGAATTACAAGGTATAAAATACATTGTTATGCTCTGTGACCAGGAATATATATAGTCAGATATCATCATGTAAAGTAGCTGATTGTATCTGTAAGAAACTGGAAGTCACTCACTTTGGTACATCTGAAGTTATAGAAACAATAAGAGCAATGCTTCGAGAAAAATATCATGGGTTTATTTTCCCTTATGGAGAACCAGTTTGTAAGGTGCAATAAAGATTTATTAAAATCGTCAACATTCTACAATATATGGGAGAAAAAGGTTTTGATGATGAAGCACTTATAGACAAAATTATTGATATAATTCCAAATGAATGGGAATCAAAAAGGAAAGCCATTAATGAAAATAGTAAAGTTACTCAAATCAATCTTGATGAGTTATTTGTAACTCTTCTTCAACACAAGACAAGAATGAAAAGGGATTCTGATTTCAATAATAAGAAGAATAGTAATGGAGGCATATATTTTACTACTATATCCAAATCTAAGACACCAGAAATGCTGACAAGATCCAAATCAAATAAAGTTGTTATATATGAATCAAGTAATAGTGAACAATCTGAGAATGAGTTAGCCAATCTTTCTTGAAGGATGAACTAGATTGTGGGAAATAAAGACTTTCAATACAGGTTCAAAAATAAAGATAGGAAATACAAGAAGGACTCATAAGTAACTTGTTATGAATGCAAGAGAGCATGTCATATTAGGCCAGAGTGTCCTTTGCTTAAAAGAAAAGACAAGAAGAAGAAACATTCTAAAAGAAACAAGAAAAAGTATTAAAAGTGAAATAAAAAGAAATTCCTAAAGGAAAATGATACTTGGAGTGAAAGTGGGGGTGATTCATCATATTATTCTTCAGAATATGAATCCTTCAGACAAAGAAATATTGGTCTAATAGCCAGACTACCTATTGAAAAATCATTGTTTCATGGCTAAGGTACACAATGCTAAATCTCTTACAAATGTTTCTTTAAATTCCAATTACCCTAATGAGAAAAATTATTACTCTTTAGATTAAGAATATTCCCCAGTAGAATAAAATTTACCAACTTTTGAAGAAGTATCTATATTTGAAAAACTTCTTGAGAATGAAAATTTCAAACTCAAGAAAAATATTGATAAGGAAAATTCCAGAGTAACTATTATAATAAAATAAATATCAAATCTTTCAAAGGATATTGATAATAAAACACTTGATTTTGAAAGTATTTCAAAAAACCTTGAGGAAGTTAATTTTGAAAAGAATAAACTTTTTAAGGATCTTAAAAATGTAATTTCTGATAAATATATTTTAGAGGCTAACTCTAGTTTTAAAACTAATGTTTCTGAGGAAACAAACTTGGTTATTAAAATAAAGTCAGAAATATTCTCTTTAAAGAAATTCCTATCAAATTTTACCTTAGGAAAGGAAAATTTTTACAAGATGTATTCTCAAATTTAACCTTTAAGGAATCATTCTGGATTTGGTTATACTCATTCTAAACTGGTTTTTAGTAATAACTATTTTGTTCCTTAAACTGCCTCATTCTGTACTAAATGTCAATATGGTGGACATTGGGAAAGAAATTGTTCTCTTAATAGAACTCAATCATTAGGTTTCCATAAATCCCATTTTTCAAAACAAATATGGTTACCCAAAATTATTTTATCTAACATTTCTGGATCCTAACAAGTTTGGGTTCCAAAAAAATATTTGTTTCTTTTTCAGGAAAATAAGAAGTGTACCAACAACAAGAAAATTTAGTACATGGATAGTGGTTTTTATCGACACATGAAAAGAAAGAAATATTTCTTTGAAAATATTATTGAAATAAAAGGTGGAAAATTTACCTTTGGAGACAATGCTCAAGGAAATATTTTTGGTATAGGTAATATTTTTTTCCTCAGTAAAGTTTTAATTTCAAATGTTTTGTTTTTCAAAGTTCTTAAGCACAACCTCATCAACATAAGTCAATTATGTGATGAATATTAACTTGTGAATTTTATGAATGATTAGTGTTTAGTTCAAAATTCCAAGGATGAATTCATTCTATCTTCCCATAGGCATGAGAATGTATAAACTATTAACTTAGAATACCTTAGGATCCAAGACCTACCTTGATTAAGTGCAATGGAAGATTAATCTTGGTTATGGTATAGAAGGTTAGGACACTGTAAACTTAGAAACCTTAGTAAAATCTCAAAGAAAATTCTTGTTAAAGATCTACCGAATCTGAGGTAAGATTCTTCAAATGTTTTTGATTCTTGTCAATAGGGAAAGACACATAAAACTAGATTTAAATAAATTAATGAAGTATCAACTTCTAATGCATTACAGTTAGTTCACATGGATCTTTTCGGTCCTACACAAACTGGAAGCATTTGAGGAAAATAATATGTATTTGTTTTAGTTGATGACTACACTAGATTTACATGGGTCTATTTTCTAGCAAAGAAATATGAATCCTTTTTCTATTTTAAAACTTTTATAGCTCAAGTTAAAAATGATAAAAACTTACCACTAATAACTATTCGTAGTGATCATGGTGGTGAATTCTAAAATTTGGATTTTGAAACTTTTTTAGTAAGAAAGGTGTTACTCGAAACTTTTCAGCTCCAAGAACCCCTCAACAAAATGATTTTGTTGAAAGAATAAATCATATTCTTCAGGAAATAACAAGAACCATGTTGAGTGAATACTCAATTTCTAAGCATTTCTGGGATGAATCTGTTAGTAATTCATGTTATACTATAAATCGGGTTTTAACTAGACCTTTTCTTAATAAAACACCTTATGAATTGTATACTGGATGAAAACCTAAAGTTTCATACTTTAGAGTGTTTGGATGAAAAGTATTCATATTGAATATAAAATATAATTTACATAAATTCACATCCAAATCTGATGAAGGAATATTTCTAGGTTATTCCAAAACTTCTAAGGCTTATAGATTATTTAACAAAAACTCATGTAATGTTGAAGAAACAGTACATGTTAAATTTGATGAAATGGGCCCCTTTGTTTTTAAAAAATTCTTACCTACATCAACTGATTTATTTACACAAACTAATTATCAACCTACGATTGAAAACTCTTTTGATAAGGGGAATACTCAAGAAAATGTTTTTGAAATATTTACCCCAGAAGACTTTCTAACTTATGTTGATGAATAGGTTTTACAGAACCCAAATTAATTGTTTCTTAGGAATCATCCCATTGATAATATCATTTTTGATGTAAATAAACCTATAAGGACTAGAAATTCCTTGAGAAATGAAATAGAACATCTTGATTTTATATCTCAATTTAAACCTAAAACTCCAAGTGAGTCCTTAGGTGATGAATATTGGATTAAATCAATACAAGATAAACTAAATGAATTTGAAAGGAATCAAGTTTGGACTTTAGTTTAAAGACCTAACAAAACAACTAAAATTGGTGTAAAATTGGTTTTCAAAAACAAATGTGATGAAAATGGAGTCATTTTAAGAAATAAATCAAGACTTTTTGCTAAGGGATATAATCCACAAGAGGGAATAGAATATGAAGAAACCTATGCTCCGGTAGCTAGACTTGAATCTATTCATATTCTATTAGCCTTTACAGCATACTTAAATTACAAACTATTTCAAATGGATGTAAAATGTTCTTTTCTTAATGGTTTTGTACAATAAGAAGTTTTTTTAGAACAAACTCCTGGTTTTGTAGATCCAAAACATCCTGATCATGTTTTTAAACTTAAAAAATCTTTGTATGGCCTTAAACAAGCTCCAAGAGCATGGTATGATAGACTTATTGGATTTATTTTACAAAACAATTATGCAAAATCTATGACAGATCCAAATCTTTTTATAAAAATGGAAAACAAAAAATTTTTTATTGTTCAAATTTATGTTTATGACATTATATTTAGATCAACTCAGTAATCTCTAACTAATTATTTTGAAAATCTAATGAAATATGAGTTTGAAATGAGTATGATGGGTGAGTTAACATTCTTTCTGGGTTTTCAAATCTCTCAAAAAATAGAAAAAACCTATATATCTCAACATAAGTATATCAAACACTTACTCAAAAAGTATGGATATGACAACACTAAAAGTATTATCACTCTAATAGGTACCTCAAATACACTTGATCTTGATGAACCTAGGAAACCAGTGGATCAAACATCTTTTAGAGGTATGATAGGGAATTTTTTATACTTAATATCTAGTCATCTAGAATTAATGTTTTATGTATGTTTATGTGTAAGATATCAATCAAATACAAAATAATCCCATTTAAAATCTGTGAAAATGATTTTCCTGTATTTAAAAGGAACTTTTGATTTAGGTCTTTTCTATTCTTATGGAAATGATTTTGTTTTGAAAAGTTTTTCAGATGCTGACTTTGGTGGATATAGAATGGATAGAAAAAGTATACCCAGAACATGTCATTTCTTAAGAGATTCTTTAGTTTCTTGTTCATGCAAGAAACAACACTCAGTAGCACTTTCCACTGCTAAAACTGAATATATAGCAGTTGGAAGTGGTTGTGCTCAAGTGTTATGGCTGCAACACACACTCACTAACTATGGTATGTGTTTTTCTAAAACCCAAATACTATGTGATAATACTAGTGTCATATCTCTTAGTAAAAACCTAGCACATCACTCACGTGCAAAAAACATAGATATTAGGCATCACTTTATTAGGGATCGCACACACAAAAAGATATTATTTTACAATTTATCAGAATTCAAGAACAACTTGCTAACATTTTTACAAAACCATTACCTTTTGATAGATTTGAATTTATTAAACAGAATATAGGAATGATTAAACTAAAATAATCCTTCACATATACTTTCTATTTTTACATTTCTCCTTACATTAAATAACTCCTCTTATAAGAGGGAGAATATTTTTTCTTTGTTTTTCCTATTTTGTATTATTTAGTTTCATTTTTTGTTGTTTTATTTGTTTCATTTCATTTTGATATTCTGTTTTTTGTTTTGGCATTCTGTTTATTGTTTTGATTTTCTATTTATCGTTTTGACATTCTGATAATCTATATAACTTTGTTTTCAATTGGCTTGACAACCTATGGTAATGACTTTTTTTTCCATCGTCTTCACAACCTATGGTAATGAATTATTTTTTCATCAGCTTGACAACCTATGGTAATGACCTTATTTTCCATCAGCTTGATAACCTATGGTAATGACTTTGTTTTCCATCGGCTTGACAACCTATGGTAATGACTTTGTTTTCCATCATCTTGACAACCTATGGTAATGAATTTGTTTTTCATCAGCTTCACAACCTATGGTAATGACCTTGTTTTCCATTGGCTTAACAACCTATGGTAATGAATTTGTTTTCCATCAGCTTGAAAACCTATGGAAATGAATTTGTTTTCTATTGGATTGACAACCTATGGTAATGATCTTGTTTTCAATCAGCTTGACAACCTATGGTAATGACTTTGTTTTCTATCGGCTTGTCAACCTATGGTAATGACTTTGTTTTCCATCATCTTGAAAACCTATGGTAATGATTTTGTTATCCATAGGCTTGACAACCTATGGTAATGACATTTTTTTCCATCAATATGACAACCGATCATATTCACTTTATTTTCATCGATTTGATTTTGGTTTGTATTTTCTTTTAATTATTGTATTGTATTATGTCTACTTTAATAATAATATGAAACCAACAACTTACTTGAAATCTTCGACAGGTACATTCTCTATTCCTTTTGTATTGTCTTCCTTTCATACCATTGACCCTTAATTTTTTTTTAAAATAATAATAATAATAACCTATTTTATTCTCCACCGTTGGATTATTTATCTTCTAATCCCAATCGTAAAAGACCAATGATCATCAAAATTCACCTATAAATAGAGGAACCCCCTCCTCAAACCCACACCGGTTTTTCAAGATTTCTCGGTGAAGCTCTACCTCTCCTATTTAATACTCATTATGATTTTTTTCTCTTACCACTCATCTTTATGTCTCAGTCTTCTTCCATGAGTCCTACCGAAATGTCTTCAAATAATTTCTCATAAAAGGATTTCTTCAGAGAAAGGTTAGTTTCTCAGGATTTATTTGACAGTTATGACTCAATAATCAAGAGGATTATCTTCTTCTGAGGATGGGAATAACTTTGTGTTGATAAACCCATATTTCAATACCATATTCTTATTGAAGAAGTTAGACAATTCTACAATATAGTGTATTTTGATAAGAATATGATGATTAACTTTTCTATGTATGATAGAAAATTTTCAATGTCTATAAAACAAGAAACACACCTTCTAAATGTTCCTAAATAAGGTGATTATTTTGCCCATATCATAAGCTACCTGAGGAATTTGGTACATTTAACAAGGAAAGAGCTGGAAAGTCAGTGTTTCTTATTGATGAGGAGAAAAGAAAGGTATCTCATCTTTCTACTGAAAAATGGTTTGTTGTCTTTTAGATGAAAGGGTTTCTAATTCCAAGTAATGGGGATAGTGAAACTCTTAAGTTTTCTGACATTCTTATACTGGATTATCTTTTAAACATGAGAAAGGTAAATCTCAAGGGTTACATTTTTGAAACCATCAAGAATGTGAAGTCGGGAGCGATCAAGTCTCATCTTATCATGTATCTGCCTATTCTTACAAAATTAATTCTTGAAAGTTTGAAGTTTTGTAATATTCCTCTGAAAGGATAATTGAAAGAGCTAAAGCCTTCTTGGATTAGTAAGAATTTGTAATGTCCCGCGTCCGGAGCCCCTCCACTGGTGCCTCAAACCCGGTTCGCCACATGACCTCAAGCGCGTTTCCCCGAACGCCAGAGGCTGCCGACTAGCAGTAAGGGACTTGGTGAGTCAGTGGGGAAACTATTCCCTCATTCGGTAAGCTATACAAGGTAAGAAAACAACAATAAATAGCGGAAGCAGTAAACAACATGCATAACAACAGAAATTAAACAACGGAAGCAATGTAGATATATAACTATGATGACAATGATGCAGAAGGTACAAGTATCTAAGGAAAACAGAAAACACAACAACATGCTGAAATACAACTGAAACCAAGTGCAAAAGAAAACAAAGAAAGCTCCTCAGCATCGTGAGCCACGGCTCGGTCCCATGCCCCCAGCTCTTGATGCAGTCAAGATCCTGAAGTAGAAGGGCGCTTTCCCTTATCTATACCTGCAGCAACATAGTCTGCTTGGGCCCAAAAGCATGGCCCAAACAGGGTGTGAAATACAATCCCAGTAGGAAATCACCCAAAGATTTGTGCCTAACAGTCAATGAATACATGGCAGTAAATAAACAATATGAAGTAAAAAGAAAATCACAAGCAGCTACAATCCATAGTTCCAACAAGTAAAGTACACAAGCAAGCAACTGGAAACAAGAAGGAAACAGGTAACCCTCTGGGTAGCTCTCACAGTCTAACCCCTATGGTTCAACCTATAGTACTAGCAACCCTCTAGGAGGCACACACAGTCTCACCCCTCTGGTTCAGCTACGTAATTAAGAAGACTCTCTGGGGAAGCACTCACCGTCAATTCCCCATATAGTCTCGTATCGTGCTAAAGGCTCTATGGGGAAGCACTCAACATCAATTCCCCATGTGGCCCGCGTTGTGGATCTACAGACTCTCTAGGGAATCACTCAACGTCAATTCCCCCTATAGTCTCACATCGTAATTAAAAGACACTATGGAGAAGCCCTTCAATCAATTCTCCCTTTGGTCTACTACTCTACGTTCTCACAGTCCTGAGTATAACTAAACATGCTCAACGCATGTGTATCATCCAAGTAAACCTCAATAACTACTTGGCTATCAACTAAGGCTCAACATAAATAATAAAACAACAGTTCCACTATCCTACGACTAGTCATGGCGACTGGAAAAACTCCAAACATGCAGAACAAGCATGGAAAAGAAATCTGGGCACAAACAAAATACTCAAATCATAAGCAATAACCTCTACTAAAGCAATCAAGAAAAGTAGGCAAGTAACAAGGGAAAAACATGAAACACCCAATACCCCGTTCAATGGTATTGGTGGAAATTGCACAAAATATTCATCAACTTTCTGCGGAAAGGCACAAACCACCTACCTCGATCCTAGGAGATCGATATACGTGAACCTCGATGACATATTACCCTTAGAATGACGTAGATCTGAGAAAACGCACAAAATGTTCATCGCATGATAACTTGAAAACAAGGAGGAATCAAGAAACAAGGCTCAAGCAGAAGGAAGAACTCACCGTTGTGATTCCAATGCAATCGACCGTGCTCGAATCGGAGAACATATGGCGAGGCGGAAGCTCGGAGAAGATTCGGTCGTACGGACGCTCTCGGATGGTCAAAAACTGAATAAGAAGACGAATATGGGGGTTAGGTGTGACCCCGGTCCATTTAATGAAAAAAAAAGTACACGGCGTGTACTTCTAGAGTACATGGAGTTTACTTCAATTTTTTTCGTACTCCAAAAAACCGGCCTCCACCTCAGCCTTACACACCATGTGTGTGGCCCAGACACGGCCAGCACACGGCTTCGACCCGGAACAGAGTACACGGTGTGTACTCAGAATGTACACGGCATGTACTTTGAAAATTTTCAGAAAAACCATTTTTCTTAAAAACTCCAGAAAAAAAAAACATACCTGAACGAAGATCCGGGTTCTTACAAACTTCCCTCCTTAAATAAATTCATCCCCGAATTTCCCTAACGAGGTGGAGAAGAAGAATCCCCGAACAAATCTGGTCACTGCGATCGTACATCGGCCTCCCTCTCCTAGGTCTCATCCTGTACTCGCCCGTGCTATCATAGCACTCGTACCAGAGGAACAGACCGCCCACGGAGAACCTTTGTACCACGATCGACAATCCGGATAGAATGCTCCTCGAACGACGCATCTGCTTCAAGTTCAACTTCCTCAGGATGAAAGACGTGAGACGGGTCTACAAAGTAACGTCGAAGCTGAGAGATGTGGAAGACGTTGTACATGGCCCGATACCTCTGAGGTAGCTGCAACCGATAGGCGACTGGCCCCACTCTCTCCAAAACCTCAAACGGCCCGACGTACCGTGGCGAAAGCTTACCCTGTCTCTGAATCCTTTTGTGTCCCAACCTCGGTGTGACACGTAGGAAAACCTGATCACCAACCTCGAACTCCAGAGGTCATCTCCGCTGATCAGCATAACACTTCTATCGAGACTGTGTTGTATCCATCCTCTTCTGAATCAGCTTTATCTGCTCTGAAGTCTCCTGAACAAGACGAGGTCCCACCAAAGCTGCCTCTCCTACCTCCAGCCAGCATAAGGGTGATCGGCATGGCCTATCATACAAAGCCACCTATGGTACCATATGGATGGTCGCTTGGAAACTGTTGTTGTAGGCGAACTCCGCCAGAGGAATATGCTTCTCCCAAGAACCTCCAAAGTCAAGGATGTAAGCTCGGAGCATATCCTCAAGCACCTGGATCATGTGCTCGGATTGGACATCAGTCTGGGGATGGTATGTTGTACTCAAAAGTACCTGTGTACCCAAGGCCTTCTAAAGTCCCTTCCAGAACCGAGAGGTAAAGCATGCATCTCTGTCTGAAATAATAGAGTGTGGAACTCCATGCAGACGAATGATCTCACTGATGTAAAGTCATCCCAGATCATCGACACTAAAGTTCTCCTTGATCGGCAAGAAGTGAGCAACCTTCGTAAGTCTGTCGACGACAACCCAAACAGCATCATCCCCTCGCAGTGACCTCGGCAACCTAGTCACGAAGTCCATCGCAACATCGTTCCACTTCCACTCCGGAATGGGTAACTGCTGTAAAAGTCCTGCTGGTCGCTGATGCTCTGCTTTCACCTGATGACAAGTAGAACATCTCATGAAAAAACCAGCAACATCCTTCTTCATGCCTGGCAACCAGTACTGGCGATGAATATCCTGATACATCTTGGTGATTCCAGGATGAACTTCCCAAACTGAGGAATGGAAATCCCGCATCATCTCCTCGCGTATGTCTGCTGGCACCCATACGCGTCCTTGGAAACGCAATGTCTCATCCTCGCCCACTGTCCATCCAGGAAGAGGTTCCTCTCCTGACACACTCTTCCACAGGACTAAGCCTTCTGAGTCTGATAGTTGCCTCATCCGTACCTGATCAAGTAGCGTGGAGGTAACAGCTACAGAAGATAGAAAAGTATGTCCCCATCTATCGTGCACCTCTAGATGCATCTCAGATAACAGAGCCACCAGCTGCCACTCACTACTAGCCTCCTGAACTGCCTAAATCTGAGTTCTCCTACTCAACGCATCTGCCACGGCGTTACCCTTTACCGGCATATAGGTGAGATCTAATTCAAAGGACTGAAGGTACTTGACCCACCTGCGCTGCCTCAGATTCAGATCACTTTGAGTGAAGATATACCTGAGACTCTTGTGGTCAGTGAAAACCACAAAGTGCTCTCCCAGAAGATAGTGTCTCCAACCGCACAGGGCATGAACAACAGCTGCCAATTCCAGATCGTGTGTAGGGTAGTTCCTCTCATGTGGCCTCAGCTGCCGAGACCCATACGCAATGACTCCATCTCCCATCATAAGCATAGCTCCCAGCCCGATAACTGAAGCATCACAGTAAATAGTGTATCTCTTGCCTAGCTCTGGAAAGACCAGTATTGGTGCTGATGTCAACCTCCCTTTCAGCTCCTGAAAGGCTGACTCACAAGAATCTGACCATAAGAACTTTGCCCCCTTCTTGGTCAGACATTTCAAAGGCACTACTAAACGAGAAAAGTCTTGAATGAAGCTTCTGTAGTATCCATCCATCCCTAGGAAACTTCGTACCTCAAAGACGTTCTTCAGCTTCTCCCAGGAAACTACAGCTCTCACTTTCTCTGGGTCCACTGATACTCCTTCCTCTGAGATTACGTGACCTAAGAAGTGAATCTGATCCATCCATAAGTGGCACTTCGAGAGTTTAGCATAAAGTCGATGCTCTCTCAATGTACTCAGAACTATCTCAAGATGTGTAGCATGGTTGTGTAGAGTGTGAGAGTACACCAAGATATCATCCACGAAGACCACGACGAATGAATCCAAGTAAGGATGGAACACTTGGTTCATCAGTGCCATAAAAACTACAGGTGCGTTCGTGAGTCCAAAGGGCATGTCTGTATACTCGTAAAGACCGTACCTGCTCCTAAAGGTTGTCAGAGGTATATCTGATGGTCTAACGCGCAACTGATGATAACCGGACCTCAAGTAGATCTTCGAGAACACCCGGGCTCCTCAAAGCTGATCGAAAAGGTCATCAATCCGTGGCAATGGATATCGGTTCTTGACCGTCAATTTGTTCATCTTTCGATAATCCACACAAAGCCGAAGGGTACCGTCTGCCTTCTTTGCAAACAGGACAGGCGAACCCCAAGGAGAAGTATTGGGTTAGATGAAACCCTTAGCCTATAGCTCCTCCAACTGCTTCTTGAGCTCCTTCAACTCAGGTGTGGCCATCCTATAGGGAGGAATGGACACTGGTGCCGCTCCTGGCATGAGATCAATAGAAAAGTCTACCTCATGCTCTGGAGGCAAACCTGAAAAGTCCTCTGAAAAGACATCCCGGAAGCGATCCACCACTAGAGGAAAGTCCAACTATGGAGTCCCCTGATCATCCAGATAAAGACTAGAAATCTGGGTCATCACTCCTCCTAGCCCAAGATGCTCGAGTCCCGCCCGACTCGCCCGAACGTCGCATTCGCCTCTATGAAGGAAAGATTCAACCTCTGGTGAAATGAAACTGACTCTGCGGCGATAACAGTCAACGAATGCTTGTAAAGGAATAAACCATTCCATGCCAAGGATGACATCATAGCCTGTCATCTCTAGGACATAGAGATCCCATAAGAAGCGATACCCTGCAATCTCGAGAGGGCACTCTCCACACTGACGTACACTAGATGTCCTCATTCCCAAAGGTGTGTCTAGTGTCAACGAGTCGGCAGAAGAAAAGATGTAGAGTCTAAGGCTCTCTACAATGGCAACAGAGATAAAGCTATGCGTAGCACCAGTATCGAAAAGGGATGAAGATAAAACTGAGGCTACTAAAATCGTACCTCGAATAGTAGAAGGGTCGGGATCCTGGTCATGATAAGTCTGCTCCATGGCGAAAGACTGGCCTGCACCGTGGCCATGTGCCCCTGACTGACCACTCTGAGCTGAACCTCCCTGCTAGTGCTAAGGGACTGGTGGCTGACCGCCACGGCCTCGACCTCCACCTCGGTCCGAACGGCTGGAAGAACTCTAGTTCCCTGACTGGTGATAGACTGGTGGGGCTGCTCCAGAATGAGGAGTCATGGAAGAACCCCGGCCACCTGCTTCTGGTGAGAAAACCTGGAAGAAACGCTGAAGGTGACCCAACTTTCCGCAAGATCGGCACTCCACGGGGTCTCTCTGGCACTGTGGCCCTGTGTGCCCTGTCCGGCCACACTGATAGCACGTCACCTGGCTTCCTGATGATGTGTCTCGCTTCCTCGCATCGCCGCGCGTAGGCTCCCTACGGCGCTTCTTGCTGTCATCTGAAGGGAAGCTAGCTCTGGAAGTAGAACCTCCCTGACTCGCAGCTCCATAGTCTCTTAGATTGCGCTCCACAATCAGTGCCTAGTTGACGATGGAAGTAATGGAAGTCAGCTGGAAGATGTTCACCTGTGATCGAATCTTCTTCCTGAGTCCATCCTCAAACTTCCTCGCCAAAAACACCCCACTCCCATCCCGAAGGGGTGTAAAACGCTACAGATCAGTGAAACGAGAGGAATAATCCATGACAAATAGAGTACCCTTCTCTAAGCTCATGAACTCCCGGGCTCGATTGGCCCTCAGGGTCTCTGGGTAGAAGTAGTCGTAGAACACGCGTTGTAACTCCTCCCAAGCCATAGCCTGCTACTGACCCACCTATGAGATCACGTCCCACCACCTCTTGGCAGAGTCTCGGAGCATGTAGGTGGAGAGCTTGACCCGCCTCTCTGGAGGCATCTCTAGATGCTCGAATATAGTCAGCATGGCTTCCAGCCATGACTCTGCAGCCTGAGGTCCTCCCTCCCCTGAGAACATGGGAGGATGCTGCTGCTGAAAGACCCGCATCAAGTCTTCCATAGACAAGGCAGGAGGCAGTTCTCACTGGAAGGCCTGCATCATCCTCATGAAACCCTCCCTGAATTGTGCATCGGCGCCCGAAACTGGTACAAAAACCGGTGCCAAGGCTGGCTCGGCTGGGGGATCAACAGGAAATCCCTGATCAGCCCTGTATGGCATCTGATCACTGTCTGATGACAGACGTACGACCAGAGGACGTCTCGGAGGCATAGCTCTGAAAGATCAAAAACACACCTTGGATTAGGAAAACAAGGACAGAGAACACAAGAGTAAAAAACGGGAATAGGGGAAGAAAAACACACAAGATTGCAAAACACAACTACACGGCATGTATAAGACTACACGGCGTGTCTTCTTAAACCACTGACATGGGCGTGTACTTCTGCCCTACAAGCCGTGTACACTACAAACTACATGGCCTGTTGACCCCCACACATGGAGTGTACTTGAAAAAAAATTCCCCTGTCCGAGTCTCCTTACACGGCTAACCCACACGGTCCGACTCAACCTGAGACTACACGGCGTGTTAGAATCAAACATGGTGTGCACTAGACGAGGCTTCGGCAGTCCGTGTTGTTGAGTACATGGCCGTCTACATAGCTGGACCTTACACGGTGTGCTCTGAATAAGCACGACGTGCATAGTTGAAGGCGACACCATCCCGTGTTGTTCGTGACACGGTCGGGTACCTGGACAAGACTACACGGTGTGTTCCGAACAAACACAGCGTGTGGAAAAGAAGGTAATGTTGGCCCGTGTTGTTCGTGACATGGACGGGTACCTGGACAGGACTACACGGCGTGTTCCCTATGGACACACGGCGTGTTCTACCCGAGCTTCCTCGGCCCGTGTTGTTAGTGACACAGTTGGGTACACAGCCCCGAACTCACACGGCGTGTACCACTGGTACACGGCGTGTTCCCAAAGTTACTCCCACGGCACCATGTTCTTCCCACACGGTCAGTGACATGGCCTAAAAACTACACGGTGTGTATCTAAAAAGTACACTCCGTGTATTCTAGATTTTTCTGGGCAGTAGCTCAGAAACTGCACAGAATTCCAGAAACACTAAAACAAGGGAAAAGGTGCCAAATTCTGATCCGTGAGGGCCCATAACACCTCAAGAACCAAAATTCAGCATTCATTTTTAAGCAAGGAACAAAAAAAACAGTTTTCTAACAAAACAGCAGAGAATCTATCAAGCATCTATCACAACAGCATGCATAATTTTACACAGAGCCTATCACAACAGCATGCAATCGCTAATGCACCCTAGATGGCATGGCAAGAATGCATGACATGTGATTTCTACAAGTGCCTATATGATGCATGAGATGGAATACCCTCATATCATCGGGTTGCGACAGAAATAGAACCAAAATATCAAAAAAATAATCGCACAAGTCATACGAATCACTCTAGGTGAAAACATACCAACCATAAAATCTCAAAACCAGAAAACTGCAATTAACGAGGTAGTATGGATTTTCCCTATACATGGGTTAGCTAGTCCCGAGCACAGCTTAATGCCATATACTGAATTTGTCCTATCTCTAGCTAAGGTCTTCAAATAGTAAAGCAATAGAAAAGAACTCCTCTGACACCACTTTGTAACGTCCCGCGTCCGGAGCCCCTCCACTGGTGCCCCATACCCAGTTCTCCACATGACCTCAAGCATGTTTCCCCGAATTCCAGAGGCTTCCGACTAGCAGTGAGGGCCTTGGTGAATAGGTGGGGAAACTATGCCCTCATTCGGTAAGGTATACAAGGTAAGAAAACAACAATAAACAGCAGAAGCAGTAAACAACATGCATGACAACAGAAATTAAACAACGGAAGCAATGTAGATATATAACTATGATGACAATGATGCAGCAGGTACAAGTATCTAAGGAAAACATCAAACACAACAACGTTCTGAAATACAACTGAAACCAAGTGCAAAAGAAAACAAAGAAATATCCTCAGTATCGCGAGCCACGGCTCGGTCCCATGCCCCCAGCTCTTGGTGCAGTCAAGATCCTGAAGTAGAAGGGCGCTTGCCCTTATCTATACCTGCAGCAACATAGTCTACTTGAGCCCAAAAGCATGGCCCAAACAGGGTGTGAGATACAATCCCAGTAGGCAATCACCCAAATATTTGTGTCTAACAGTCAATGAATGCATGGAAGTAAATAAACAAGAAGCAGTAAATAGAAAAGCACAAGCAGCTACAATCCACAGTTCCAACAAGTAAAGTACACAAGCAAGCAACCAGTAACAAGAAGGAAACAGGTAACCCTCTGGGTAGCTCTCACAGTCTAACCCCTATGGTTGAACCTATAGTAATACCAACCCTCTAGGAGGCACACACAGTCTTACCCCTCTGGTTCATCTATGTAATTAAGCAGACTCTCTGGGGAAGCACTCACCGTCAATCCCCCCTATAGTCTCGTATCGTGTTAAAGGCTCTCTGGGGAAGCACTCAACGTCAATTCCCCCTGTGGCCCGCATCGTGGATCTACAGACTCTCTGGGGAAGCACTCAACGTCAATTCCCCCTATAGTCTCGCATCGTAATTAAAAGACTCTCTGGAGAAGCCCTTCCGTCAATTATCCCTTTGGTCTACTACTCTAGGTTCTCATAGTCCTGAGTATAACTAAACATGCTCAACGTGTGTGTATCGTCCAAGTAAACCTCAAGAACTACTTGGCTATCAACTGAGGCTCAACAGCAATAATAAAACAACAGTTCCACTATCCTATGACTAGGCATGGCGACTGGCAAAATGCTAAACAGGCATAACAAGCATGGAAAAGCAATCTGAGCACAAAAAAAATACTCTAATCACAAGCAATAACCTCTAATAAAGCAATCAAGAAAATCAGGAAAGTAACAAGGGAAAAATAGGAAACACGCAATACCCCGTTCAAGGGTATTGGTGGAAATTTCACAAAATATTCATCAACTTTCTGCAGAAAGGCACAAACCACCTACCTCGATCCTAGGATATCGATATACGTGAACCTCGACGACAGATTCCCCTTAGAACAACGTAGATCTGAGAAAACGCACAAAAATTTCATCCCACGATAACTTGAAAACAAGGAGGAATCAAGAAACAAGGCTCAAGCAGAAGGAAGAACTCACCGCTGCGATTCCAATGTAATCGACCATGCTCGAATCGGAGAACGGACGGCGAGGTGGAAGCTCGGGGAAGATTCGGCCATACAGATGCTCTCGGACGATTGAAAACTGAAGAAGAATACGAATATGGGGGTTAGGTGCGACCCCGGTCTGTTTAATGAAAAAAAAAGTACACGGCGTGTACTTCTAGAGTACACGGTGTGTAATTCAATTTTTTCCGTACTCCGAAAAATCGGCCTCCACCTCAGCCTTACACACCGTGTGTGTGGCCCGGACACGGCCAGCACATGGCTTCGAGCCAGAACAGAGTACATGGCATGTACTCAGAAATTACACGGCATGTACTTTAAAAATTTCCAGAAAAACCATTTTTCTTAAAAACTCCATAAAAAAAAAAGAAAAACATACCTGAATGAAGATCCGGGTTCTTACAGAATTCACTGAAGAAATTGTATATTTGTTTTTATGAAGATTAAAAACTATTTGACTATGATGTGGAAGTTTAATCGGCACCAAATCAATCGGAACTAATTATAATAGAATTAGCTCTAAAAGTTGTTGTCTCTCAGAATTCAGATCCCCAATTTAGTAATAAGCCGAAGAATAAAACAAAATACAGTAAGGAGGTTGTGGCCAAGTGGAGAAAAGAGAAATAACAAAAAAAAGAATGTGAACCTAAGTTTGGTCTTGATCTAGATGAATCTCTAGCTGAGAAGATAAGGGTAGAGGACACTCTACAGGCTGAGAAGAAAAAGAATACACTTTTAAAAAATAAAATCTCAATATTTTGATGTTGTTAAAATCCTAAAAGGATTTGAATTGGAAAGTTCTCAACTAACATAAGAAGTGCAACAAGAACCAATCATACAGACTTTTCTAGACAAAGAGAAAGGGAAAAAATAGTGAAAGAAGTTTAGGAATGTGAAGAGGAAGAGGAATTTCTTTTGGAATTTATTCAAAGTTCTAAGAAGATTAGAGATGAATATTATCTTCAAAAGAAAATTGAATAAATACAAAAAAATCATCATGTCGATAAAGCACCCGCTCAATCTTAAGAAACCCATTTTGAAAGAATTACATCTCCAATCAAGTGAGGAGATCAAAGTTCTCATACCGAGAAACTAACTGTTATCAGTAACAAATTGGAAGGAGAAATATATGAAAAAGTAAAAAAGGGTGGAGAAGAAAAAAGATAAAGGAAAAGGAAAATAGCCTGCTAAAGTCTCTAGTTGATCAAATGAACTATAATCGTATGATGATGATACTGATTGAGAACACACAATTTCCTTGAAGAAAAGTGATTACATTGTTCATTTTTTAGAAGAATTGAAAAGACTATTCCTTATTTTTCTAGAATTGAAGGAAAAATTATTTTATCACATAAAACCAAAGGAAGAAATTTTGTTCTATAAAAGATCTCAAAAAGAGAGTATTGTCATTATAAGATGATTTAAAGTTTTTGAGTGATAGTCCAGCTACTCATAAGAAGTCTTGAAACAAGATTACTAAGTGATCATAAAAAATAGAAAGCTTAGTGAATGAACATGAGGAATCAATTGAAGACATAAGGATATTTTCAAATTATCTGGCTATTTCTTTTAATAATCTTAATAAAGAAATCATTGACAGGTTAAACCAGATCACAAAAACTCATGGAGACGATATTACTTCTGTAAAAGAGTTGCAAGAAATAATGAATGTTTTCCAATCAGATTTTTTTAAGGTTTAATCCTTTAGAGATGAATTAGTTTTTTTTAAGAAACAAAATACTATGTTGACTCAAGAGAATAAGAATTTTCAAGGTAGAATTTATACTCTTGAAGAAGTGATCAGAGTCCAAGAAGAGACTATAAAAAACTAGGATCAACTTTTTTCCTATAAACAAGATCTTATCAAATCTCAGGGTGATTAAATCTCATAATACAAGAAATGGATAAACAAGATGAATTTTTTTCTTCATGATTTTATAAAGAAAGAGAAATAAAGAGAAAAAAAATGAATGTTTCGTTGTATATCTCCTTGTTTGTACTTGAAATTTGTTAATCTTTTAAGATTCAATGAACTGTATGTCTAAATTTCAATTTTTTTGCATTTTTTTCTCTCTAACCCTTTTAGTAAACTCAAGGTTACCCTATTCTTTTTGTAAATCACAAATGGGGTTAATGTTTTATAAAAAAGGGGAGAAAGTTTCACAAAGGGGGAGAGTTGTTAATGTCCTACTCAATTATAATACATCTAAATCAAGTAAAATCTAAGAATACAGTCCTTAGTAAAGTATATACCTAAGGGGGAGTTAGTTGTATTCATGTTCTTATTTATAAAAGTTTTTATAACTCGGGGGGATATAAGTTTTTGTTCTAATTTTTTACTTTGTGTTTTGTGCTTTCCAAAAAGGGAGAGATTGTTAAGTCAAAAGTCTTTTTTTGACTTTTATGTCTTTTGTTCTGGAAATCACAAATCTCTTTATACTCATTTCTCAAATAAAGGAATTTGAATACGGTTTCTGTGTTTATCATACTAACTATGTTTATCGTACTGACTATGTTTATCGTACTAACTATGTCAATCGTACTGACTCTGTCAATCGTACTGACTTTTTCAATCGTACTGAATCTTTCAATCGTACTGAATCTGTTTATCGTATAGACTCTGACCATCATACTCACATTATGCATCATACACACTCTACATCATAACAGTGGTTTACACTAAGTAATATTAATCGTACTCATGTGTTACTTTTATAACATGCATTATTTCAAAATTTTATCAAAACACATGTTTTCTATCAATCGTACTCATGATTATCATTTTCATATATCTTTTGTTTTAACCAAAACAATGTCATGGAGTTAGTTATAAACTAATCAAAATGATGTCTTGTTTTCTGTTTCAATATGACTGTTATAATGCTAGGTGTCCAATTCCCTCCGAGTTTTCTGGAGAAATATGATTGTTGGAGAAAATATGACTGTTGGAACCCGAGGCCTATAAATAGGAGGTCATTTGAAGCTAATAAAATAACTCAGAGACTTTTTATCATCTTTTTCTTCTATAAAGTTATTGAGAGAGATGTTGTGAATTCTTTATTTCTTCGTGCGAAAATCTTGAAATTAAAAAATTTGAACAGATCTTTCTTAGTTTTTGTATTTCAATAAGTGCTTTGTTTTTCTTTGTGTGACCGACCAAGTGATAACAATCGAGGGCTACCGAGGATAGGCAGACGGTGTGACCGATCTTCGTATCGAGGGATTTCAAGTGTTTAAAATATAGAGGTACTAATTACCTATAAAATCGAGGGCTTGCAAGGATAGAAAGATGGACATGTTAATCATCGTATTGAGGTATTACCAAGGTGGTGGTAAGACAGACCTTTTATACTAGGTGAAAGTATACCCTTCTCTTTGGGATAAAAGAATTGTAATACTTTTACATTTCCGATGTTGTTTGTATTAGAAAGGGAATTGTATTGTTTTCTCTTTCTTTTCATAATCTTTTAAATTGTAATTGTTTCAAGTACAATTATTTTGGTTACATATTATATTGATAGATTCTATACATTGTATGGTAGAATCTTTTTCATTTGTATTACTTTGATTATTGTATTCAGTTAGAATACAATTGCTTTACATTACTTATAAGTATTACATCTTATTATATTCATTAGATCTAATATCATTGTAGTAAATATTATTTATTTTGAATTGTTTTAGTTTAAGACTTCTTAAATTAAGTTCTTTCTTAATTGTTTAAATACAAAGTTTTTAAACTTACAATTCACCCCCCCCCCCCCTCTTGTATTGTTCCATCTAATGTACATATACATCTATATTACAATCCAACATATATGAAAATTTCCACTATAATATATATCATATACATCATTTTTATACCTATATAATCCCTTTTCTCATGGAATCAAGTGACCACTAGACATGGAACAATGTCAATATATTATAGTTTATCACATCTTTTCTTGATTCTCTAAAAAATAAAGGCTAGGTCGATGAATACATCATATTCCATTAATTTAGAGTATGTGCACATCACATGCCCCTTGTCCAAGTAGTTGGACACATATCATGTGAGTCAACTAAACATGGACGTGAATTTCCTCATTCTAATTCAATTAAGGGAAATATGTATTTACTCATCATCTGGGTGGGAAAATCCCATCTTGGTCATACTCCAACCAATGACATGATTAGTAACATACCCAACCACCCCTGATTATCTAATCTATATTGACTTTAATAAGAAAGGTACTAAAATATAAGGTTCTAATTCTAGGTACTCACAAACCTTGTGTAAGAATGATTTATTATAACAATATTCCCCTAAGTATATCGATGACTATATGAGATTCTATGGGATATAAGTGGTGGGTCAGTCTAAGTAATACGACTCTACTTATTACCTCATGAATCTATTCTTAGTATCTCGTATACAGACCTTTGTAATGATTAAAATATTTTATTCATGATAATATTAACATATCATTTTATCCCATAATATTCTACGATGAGTAATGATTAGTTATAACTCAAAGTCATACTTTGAGGAGATATTATCATTGAACCATTCATATAAAGTTAATTACAGTACACAAGAATAAATGATAAATGGATATTTCATTTATTATAATAAAATGATACATTATAAAACCACTACATCAATATCTTAAGTATCATGCACCAAATGACTCTACATAAACCTCATGCTTCTATTTCACCAATAGTTTTGTCAATAGATCCACAACATTTTTTTTCTTTATACATCCAATAGATCCTAATATCACCCCTCTCAATGATATATCATAATATGCTATTTTTAAAGATGTTTTTGGTCCTTTAGTGATACTAGGGTTCCTTATTCTGAGTAACAAATTCATTATTTTCACAGTAAATCTTGATTTCTCCCTCAATGCTATGAACCACCTCTAGTTCAGATATGAAATTTTTTATCCAAACAACTTCCTTTTCAATATATGATGCATTGATGTATTTTTCCTCTATTTTTGAGTATACTATGGTGACTTTTTTGTAACTCTTCTAAATAATATCTACATAATTTAGTAAAAACATGAAACCATATTGATATTTCATATCATATTGGAAATTTGAATCTATTTAACCCTTTATACAAAGCTCATCCTCCCCTCTAAAGATCAATAACATATCCTTAGTCCTTATAAAGTTCTTAAGAATGTTCTTTATAGTAATTTAGTTACTCTCACTAGGATAAGTTTGGTATATAATGGTTATACATAGATCATAGGAGACATCAGGTCGAGTATACAATATTTCATACATGATAGATCTTATGGTGGATTCATAGGGAATTCTATCCATCCTTTCTAAATCCTTATAATGATCATGAATCTTCCTAATATTTGTACTGTGAAATAATGGTAAAGACCACTTCTTAGGGTTCTTCATGATAAACTTCTTTATCACTTAACTAATTTAAGTTTCTTGAATGTGTTCAATCATCCTATTAGATCTATATTTATATATCTTCATACCTAGTATATAGGATACTTTAACCATGTCTTTCATCAATAAGCACTAACCTAGCCACATATTTATTGAGTGAAGATTCAGGATGTCATTTATAATAAGTAGTATTTAATCTATATAAAATATTAGAAATAGTACAACAATCCCACTAATTCACTAGTATACACAGGAATCATTCACATTTTTTAGAAAATAAAACTCTTTGTTTGCATCGTAAAGCTAGATATTCCAACTTTGATAAGATGACATCAATCCATAAATATATTTTTGTAGCTTGTATACCTTAGTGGTCTCATTTGGAACTTCAAAACCTTCAGGTTGTATCATATAAATTTTATTTTCGAAATTCTCGTTAATTAATGAGGTTTTGAAATCAATTTGATATATCTAATAATAAAATTAATATATTATAGCGAGCAGGATCTGAATGGAATTTATCATCACAATGGGTGAAAAGGTTTTTCATAGTCAATACCATGATTTTTTTTGTAACCTTTTACAACCATGAATTATTTTTAAGTAGACACTCTAATATATATGTTAGTTTTCTTATGGAAAAACCACTTGAACCTTATATCTCTCACATTTTTAGGTGAATCCAAAAAGTTCCAAACATTGTTAGTGTATATGGATTCTATTTTAGATTCCATGGATTTTAGAAATTTGTTATAATTAGGACTCTCTATGGAATCATAGTAGATATTATGTTAATATCCTATAACCATTATTTCGTCATAATTAGCTACAATAAATCTATATCTCATGATATATTGATGAATCCTACTAGAACTTTTAGGTTCTTATGTGTCTTGAGTTGGTTCTTTCCACAAATCTTTGTGGAATCAACTCAACCTCCATCTCAAGAACACTTTCAATTTTCTGGTCTTGAACTTCTCTAAATTTAAATTTCCTCACACTAACTCCTTTAATTAGGTGTTCATTATAAATAAAAACACAATTTCAATCCACAAACACATTGTGTTCAGTATGATTATAGAAATAATATCTCATAATTTTCTTGGTATAGCCAATAAGTGTTTTTCAAATTTAGAGTCAAGTTTATCAGAATCCAAACATTGTATGGATGATTCATATCCCCAAATACTTATAAAATTTATAATGGGACATTTCTCATTCCATATCTAATATTACTTCTTAATATCTTCTTTATATGAAACATGGTTTATTATAAATGTAATAGCTTCCATAGTTTAGTTTTGAATAAAATAAGAAGGTCACATTAACTAATAATTGATTGAATCAAGTCTAAAAAGGTATTATTCCTCCTATCAGACACACCATTCCATTGTGGAGTTCTATAAGGAGTTATTTTTTAAACAATTCCACAATCCCTCAGATGATCAATGAATTCCTATCTCAATTATCCACCACATCGATCTGATCATAGGATCATAATAATTTTTCCTAGTTGGTTATATACTTTGTTTTAAAGTTTTTTGAATTTTTAAAAAGTTTCATATGTTTGTATTGTAAGAAAAAAATATCTAAAATGAAAAAAGTCATCATTAAAGGTAACAAAGTACCTAAAACCACCACTTTCTTGAGTAACCATTGGTCCACATACATTACTATGTATGAGATCCAATAGTCAACTAGCCCTTTCACTTTTTCCACTAAAAGGTGATTTGGTCATCTTTACTAATAAAAAATATTCTCAATTTTTAAATTTTTCATAATAAAATGGTTCCAATAATTCATATTTATGGAGTATTTGGATTCATTTTTTGTTTATATATCCAATGCGATAATAAAAAAGGTAGGTGGGATTAAAATCAACCATGGACTTCTAATTATAAATGTTATAAATATCATTATCCATATCTAGAATATATAAACCATTTATCATATTCTTGATGACATAAAACATTTCATTATTATATATATAATAACTCTTATTCATAATAGTGAATGAAAATCCCATCTTGTCTAAACAAGATGAAAAAAAATCCTATTTATGGTGGGGATATAATAACAGTTATTCAATTCAAGGACTAAACTACTAGGTAGACTTATATTATTTTATGACTTCTAATGAAAAAACTCTTTCTCTATTATTGACATAAAGATATATTTCACCATTTTTGTAATTACCTTTTATCTCTGATTTTGTGTTTTCTAGCACAAATGTGTGAGGCACACTTGGTATCCAATACCCATTATTCAAAGTTGGTGAAATTGGACTCTATAATATTCATAGTTAAATTATCATAATTTTACACTTTGAGAACACTTATCAACCTTAGATACTAATCTTAAATTATTCTATAGATCATACCTATGGGGGATCTCAATATGACTATCATCAAGGAGTCCATAACCTATAACAAGGACATATTTATGGGTGAGTATCATGCATTATATCTTTTCATTAAGGACTTCTAATGAAAGTAATCCCACTAAAACTTATTACCCCATAAATCATATCTATTTAGTGATCCAAGATCCATATTTCATCATTACTTACACTATTTTAAGCATGTAAATAATCCATGACTATATCTGGTGGACAAAAAAAAATCAATCATATCATATATGATTCTTGGATATCATAGTGGATAAACTCTTTATCCAAAACCATTAAATGGATTAAATCAACTAACTTCCTCAATTATCCTAACTATTAGGGTTTCCCAACTAGTGTAACCTAAATCAAACACTAAGAATAAGGCATCTAACTGTTATGGTAACCTTATTACTTTCTTGTCTTACATAAGATAATTCATTCAAACCTAACCATTATGGTCACTAGTATTGAATGTTCAATGTATTGAAAAGTGACTATTTAGAATTAATCTCACACTTGGTATTTTAAAGGGATTTCTTAAATGTATCACCAGTTTAATATAAATTTCATTCATATTAAACCTATTACATCTCATTAAATTTTTATTATCACATTATTTATCCCTTTGTGCATGTATTTCTCTAATGATTTAGTTTTTTGATCATATTTTTTCCACCAAATTAATTCTTCCACACCACATTAATGTAAAACTCCTTACATAGACTATAAGTTTGTGTTACTTACCCAAAAATAGAATCCAAACATATTCATACATATTTAAATGCATCTAATTAATAAGGTAAATTAACTTACCATCTAAAGGCATAGATTTATGTAATATTGAAAATTTCTATATAAGTAATCTTAGATCGATAGATAGTTAACCCTTCACCTTTCTAAAACAATCCATAAGCCTCCAGGTCAATGGGAATTCCAACCCCAAGTCCCTCTCCCTAGGGAGATTTACTCGAGAAAGAATTAAATTCATGATATCTATAACACCTAATATGAAAAAAAACTATATTCAATAATTTTTCTCAATCTCATAACTCTATAAACAAACTAAGTTAAAGATAAATGAAAACTAAATCTTATGGATTTTCATCTATCATGTAATTCAAGGATCTATCTCACATAAGTGATTTATCACATATATTTTTTATACACGATATTCTCTTTTCTTAAAAAATTTACTAAACATGAATATTAAAGGAATTTAAAAAATAAATAAATATTTTATTTATTTTCTAAAAAATGAGATAAAAAATATGAACTTTTAATATTTAATTTATTCTTTTAAAATATAAATTTATAAAGCATAACTCTTATCATTTATAAATAATCAGTAAATTATAAACAAAATTATCTAAATATAAAAAAAATAATTAATTTAATTTTATACTGACATGGGACAATACATTGACCCTCAGTTTAATTTAAGGTTGGTTTCATATACTACATAGTCTCACAATGTAGTGGCATGGTTCATGTCTCAATTTAAATTACATTGTCTCATAATATAATGTCAATCCCACTCCCTCATATTATATTCTCACTCAATGTAATATAAAGTGAGTACCGAACATTATCCTAACACTCAATATAGTGTTAAGTATGAGAAAATGACACTCTGTTTCTATATAATGTGATGCATGCTATGTTATCAAAATAATTTACACTACACCTCACAGTCCATATTAAATTAATTTTTTAACATAATTTCAAGTCCTAGTGCATATTACGTTAGCTAAAAACATAATTTCAAAGAGAAATAACAAGATACTTTATCACGTGAATTTATCCTTAGGGACTCTATTAACATTACGTTAACAATTGATGAAATGTCGAGTGTGGAAGATCTAGTTTAAACTAAGAAAGAAATGTTATTATTTAAATAATGAAAGAAACTTATTGAAATATCAAATAATAAGGCTCTAATACCACTGATAGGTTATTGGTTTTTATCAAATGAACTTAGTAGTGGAATAAAAACCATGTATGATTAATTTATACTTGATGAAATCAGAATGAAAGATTTTATAATGGACCGGTGTACTTGTATCATTGGGTAATACATCATTTAATCATTTAGTATTCTTGACTATAATCATATTAATTGAAAAAAAAATCTTCCTATCTCTAATGAATTACACCAACTAAAGGATACTATTTCATAAATTGAGGATTATTATACATCAATAGGGGTGTTGGAGCCTTTGATTTTCATGGTGAATGATGTTATAATGTGGAAGAGATATTTCATAGGATTTCACACAACCTTTCATGAAAAATTAAGGGAATATTTCTCTTAATATAGTTCATGTTTGATGCTCTTCATTAAATGAAGATCATTGGTCGTATCATGATACATTACTGCCTATTGATTTATTCATTAATATCATTCAATGAATTTACAATCCATAAATGAATTGGCACTTTGGTTCATAACCAATGAAACTATATAGGATGATTTGGTCAGGCTAACCTCAATAACACACTACATTGGGTGAAAAATATTCATATGATTCATCATATGCACACTAGACTATGTTGGAACTAATGTAAGCTTAGGCTCCTAATTAAGGATACATTCAAAGAAATATATCCTTAAACTATATGCATTACATTCTTGTAATTTTAGTACACATCTAACAAACATACTAATAGTGAATGGTATATAGGAGTTAAATAAGTCTTTTAAATTTGTGGAAAGATGTAGAGAGATTAAAGTAGAGATATTTCTTCATAAACTTACTCTCTTATTCTCATGAAACCTTCTTATCTTGGTATAAAATTATTTTATAAATTTTATATAATTTTCCATTTTCTGAATGGATTTCAAAAGAGTAATTTTTATTTTTACCTTCTTGAATATCTCATGAACATATTTTTTCAAATACTCATTAACTTCCTTATTAGGTTGGATCATCTGAAATTTAAATAGTAGTAATAGAGAATATGGGTATTCCATCTTACACTTTATATTATTATGCCTTCATAAATGATTCCTTGAAGTTATTCCTTCATTATCATGATTTATTTCATGAGTTTTTTACTCGTTAAATCCATAATAAAATTCCCTAACACTTCTCAAAGAAATATAATTTTCATTGCCTTTAGGGTTATGAATATATTGGGAAGGGATATTACTCAACCCTTGGTTCGTCATGGTGTTGAAATTTGAAATAATTTTCCCAAACTTATTCTGTAACTCTGTAATCTTGGTACTTTTATTTTCTAGTTTATATTATTGAGTTCTTTGATTTTATAAAATTTTCTCAGTAGCTCTATCATTATAGGATCCTCATTTATTTATCCTTTCCCTTGATGTTGGTAGATTATTGATGGTTCGGTACAGTTTATCACTTAATGTAATAGGGGTGGCTATTATGTTTTCTGGAAACTTTGTTGTAATAGTTTCCTTTAATTACCAACTCTATATTTAATGATGGAATACTCCTTTAATCCTTTATTGTTCACTATTTATTATAACTATCTACTTTGGAATGTAGCATTATATTTTTTAGTGTATTATACTTGGGGAAAAATATATATAGTGATCCAAATACATAAAAACCCTGCATATTTGATGGGGTTTGGATTATGATTATCCTACTTGATTTAATGTTATATATCTCATAAGAGAAGTGAATTACTAAATTTGAGTTTCAAGTAAAGTAGAGTTATAATTTTTCACCTCATGAACACCTATTGTGGTGGAATTTCTAGTTCTGAATTATTGTAATTTTTGACATATATTTTCAATCAAACCTTTGGTATAATTTGGGGTTTTATTATGATAGATCCTCCTAATTGCCATATAATGAGTTTTTATCATTTTCCAATATCCCTAGGTAAAATAAAACTAATAAGTGGTGATCCTCTATGATTTTATATGGGAAACTTGCACAAATATTCTTGAACCTTTCTTAGTATCTATAGAGATTATCTCCAATAAACTACCATATTTGATATATTTATTTCCTTAATGTTTTACTCCTTGATTTAGGGATTAAATTTTAAAGGAATATTCTCTAGATCTCATCCGAAATTTTAACTTCTCCCTATTATAAGTTTTAAAACCACTGTTTGGATGAACCTTCAATGGAGAATAGAAATTCTCTCTACTTTATTTGAGCATCAAGTACCCCTATTGGATTAAATTTTATCCACACATTTCAAAACACTTTCAATTTATTTTTAGGTTCCTCACCTGATAGATAATGATTTTTTTATAGAAGTTGAATTAGTCCATGTTTCAATTAAAAATCAACTTTATTATTTTGAAGCACAACTTGATTATTTTAATATTTGAAATTAAATTAAATATATGTATCTAAGAGTTTGGTTTAGTTGTGTTATTTTTTCTTCCATGTTATTATAGTATGAAGTGGTTTTAGAATAATCAGAATAAGTTGATTGAGAATCTGTTAATGATATATTAACAAACTCTTATTCCAAATACTCAATGTTTTCTTTATATTTCTAGAAAATTCCTCACAACCTATAGATAAAAACTATAGGTGATAATTTTTTATCTATTCATATAGTGAAATAATTACAAAGATGTGAAACACAAGGATAAAAAAAGTAAGATAGAATGAATCCTTATAAATGATTCAAAATTCTTAACACAGCTTCCATGGGTTGGTCAATAATACAAATTAAAACCCAAGAATAATTATTGTATAGTGACTAAACATGTGTTGTCTCATGAATAGTATCTAATTCTTGGTATTTCATTTTTTAAGGGGTCAGGTGGTGATAATATTTTGTTAAAATGAAAATAGTACCCTAAATTTGTATATTCCCCCTACTAACCTACTCAAAAAATAAATCACTCTCTTCTTCACTCATTAAATGTTTAAGACTATAAATATTAACTCTCTCTTGTAATGTTTTACTTGGGTAGATACATGAAATAACCACTATATACATGAACATTACCTTTCTATGGTGATTAAGAATCCTTAATCACTCCTTAACTAACCTCACAATTTTCACCCATAGAGAAATACAGAAGATCAAGTAGGATGTGTGTGCAAAAAAAATTGAGATAAATTAACTAAATAAAACTCAAGAATTATATGATAGAAACCTAATTATTCATGCATTAAAATAAAATTTCATGTAAAAAATAAGAGAAATAAAAGAATCAGTCTATTGTAATTATAGATTTGTGGTGGGGAAAGTCTCCTCATATTTACTATAAGGGGATTATATTTCCATCACGGGAGGTTCAAAATATAATAAATAAGAAATTAAAAATATTCAACCCCTAGATAGTGGATTCCATTCCATTTTATATTAACAAAGTGAATGTTATGGAATAATTCTCAATTCTTGTATAATGTCCATGTATGAGTGAAAGATAAAGATGGTAAAATGGGAAACCTTTGATATTCATCCTACTATTTTCTTATAAATGTAAAAAACTTGAATCAACCCATGGTATTTGGATGATTCTAGTTATCTTCACATGTTAAGATCATTTCCTTTTTTCATAATTTGTCCAAACCAAATACAAATGAAATTATTCTCATATCTCAACTCTTAAATGTTGAACATGTGTGCATGGATCTCATCAATAACTTCAAATGGGTATCTCAATCCATTTTTGGTATTTTTAGAGTGATCTTGAGGTCTCATGAACCCTTTCTGAGAGTTTCGGTGATTCAAGCCTTATAGATTGAAAATATGGCATCATAGATCCCTTATGATATCTCCCAGTCATAATTGGAAACTACCTCATCACAAATAGTGACTTTTTGTGTCATAGGATATGATATATATCATTAGTGTTAATCTTACATTATTTATCCCTCATAGTTATTAGCTTCAACTGGTGGGCCCATTCCTTATAATTACTCTTACACATGTTCTCTGATTTTGATTTAATCGCATGTACTAGTTTTCCCATTAATATTACACATATGTTGCATCATGATATCATGGTATATTCTCATACAGCCCACTTAGATATCATTTTAATCACATGTGGATTCAGGTTTATCACAATAAATTATGAGTGACATGCTTATAAATTTATTATTACACACATACCACCCATAAAGTTTCTCTTTTGTATCATATGTAGGCCACTTTTACACTTATATAGCATGATCCCATGTGTTTTATTCATACATAATGTCTTGCCCGTATAAATTATTCATATATGGTTGTTCGCCCATGGAAATTAATCATATGTAGTACTCACTCATGGGTTTTAATCACATTTATCCTTCATAAGAGGTTATTTGAATCACCATAAATGATCCCTCTTGACCATGAAATCCAATTGATATCATGGTCAGTGACAATGGAATTTCATTTACTATGAAGAATTTCTCTTTAGAAAATATGGGTCAGGTCCTATGAAATGTATTCTTCCCTTCAAAATTTTATGATTCCTTACATTTACCAAAACTTAATGTTTAAAAACAAAATATTTTTAGATAAATATAGTCATTTTTTCCTGAAAATTAAAGATTAATAAATTCTATTAAAATTCAATATTTAATCCATTTTGAAAAAAAAATCTCGAATAAATGTAATTATAATAATTGCACTATTTATTTATAATTTATATAATAAAATAGTAAAAATAATATAAAATTCTAATAAAACTAAAATTTATCATGGAGGTGTCTCTTCATTCTTGGAGTTAGTTACACCTGGTGGTTCTATTTACTGTATTTTTATTCCTTTTTTTATTTTTTTTATTTATGGTGTTATACTTATCATTCGATGTCTTGAAAATATATTTTATAAAGTTTAATTGATTATATATATTTTTGGTGTGGTTAGTTATTATTGTGTATTATTGATGAATTTTTGTTGCAGGTTGTTATATTATAAGGACTCCCATATATGTTTATGTCTTCTTGGTGATATTCACTATACCCTGACCAATTGGAGGTAGGATATAGCACGGAACACCCAGCCTACTCCTATCCCAAGTAGGGTCCTAGTGGGTTGGGTAAATATATAACACAACTAATTAGACATTAATATAATAAGTAAAATCATGTATCATGTCACTTGAATAATATCAACAAATTAAAATTTAATATGGAAATATTTAAATTTTTATGAAAGGATGTAAAACAATAATTAAACATGTTTAATAGATCATTTAAATCATTTAACAACTAAATAAACTATTAATCAAGGTATTTTTGAAATAAAAAAAAGAATAACCTGAGATATACTAATAATTAAATCTCACATGACTTGCATAAAAAACAATATTAAAGTCCATGGGTAAGCAAGTAAAACCCATAAATTTATGAAAACATTCCACTAAAAACTATTTGATTTGAAGTATGAAAATTTTAATGAAAAATTCCTTTATTAAATTAAATAATAAATATTAAAAATTTATTATAAAATTTTAAATCAATTGGTAGACACATCCCAATCATAACCTAAATAAAAATACAATGAGGGTTTTTACCACCTACCAAAACAAATCACGGTTGAGCTCATCCTAGTTTTAAAACCATCAAATAATCACCAAATAAATTATAACCCATGATTCACAACTAATAAAACAGAAATAATCAACTTCATTAATAAATAATTACAGTTACCAAAAGGAAACATAAGTAGATAAATCAATGAGAACCTCTAATATCAAAATAAATAAGATATCTGATTTATATGACCTTAAGAATTTCAATCATCAACCTAAATTAAATAAATATCTGGAATGAATTATCCCAAAATAACTTCCCATAAAAACAACAATAAATGGAATGTATATAACCTCTCTTGATCTTATCTATATAATATATATTGAATCCTTATCATCTAAGATGGATTTCACCATGCCCTGGTGAAATCTAATTCCAAATACCAAACAAAAAATAATCATAGAAGAAAGTAGGAAAACAATGAGGATAAGAAGAGTATAAGAAAAATCTTTAGTTTTTAAAGTAAATTAACTTTAGAAACTATAAATAAAAGGAGATTAAGGGTGGGGAAAAGAATAGAGGAAGAGAAGGTATCCCCTTTATACATATGGCATAAATAATCAATAGCTAAAGGATCCCACTCAATTGGTTAAATGGATTTGAGTTAAATGGATAAAAATGAATCCAATTAAAATAAAAATGAGTCTATTCCATTGGGTACCTAGTACCCCTTAATAAGGTATGAATTGGTCCTCCTAGACAACCCGCTATTTTTAAACACCCATGTTGAGTACCAAGTGAGCCCCTATTGGTACTTCATCGCCTCTATGGTTTAAAATTGAATTCCACCAACCCTTTAAACATCACTCAAACAATTAAAGTTCCATTGAAACCTCTAGAAATATGTAAAAACACCTAAAATTTCATCTCTCAATTCTCATACTCATTCCCATAAATCAAATAGAAAAACTAATTATGTTTCCACCCTTGAACCTCCCCAATTCTAATTAAAAAATTTATAAAAAAATATATTAAAAGGACATCGATCACTATTAAATCTCCACTTCACAACTTCTCATACCTGAAAACTCAAACCAAATTTTAACCTAATATTATTTATATCTCATAATCACCAATTTCTCACTAACACACAAAATAATATCATAAAACACCCATCACACTTAAAATGATAAACTTTTAAAAAACAACACACACTGTTAGATACTCAAGGTCTAAATTTTATGAGTTATTTTAATACACTTCAAATTTCATAAATATAGATGATAAAACTACTCCTAAGCTCTTTGTACTCTCTAATATAGGAATAAACTATATTTTTCCTTTATATACCCTATTATTTAATTTCTAGTACACCAAACATACATGCTTCATAGAAAACAACTTTACTCAAAGTTCCATTTAAAGTCTAAAATCAAAACTAAATTTTCACTTTAAAAATATCCAATTTCACAAAACCAACTTATTTTAAAAATATATTTTTAAAAAAAATTATTTTACTTTACAAAATAATACCACACCTAAATCACAACATGTTTAAAAAATATACCTCTATATTAAATATGTTGATTTAAACTTTTCTCTTTAATTTTTGAAAAAAAAAATTATACTGGCATAAAATTATACTAAAAATGTTTTTTGAACAGTTTTAATATCAAAATTATAAAAAATGTTTAGTGGAATAGTACTAAAAATAGATAAAATCATAAAAACCAATCAAACATATTTAAATTAATTTAATTATTTACATCACCCCTAATAAGATATTTAGGAAAACACTGATTAATTTATCATTTTCTTATAATCGATTAAAGTTATTCATATATAATATTCATGAAATATAAAATAAAACTCACATGTTGTAATGTTAAACTTGAAAAATGATTTATGAATGGATGCATAAAATTTATCTCTCTCCGATAACAACAATTAAACTTCTCAAGATCTACCATATTATACTCAAGACACTTAAAAAAATCATCACTCATACATATGGTTCCTAAAAAATACTTGGATATTCCCTAGTAGCTTTAGACTCTATCATAAATATATTTATAGGGGATTTATGGGTTACTTATTATTCCCAAAAATATTATATTGTTTCTATCAAAATCCAAGAAAAACACAAAACACCACTTTTATACCACAAGTAACCATTACAAAATATTCTATTGACTCAAATAGAATCATCACTAGCCCTAAGAGTTTTCCCCAATTTCTTGGGAGTGGATACTTGCATAAAGGGACTCAATTTGTTATTGGGGAATGATTTACCCTCTAAAATTAATATAATAGTTTGATTCCAAATTTTTCAAAAAATCTTTCATGGCCCATATGTATGATGTATGTTTCCATAATTTAATGTTAGAACCTATTCTCCAAATTGGTAAACTTGTATGTTGATAGAAACTGGTATAATAAAATAAAATAATATCTCTAAACGAATATAATGAAACTTAAATTTCAACATTCCAAAAATATAAAACATTAACTAAATATATAAACAAAAATTGATAGGTTACCTAAAAACTTAAAGAAATTATAAAAAAGATCAAATACATTCCAAACATGTCATCTTTCTACTACTAGACTCATGTTCTCCAATGTCTCGTAAAGACTCGACCTACTATGAAACACCCATCCTCAATTAGTCTACAATCATCCAAATAGATATCCACATACTTATAGTACTTGAAATACCAAAATTAATGTTTCATGTCCACTGAGGAACATATATAGGGTGTGAGTAAATAGGCTCAGTAGGCACCACCAAAGATCTCAACCCATGCAAGGAAAAAAGGGAAAGTGTATTCCTAAAAAAGTCTCTACACATTTACATATAAAATAAGTAATATATTTCAAAGAAAATAGGAAAATAAGAATACATCTAGAATTAAGATAAATCAAGTATCAATAATGACCATAAAGGATAAGTCATGCACCACTAGGAGGATCCAAACATGCATTGATCAATACTTAGAATCCATATTAGAGAAACCAACACATCAATGGGTACTTGTACAGTAATTGTATCTATCTATAATGTGATATCTTATCCATAATGGAATATCTTTTCCAAAAAGAAAATATCATCTCCATCATAAGTCATCCTATCCTTGAAGAATAGCCTATTATATAAAAAAAGTTAGGTCATGCTATAGACATTTCCTAAGAGAGTCCAGTATATAAAAATATGGTAGGGAACATCATGGAATATAACATTATTTTTTGTCCACACACACACATGCATGCACACACACACAGATATATATATATATATATATATATATATATATATTCAAGTTTGGGCACATCATAGTTTCCCCAGTATATAAACTAATACATAATATTATGGGTAGTTAGGGTGCCCATTCATGTGGGTAGCTGGAGTACCCATGCTTTTCTATTATTCCATAACCAAAATTTATTCATAACCTAATCAACAAGTTATCACAAAATATGTAAATAAATATGAAAATAATCAATATGAATGAAAAAGTATGGCATATACATCATTCTTGATTGCCAAAGGTTCCTGGAACCACACTTTAGGACAATACCAACATATTAAATATACAACAACATCAAGGATTCGCATTTTAAATACAATATTCAATATTATAAAATCATAACATAAAGGTTGATACATAATTATACAACACTAACTATAGAACCATCATGATTTAATTCAATATCACATGTTTTTATAACATATCTAATAAGCTATGTCTTTTACCAATTATAGAATGGAAGTTCTAAAAGAATACAAGTAGTTATCCAAAAAAACTAGGTATAAGTAATAATAAAATAATACTAGTAAAAATCTAATAAATCATAATAAAGGGAATAAATAAAAAATAATTTATAATGGTAGGAAAAATATATATTTCTCATCTAACTAGTCTTCATTCTTTAAATCTTACTTTAATAAATCATTCATGAAATAAGTTAGTTCTCTAAAAGTTAATGTCACCCATATTTTCCATATCATATGAAAAGAGTTTTACATAATAATTATTTTTAATTTAAATAAGTAATTTATTTTTATAAAATTCCATCAAATTTAAATAACAACCCATTAATTTCCACTTTATGAAATTCAACCAATACCACATCACTGATGAAACCGCTTAACTGGTGTTAAGTAGTATTCATTGATTTTTAATTCATTAAAGTAATGGTGGAAATAAATTATTTAATTATTATGAATATATGATAATGAAATCAAATAATCATAGTTATAAAATAAATAACTCATAATCAATACTTTATTAAATAAAATAAAATTATTATTTACAACAATAGATTTTGGGTTAAAAGTTAATTTCATACACAACCCTTTATTAAAGTAGATAAAATTAGAATTTAAAAGATTAAAATTTGGTTTAAATACCAATTTCATACCTAAAAATTCATCAAGTTAAGTATATTTTATATGCACACCATTAGATTAGGTATTACATGTTTATCCCCTTCTAATTAAATAGGTAGTTCATTTATACAAAGAGTAGTTTACCTCTTAAGACATAATCAAGGAAACCAATAATTTTTATTTCAATGAGGATTAATTTATACCATTGATGTTTGGTTCAAGAACCACTTCCCAACCTAAAACTTTACCCAATTAAATATAACTCATAATTTTATAATTAATGTTTTTTTAGGAATTAATTTTATACTCAGCCGATGGATATATGAGGTCATAACATCAATGTCACTCTTGGAATTATTTTCCTAACTCAAAAGAAATTTATAGAGAACCTTTTTAACACTTTATTAAAGTATACCAAGTTTTATATCATAAATAAAACAAAAAAACTACTTTTATATTTAAAATAACCATTTATATATTTATCTAAGAAGTACAAGCATGTATCATGTAACTTGAAGCCTATTAAAAAACTAATATAACAATATTTTAAGCTATATAGAAGGATGAAAAAAAACAATTAAACATGATAAATGGATCATGTCAAGAATAAATTAACTAAATTAACTATTAATCAAGATATTTTGAAATTAAAAAAAGAATAAACAAGGCTCTGCCAATAATAAAAGCTATCATGACAGATGTAAAAACAATAGTAAATTCCATGAGTAAATGAGAGAACCCCATAAACTTATGTAAAATTTCCACTAAAAACCATGTAGTTTGAAGTATAAAAATAATAATAATAACATTTATTTAATAAATTCAAAAATAAATCATTAAACTTTATTATAATTTTAGAAATAAATTAACAAAAACATTTTTGGAATAATCTAATTAAAAAATTCAAGGAGTGTTGAGACCACCTACCAAACCCAATCACCGTTGAGATCATCCAAGTATGGAAACCTTCAAATTAGAACCCTTCAAATTATGACCTATGATTCATAACCAATAAAACCAAAAAAATCAAATTCTATAAAAATAATGAAAATTTATTAAAGGAAACCTATGAACCTAACTCAAATAGAACCCTGAATCTTAAACCAAACAAAATCCCTAATTTACAAGACCAAACTTATAATTTCAATGGAAATTAGAAAAATATCTAGAATAAATTATAATATAACTTATTATGATTGAAAATGTAATAAATATAGTTAATAAAAACTATCTTGATATCCTATGGATAAGACATGCCAAATCCCCATAATCTAAGATGAATTTTATCATGCCTTAATAAATCAAATTCCAAATCACTAACCAAACCAAAAGAAATTAGAGAAGAAAGAGGAAAGAGGGAGAAGAGATTAAATGGAGTTGAAATACCTTTAGTTAAACAAGGGAATCCACTTCAGGAACTATAGATAAAGGGAGATTATCAGTGGGATAAGGAGGAGAGGAAGAGAAGATATTCTCCCTCACATGTATTTCCTAAATAATAAATTGTTGAAAGACCCCAATTAAGTGATTAAATGTCTTTGATTTGAAAGTAAAAAAATCCCACAATTTAAAAAAAATGAGAATGAGTTATTGGATAACTGGTACCCCTTCATCAGGTAAACAGTGGTCCTCTGGGACAAACCCCCATTCTAGTCACCCCATAGAGTACTTTTTGGTCCCCTACCAAGTACTTGGTGGCATCTTTACATTAAAACTTCATTCTTACAACCCTCTAACCATCACTCAAACCATTTAACATCTAATGAAACCTCTAAAAATATATTAAAAAACTAAAATTTCATCCCTTAACTCCAAAATTCATGCTCCAAACTAAAATAAAAAAACCATAATTTCCACAATTAAATTTCCCAAATTCTAATTAAAAATTATACTAAAATCATATTAGCAGGACACAGGACACTATAATACCACTTTTTATCTTCCTTGTGTAATGTAAATACTTAGTAAAGAACTTCACATTAATGTATATTTTGGATCCTCTATTGAAATTTTATAGAGTCCCTTGGGTATAGAAAATTTGATCTTGTGAATCTTACATATGAAAGTAATAATCAATCCTCATTCTCAATTATACAGTATCATATTTTATCAAGTTAAATATTCATTTATGTCTTTCTTGTGAAATAAATACCCTTGAATTATTCTCTAAAATATTGATCTTAGATAATATATAAATTATAAACCTAATTCATCATCATCATATGGTATTTTATTCCTATGAATACTGATAGAATAAACAATATTTAATTCAAAATTCTAATAACCCAAAAATAGAACCTTTTTTATTAAATTATGGAAACTAGATTATTTCTATAATTATATCCCTAGTATCATAAAAATATGCATCCAATAAAATTATTAAAATATCCATATACTTCATACAAATAACTCAAGTTGTATTCATTTAAATATCTAATTAATTATCTAATAATATCTCCATAAATATTGGAATTAAATCAATATATATATATATATATATCTAATATGTTCTATAATATTTCAACCCCTATTTGGAATATACTTTCATTCAAATATTCTTTATTGAAATATTTTATTAGTCTTATAAGGATCCTGATGAATATTTATAGCATTAAATAACAAAAAATTATGAATATTTGTATAAAAACATAAAAGTATAGCTCTTATTATTCTAACAAAATCAATCTCAAACAACCTTAGAAATTACCCATTCAATATCATGCACTATTAAAATCAATCTAACATTTATTATATTAATATTAGTTCAATTTCATGTAACTTTAAAAACATTAAGACCACTAATACAAAAACTCAATAATATACATACACAACTCAAGTTTAATGTTATATATTAAATTCAAATAAACTTCAATGTTATTTAATGCTCTAAAAACTCTTACAAAACCTTTAAATTTCTTTGTTCAATGTTATGCAGTCTTTATAAGATATATCTCATTACTATGTAAACCTCAAAAATATCATCTCACTATTACATATCTTTTTCAAATATTCATTAACTATTGCACATATTGATAGATAAACATTGTCTTATTTAATAACTTTATAATTATTAAATCACCCTCAACTCATCAATAATTTTTTTAGTTTCTCCAAGTTTTGTTAATTAAAACTTTAAATTATTTTTTAATTTAATTAATATTGTATAGGTTTTTTCAAAAACATTTCAAAACTCTTAAATTATTCCTATCTGATTAACACTGTATTAAAAAAATAAAATATCATAAATCCATGGTCACTTCATAAGATAACATATTTTTTATAAATAAAACAAAATATTTTGAATACATAACATTTATTAACTGTAACCAGTTTTATTTATGGAAATTTCATGGTTTTTTATGGGGAGTTTATTATAAAAATTTATAGTTTTTTATTTATATTTTTTATTACAAGAGGTATTTTCAAGAGTATAATTTAGACGTTGTTTCATATGAAATGAAATGCATAAGAACAACATGTCATGGTTATTAGTGTTTTTTAGAAAGGAAGTTGATTCCATGTGGTATGAAAATACATATAATGGAGGTTGATGTTATAATGATTTTCATTATAGAATTAGAAAATAGACTAACATGACTCAACCCACTACGGCCCTTCCTAGGCTAGCAGTAAGATGAGTGTGCCACACCAAGCCCACCTCTAATAGGTTAGGGGATGGTAAATAGAACCTAGTAGGAATATCATACACATGGGAGGCCTTATCTTATAGCACATGTACACACACACATATCTTTATACCCACCAGAGTAATGAAGAATATTAATAACTGGATTAAAAAATGGATGCATAACCTCTAACAACCCATAATAAAGAATGATAGAACATAACCAAGAATATATAGGGTAAAATAAAATCCCATAAATAAGAAAATAGGTCTAACCTATAAATTGGTAAGAATATTTTCTTTGTGCGCGTCCTCTAGAGTCTGACCACGGTTCAGCTAACGCTGCCACCAAGTACCCCTATACACCACCCACTCATAGTCCACAAATATCACTATTAAATTTCTTGTGGTATGTATAAGATACGATATGCATGGGTTAGTATATACATACCCAATGGGATTCCTTAAAATCATAAAAGAAGTAAAGTATAAAAAGAATAGTAATCTCTAAACTAAAATCGAGAGGGTATAGAAAAGAGAACCCAGATATTCTCATAGAATAAACTCGATCTACATAAGAAGGTTTCAATCCTCACAACCAGATAAATGAATTGTATATTCCTTCCAAAACCCCCATTCAAACTAAACTATATACTCATGTAACATCCTCAGAACTATAGTGGGAGACTCATTCCACAATTATGTACACCTTAGTCGAGGGAGTACCGACACCAGTAGAGTACCCACACCCCATCGAAGCTCTGTATGGGAGGGTAACAACTACATATATAGAGGAACTTTATCCCAAATGGGTGTGGGAGAGTAATAACTCTACCAATATATATGATAAGGGGCACCTACACCTTGATAAGTCCTACTACTAGGGGAGCACCATCCCTAGCGCTACTCCGATGAACATACCTAAACCTTGCCATCAGCTACCTATCACTATAATGGATTTAACCACTCACACCATATCATGTAATATATATATGATATTAAAAATAATTCCACAATTATGTCCCATGAGGAAAAACACCCAAGAAGGACCACTCACATGTCTAAAACCAATCCTGAACAAAAATTTGATGTCATCAAACAGTTCTGGTAGGGGTACATGGAATATTCTTGGGGTATGTAGCATGTATCTCACAATCAGTCATATAATTATGTATAGGAACACTAAATTTCATGTAAAATTATAACTATATGTAATTTTGATAATTTCACATAGCGTGTAGGATCCATAGGAGTACCTAGCATGTTCCTTGGCTTCAAAAGTCATGTTCCACTAAGGGTACATGGTGTGCGGCCTTGGTCCGCACATCTTATAGGCCGCTCAGGTTACCTAGGTGTGTACCACCTATACATGTTGATAATTATACTAGGTAATACATAATGTTTGGTTTAATATCACATTTAATGTGACATTTAACTCATCTAGAAACCCTAGTCATCGCATACTCAAAATACACGACGTGTATTCTTCCAAAATACACATTGCATAATAGAGATTTTTCCAAACAGTTTTTATTCCTCCCAAAGCTTCACCAAGTCCACATATTTCACCATAAATATCACATGGAGGGTCACAAAATACATTTAAAAAGGTTAAATTTTCACTAAATGATGGATTGTTTCTACCAGTCATTGAAAAAAAATGGATCTCCATCATTTAAACTATTATTTTAAGGATTGAAAGAGTCTCCATATAATATTCCTCTCATAACTTCCACATATAATATTCCATGATCACCTATGATTCTACCTCTATATTATGATCATTTTTTTGAACACACAATAAAAATCCATGAAACTGTTTGAAAAATACACAATGAATCAGTTTGTGGGTATGATTGAATCACCAGCCCAAAATCAAAGGTCAATGATAAAAACATGAAGAATGAAGGTAGGAAGCTAAGAAACCACAAAAGTGAATAATAAATATTTCCCATACATTATTTATCCATATATCATGTTAAATAAATTGAAGAAACAAAAGGTAAAAAACAATTCCAAGAACAAATGAATCTCAAACCATAATTACAAGAAATGCATAAGTTGACAGGGCTATGTGATATATGAACATGGATTCAACTTAGTATTGATTGATCCATGTACATAAAAAATTAATAACATGTTAAATCCAATAATAAAAAAAATCTCCACTACATTTAGTATAGATCTATAAAAAAGGAAGAATCAACTTCTTCATCATTGGAAATATTTGGGGCATCCATCATCAATTTACTCAATCCACCATGATCGGCATTAAGGATCCACTAGGAGGCTCTCATATCAATATCTATGGTTATGTGGCTAACCCAAGAGATTAGATTAAGTTTTAATATATAGATTATTAACTAGGTCAATGATAATAAAATGATTTTATTTAATTATTTAATTAAATTATTTTTAACCTAACAATGATAGTGCACCATCACGGTGCCCAATGCGAATGAAACTTATGTTGTGCAACCTATATTTTATACTCAATTTTGGTCTTATTTTGAACATATTAGGCATCATTAAATAGATAAAAAATAATTCATTAATGTACATGAATATGTACAATAAATAATATATTATTTTTAATATAATAATATTGGGGCTCTACAACACCTACACCTCTACATTGGATTCATGACTAAACTCATAAATATATTTAATAAAATTAAAAGGATTAAATCCTGAAAAAAATTGAGTCATTACACCCTCCCCAACTTCAATGGTTTTTACCCCAAAAATAATAACATGCTCAAACATGTGATCATACTATGGCCTCATTTTTCTCTCATGCTCCCTTGATCTCTCTTAGAAGTTATCATGTTTCCAAAGGATATGAACTAGGGGAATAGATTTCCCATGAAGGGTATTCTTCTACCAATCCTTGATCACCATTTAATACCCTAAAAAGTTGGATATTTCCTTAATGTCAAGATCACCCTAGTAAATAGTGTGTGATGAATCATGAACATGTATCCTCAACTGTGACACGTGGACGACATCATGAACTTAGTAAAACTATGGTGGGAATGTTAGGTGGTATGAAATATCACCTACCCTTCTTAGTATCTATAATGGACCAATATATCTCAAATATGACTTTCCACCCTGCCCATATCTATATATTCCATGTCAAGGTGATAACTTCATAAATACATGGTCTCCATCATTAAACTCCAAGGGTCTCTATATATGGTACTCATATGAACTTTAATGGTTCTGAGTGGTCCTCTCCCACTCTAGGATCACCCAGACCTTTTCTATTATCACCATTACTAGTTATCCCCATTAGTGATGACTCTCCCATATCCGATCAGCATAAATTTTACCTACAAGGTCTGCAATACAAGGCCTAAAATAGTTCCATGTTGATAGTAGAGTGATAGTTTTTGTTGTAAGTGAACTCCACAAATGGTAGATAATACTCCCATCCTCAAACTAAGTCTAACACACAATATTTTGGAATTTCTTCTAGGAATTAAATGGTCTGATAATCCTAGCCATCTCTGTTGGGTTGTAAAATTGTACTCAATTATAATTGGGTCCCAAATGCATCCTAAAATTATCTCCACAACTGATATACGAACCAGAAATCTCAATAGTAGATAGTTATTAAGGGTACCCCCATGAAGCTATACAATATCATGCATGTACAAGTTCCAAAAAATTTCCATAGAACTCTTCTCTCAGATAGAGAGGAAGTGATCTAACTTGGTAATTTGGTCGGTGATTACCCAAATAGTGTCATGACCTCTCATTTATCATGGAAGTACTATCACAAAATCCATCAATATACCATCCCACTTCCACTCCAGAACCTCTAGGGGTTAATCCTACACTTATAGAACTTGATGATCTTCCTTTACCTATTGATAGGTAAGGAATCATGAAATGAACTATGCAACACTCCTCTTCATTCTTTACCACCAAAACCATCATCATAGATCCAATACATCTTTTACACTCTAGGATGTACCACTAAGGAGGTGTATGGAACTCCCTACGCACCTCCTCAGGTATCATGATTGGAACTATCATCCATCCTCAGAAGGGTATAGTTTCTCCCCACCTTAAAAATATCCATTAGAAGTGTGCCTGAATAAAATATGGTCATGTAAGACCTCACAATAAATGTCTCTAATTTTTTTTCCCACACACATTGAAGAATCAGAGGGGCCAAGACCATTGATTTTAGATACACTACTTCAACCTTATCTATAAGGGATAATAAAAATTATTAAAACTACTCTAACACCTCACCTAACAATTGGTAATGGGATTTCCAACTAAGATCATTTTTCATCACATTTACTTTCCTTGAAGCATAGACTTTTTCAAACTCATAGTTCTTTAAGAAATATAACCATATCATATATCTCATATTGATATCCCAATGAGAGAAGATATACCTGATACTCTTGTGGTCAAAATAGATAAAAAAACACTAACCAATAAGGTAGTTTCACTAATTATTCAGGTATAACACCATAGCCACTAGCTCTAAATTGTGATTCGTATAATTCTACTCATGGTTTATCAACTTCCTAGACCTATAAGAAAACATGAGATGCATTTTCATCAAAAAAAATCCATTCACAGCTCCATAATCATCAAAAAAATCCATTTAATCAACTCCCTCCTGTAGAATTATTATAATGGGGGTTCTCTTCAATCTATCCCATAAGGCATTTAGACATTTTTCTGACCAAAAAAATGGATTCCCCTTCAGGGTTCAAGGTATTCAGGGGACCTTCATGGGACCTTCAATTATGGATAAGTCTACCATAATCATCCATTAATATCCATCCATCCCAAGTAAACTTTTCACCTCTGTTTCACTCTTGGGTGTCTCCCATGATATCACCACCTCAATCTTTTTTAGGTCCATAGAGACTCCCTCCTCCAAGATAACATATCCCAGGAAGTGAAACTCTCTAATCTATAACTAACACTTTGAGAGATTTATATATAACTTATGATCCTAAAGTATGTCCAAATACATCTACAAATGTGTTGTATATTCATCCTTTGATGTCGAGTAAATAATTATTCCATCAATGAAGACTACCAAAATCTAGTATAGGAAATCCTAGAAGATCTGGTTTATAAGTAATATAAATAAAACTACAGTGTTTTCCATGCTAAAATGAGTTACCAAGAACTCATAGTGACCATAGTGATATCAAAATTTCATCATCGATATATCCTTTTCATGTACCTATAATTGGTGATAACCTGGTCTAAGGTCAATCGTTGAGAACTACTTTTCTCCCTTTTTCCGATCAAAGAGTAGTATAGGCATGTTTCACGTGAGGTTCTAGAGGGTCATGAGGTTAAATGGATTAGGGTTTGTAGGACACACCATTATCATCACATTATGCCTCCAGCCGCTATTATACCATACCTATGATGTGTTGGATTCTATAACATCACTGTATTAGATTTTACATTTTTTGATTATCACCTCCTTGTTAACCTCACTAAGAGATGGAGACCTAAGACTCACAAATTCGACTTTCCTAAGGGAGAGATGACCATCACCCAAGATGATGTGAAGTTATACTTGGTATTCTTATTCAGAGTTCTCTAGTCATAGAACCCACCCATGGAGATTGGTTGAATATTTTATAGTTATTTCTAGGCCTTCACATTGTGGGGGTGATACTAATATGGATAGAGGTTCTCTATCTATGAGTGGGTCATACATGCACTTTGCACATTTACTCCTTGATTCTGATGAGAATATTTTCATGTGTCATGCTCATGCATATATCTTGTAGATATTTGGATGGATATTGTGGATTGATCACTCTGCACATGATGTCTTTAGGGAAACTAAAGGACGTTGATTAGGCTAGGAAATATGGTTGGGCATCTACATGCTTGGAATACATGTAGAGAGAATTATACATGGAATGATGAATAGAACATAATGATCTAGGGGGATGTTTCATCCTCATTTGAATGTGGTTATGGGAGCGCATCCCTCTCCTAACCCCTATTTTTACTGGTTCGTAACTTTATATGGATGTGTTGCATGATCTCTATATGGATACTAGTATGAACACTCATATTTATTATTTTTTATTATAATATGAGCTATTACAATTATTTTCTTATTATTTATCACTTTTTATGTTGTGTGTTATAGGTGGAGTTAGGTACACTAGTTTTTAGGACACCAAGATACAATTTAGGTGAATACCACCACATATTGGATAGTATAATACCCATTGATATAAGTATATGCATTCATCTATTGAATAATAATTTTCATAATATTATCATTTTTTGAAATTAGTAAAAAAAATATTTTAACAAGTTTCACATGTAATTTGATATTTTATGGCTACCATACTGGGCTATATTAGACCAACTTCCTAGATAATGCACTATTGGGATTAATGATGTGATAGTTGTAGTTCCTATTATACACTTTCATATTTTTGAGTGACACTATCATGATAGATTCATGTGATAGTTTGGATTTATTCAATGTATTCCATTTCCTCTGAAGTATTCATTAGTTCTTTATTCCCTAAAGTTGAAAGGAAGGAAGGATGTTGACTAGTGATGACAGCATGCATAGTATCTCCAAATATAGGACAGACGTGCATTATTTTGTATCAAGGGCATGCATATGATGTGACTTAATCTATCATAATAGCATGAGTAGGATCCATGGTATAGACTGAAGTATTTATTGTATCTTACACTACAAGGTAAAGGGATTTAGGATCTAGTAAGTGTATTACTTTACATCAGTTTGTTTGTTGTACATTTTTTTAAATTCAATTTGAATCTCTTTATAGCATACTCAATTATAATATATTATCAATATGTTTGATTTGGAGGAGGGTGAGGTATTTAGTTCGGCAGCATACCATGTTGAAGTGTAGGATTTGATTTCATCTTATCATGTTCTACATAATAGTATCTTTGATCATCTACCTCAAGAAGATGATTCATTTTCCCAGGGAGATGAGGTTTCTTCTCAAGAACCTTATCCAACAGTTGTTAATGTTGACGAGTTGAAAAAAAATGACATAGACCACATCAGGATACATGTAAGGTCTGACCTATTCTATAGGAAGTGGTAGCAACTCGAGCGAGTGAGCCTCATATAATTGTGGACGTGCACTATCAGGCATAAGATCTATTATTATTGATATCATATCTATAGTTTTCACCAATTGTAACTGATCTGATATTGTATCAAAAGTTATTTCCCAGGACTCCATATTTTTTTACCAAAACTTCAAAAGCCTTATGGTTCCCTAATTAGATGGATGGTCCTTCCACTTACACAGTGGGAGAAGGATCAGGTGTATATCTATACATCCTCATTACACCTCCTCCAGATGATTCATAGATAGAGCAGTATACATTCTAGGTTCTTGCACCTAAGGAAGATACCCATGTAGCTCATCATAGTCCACCCTAGCATAGGGGTTAGATATCTCAATACGAGAGTATCATTTACACACCAGATTGTGGGATGGTACCACATCATATACAATGATTGTAATCATTGATTTATATTTTTTCTATTAACTTAGATTATTTGAAACAATAATGTTTTATATCCTCTATATTATTTATTTTCTATTATATTGATGATATTATTTTTATTTTCAACTTTTTTTATATATTTATCTTTTATTTTAAATTTTATTTATATTTTACTTATAGTTTAAATTTTATAAGATTTCAAAGTCAACCACTTGAAACATATAAAGAAATATTAAATTTCAACAAGGTAACTTTAAAAGATTATAAAATATAAACTATAAATACAATCTAAATAAAACTTAAAACACAGCCTAAACATTTAAAAAAAATTAAAAAGCATCAATATAATAAACTAAAATTAATTTACATGAAATAAACATTATTGATTAAAAACATAATTTTTACACATTAAAAAATATATGTAAATAAAATATTTTATAACTAAAATCTAAATGAAATTTAAAACATTTACTAAACATATAAAAAATAATTTAAAATAAAATGAATTTAAAAAAAATTATAAATACAAATGTTTTATTTTGAGACAACAATACTTTGTGCCATTAAAATTATTTTTCATTAATTTATTTTCTGAAATTATTTTAATTTTAAATTATTTTTATTATTTTTATTCAGTGTGTCAAAATTCATTTAGATTATATTTATTCTTTATAATTTATATGCTCTCAAATTCACCTACTTGAAACAATATTATCTCTCGTGTAGGTCACTTTGAGAGTTTATAAATTAGAAAGAAAAAATACAATCTAAATTTATTTGAAACACTGACTAAACAAATAAAAAATAATTGAAAACAAAAATAATTAAATAAACATAATAAAAAACTAATTTACATGACATAAACTTTATTTTTTCAAACATAACATTTACACTTTAAAAAATTTTGTGGGCATAATTATTATTATGTACTAAATTATTATGAAGTATTACTAATTTTGTTATTATTATTAAATATTATTAATTAAATTATTTGTAAATATTAATTATATTATTAAATATTTAAAATGATAAATATGTATAATGACATAAATAATGTACTTATTAATTTAAATAATAAATTAATTAATAATATAATTAAAAATAAACATTAACTAAATTAGTAATATAGAAAATATAATTATTATTAATAATGTTATTATAAAAAAATTATTATACAATTAATAATGATTTATAATATTCATAACAGTGATTTTTATTTGTATGTGTATATCTACAAACAAAACAAAACAAAATTTTAAATAAAAATTTTAAATATACTACCATATATATAAGTAATTTATAAAAAAAATGGGTTTGGCCACAGGCATTTTTTTCCTTTAACACCTTTTTCCAAAGTTTATAGAAAAGGCGTTATGGTCCAAATTGCCTTTGGACTACATAAAAAAAGGTTAAAGGTGTGAAGGACCTTCATGCCTTTCAAGAATATTTTTTTTAAATGTTTCGACCTAGGATTATTTTTTAAAAAAAATCATATTTAAATAACTTATAAAAACCCCTCCATAATTACACTATCCCAAGTAGAAATTCCAAGTAAGCTACTAACAATGTTAAATAAAAGGTAAAGAAAATTTGGATTCAAAAGTCATTATGTGCTATAAGTTTTATATAAAGGAAGATATAGGCTCCAAAATTCATCTTGTCTGACACTAATCATGAAGATATATTGGACAAAGAAAAAAAATTATCAGGCACATTAACCAAGAATCAAGATCACATTCCTGAAACATCAGTATTGAAAATATAATTAGGTAATTTCTATTTAATTTTCTTGAAACTATAATTGATGAGGTAACACCAATTTTCTTTCATTTAATGATTCCTTAAGTTTTCAATGATAGAATTATTTAGTTTTTCAAAACTCACATCTGTATGAAAACTATTTGAATTCGCCATTATATCAAAGATCATTAGACTATACAGTTGAATCTTAATCAATGTCCATTTCCATATACATTCATTTATTATGATATGATTTTACATCTTTCATTCTAATATTATAAATAGTGTAATCATATTTCATTTGAATTCACTCCTTAGGAGCTTCTTATTTCATCACTTCCTGAAATTGTTTTTAAAATATTCTCGCTTGTTCTCTATCAAATATCATTTTAAATATCTTTAATGATGAGATTTATTTTTCCATTTTCTAACCTTCATCACTTATTTATAAGTTTTCCAATAAATTCTTATCGAATGACTATAATCAGTAAAATTGTGAGTCTTCTTTGGGTAGTCAAATCAATGAAAAATGCAAAGAGGATAATTGTCTAGATAGAATGAAAAATAATCCTCGTATTTGTCTTTATTCCTATGTTCCTATTCTCTACCTAATTATAGGTTTTTTATTTAAAAATAGCAAGATTTTCTAGATGGAGTGGAAAAATCTCCTCCTCTTTATATTCATTCCTTATTTTCCTAGTCACTACCTAATTATAGGTTGTTTTCTTTAAAATTAACATCTCTTATTTGGTATCTTGAATATTGGGGTTAGAAATTTATAAACATAGATATGAAGATGGTTTCAATATAGAAAAAAATAATCCTCTTCAACTCCATCTTCTTTTAAGAAAAATAAGGGTCTAGGAAGATGTATAAGAAAAGAAAAGGCTGAATCATTTCATGTTTAGTTGTTTTCATTTTATATTTTTTAAATATATTTTAATTGTAATTTTTTCATCATTTGGTCATAATTAAATGGAAATATATTTTCCTACAGTAAATACATTGTTTACATATCTTATATTTTATACTAATGATAAAAAGGACCCATGTGTTAGGGGACCATAAAACCTCAAACTTATAGGAATAAAAACATATCATTACACTCCTAAAAATACTAAAAAACATTTTAAAATGATCCAAACAATCTAAAACTGCAAATTCAAAAGTCAAATAAAACCTTATAGAACTCAAACTCTACATTTATCAATTATTATAAAAAAATAATCATGGCTGGTATCTAAAAATATTTATCAAACACTAAGTATCAATACTAATCAATATGGTAAACTCTATATAATATTATGTTTGTAAAATTTATATCCCTTTCAATTCATCACATATATTTTTATAGTTGTTTAGACTTCATTTTATGATTGTATAAATTATTAAGTGATTTTATATTTTTATTCACTTTAACAGTGAGTACAAACTTTATCAATTATTTTTTCCCTATAACTGCTTATATTTTTTCAAATGGTGAGTTTTTAACTGTTGTAACTCCACTTGTTTTTCAGTGGGGGAAAATCCTTTTATAGGATACTGATTGTTTTTCCTTTCCCATTTATAAAGGGGGATAATCTGCTCAATGGGTGGAATATATTTCACATACCTTGACCTTTTATTTTTTATAATCACTAATAGGGAGAGTTTATTCAAAACCAAACTCTATATATATACAGAGGATATGTATTCAGACACCCATGATGTCACTTTTTAGTAGTTATTTTTATATTCATTTATTTTATCATTTATTTTGGATTTTAGTACCAAGATTTGGAAATTTTAGTGGTTTTCCAAACTTTCATGGGTAGGATGAACACTTAAGTTGGTTCCCATGAAGTGAAAATTGAAAAAATGGGTCTTTCCCATTTGAGGCAGAGTTTCATAGGTAAGGGGAACGAGCTCACTACCAATGCATAATGATAATGAAATATTTTAAACTTCATTTTCTTATTTTGGGAATCTATATTTAAGAGGATTATTCACCCATTTCTCCCTCATTTTATGAGCAAGATTCTAGGGTCTCTTCAATGGTAACTCTCTTATTCTTCTCCCCTTCTCTATGGTGAAACTCTATAAAATGGAGTGATTACTCTATGTAAATACATAAAACTATCTTCATAATATTTATTATTATATTATTCTTCCATATTCCTTCTTATTCAAGCTTCCCCGAGGATATAGCAGCTAGGGTTTATCATTTCATGTTTTTTATCAGGAGGTTTTACATCATTAGGGTTTAGAATTATCAAAAAAATGATTCTTATTATTCTTTTATAGTAGATAAACACCATTTGAAAATGGATTCATAATTTTTAGTAAGTTAATTAATATATTTACCTTTAATTATAGAACTATGATTTCTCAAGTAATATAAAACATGTTTTTAGAGGAAATATATAGGATAATGATTACTTAAGTATTTTTTGAAAGGTCCTATGTGTTTTACTCAATTTTCCTTTGAAAATAAGGGATTTACCATGCTTAAATATTTTAGACTCACTTATGTTAAACAAGTTCACACCATGTGTCTATGAAATTTTCAACCATGATTTTTCTTAAATAAAGTAAAAAGGTTTTCATGGTTTAAAACTTTATCATATGTAATAATTTAATTTAATATTTTTATTGAAGTTTTTAAGAGTTAAGGATTTTTTTGGTTACATTGAATTTTACTTTTTCCATGAGAAAATTTATATTATAGTTAACTCTACCTATGATTTTAAAAGGTTTTTATTATGTGATTATAAGGTAAATTTATTATTCTTTAAATTTTTTTTTCAAATATTTAGTTTTATTTAATATAATATAGATATTATCATTGATTTTTGTTTCTTATATTATCTTTATGATATTCCCCCATTATGTTGCTTATATAAAAAGTATCTTTGATTATGATATATGGTATTTTGAGTGATTACCATTAAGGATAATGAATATTGTTATTATTATGTCTTTTATATTATTGATAAGGGTTTTTTTTCATTAAAGGGCGGTTATAGGTGAGGTGAGATTATGATTTATGTATCTTTATGTTATATTTTTATATATTGTATTGTGGTTATCACCTCCATTTATATGTCATAGGAAACCTTAGGTATATGGGTGGTAAATATAGGCATGATTACTTAACTAATGTATGATTCTACTCTAGCTAGTGTCCCCAAGTTAGGTTCTTGCTCTAATGAGGATATTTTTCCTCTATGTTGGACTAGGAAGGGTAAAACCAAGTTTTTTGGTAGTTAGATCACATATGTCATTCCAATTATATGGATTCCATTATTTTATTGTCTCATACTATCCTCAGGTATCCTAGGTGTTCCCATGATAGATTTTTATATTTTATATTTATATTTATCTAATTTATTTTCATTATCATTGGTTTATATTCATTTATCTCTTATAAAGTATGGTTTTTATAAAATCATTACAAAAATTTACTTTGGTTTTATTTGATAAAATTTTTACTTTAAAAGGTTTATGAATGATTTAAAAATAATATTTTTCTTTATCAACTCTTTTATAAAACCTATCATTGCCTCTCTTTAGGATTCCATATGACACACTTACAAATATACTATTGGAATTGGTATTTTTTCTTAAAATATGAAATCATTATACCTTCAGAGTAGTCTTAAAATGTGTTTTTTTATGCACCTTTATTTTTCTTTCAAAAAATTAAGTGTATGATAGGTTTTTTACCATAGATAACATATCTAATTTTAAATAAATTATGTAATTATGAATTATTCATGAAACTCATTTTCAATTATAAATTGTTTCTTTTAAAGTCTCTATTATTTTATATCAATTTATCATTTATACATACCATGCCTATTTTAAATTCATTTAAGTTCCAAATCATGTTATTTATTTTACATAAATGCTAAAAAATGATAATTTATTAATTATATTTTAAACTATCATAGAATATTTTAATTTCTAAAGGTTATGCATTAAGAATTTGGTGGAATCCTAATGGGAAACTTTTATCATACCCTATAAATGCCTTCAGGGGTATGAAGACCTTTATTTTCTAATACAAATGGAAGATGGGTAATGCTTATTATAGAATATAACCTTTAGATATCATTTGGGTATATGGTGGTGAAAAGTTTAGTTCACTTTCTTATCATAAGAAGATGGGTTGTTTGGTTTAGTATTATATTTTGGTTATGTTCAGGATGTATCTCTTATACTAAGCCATTTCATCTTTCTTTTATCCATTATTATCATTTTTTGTCTCATTTTAGTTTTTTTTTACAAATTATTAATGTATATGATTTTATATAGATTTTTTGTGTTGATTATGTATGGTTCCTAGTTTATTGAATTAATCAATATATTTTTATTCCCAGTATAGTCATAAAATAATTTCAAACTACTTATTTTATATGGATGAATTATCTAATATATGAAATGGCCATGATGGATTCTTGGTTTAAATAAATCATTTAATTTTATATTTTATCAAATTAAATCATTCCCAATAAGTTATATTTATTCTATCAGCACTTATTTCTATCCCATAATGACTAGTAAAATGCTTTGGCCCTTATAGTGGGCATGTATGGGCACTCATGTAAGGACCTAGCCTTAAACAGTACATAATATAGTTATTTTAAAACTAGAAATTACTTTATTTTCCCAAATATATTTAGGTTTATAGTTTTAAATAATTATTAAAAACTCTTACAAAGTAAACTCATACATTACAAGTGGAAACTTATACTTAATATACCTTTTTTCCACCAAAGTAATTCCTTTTTAAAATAAAACATGTTTTCTTTTCATTACATATATTCACAATTTTCATCTTACCCTCATACTAGTCCCAACTCATCCTTTACCCTTTGAAAAACATTTAAAAACTTGGGATGAGCATAAAAATAACTATAAGGTACATATAGAAAAAAATCATTAGTCTAGTAAAAAATATGAAAACCCATGTAATATTTACCTTTATCGCAAATTTTATTGAGCTATTGAAATAAATTATTTTATTATGAAAATACACACTTTTATCTCAAATAAAATCATTAAAACCCATAGAAATAAAAATAAAAACCTTTTGGAAACTTAGAGAATCACATTCATAAATCCCTTTCAAAACCTTTTTTTAATGGAACAACTATATGGTAGACTTCCAATATAATTACTACACAAATTAATAGAGATCTATAATGGGGTTCACCCTTTATATAATCTATATCTGGCTCACCCGTGATCTATAAGGATTATAAAACCTTCATTTAAATAGAGTAAAAAATATATAAAACCTCAAACTCTGGAGTACCCAATTAATTTGAGGTTATAACATAATAACCCATCCTTAGTTTATTACGGAACCACCCATCATTGGTTTATCACATATCCACCCATAATTGGTTTATCACATAACCACTTATCAATGGTTTATCACGCAACCACCCATAATTGGTTTAGCATGTAACCACCCATAATTGTTTTATCAAATAACCACCCATCATCAAAAAAATCCCAAGATCTATAACATACACATAAATCATGAAATATTACATCATAAAAACACTCTTGAATAAAATAACATTTCATTTTGAAATCTCTCATTTTGAAAAATTGTGCATATATAATGGAAGAAAATTATTTGAAAGTAACAATATAAAATTTTAAGTAATATTCAAAATATTAAAGTGACATGAAAGTTGGAAATTTTTTTCATGCCTTATATGTAATAAAAACATTCTTTATATATTTTTGTCAAAAAAAGTCACAAAGAACCACTTTTAGAAAATGAAAAAAAAATATTTCAAACCATTTTATAAAAAGTAAAACATCAGTATAAATGACTTTAAAAAATAATCATAAAAAAATGGAAACAATTTTAGAAAACATGGACATGGAAGAAAAAGAGTGTTTTAAATGTAACTTTAAAAAGATAATTTTCAAATAAAGTCCCTTATAAATATCTTATCATTGAAGTGGGAATTAATAAAATGAATCAAATATGTGTATCCACTGTAAATAAACATAAAAAATTGTAAATACAACATAATATATTCAAAATTAATTTCATACATAATATTATCATGAGATAATCAAGAAGTATAAGTTTAACCCAAATAAAGGATATTGGGTTAAGAATTCCCTTACACATTGTAATCAGTTGAATCATATAAACCATAAAATTAATAATTAACAAATGAAACATTTAATACCATGAATATAATGATATTCATGATATTATATATCAAAGATAAATATATACACCACACAAAAGAAATAGTTTTTGAATAAGGAAAACATTTCACAGAAGTAAAAGTGAGATGAGAAACCCTTACCTCTTTCTTCACTTTAGTTTTGCATACTTTAACCTCTTTAATAATGGTTTGAACAATGTTATTAATTCATTAAATAACTATATTCATATTTATAATACCTTATGTGATGATTTTATAATATATTATTACCCATTCATTAATAATATTTCATTATTTTCATGGTTTCGGGTGCTTTCGTTTCATGGTTTCATGATCAGTTCATTTGTGTATAATTATGGATGTTCTTATAAAATGTGATTACAACTCCAGAATTGGAATAAAATAGTATTAATTAAATTTAATAATTATTAATGTTTCTATATATCATTTTTATTTCTTTTATGAGGATGATTCATTTGATATAATGTTAATGATAAATGTTTAGCTTATTTTGGCGGTTTTTTCGAACATCATGAACTAGTTTTGTTTTATTTAATATTATGAGTATATATTAGTTAAAAACATTAAATAAGTTATAATATATCTATTAAAATATTATTTAACCATAATTATACTTTTATGACCATCCATGAAGGTGGTAATGAAAAACGAACAAAAACATTATTCACGGAGACGGTAAACCGCCATAATTTAGGCAATGGTTTCATTTCATTGAATAAGAGGAGATGAGAAATGAAATAGATATGAGATATTACATTAGAAACATAAAACTATAGAATATAAATGATTATTTAGTTATCATTTCTTGATTAATGAAGGGTTTTAGGAGAAAGTAGAAGAAGAAAAGAAATTAAGAGAGGTGCTTTGAGAAAATTACCTCTTGAATATCACCACCTTGAAGGGTCCCTTAAAGGCCTTAAAAATGGTATATGGGTGAGAAAAGTAGAACTTGGAAATGGTGGTAGTTATTGTTAGAGGTTTATTAAGATATTTAATGATATTTAATTCTTTTTATTAGTAATGGGGTGGTGAGGGTTGGTATTTATACTTGATAAGGGGTAGTTTTAAGTGATTAAATAATGATTGTTTTATATTTAAAGCCAACCACATTGAGGTGGAATTAATTTACACTAATTTGGATGATAATTAATGTTTTAAAGGATTTTTATATCCAATAAATTCTTAAAAAACCCATTAAATTTTCTATTTTTTAGGTGTTTTAAGCCTTTACCTTTTAACTTTAACCAATTTCATTATTTTACCTATATCGAGGTAAATCTTTCTTTTTACCACAGTAACTTTTTCATTCCAAAAAATAATAATGGAATTAAAAAATAATTTGGCCCTTATTTTTCCAAATATAGAATCCATTTTACAAAATTCAATTCACATAATTATTAAAATTATATTTAAAATTAATCTCACATATGCAATAGGAAAACGAGTTTTTAAAGTGAAAAAGTTTAAGAGTTTGAAATTTTTTATATCCAATTTTAATGTGAAATTGATTCCAATGAACTAAATTGGATTTATTAATGTATAATTGAACTAATTATATTTTAAAACCAATTTAAAATATAATTTAATTGTATAAATAAATTATACAGAAAAGTAGTTTTCAATTAAAATTCATTTTTTTTCATTATTCATCCAAAAATGAAACTTCTATGAAAAATACCAAAATTACACCCCTAATATAATTTTGAAATTATGATTTCAAAAATGAGGTTTATTTTTTCAAATAAAATTTATAAAATTTTCAAAATTTATTTTTAAAACTGGTGCTCCATTAAAAGGCGACAAAGTCGACTTTTAGAAAAATATAGCTTTTATGGTTAAAATTTGATTTATTATTATCTTAAGCCTATAAAACTTATTGGATGAATTTAAAACATTTTATTGTATATAAAATAAATAAATTTCATTAATATAATTCACTTTCATGATTAGTGATTAATTTAATTTGTTAAGATAAAATTCCATAATGGGCATAAAAATAGTTTTTTAATAAAAAACATTCTTTATATTAATTTGGTTTTTATTTTAATTTATAATTAATAGGTAACCAATAAATTCATTTTATAAACATGTGTAAACTATATTTTCATAATTTATTTAATCTCATTCATTCCCACCATTCTAACAGGTAGGTGATAACTATCAAATTTAATATAATAATATTTAGTCATTTGTTAAGATCGATGTGGTGTATCTTGTATGATATTGATCATAGTGTTTCCTTTTAAAATATTAGGATATTACAACTAAAATAGGGAATCCTGGTCTAGTTTGTTACATAATGGTATCAGGTCCCAGTTTTGTTTTATGTTATTTGAGGGGGTAGACTGGAGATGGGACCATTATAACCTAAGAGGTAAGTCCTGAGTAAGTGCATGATCAACACTTTTCATGATGATACATGAGTGTAAATGGAATTTTAGGGAAGTATATTGTAGTTTTGAGTTTAAACTCAAGTGGATTTTCCAAGTTTTCATGGTTAAAGTGAATGGGCTAAAGACCATGCATCAAAATTATGTCATCTTATTTGGGAAGTTCCTTTTTTTTAAAAAAATCCTATAATAAAATTATAATATTTTATATTATATGTATGAGATATTTATGAATTATATTGAGGATATATACATGATTTTCTTAGAATTTAATGTGGTTTTTAAAGTTTAAATTTTTTAAAAAGTGTTCTCTAATAAATAATTTTCCATGATCTAGGATTAAAAAATAGATTTCTAAATGGTTTTTTATTATTTTGAAATATTATGATGTAAATGTTTTGAATTTTAACTTTTCATGAAGGTGAAGTTCTATAATTTAAATTAAAATAAAAGTTTCTTGTTATCATGATTTCAAATGTGATAAAAATGGTTTTGAACTATAATGGTAGTAATGTTTTCAAAATAAAAAGAGTTCAAATTAAAATAAAATGTTTCTAGTAACTCAGGAAGTTATTACTTGTAAGTATTTACCTCATTGAGTGAATTTACATTATGACCTTTACTATTTTAAAGGTATGGGTGTGTGTGTGTGTGGTTAATGGTTATGCCCCTATCTAGAAGGCATTAAATTTTTTTATTTATCATAATCCCTTTTTTAACTAAGATTGGAGGGAACCCTTACATGGACTGAACGTCCAAATGCACATAGACCTTGGGGGATACATGGTCAGAAGCCCAAGACTATAAACTAGAGGCCTATATAGATCCCCAAATACCCACACTACAATAAACACTTATCATTTTCCCTAATTGCCTATACCATTCCACCACCCTTGATGTTGAGTTTTCAATTCATTATCACTACCCCACACATAGGCCTTATATGGATGCACTTGAACGTTGAACATTGGAGACTAGCTACCACTAATGATAAGATGCCTACTATCATCTGACTCATCTAGTGACCATTTTTCTCCCTATATTTCATTCCACTAGTGAGAAGATACTATGTAAAATGTAGGAGAATACATAAATTTAACAGTCACTAAATAAGTTTTAATAATGGATAAATGAATAATTTCAGTGAAAACATAATTGTAAATGTGTTACCAATCATTTTATGGATTATTATACATAAATTATAATTTTATGGTGAATCTAGTTTTAATTTTCCTTTTTTTAATTTGGTTTTATTTTGTTTTCTTTTCATGGTCCCTTAAAATTAATGATTGTGTATATATTTTCCTTTTAATCCTGACCTTTTAAAGTCATATTTTCTATAAATGTTGTTTTGGTTGGGTGAATCATAAATAACCATGGAGTAATGAGTTATTAACCCATTTTTTATTTTATTTCTAAGAAATAAAGTCTTTAATATTTAAAGGTATTTGACACCCATCTTACTAGTTGATATTTTTCAAAATGGTTTAGTTTTCTTAAAGAAGGAATAATCATCCATAGGTGTTGTTTTTTAAATTTTTATACTACACCTAGTTTTAATTTAACTTGATTGTTTTAAATTATAACTTGTCTAATAATTTTTTTTCAAATTGTTCTTCATCCTTTAAAAAGTGTATTTTTTCTATGCGTATTAAAATTTTGGGTTTCTCTAGGTACTATACTTTTAGAAATTTATACTTTAGGGAAATATCTTTATGATTTGTAATATTTTTTAAGTCATAATTTATGGGTGTTTCCTAAACTCCAGTTGTGTTGGAGTTTTTTATATGAAATGATAAAATTTTCAAGTTTTATTTGAGTTTAAAAATTCTTAAATGAAATCTTGTAAGTGAGGTTAAGTTTAAATTTTTTTAGTTTTGAATTTTATTTTGTTTCAAATTGTTATATTAAATGATGATTTCCCAGTGATTTAAAATTAATATTAGTGTGATCTCAAAAGGTACTTTTTAGGTGATAAATTTAAGTTAAAAATATGATGCGATAATCAGAATGGTCATAGTGATTTCTTAGTATCCTTAAAAAGTAAAAGTAATGACGTGGTATTGAGAAACTATTCCATGTTTTTTTAAATGAATAAATCTTTTGTCAAAAAAATGGACTATTATGTTTTGTAAAGTAACTTGATTTAAAATCTATAGTTTTTTTGTGTCTCATTTTATTTATAAATTTTTATATGTTAAAAACGGTTTATATTTCTAATTTTAAGTTATCTATTGTGGTGTGTTTGGGTTATGGAATATTGAGTATTTTAAGCTATTGTATATTTATGAATTTTAATTGGTTATAATTTAATAGTGGTATCAATTTTTCATTTATTTAAGTACTTGTTGAGTGATATTTGATTCTTTGAAGTAAGGTAAAAATTAAATGGTGGAGAGAACCCCATATATGAATAGAGGTTTAATAAACAATCAAATTATGCTCTATTTAATGATTTCAAGTATGAAATAATATTTTATTATATAAAGTATTTATTTACATGGGATTTACATGAGAATTGTTTAGGGGAAAATTGATATGGTAGGGAGAATTATGACACACATGATTTAACTTTTTAGTAGGTATTTTTCTATTCATTAATTTCATTGATTATTTTAGATTTTTTGGTCAAAATTTGTAAATTTTAGTGGTTTTCATAGCATGCATGGGTAGGATGAATGAAAAATTAGGTTATCATGTAATTAATAGTGAGAAAATAAGGGTTTATCCATTTAAGTTTGAGAGTTAAATAGTTAGGGTTTATGAGATATCTTCTTATGCACAGTTCCCATGCAACATTTTAAAATTTGTTTTTTTTTCATTTAGGGAATCAGGATTTAAGGGGATAAGCCACCCATTTCTCCCTCACTTTATAAGGAAAATTCTAGGGTCTCTCCATTGGTGAATCCCCTCTTATCCTCCCCTTATATATGAATAAACTCCCTCAAATGGAGTGACTCCCCTATGCATGTTCCTAAAAATATCTTCTTCTTCTCTCTTTTTATCTTTTTCTTCCATATTCCTTCTTGTTTAATCTTACATATGGTCATGGCAGCTATGGTTTCTTATTTTTTGATTCTTATTTTAGGTTTTTACATATTTATGGTTCATAATCATCAATTAAGGATTATTATTCATATTTTGAGGTGGATGAACACTATTTTACAATGGATTCATCTTTTCTGGTAGGTAATTTCATATATTAACATTTGGTTATGGAATTATAATTTATTAAGCTTTATAACCCATGTTTTATAATTTAATATATATTATAATAATTAATTAAGTTTTCTTTTAAAGTTTCTATGTATTTTTATCAATTATCCTTTGACACTAATAGATTTTCTATGGTTAAATGTTTTAGACTCCCTTATATTAAACTAGTGCATGTCGTGTGTTTGTGAAATTTTCAACCTTGATTTTTTCTTAAAATAAGTGAAAAGGCTTCTATGGGTTAAACCATTATGATCTTTAATGATTTAATGTCATGTTTTCGTTGAATTTTTCAAGAGTTGTGAACTTTTTTGTTTACTTTAAAGTGTATTTTTTCATAAGAAAATTTATATTATAGTTAACTCTTCCCATGATTTTAAAAGTATTTAGTTATGTGATTAAAGGATGAATTTCACATTATTTAATGTGTTTTAAAAAAATTATTTTTCTTTGATATAATATTGATATTATCATTGAGGTTGGTTTTGTACAATCTCTGCAAGGTATTCCCCCTTTCTATTCCTTATATGAAAATGGTTTCAATAGCGATATATTAAATTATAAGTGATTCCCATTGGGGTTCATGAATATTGTACTATTATTTATGATATTATTGATAAGGGTTTATTTATTAAAAGGGTGATCAAAGGTAAGGTTTTTTTATTATTTTTTTATTTTCTTATTTTATTATTATATAATGTATTGTGGTTCTTGTCTGTATTTATATTCCATGGGAAACATTTGGTATCTATGTGGGAAACCTAGGTACAAGTACTACACTAGTGTATGATTCTTCTCTCGTTAGTGGCCCCAAGTTAGGAATTTAATTTGATTAGCAGTTTTTTTCTCTCGATCAGGCTATGAAGGGTAAAACTGAGTGTTTAGGTAGTTTTTTCACATCAATCATGCCAATTAGAAGGATTATTTTATTGTATTTTTTATATTTTCCCTAAGGATCCTAGGTATTCCCATGATGGTTGTTTATATTTTATGTCTATATTTATCTCATTTATTTTCATGATCATCAGTTTTTCTTCATTTCTATTTTTTAAATTATGGTTTATATAAAATCATTACATAAAGGTACTTTGGTTCTATTTGATAAAATTTTTACTTTAAAAGAGTGATGATTACTTTGAAAAGAACCTATTTCTTTATCAACCCTTGTATGGAACCTATTATTACTTAACTCTATGATTCCACATGATACACTATATCTTTACTATTTTAATTAGTATGTTTTCTTAATATGTGAAATCATTATACCTTTGGAGCAGTTTTAAAAAAAATTATTTTATAACCCTTTATTTTCCTTTGATAAAAAATGTATGATTGGTTTTTAACCATGGATAAAATATCTACTTTTAAAGAAACTCTTTAATTGTAAAATCCACATGAAACTCATTTTCAATTATAAATTGTTTCCTTTAAACTATATATACCTTTATATGATTTTATCATTTATACATACTATGCTCATTTGAAATTCATATATATTACAACTCATGTTATTTTTTTACATAAATTTTAAAAATGGTAATCTGTTATTTGTATTTAAAACTAGTATAGCATATTTTAATTTCTATCAGTTATACAAGGAGTATTTGGTGGAATCTGACTAGAAAAATTTTCTCACACCCTATATATGTCTTCGAGGGTATGTAGGCCTTTCTTGTTTAATACTAGTGGATGATTGGTACCACTTTTTTTAGAAATCTACCTTTATTTATGGTTTGAACACATGGTGGTGATAAGTGGATTTTTATTTCTTTTCATCAAGAGATAGGTTATTTGGGTTAGTCTTTTATTTTGGTTATATTTGGGATGTATCTCTTATACCAACCCATTTCATCTTTATCCTCTATTTTTCTTTCATTTTTGGGTATTGTATAAAGTATGATTGTATATGATTTTATATATTTTAGTAATTTGGATTATTTATGTTTCCCATATTATTAAATTTCTTAATATGTTCATATTCCCTTTTGGGTTATGCACTAATATTATTTGTGTATTTCATATAGACTACTTATCCAACATATAGAATGGTCATGTTGGATTCTGGGTTGGAATCCTTTATTTGGTTTTACATTTTTTCAAGATAAATTATTCTAAATGTTATATTGATTCCCTTAACAATTATTTCCATATCTTGGAAATCTAGAATTCACTTTAGACCTTATAGCAAGCTGAATCGAGTAACAAGATAGGGTATCCTAGGTTGGTTCATTACACACACACACACACACACACACACACACACACACATATATATATATATATTATTTAGTTTATTAGTTTCAATAGGTACATAAGATTCTCTTATCAAGCTCTATAAATCTTATTGTGTGTTTTACACCTTAATATACTGTATCTTGTAAACATAAAAAAGGAGGATATTGTTGGTTCATCATATGGATACAACCTTTATCTATCCTCTAAATTGATTGTTTTAATTATCACAAGAACCTTATATTTTTACTATTTTGATTATTTAATTTATCATGTCTTGTCGTCATCAAAAAGAGGGGGATTATTGTGTTATCCTCCAAAAACCACAATTATTGTCCTTTATAATTACATGTTTTAATGATCATAAGGCACTAATATTTTTATCAAACAATTCTATCTAAGTTTTTTAGTGTAAAGAATAATTTATGGAAGACTAAAGGACAAAGATCACAAAGATAGGAGTGAAAAAATAATAAATTCCAATGATGCTTGAAGAAATGGATAGATAAAATGGTTGAATATCTCAACACATTGGAACTCATTGATACACTATTGGAGAATAAAATAAATGTATGAATAATTGAATGGATAATTCAAAATAAAAGTGACTTTATATGGTATAAACTTCAAACATACATGATAGGTCAATAAATACAGATGATAAGTTGAACAGATGAAGTAGAATCTCCAAAATGATTTCTAAAAAATCACACAAATCATTCAAAATTTAATTACTAAAAGAAAAATGGATGAAATTATTGGAACCCAAAATTATGCATTATAAACTTTTTCAAGATGACCATCATATAAACCTCACTTCGATAACATGAGTTGAGTTGAATATGAAGGAGTATCACATTTAATGAAGAAGGCACCAATAGGATCTTTGTGTTCCACATGACTACTAGCATACAAAGGGGTGGATACCCTTCAAAAATTTCTCCTAATATTATGAAATCATGGTGAGAAAATCCTACTATAATTTATTAATATATTTAATTTTCTGTCGAGGAAAAGGTTTCTCTGGTGTTCATGTACATTTTTACAACCTATATAAGCCTCTTTCAGGGGTATAAAACATTTACTATGTGAATTACCTACTTCCTATTGTATATTTCATTTTTAAATCTTATATTTGATAGTTTATTAATCTAGAAATAACTTTAAAAAAACTTATGATTTTTTGAAGTTATACTTTTATCATGGAACTTTTTTTGGAATGAATCACGTCATTGTAGGTTGAGAAATTTTGGGGGAATTTGAAATTTTGTTATATAGAACATATTATTTTTTAGGAACAGACTTAAGATTGAATTTTTGAGTGTATTTACATATCAAGTAGGTTTTTTGGATGTATATTGAGTTTCAGTAGGTGTTTTGGGTGATCGGGTAGATGTTGGGTGAGCGCGTGGTGCCTGGGGATTATTGTCACGAACCCAACCGAGTCGTCATCCGACCCGGCGCCCGACCCGGTCCGCGACATGGCCCGAAGGTCGTTCCCGATCCCCACGGGCTGGCACAAGTGCTTGGGTATCAAAAATGAACTTGGGAACGATTTACCCGGATGAATAAATATAAAAGAGACAACAAGCTGAATAAGTTGAAACTAAAAACAGACAACCAAACAGACCCTTATACCAAGTTTAGATTTAATGCTTAAAACTTGAACTAAAAACCCAAAAGAGACTACATCAACGAAAACCAAAACTCTAGTACAAACCTCCGTGCGACATGAGGAGTCACATCCCCAAGCCACCGCCACAAAACCAACACGAGGATGTCACTTACAACCCGAACCACCAACGTTATGCTTGATGCCTCAACCTGGAAAGAAAAAAGGAACAGAGTCTACATACACCCAAAGGTGTATGTAGGGTGTGAGCTAAAATCCCAGTAAGATGCCACCGAGAAAAGGTTCCACACACAATTATTAAATGAAAATACATTTTTAATTCTAATTAAAGAAAAAAAAACTAAAATCTTGAACAACTTTAGAGAAAACAGGTTCAGAGAAAGTAGTTTTAAAAAGGAAAAACTTAAATTAAAACACACACACACACACCCTTACTTTTAAAATAACCAAAGTGTCACACTAAAGAGCATAAAGTAACCAATGAGAACTAATATGGGAGAGGTCGCATGGGTGTTAGCTAGCTTGGGTCCCTAGATCTTCGTGTCTCGGTGAAACGTGTCTTAGAAGGCCACAACCCTCAGAAAACATGGCTTAGAAGTCCACGACCCTCAGAAAATGTGGCCTAGAAATCCATGAACCTCAGTCATTCATATGTTTAGTTAGTGTTGCAATCATCAGTCCTTCCAGTGAAACCGGGTCGAGTCACCTCCGGAATACTAGCCCGCTAGTCTAGTCTACCCTCCTAGCTACCCGGGCTCCCTGGTTTGTGCTCAAAAAAATTTCAAGTTCATGTCACATGTCACACTAATGCATAACAGCCAAATAGGATATTTACACACACATAATCACCATTGCACACTCAAACCCTCTTTTAAAACCATATGCACACACAAAAATGTTTTCAAAACTCAATCTGCATAGGTTACGTACTCGTTTAAACCATCCTCACAATAAAAAAACGCTTATCATTAAACCACCCACCACTTACACACATAAACGACATTTTTAAATAAGACACGCACTAAAACCTTTTTCAAACGCATTTTACACCATTTTCATAATTTAATACACCGCTAAAAAAATATATAAAGCAGTAGTAAAATAGTGTTACAAGGCTTTGGCACACACTAGAATAACCAGTTATAAATCCAAACGCATTCCAACATCACATGCACTCAAATAAAGTTTTAAAGTGTAACCTACACCACCAAAAGGTTTGATGGAAAACCCATACACCGTATGAAAAACAAAATTGCATAAACCACATAATTTAACAATCCAAAAATAAAAGCCTATAAAACAATTTAGAAGAAATCGCTTAGCGTTGACCACTAAACTCGAGAAAAAACTAATTTTACAACCAAACACACCTGACACCATGTCAAAAAAATAGTTCTCACTACTTACATGACTTAAAAACATAACCGCACAATTCAAAAGTCACCAATAGAGTTCTTAGCATAAAACACCCAATAATATGAACAATCTACTAAAGAATTTCGATGCAAATCAATCTTCAAATAAAACCAACTTTGCACAACAATAATTAATTAAATAATATGAGAAACAAATTAAGAATTGCAAATCAATTTATCAGATAACAATTAGACATAGAACCACCTACCTTGGTGTGGAGATCCTCAAAAATTAGTTGTGTAACACCCCCGCACACCAACCCCACCTCCGTCAACACAAAAAGACCCTAAAAATAAATTATTAAACCAATAACATCAACATTGAACAAACATAACTCAATATCTCAACTGGAACCATACACAAAGAAGGGGAAAGAAAATCACTAGAGCGAAGCGCACTATGGGGAAGCCACCAGAATGGGAGACGCGCACAGCGGGAGTCACCGGGAGGTTCATCCAATAAGGGGGAGTCATCGCAGGGTTGTATCGTGCCAAAAAAAACTGGGCAACGCATGGCTATGCGAAGTGGAAAAAAACAGCAAGGTCATTGTGCGGTGCAAGGAAGCTAAGGGGAGGTTGTGTGTGTGGGTGAGGATGTCGTCGAGGCCATAGTGTGTCGGTTCAAAGGGAGGGCACTGGAGGGTTGTCTTGATGGAAAAGGGGAGGGCTATGTGGCAGTGGTCCGGTGAGCTGAAAGAGGTCGGTGAGGAGAAAAATAGAGTGTGGGTCTGCCGGAAGGTTTGGCCGAGAGGGAACCTGAACTAGGTGAGACGCAGTGGAAAAATGGAAGGGAATAAGGGGGTGGCGCGACGCTGCTGTCCGGAGAGGGAGAGGAGAGCGGCGCGGTGTTGATGTCCATAGGAGAGGAGGGCGGCGTGGGGGTTTTGATGCGCCGAAGGAGGATGGCGCTGGGTGGTTCGATCAAGAGAGAGGCAGTGCGAGGGGGGAGACCGGCGGGACCTCTACGACGAGGAGAGACATGTCGGAAGGGAGGTGCGGCCGAGGTCTAGAGTGCGTGAGGCAGCAGTGTGCGGCTCTCCGGGATTGGAATGGGAGGGTGGAGCGACGGCGCGAGGTGAGCTGAAGGGGGCTTGAGAGGGGCTGTCTGGTGAGGGAGAGGAGGAGCGATCCAAGGTTGGGGCGGCGTGCGGTCGACTAAGAATAAGGGAGGTGCCGGCTGCAGGGAGCATGGAGAATGGGGGTGTGGCGGCTAGGGTTGCAGGGGGAAGGAGGTCCATTGTGCAAAACAAAAGAGAAGGGAAGGAGTCCGCATGAGAGAGAGGGAGGAGGGAAAAAAAGAGAGAGAAAAGAAATAAAAATAAGTAAATAAATAATAATAATAAATGAAATAAAACTTAAAAAAACATAAATTAACCTAATCATAAAAATAAATGTAATCCAATTAGTAAGTTAATAACTTTATAATTGCAACAAGAATTTTAATATTAAAAGCCTATGTAAAGAATTTACAGAAATAATAATGATAATTTTAATACTAATACTATCATTATTATTATTAAAACAACACAAAGAAAATATTCTTTTATATTTGCGACCACAATTTAGCATCACAACCAAATTCAATATTAGTAGAAACATCAAGGATAATAATAAACTAATTGAAATATTAGATTAAACAATAATAATACCAATGATAAAACTAAAATAATAGAACCGGTCGTAAAATAATTGCATTACTTATTGAGTCTAGACTCCGCGCATAGACGCGTATTTGGTCGTGACATAGTCGTGCGTCCATGTAATAATAAATTTATTCATAAAACGTTCCCTTATTAAGGTTAGGCGCTGCACACGGTCGCACGTACAGTCGTGTACCCATATAAGATCCCAATTTCTCTTAAAAAAAAGAACTGGTTCAAAACGCAACTCAAAAGTAAGACCCAAAATAATTAAAATAGAATAAATCATGGTTGGGGCGCATATCGCTTTAGCGAAGTGACGCGGCTTCGACCGCGCCATGCACGTGTGTCGACCGCTGCTAATTCAAACGTTCATTTATCAACAAAACACATAAACTCTCGTCGTGCCCGACATGCACCTTGGCAAAACAGTTAAATCAAATAAAATTATCATATAAAGGTAAAAATTAAAATCATTACCTATGTGCAAAGTCAGGGTGTGACAATTCTCCCCACCATGACACTTTATGCCCCCAGAAAGTCCCAAAAGACTCTGTCAATGAAGGGTTCTAAGAGAGGTCATGAAGACACTTAAAACAAAACCTCAATCGCCTGAAGACCCAGTATTCAGAACACCCATGACCTGAAACTTCAAAGATCTCAAAACCAGAATCACTAAGAAAAACAACCAACAGCAAATAATTCACCTCCAAACAAAACTACAACATGGAACACCCCGACCCCTAACGTAGGGATCACTAAGGCCGCTTGATATCTCCAAGAATATTCATCAAGCGACCCGCTACTTAATTTATCCAATTAACATGGTTGAGGTTGGGCAGAGCAGAAGTAATGGGTTGCTTCGCCAAGCGCACTTTGAAAACATAGTCTTCCACAAGCTCGTCCTATGGTGGTCTCCCCGTCATATTAGGGTTCTCGTCAAACATTGGTTCTTCAAACCAAAACAACTCACAACTCATACAACCTCTATCACTAGCTTGACCCTCAAAGTTCCCTATGTTGAACTAACACAAGATGGGACATCGGTGAGACCCGCACAGGGTCTCCCCACCATTTTAAAATTTCCTAACACCACGAAACCCACGCAGGAATTCCCAGTTTACTTTAAGCAATACTAACTGAAGCCTTCATCGCGAACCCACCACACGGGCCAACCCACAATGATTATTCCTACAGTGGACAACACTGCCACAAGAGATAGCTTTGATAGCATAAACCCCTAACCAGGAGGCAAACCAGACAGTCGCACATCAATTCCACAAGACATGAGCATCTCCGACCACGAGATGGTTCACGGAGCATGCCTACTGGATTTACAGGAATACGGATTTTCTAAACCTCTTTAAGGCCTAAGAGGAACTCCCATAAAATAAGACCATGACAAGTAGACAAGGGATCCATGCCCCTCACAACAAGAATGATGCCTTTAGAGAGGGTACTACAATAAGGAAATTTAATCTCTTCCCATCTCGTAACTGTGAACTTAAGTCGAATCAAGCTCATCCCACGTCCGACGAGTTTTTGACTGCGCGCAAGCTTCCCCCTGAAACCAATGGTTGGGGCCCTGATGTCTGAAGCATCTATAGCCTCACAGTCATAAGTTGGCCACCTCTGACTGGAACTTCCTCTACTGGAAAATTAACCTGCATACTAATCCTCGTGTCTCGCGCGGCCACTCTATTAACATACCAACAGAGAATTGCAGTGAATGACCTAGAGTGTCTAACTAACCACACTAGAGATAGGAGATTGAGTGGTCTGTCAAAAACGCGACACAAACTAACTATAGGGGAACTCCAAGAACAATTCCCTTTGGTTCACACTCTTCATCGGACGAAGAACATTCATTTACCACAATACAAATGGGACCAACAACTATTACAAGCTTTAAACTGATCGTTACACACAACCTCTCAGGAACAAGAAACTAGCTCATCAGAAAGGTCAACATACCTCCTTCACCCTCTATTAACTGGTCAAGCACCTACGAGATCCACCACTTTCCTTCACCTTCACTTAGGTACAAACTCAGAATGAGACTAGTCTTGAGGGTTGCTCACGGCATCGCTATTCGCAACGAAAACGGAACTATCACCGTTTGCCGGTTTAGTATCGCTCTTCCAAACATACTCGAGACAACTTACGCATACACAACATCTAGAGTTCCTCCAAAACTAGAGACACTTCCAAATTTCTCAAAGCACTCAACAACAACCAACTGACATCAAAGTCTATGAACAGTCGACACCACTGAGAAGAACCTAACTCTGTCACTCCGCTGAGAGTCTGAGTCGGGCCAAGAAATGATAGAGACCTGCTGGAACCCATGGAACGTTTCTAGGGGGAATATCCCAAACAAGAAACACGAAACAGCCTTCCACAAATCCAAACACATCACAATATAAACATCAACATTCCAGAAACAAATCTAATAATTCCAATTTAAAACATCAATTCATTTTCAAAGAAAACACTCACTTGAAAAACCAAGCACTGCACAACAAGCCCAAAAGCTATTTTAAAAATCCATCTTTACTCTAAACGCAATGTCATTTTTTTCTGTTTTCAAAACCATTTGTGCACAAAAACCTATTTGAGAAAAAATTTCCACTTTCTAGGAAACAAGAATAAACCTTAGAAATCAATCAACCACCACTGATATTCCATGGTGCCTCGCAAATATGCATTTTCGTGCCACTCAGGCACCCGTCCACACGATTCACCAACTAGCCATTAATCAAGTCCACACGCGCATGCGAGAACCCATAGGAATACTACTGGAAAGAAACAAGGTTACTCCTCTTTCAAAACAAAACATTCTCAATATCCGAAAATACCTTTTTTTCCAAACCATTTCAAAAATTCAAGAGATATTTTAAAAATGCTTCCCATTTCAAAAATAACTCACTTAAATTTCAAATAACCCAAAACGTTCTTTTAGAAAAATCAACTTCGACAAATCAACGCCAAATTCCAAAAACAAGGTACAAGAGAAAATCACCCCAAAAATAATGTCAAATACGCGCCAAAATAAAATAAGAGCAGCACCAAAGTCCGCTTTACTTTTTAAAGGAAAACAATCTCGTGTCAATCCCAAAATTGAATAAAGATATCACAAACATTAAAGCACCTGGGCGGAGGACTAGTGTTCATTTCTAACCCAGCTACATGGTTTAGTAGACCATGCCCTAGGTAAGCACCAACCACTGGGAATGTCGAACCGTACTCTCGGGCATCACATGGGTCGCTACTCCATGTGAGTCCGCACACAGTATTGGTTTACTCCTATTGTCATCCCCCATCCACATAGAGAAAAACCAAAAACTTAAATCCCAAACTACCCCTGGTTACTCGAGGATCGGAACGAGTAAAAGTTCGCAATGCTCTTCTCGCACCTATCCCTTGAGCACTGACAGCCCTATCTACAATCTACCTGACATCCCAAATAACAAGAACAAAACCGCCTCTGATACCATTTTGTCATGAACCCAGCCGGGTCGCCATCTGACCTGGCACCCGACCTGGTCCACGACATGGCCTGAAGGGTGTTCCCAATCTCCACGGGCTGGCACAAGTTCTCGGGTATCAAAAATAAACTTGGGAATGATTTACCCGAATGAATAAATATAAAAGAGACAACAAGATGAATAAGTTGAAACTAAAAACAGACAACCAAACAGCCCCTTGTACCAAGTTTAGATTTAATGTTTACAACTTGAACTAAAAACCCAAAATAGACTACATCAACGGAAACCAAAACTCCAGTACAAACCTCCGTGTGACATGAGGAGTCACATCCCCAAGCCACCGCCACCAAACCAACACGAGGATGTCACTGACAACCCAAACCACCAACGTTATGCTCGATGCCTCAACCTAGAAAGAAAAAGGAACATAGTCTACATACACCCAAAGGTGTATGTAGGGTGTGAGCTAAAATCCCAGTAAGATGCCACTGAGAAAAGGTTCCACGCACAATTATTAAATGACAAATACATTTGAAATTCTAATTAAAGAAAAAAAACTAAAAGCTTGAACAACTTTAGAGAAAACAGGTTTAGAGAAAGTAGTTTTAAAAAGGAACAACTTAAATTAAAACACACACACACACCCTTTCTTTTAAAATAACCAAAGTGTCACACTGAAGAGCATAAATTAACCAATGAGCACTAATATGGGAGAGGTTTCATGGGTGTTATCTAGATTGGGTCCCTGGATCTTTGTGTCTCGGTGAAACGTGGCTTAGAAGGCCACGACCCTCAGAAAACATGGCTTAGAAGGCCACGACCCTCAGAAAACATGGCTTAGAAGGCCATGACCCTTAGTCATTCATATGTTTAGTTAGTGTTGCAATCGTCAGTCCTGCCAGTGAAACCGGGTCAAGTCACCTCCGGAATACTAGCCCAATAGTCTAGTCTACCCTCCTAGCTACCCAAGATCCCCAGTTTGTGCTCAAACAAATTTCAAGTTCATCTCACATGTCACACTAATGCATAACAGCAAAACAGTATATTTACACACACATAATCACCATTGCGCACTCAAACCCTCTTTTAAAACCATACGCACACAAAAAAAATGTTTTCAAAACTCAATCTGCATAGGTTACGTACTCGGTTAAACCATCCACACAATAAAAAAATGCTTATCATTAAACCAACCACCACTTACACACATAAACGACATTTTGAAATAAGACACACACTAAAACATTTTTCAAACTCATTTTACACCATTTTCATAATTTAATACACCGCTAAAAAAATATATAAAGCAGTAGTAAAAGAGTGTTACAAGGCTTTGGCACACACTAGAATAACCAGTTATAAATCCAAACGCATTCCAACATCACATGTACTCAAATAAAGTTTTAAAGTGTAACCTACACCACCAAAAGGTTTGATGGAAAACCCATACACCATATGAAAAACACAATTTCATAAACCACATAATTTAACAAGCCAAAAATAAAATCCTATAAAACAATTTAGAAGAAATCGCTTAGCGTTAACCACTAAACTCGAGAAAAAACTAATTTTACAACCAAACACACCTAACACCATGTCAAAAAAATATTTCTCACTACTTTCACGACTTAAAAACATTACCTCACAATTAAAAAGTCACTAATAGAGTTCTTAGCATAAAACACCCAATAATATGAACAATCTACTAAACAATTTCGATGCAAATCAATCTTCAAATAAAACCAACTTTGCACAACAATAATTAATTAAATAATATTAAAGACAAATTAAGCATTGCAAATCAATTTATCATATAACAATTAGACAGGTAACAACCTACCTTGGTGTGGAGAACCTCAAAAATTAGTTGTGTAACACCCCCGCACACCAACCCCACCTCTGTCAACACAAAAAGACCCTAAAAATAAATTATTAAACCAATAACATCAACATTGAACAAACATAACTCAATATCTCAACTGGAACCATACATAAAGAATGGGAAAGGAAATCACCAGAGCGAAGCGCACTACGGGGAAGCCACCAGAATGGGAGGCGCGTATAGCGGGAGTCACCGGGAGGTTCATCCAATAAGGGGGAGTTATCGCAGGGTTGTATCATGCCAAAAAAAACTAAGCAACGCGTGGCTATGCGAAGTGAAATAAAACAGCAAGGTCATTGTGCGGTGCGAGGAAGCTAAGGGGAGGTTTCACGTGCGGGTGAGGATGTCGTTGAGGCCATAGTGTGTTGGTTCAAAGGGAGGGCACTGGAGGGCTGTCTTGATGGAAAAGGGGAGGGATGTGCGGCAGTGGTCCGGTGCGCCGGAAGAGGTCGGTGAGGAGAAAAAGGGAGTGTGGGTCTGCCGGAAGGTTCGGCCGAGAGGGAACCTGAACTAGGTGAGGCGCAGTGGAAAAATGGAAGGGAAGAAGGGGGTGGCGCGACGCTGCTATTCGGAGAGGGAGAGGAGAGCGGTGCGGTGCTGCTGTCCATAGGAGAGGAGGGCGGCGTGGGGGTTTTGATGCGCCGAAGGAGGATGGCGCTGGGTGGTTCGATCGGGAGAGAGGCAGTGTGAGGGGGGAGACCAGCGGGACCTCTACGACGAGGAGAGACATGTCCGAAGGGAGGTGCGGCCGAGGTCTAGGGTGCGTGAGGCAGCAGTGTGCGGCTCTCCGGGATGGGAATAGGAGGGTGGCGCGACAGCGTGAGGTGAGCCGAAGGGGGCTTGAGAGGGGCTTTCTGGCGGGGGAGAGGAGGAGCGATCCAAGGCTGGGGCGGTGCGTGGTCGACCGAGAATAAGGGAGGTGTCGGCCGCAGGGAGCATGAAGAATGGGGGGTGTGGCGGCTAGGGTTGTAGGGGGAAGGAGGTCCATTGCGCAAAACAAAAGAGAGGGGAAGGAGTCTGCATGAGAGAGAGGGAGGAGGGAAAAAAGAGAGAAAAAGAAATAAAAATAAGTAAATAAATAATAATAATAAATGAAATAAAACTTAAAAAAAACATAAATTAACCTAATCATAAAAATAAATGTAATCCAATTAGTAAGTTAATAACTTTATAATTGCAATAAGAATTTTAATATTAAAAGCCTATGTAAAGAATTTACAGAAATAATATTGATAATTTTAATACTAATACTATCATTATTATTATTAAAACAACACAAAACAAATATTCTTTTATATTTGCGACCACAATTTAGCATCACAACCAAATTTAATATTAGTAGAAGCATCAAGGATAATAATAACCTAATTGAAATATTAGAATAATAATACCAATGATAAGACTAAAATAATAGAACCGATCATAAAATAATTTCATTACTTATTGAGTCTAGACTCCGTGTATAGATGCGTACGTGGTCGTGACATAGTCGTGCGTCCATGTAATAATAAATTTATTCATAAAACGTTCCCTTATTAAGGTTGGGCGCTGCACACGGTCGCGCGTACAGTCGCGCGCCCATATAAGACCCCAATTTCTATTAAAAAAAGAACTGGTTCAAAACACAACTCAAAAGTAAGACCCAAAATAATTAAAATAGAATAAATCATGGTTGTGGCGCATATCGATTTAGCAAAGGGACGCGGCTTTGACCGCGCCATGCACATGTGTCGACCGCTGCTAATTCAAATGTTCATTTATCAACAAAACACATAAACTCTTGTCGTGCCTGACATGCACCTTGGCAAAACAGTTAAATCAAATAAAATTACCATATAAAGGTAAAAATTAAAATCATTACCGATGTGCAAAGTCAGGGTGTGACAATTATCCCTATTAGAAATGGGAAAAAATTCATATGGTGTTGGGAATTTTGGCTTGACCAAGTCCTTGGGTATGGGTGTATGGAATGTAATGGAAACTAGGACACCTCATAGTGTGAAACAGATAAGGAAAAAATCCTTAGCTGAGAATTTTTATGAGTGTGTCACCTAAGGGGTTCCACCTATGGGAAATGGGATGGGAGGACACCCAGGATGTGTTTTTCACTGATTTTTTTTTAAATGAGGGTGGCCAAAACATCCAAGCTATATTCACTATATCATAGTACTTACCATAGTCCAATGGGTCCCTTCCTACCATGGTGATCAAGGAGGGTGTTTGAGAATTTTTCTGATCATGTCATGGGATCGTGAGTCACCTAGGGAATATCTTCCACATTGTAGCAATGTATCCCTATGTGTTTCAGTGAGCATAGTCCCTTTATGGATTTCCATGTGTTAAATAGTGACCACTACTATGTAGTACTGAATTTAATGGTGGTTAATTAAATGGTGAACGTTGAGGGCCTTCGGTCTTGGTTTTGGGTGTGTTAGGGGCTACTAGGAGGCATATTGTGGCATAGGGAATGTTTTAGTTTAAGTAGTGGTGCACCCTGATTTTCTTAAAATGGGAGAAAACCCATTTTTCCTTTTTTATTCTAAAAAAATCACTTATCCTCTCTTTATTATTTACATGAAACAAAAAATGGGAGTTCTCCCCCTTTCTTCCTTTTATTCCCTTTCTATTATGGGTGGTTTTTTATGTCATTTTGGCAGGGATTTGAGGTGATCCTATCTCTTTTCTACTCCATTCTTCCTATCCTTGCTATCCCCATCAATTTGGGAGTTTTTTATTAGGTTTTAATTAATGATTCTTAAAAATCATGGTGTAATTTTCCTAATATGGCTAGATTTGGCATGGATTTTCTAGGGGACATCCCAAGATGTTGAACACACATTATCGCATGCTGTTGTGATAGAGGTACATTTCTGTATGAAATTATTTAAAGTTTTTGGTTAAATTTAATTTAATTAGATTAAATTTATGGTTAATAAGGTGTTTAATGTTAGGTATTTTTCTTGTAATAGTGTTGATATCATGCTATAGACTTTCCGTGTGGGGTTGGTCGCGGTTTCGGTGAGTGAATGTCACCTAGATAGATTTTAGGCATTATGACTATTTAAATTAAATTGTATAATTAATTTTAACTTGTTTAATTAATTATAAATGAATATAATTAATTAATTTGAATTATTTGGAATTATTTAGATTCTCTTTTTAATTGATGATGGTCAGTTACACTTGGATGAGATCAAGGGAGAGTTTTTGAACTGTGATTAAAGGATAATAACTCTAAAATTGAGGTAGATAGTCCCTCAATAATATCCTTTTTAGTAAATGAATTTTATTTACATGGAATATGATATAAGGTCTCACCGCCTATGTTTGATCAATCCTCTATATTTAAGAAATTTTTTTATAAATGAAATAAATTTCTTAATTAAAATTAAATACTTTTGAATAAATTGAACAAAGTGTTAAGGACCATGAGGGACCCTTGTGCACTAGCTTGATGCCTTGGTTACTGATGGTCAAGGCCTTGATTATAATGGTGTTAATTATAATACACATACCCAAAGGGTTAATAACTAAAATGACTCAGGTGAACATAGTTCCCTTTAGTATAAGTTCCCTTAGATCCCTTGAGTAGAGGTGTGTGATGAATTAGAAATGATAGGATTGAGTAGGCCATGCTAGAACCTTGAAGCCTATGTGATAGTTGTGATGATTTTGGGGTGAGGGTTTATCCCCCACTATTGAATGAGCATCATGTGGATATTCTCTGGGTCATTTAATGATAGGTTAGTTGACTGGACCAACTGAAGATGAATTCTGAAGTGAAATGGTATTTATGGAATTTCCCTAGATTGATGTTGGTATAGATTTTCCTATGAGACCAATGAGGCCTTGATATGTTTATGGTGATTTAAATGGATACTATTACCTCTGATTTATGGGTTTGGTTTTTATATTTTAAGTTGATAGTGAGGACCCCAACAGGGTTTTTGTGCTATGAAGTGACCAGGGGGATTTGATGGGTGCCCTAGTGTTGTGTTTACCCCCAATACGGTTAGTGTAGGAATGGGTAGTTACGATTATGGTTGTCACCTTAGAACCTAAATTAATGATTTATTACTAGTATGGATGTGGTGATAGGTATATATAGCTCATGTACTTTGGAGTTTGACCTTGATTATGTGTGATGGGTTGGAAGATTGGTTAACCCATGTTGTTGTTGTTATTATTATCATGAGCTAGTGGTTGGTAGATACAGGCCCCTAGATATATGATGATGAATACTAGGGGTTACCTAAACAGGATCCAATGGTTCTTTATGATGATGGATTCCATGGATTCCCTCCCTAGGATCTGATGTCTCTTGATGATGAATTTGGTATTCTAGGGATTAACTCCCTATGATCTAGAAATAGTTAGTTATGATAAAAGATACCTGGTAATTACTAGGATATATGATTTTAACTTATGATTTAGGGATAGATTCCTAGTGATTCATAGGATCTATATATATTATTGGTGATAATTTATGAGATATCTAGTGATACCATGGATCTGGATAGATGTATGGTGATGATTTATGAGATGCCTAGTGATACCAAAGATTCAGCAGTGATGTCTAGTACTATGATATTACTAGGATGCCTAGGGTCTGGGTATTGACCCTAGAGATGTTATAGGATTCCTAGGAAATCTAGGATCTAGTTATTATACCTGAAATTATGGGATTCTTAGGATACTCCCTAGGATCTAGCATGAGTCTACTAATTATTTGGGATTCCTGGGATACTCCCTACGATCTAATAATTATATCTATTAAAGGATATGGGATCCCAAGGTAGGACATGTATCTCTATTAGGTGATGTATTATGATCAGAGGTGCTTTGTTACTAGGTGAATCATGTATAGTCAATCTCATGTATTATTTTAGAGCCTGAGGATCAATTGTGATTATTACTTACCTTTTTGTATCATATATTTTATTTTGAGCATATTACATGGACATACACTGATTTAATGATTATATGTGGGACCCTATTGGTTTTCCCCTATTGATTTTTACTCACACCCTACTCGAGAAGCTATGGAACTTGGGTACCTAAGTATCCTTCACTATTTATAGGTTTAGGTTTGGTTGTGGATTGGTGTTGATTGATTAAACATGATATCTTAGATGGAGTATGGATATAGGATCAAGGTATGGATTAGGGGTGGGTGTAAATCCTCATATAAATCATTTTTATTTATTTTATTTATTTTATTTTTAATTATCTAAATGGATGGTAAGTCAATATATGATGGCATGACTATGATTCTACATGATTGTATGATTTCTCAATTCATTTATTATTATTGATTATTGTTTGTTAATTATGTGTACTCTGATTATTTGTGATGGAAGATTGTATGGTTTATTTTTCATTGTTTTTTAATTTGATATGAGGTTATATTCTTCCCATAGTAACACCCTTGACTCTTGCTAATAGTTTCCATACTCTGGTGTATAGGGAGGCACACTTGATTTCTCACCGAAACCAAGTCCAGTTGTTATAGAGTGAACTGAGGTGTGGATGCTACAAAGCAGTATCAAAGTATCCTTTCCTTTTTTTCTTACTATTTTTGATATGGTAGATAGGGATTATGGATTTTTAAAATCTTGTGATAGATATTAGATTTGTGTGTCATGGACGTATTTTTTTATAATATATCCAGGTTACCATGGTATGGGATTGCTGTTTTAGATTTCTATATTATGGTTTTATGATTTCACCTAGAATTATTCAATTGATATTTGGTATTTATGATTTGTTTTTGTTTTTATATCTTGGACCATATGAAATATTCCTATGTACATACATCATATTTTAAACCTATGATTCACATGACATGTGTGTGATTGTAATCACTGACATGGAGGGATCAATTGTTTAAATTGTCAATAACAACTTATATGGTGTTTTATCATATATCTTTTTGGTAAAATTCTACTCAAATGAACCACAGTACATTCCTTATGATGACAAGTCATGTGGATTTTATGAAGATATGTTCCTTGATGAATAATATGAATTACCTCAAGTACAGGCTATATAGTAACCCTTAGTAGTTTGGTACAGGCATTAGATTCCTTGATGATAAACCCCCTATAGGTGATTATTAAACCAATTTGGTTATTTAAAATTTAAACAAAAAACTATACAATGTTTTCCCATATATAATCTTGGTGTAATTATACTTAAATGAACCATGTGACTATAATTATACTTGACCTAGATCATAATGGGACAATTCAATTATATACATGTGTATGAGAATGAGATCCTTGATGGGTGGCTCCCATATGAGGAGGCCTGGTGATGATTATCCTATAACCATGGATTCTCAGGTGGAAGTTCCATATATGGATGTACGGTGAGGATTAGTTCCCTGGTAGGATGATAATTTGTCATGTGATTCCTGATATGTATCAATATGTGAGAACCCTAGAGAAGGTGTTTTGGAACATGAGTTTCAATGTGATATTGATATGGTACCATAGATGTGATCATGAGTTATGAACTATTTGAGATGTGATTTATAGGCAAGGTGTGAGATCCTGGTGTTGTTGATATGTGGCATGGGATATTAGTAAGCTAGTTGGTGTGTGTGAGAGAGAGTGAGAGATGGGGTAACCCGAGAGGGGGGTTAGCCCATATTTTTGAATTCCTTAGAGATGGGAAGAATGGGTAGATGCTTTAGGTTATGAGATTGGTGAATGGGAGGTGTTGCTGGGTATATACTATAATCATGTGGTATGTCTAGGATTTCATGATAACATCACCTTGAGTTCTAGTGATTTGGTATCAAGGTTAGATTTTGAGGTAAAGATCAGTATGATGTTTGGCCCTGTTGATTCCAAGTGTAGTTCTCAATGATATAGTGAATCATGGTCCAAGATGTTCATATTTAATATATATAGAGAATTAATGGATGCTTCACAATTTTGGAATGATGCATAGGATAATGGTTGATCGTGCAATTGACCATAGAATATATGAAATCACTGATTTTGAATAAAATAACCAAGGGAGATTTAGATAGATGATATTGGCATGTAATGGAAAATGGTTAGTTTTTTATACATGTGAGACTAGATATGATGAGATGTATGACTCATTGAGTATGGTTCAGGTTATGGGATTAGGTGGTATGGGAGTATACACTCGTTGGGTTTTAGATGATATCGATATTGAGGTAGCATGCATTGATTATGTGTGTTGTTGTTAGGGTGTGATCGGTGAGAAGAAATGTGTGGTCTGAAGACCTATGGTTATGATAAGTCGTTTGTGGGCATATTTTCCCAAATAATTTTATGAGAATGAATAATTTCCCACTACATTGAGAGGTGAAACTAGAGACAATTGAGGTGTTATGGTATAGAGGAACCTAGTGTGTTCCTTAGACCGTATTGTCAGGGAGGAATATTGATGGAAATATTATTGGTTTATAAACCTAGAGTTTTGATTTAAAAGAGAGGTTATACCTCTATGATGATGATGGAATCATGGATGATGTGGTGTCAAGAGTGGAAGGTATGGATGAGCATGACTTGGGAGAAGCGATGTGTGTGTAATGATGGAACCAGTTGAGGTTATTCTCAAGGAGTGGTATAAGGTCATATATATGGTGGGTATTAAACCATTGTTCATAGAGGGTGTGGCCCTAATTATATATTAAATTTTAGTGTATTCCAAGGGTATTGTTCTGGTGAGACAGGACAAGTGGAGTTTGATGTTTTGTGTTGGCACTTGGTTATCATTGTGACGGTCACAACTAGTCATTACATGTGTTAATTGATAAAGTGTGGGTCATGAATAAATGACCCTGAGTGAGTAGGGTCATGGGTATTATGAGACCATTCATCAAATGATCAAGGAGGTTTTGAGATACTAGTGAATAGTAAAACCCAATTATATCTGGTTTTGTAGTGAATAGTAGATTTGATATTTGAATGAGGTATTGGATAGAGTATGTACATTGGAATCAGTCTCGGGGTGATTTAAATGTGATCCAAGGGTGAGTTGGATATTTTTTTTCAGTATTTCTTAGGGAGAGAGTGTGATGTATAACTTGGTTGTTCAATTAACCAATCATGTCATTACACCAAAAGTCAAGTTTGGGCTTTTATATCGGTGCTCGGATGATTTTCAAGATGACTTCAAGAGTAAAGTCATTGGGATCAAGTGGTGTTAAAGAAATTATGTGGGTGAGACCGAGAATTTTTTAGAAAATACATCCATAAGATGATAAACCATAGTTTTTGAGTGAGATTGGGTGTGATGGGATAGAAATTACACTGATAAATTAGTTAAATCATTATAAATGTGTTTCAATAGGCGTTTCCGATGGTGGAGAGAATTGTGGCTTGAAATAATCACTTGCGGGTGGAGACACATGGTGGGGATAACCATGAGTCTATGGATGAATTGATGAATGACACCATTGAGTCTCAGAATAGATAGGAATGGGTAATCACTATCTCAGTATTAGATATGGTGAAAATAGATAGCTCAATTTTTTAGGAAGAGTGTGCCTTATGATTGGAGTTGAACAGTGGAATCTTGTTCAGAATTATGGGGTAGGATATGGAGAATTGAGCATGAATTGGTGATTGATTTAGGTTGGGTTAATGTTTTAAAGGCCTATTAGGACTTACCAATGATAAAAAGTGCTATAGTGGGGAGTTTTTAATGACTCGTTTTATTGTGAGTTGAGAAATTCCAAGGGAATTTGAAATTTTTTTCTCCAAGGAACATTCATTTTTAAAATAAAAGTTAATATTGAATTTTTGAGTGTTTTAATATCTCAAAGAGGTTTTTTTATGTATATCATGGATAGAGATGTGTTTTGGGTGCTCAGGTGGACATCAAGGCAAGGTTAGGTGAGTACGTAGTGTCTGGGGTTTTTCCTTGTTAGAAACATGTAGAAAAATACCCATGGTTTTCGTAATTTTGGCATGCTTAAGGCCTTGGGGTCTAGCTGTAGTAAATAGTGTGTCTCCTTTTGTGGGTTTGGTTACTAGGGTGCCTTGCGGTGCAAAAAAACCAATTTAAAATGCCTTAACTAGGCATTTTAATGAGTATAGTGTCTGAGGGGAACCACCTATGGGAAACAGTATGGGAGAAACACCCAGGTTGGGAATTTCATCAAGCATTTTGGCATGGGTGGAAAAAATTTCCAAGTAATCTCCATTATTTAATAGAGATCTATGTGTTCTAAGGGAGAGACCATTTTCTACCATAATGAGTAATAAGGTACCTTGAGAATTTTTTTGAGCATGTTGGGGGATCGTGGGTCACCTAGGGAAGGTCCACCATGTCTTAGAACCATGACCCTAGATTTTTCGGTGGGCATGGTACCTATGGGTCTTTCCCAATGGTAAATAGAGAGTATCATCATAAAATAGTACATGTCATAGTGGGTGATAAAATAGTGAGTGGTTGGTCCATTATTCATGGTGTTGTGCAATTTTAGGGCTCTTTGGGGAATGTTAGGAGGCTCACCACAACATAAGGCATGTCATGGTGTTCCCTGGTTTTCTTAAAATGGAAGAAAACCCATTTTTATCCATTATTATTTTAAAAAACATCACTTTTCCTCTACTAATCATTCATGTTCAACAAACAAGGGTGTATCTCCCTCTTTTTCCTTTGATCTCCTTTAATTATGGGTGGGTTTTGATGTAGTTTTGGAAGTAATTCGAAGTGATACTATCTCTTTTTTCCTCCATTATTCTTCTCCATTATCTCTCTCTATCTCTAATTTTATGAATTTTGAATTAGGGTTTTATTGATGATTCCATTGAAGCATGGTGTAATCATCCTGATATGGTTGGATTTGGAATAGCTTTTCTTGGGGATGTCCTGATTTGATGAACGCATGTCATTTCATGCCATTGTAATGAAGGTATGTCTCTGTGTGAAATTATTTGGATTTTTTGGTTAAATTAAATTTAATTGAATGATTTTTATGATTAACTCGGTGCTTCATATTAGGGATTCTTTCTGATATGGTTTTGAGAGTACTCCATAGAACTTCCATATGCTATTGTTCATTGTTTCGGTGAGTGGATTTTGCCTAATGAGATTTTAGCCATTATTCCTATTTAAATTAAATTTTATAGTTAAATATAACTTGTTTAATTAAATATAAATGATTATAATTAATTAATCAATATTATTTGACAAGATTTAGGGCCTCATGTGGATTGATGTTGTCTGATTGGACTTGTATGAGATCAGGTGAGAGTTTTCAGGGTGTAATTAAAGTATAATAACTCTAAAATTGAGGTAGGCAGTCCCTCGATCATACCCCTTTTAGTAAATGAATTTTATTTACATGGAATGTGATATGCAGACTCACCACCTTTTTATGATCAACCATTTATATTTAATGAATTGTTTTATAATTGAAATAAACTTTTTTAGTTAAAATTGAATGATTTTGAATAAATTAAACAAAGCACTAAGGGTAATGAGGGACCCTTGTGAACTAGCTTGATGCCTCGGTCATAAATGATCTAGACCTGGATAATAATAGTGTTCCTTTTGATTCATGGACCTATAGGGGTGATGTCACACCTCATGTTTTTTTAGATATTTTATGCAATTTTTTATTACCTTTATCTTAATACTTTCTTTATGAACATATTTCCTTATAAATTTCTTGTTTTTGGGAAAACTGGATTGTTGCACAGTTTGGCGCATGGTTAGGAGTAATTGTGTGGAAACCATGAATCATGTTCTGAAACTTTATAGTAACATTTTACATGGTTTTTTCACGATTTACCAAACTATATGGTCCAACCATATAAGCACTTGGATAAATCATTGGAGACTCATATGGTTTCTACATGGTTTGGAAAAATGTATGGGCTAACCATGTAGTCTACCCATAAATTTTAAAAATTAGAAATTGCCTTATTTACCTCCTTAATTTTAAATCCTATCACCAAATTTTCTTTCCTTGACTCAACCCCCATATTCTTCCCATGCATAAGGCACACCTCCCTCTTCTTCTAGGGATTAAATCCAAGCCTCTTTATTCAAGTTTGTTTAAAAAATAACTTAGGTGAGTGATCTCCTTCACTACTCTTGGTTATTTTTTCCTTTATTCTTGAATTCACTTCTTCCCTAAGGCCTTGGTGACCTAAGTTTTAGGTTTTTTGAATCTTATTATAAGGCCCCAGCCTTAAACATTACATAATCTTGAATTCAGTTAATAATTTACATGGAAGATCTTTTCAAGTTTATAGATTTATATAATTAGGTCATAACTTATCCATAACAACTTGAATATTACATGTAAACACTTCTACTCAGTATCCATTTTTTCATAAAATAAAAACTCTTAAGAAAATAAACATGTTAAGTTCTATGTTTTAAATAGCATGACTTTTCCTTGATCCCATCCTTTACCCTATTCCACTTTAAGTCCTATGAAAAACATTTCAAAAACTTGGGATGATCATAAAAATTTCATTAAGGGATGCATAAAGAAGGAAAACTGTTATTTTTCAAAACAACATGTAAACCATGAATACTTTATCAAAAAGTAATACTTTTCACCTTAAAGAAGTAGTAAAAACACTCCACTGAATATAATCTCATTGCTTACCATTTTTTAGCCAAAATATTTCTATAAAACCCATAGAAATAAACATATAACATATAATGGTAACTTGGGACATAAACATACTTAAATGGAATAACCATATGGTATAATTCCACACATATCACTAAATGGAATAGTCATACGGCCGACTTCCATACCCAATGCATTGGAGGTTATAATGTAACCACATGTCCTTGGTTTATCACAGAACCACCCGTCATTTGGTTTATCATGTAACCACCCATAATTTTTTTATCATGTAACCACCCTTCAAATGTCTAAGTAGAATTATATAATCATAACACATAAAATATTGCAAATATCAACATTTCACTAATAATATTTCATTTTCAATCACAATAAATCATTTCAAGATATTGAAATACTCAATACTTTTCAAAAATCATTTTCAATAACAATGTACATAAAAAGGGTATATGGTATTTATTTTACTTTTAAAAAATATTACGGCTTGTTAAGGAATCCAAATATCAAATAATGCTCGCGTCGGTGGAAAGGTTGTTGTCACCGCATACGTTAAAAACATTCCTTTTTTTGTTTATTAAAATTCTTTGTATAAAAAGATTCATTTTGAATGCAAATAAAAGTCAAAGTGGTTTATTATACACCGTATAAAATAAGGAGGTGTATATTATCAAAACATGCCTCAATGAAAGGAGATTGAGATGAAGTCCCTTACTTCATGTCCGACTTGACTCGTTCGTTCTTTAATTTCATGAATAATAAATTGAAGTTAATTTCTACTTACTTCAGAACCTTTTTCAAGTTTATTATTCCTTTTATATCACTTATTACCAAGTTATAAAAATTACGTAATTATTTAAGTTAATATCGGTCGTTTTGTCGTTATTGGGTACTTGAGTCGAAAATGATCTTATTATAATTACAAATTGTCCATGTGGTCAAAAGTACATTATCTCAAGAATAGTATTCATGATTAAATATCATATAAATCCAGTATATATGTATTTATAATAGTTCATAACATTTGGAGATAATAAATGAAATGCATCGTTTATGGAGACGGTAATCCGTACGTACGCATGAATGCTACTTTCATTTATTTGTCATATTAAAGAAATTAAAACTAAATGATACATAAATATATTATAATTCCAGTATAATATAATATGATATATATTTTACATAAGTTAATTAATTCCATCCTTTATACATTCCATGTATTCCATGAACAAGTCATATCACTTTGTGGGGATGGTAGTCCGCACATCCTTAAATGAAATTATCATATTTACACATCATGAAAAGCATAAAGGTATGTTTGTAAATAAAAATTTAAGTATCATAGAGACAATATAAATATAATATATATCATATATAAATACATTTCCATTATAATGTCCACCACGAGAGGTGTTAGGGGAAAATCGAACAATCATCATTCCGTGAGGCAATAGTTCATCGTACACAGAAACAATATGTTTGTATCCATTAGATGGAGGTGTGTATAGGTGTAGTTATAATACTTATCATAAAAACATCCTAGTATATTTAGGATACTATTTTTGTTATAAAATAATGGTAAAAATGGAGTTTATGGGGTTGGATAAGTAAAATAAATGAAATAAGTTTGAGAGAATACATTACCTCAAATCGGGTAACTCCTTTTGATTTAAGCTAAAAGGATTTCTTGAATTGCCTTTTGCCCAAGTTAAGGCTTCTAGAAGGAAGATAGGGATGTTGGGATCTTATTTTGGTAGAGTTTGGATGATCCAAATGGATTTATATGTGTGAGTAAGGGGTTATAGGTGGTGGCCTTTTAAAAGAGGGAGGAGGGGTACTTTAGGAAAGTTTGAAATATTATTTTATTAGAAACTGAATTTAGATTTTCAAAGTTATAAAAATCATTTAATTCGAATATAAGATGATTATTGTTCTAAATACTCTCAAAAAATAGTTTTTAGACAAGTTTGGGTTTCAAATTTAACCTTATCATTTAGCTTTAACCCTTAGTTAACTTATTTGACTCTTACCATGTCTTCTTGTATATTCATACTATGTAGTTAATATAGTTACTATAAAATGCCAATCGAACCTCAAGTGATTCATTAATGAAATATTTAACCTTATATAAGTAATTTGGCCAAATATTATATTTTGAGGACTATTATATCATTTAATAAAATAGTATTTTTTTTAAAACTCATTTATGTCAATTTTTATACTATTCATATCATGACTTTTTAAAAATCCATAACAACATGATCCTTTCAAAAAAACTTCATAAATTAAAATATAACGAGTAGTAATCATCCCTAAAATTCTTTTATTCCATAAAAATTGTCAAAATAAATTTATTTTAATATTTATAATATCGTTTATTTCAATCATTCATTAATAAGGTAATCATTACATCACCATTATGTCATAAATAAATTTATTTATTTAATCTATAAAAATTATAAATAAAATACCATGATGTAGGAAAAAATTATATTTATAATTACTATTTATAATCTAAAATATAACTTATATAACACCATATAAAATTTTTTTACTAAAAGATACATGTTTAGGTTATATTTTCCTTAACTTTAAATTAAAAGTAATTAAATGTCATTTTCACACACAAGTGGCTCCATGGGGTCCTAAAATCGACCCAAGTATGACCATGGTCAGACATATCTCATAAAATAGGGTTAGGACATGTGTTAGGATAATTTAATATTATTATAATATTATTTTTTACCCTTATTTACCATATTTACCCTTTAACCATGGTAAATAAAATATTTACTAAAGTTACTATTCATAATGTCTAAAAATAAAAGGTAACTATTTATAAAATTTGGACCTCCTGATTCTAAATATGGAATCCATTTTTTCAAATTCAAAACGAAGAAGTTACAGAAATTAATTTAAAATTAATTCTCGTTGTCAAAACCAAAAAACATGTTTTTAAGAAATAATAACTATCAAAAGATTGACATGTGTTTATGTATAATTAAAAGGTGAAATTACTTACAATGAACAAAATTGGATTAAATGGTAAAAAAAATATAATTAAACTTTAAAACCAATTAAAAATATAATCTAACCATATAAATAAATCAGATGAAAAGATAGTTTTGACTTAAAATGTGGTATTTTTCACTATTCATTAAAAAATAAACTTTATCAGAAAAATAACAAAAAAATTACCCAAAGTAAATTTTGATGTCTTTATTCTAAATAAGAAGTTTATTTTTTCAAATGGATCATATAAAAGTGATAAAAACTAGATTTAAAAGGGGTTCTCCATCAAAAGGCGATAAACCAACCTTTTAGAATTATTAGAGTATTTCATGCTTAAAATTGGATTCATTCTCATTTTAAGCCTCTAAAATTTATTGGATAAATGTAAAAACATTTAAAAAAAATTTTTAATTATAATATAGTTAGTTCTTTTCATTCCCTACAGTATAATGGCTAGGCATTAACTACTATTTAAAATAATAATAATATATTATTATTTTTTAGTATGACTCAGCATCATGTGAAACATAATATTTCAGAGAAACTCATTGTTGTGTGTCGGGTACATCATCAAACATATCATCCCCTTTAAAGTAAAATTAATATTTAATTCACAAATATTAATAAATATGAAAATGTCATATTCTTTATTTACCTAGGATGTTACATCCTTCCCCCCTTTTGGAAATTGCATCCTCACAATTTTATTCACTTATAAAATAAGTGTGGGTATTTATCCCTCATAGAATTTTCAGATTCCCATGTTGCCTCTTCAACCATATGGTTTTTTCACAAAACCTTTACCTAATGAATTACCTTATTCCACAACACTTTCTCTCTTCGGTCAAGAATCTGGACCGGTTGTTCCTCATAAGAGAGATTCTCTTCCAACTAAACTACCTCTGGACTTGAAACATGATATGGATCTGGCATATACTTTCTTAACATTGAAACATGAAAAACATTGTGTACTTGGGATAAACTTGGAGGTAAATCCACTCTTTAGGCTACTGATCCAACTTTCTCTTGGATTTCATAGGGTCTAAGGAACCTCGGACTCAGCTTTCCCTTCTTACCAAAATGCATCACACTTTTCCATGGAGAAACTTTGAGAAATACATGATCACCTACCTCAAAATAAAGACCCTTCCTTCAATTATCCGCATAATTTTTCTTCCTTATCTGAGCTGTTCTCATGTGCTTCTAAATTAACTGAAATTTTTCTACCATATCTTCTACCAATTATGGTCCCATCAACTTTCTTTCACCTACATCATCCCGAAAAGTTGGAGTTTGACATCGCTTTATATATAATGCCTCAAATGGTGCCATCTATATACTAGAATATAAATTGTTATTATAAGAAAACTCAACCAAATAAAGATGTTGGTCCCAACTTCCCTGGTAATCCATTGAAGAAGTATGTCGCATATCTTCTAATTTCTAAATTATTCTTTCTGACTTTTCATCTGATTGAGGATGAAAAGCTGTACTGAAATTTAATTTATTACCCAATGACTTATGAAGGTCCTTCCAAAAGTTATAAGTGAACCTGGGATCATGTTAAGATATAATGGAGAGGGTAACTCCATGTAACCTAACTATCTCTTTAATATAAAATTGATAAATTTGATCTAGAGACAGAGTATATGAAATAGGAATAAAATGAGCATATTTAGTCAATCGATCAACAACAACCCAGATTTCATTATTACCTAAAGAATTATTTGGTAATTCCACTATGAAATCCATGGAAACATTTTCCCATTTCCACTCTGTAATTGGAAAAGGCTGAAGCATCCATTTTGGTAACTATCATTCTACTTTAACCTGTTGACAAGTTAAACACTTCACAGTAAAGTCAGCAATATCTATTTTCATTCCATCCTACTAGTAATACTCCCGAATATATATGTGCATCTTATTACTTCTAGGATAAACTCAAAATGGAAAACTATGAGCTTCACATAACAACTCTTTCTTTAATTGTGAATCACAAGGCACACATAATCTCTTTACAAACCACAAAACCCAATCTTTATCAATGTTAAATTTAGGTAACTTTACCTTATGAACCAATTCTACCTTTTTTTTCAACTCACTATCTTCTATCTGCGCTTTCTTTATTCTATCTGCTATAGACGATTTCACTGCCACCTGAAACAAAATAGAGGAATCTCCTACACCAACAACTTCTAATCCAAAATTCATCAAATCAAAAACCAATGGATCTCGTTCCAAATGTATCATTGTTAATGTAGCATTACTTTTCTTACTCAAATCATCATCCACTTTATTTTTTTTCCTAGATGGTAATGAATCATGCAATCATAATCCTTGATTAATTCCAACCATCTCCTTTGTCTCATGTTCAGTTATTTCTAATTGAATATATACTTCAAACTTTTGTGGTCAGTATATATTTCAAATTTTACTCCATACAAATGATGCATCCAAATTTTTAAATCAAAAACAATAGCATCTAATTCAAAATCATGTGTAGGATAATTTAACTTATGAGTTTTCAACTGATGTGAAGCATAAGAAATTACCTGATCATTCTGCATTAGGACGTAACCAAGTCCTTTCAATGAAGCATCACTATAGATAACAAATTCACTATCTCTGGAAGGTAATTCCAAAACTATATCATTCACTAATCTTCTTGTCAATTCCTGAAAACAATCATCACATTATTTTTTCTAGATAAATTTAACACATTTCTGAGTTAAATTAGTGAGTGGGCTAGATAACCATGAAAAATTTTCAACAAACCTTCGGTAATAGCTGATAAACCAAGAAAATTGTGAATCTCTATGATATTGGTAGGTCTTGAAAACTATTCAACAACTTTTGTTTTAGAAGAATCAATAATTATGCCATCTTTAGAAACAATGTGACCAGGGAAATAAATTTTTTATAACCAAAAATCACACTTGATGAATTTCCCATACAATTTATTTTCTTTTAAGGTCTGTAAGACGGACCTTAAATGACTTTAATACTCCTATTTACTTTTATAATATACCAAAATATTATCTATAAACACAACCACAAATTATCACCTAAGTCAAATGATCCATCACTATAACAAACTATTCATTTCTGATTATGACCATCTTAGGATGCTGATTTGGAAGGTTATTCTCCTCTGTATGCCATCCCATCATAGCTTCCCAATTTCCTCTATGAAAAACCATTTTGTACACAGACATATCTTAGATGAAGAAACATGGTAATCTTTAAATTCTATATTATTTCAATATTACCATAAACTAATTAATTTAACAATATCCTAAATCCTAAAGTTGTGTAAACCAACCTATGATACCAACTATAAGGCCCTAGCCTTAAACATTACATTATCTTGAATTAAGTTAATAATTAAAATTGAGGATCTTTTTAGGTTTATATATTTAGAGAATTAGGTCATAAATTATATATAATAAATTTAATATTACATGTAGACACTTCTACTCAGTATCCATTTTTTTATAAAATAAAAACTCTTTAAAAAATAAGCATGTTAATTCCATGTTTTAAATAGAATGACTTTTCCTTGATCTCATTCTTGACCCTATTCCACTTTAAGTCCTGTGAAAAACATTTCAAAAACATGGTATAATCATAAAAATCTCAGTAAGGGATACATAAAGAAGGAAAAATATTAGTTTTCAAAACAACATGTAAACTATGAATACTTTATCATGAAGTAATGCTTTTCACCTTAAAGAAGTAGAAAAAACACTCCACTGAATATAATATCATTGCTTAACCTTTTTTTAACCAAAAGATTACCATAAAAACCATTTACATATAGCATATAAAGGTAACTTGGGATATAAACATACTTAAATGAAATAACCATACGGTCGACTTCCACACATATCACTAAATGGAATAGTCATATGACTGACATCCATACCCAATGCATTGGAGGTTATAACATAACCACCCATCCTTGGTTTATCATGGAACCACCCATCATTTGGTTTATCATGTAACCACCCATCATTGGTTTATCACGTAACCACTCTTCAAATGTCCAAGTACCATTATATAATCATAACACATAAAATATTGCAAATATCAACATTTCACTAATAACATTTCATTTGAAATCACAAGAAATAATTTCAAGATATTGAAATACTCAATCCTTTTCAAAAACCATTTTCAATACCAATATACATAAAAAGGGTATATGGTATTTATTTTTCTTTTAAAAATATTACGGCTTGTTAAGGAAGTAAAATATCAAATAATGCTCACGGCGGTGGAAAGGTCGTTGCCGCTACATACGTTAAAAACATTCATTTTGTAGTTTAGTAAAACACTTTATAGAAAAATATTCCATTTGAATGAAAATAAAAGTCAAAGGTTTTTATTATACACCATATAAAATAAGGAGGTGTATATTATCAAAACATACCTTAATGAAAGGATATTGAGACGAAGTCCCTTACCTCGTGTCTAACTTGACATGTTTGTTCTTTAATTTCCTGAATAATAAACATGAGTTAATTTCTACTTTATTCATAACCTTTTTCAATTTTATTATTCCTTTTATATCACTTATTACCAAGTTATAAAAATTACTTAATTATTTAAGTTAATATCGGTCGTTTTGTCATTATTGGGTACTTAAGTCGAAAATGATCTTGTTATAATTACAAATTGTCCATGTGTTCAAAATTACATTATCTCCATAATAGTATTAATGATTAAATATCATATAAATCCAGTATATATATATTTATAATATTCCATAACATTTTTAGATAAGAAATTAAATGCACCGTTCATGGAGACGGTAAGTAGTATGTACGCATGAACGATACTTTATTTTATTTTTCATATTAAAGAAATTAAAAATAAATGATACATAGGTATATTATAATTACATTATAATATCATATTATATATATGTGTTATATAAGTTCATTAATTCCATCCTTTATACATTCTATGTATGTCATGAATGAGTCATATCACTATAAGGGGGCGGTAGTCCACACATCCTCAAATGAAATTATCGTATTTACACATCATGAAAAGCATAAAGGCATGTTTGTAAATAAAAATTTCATTATAATAGAGAAAATATAAATATAATATATATCATATATAAATACAATTCCATCATAATGTCCACCATGAGATGTGGTAGGGTAAAATCGAACAATCATCGTTTCGTGAGGCAGTAGTTCGACGTACAGAGAAACAGTATGTTCGTATCCATTAGATAGAGGTGTGTGTAAGTTTAGTTATAATAATTATCATAAAAACATCATATTATATTTAGGATACTGTTTTTGCAATAAAATAATGGTAAAAATAGGGTTTAGGGGGTTGGAGAAGGAAAATAAATGAAAGAATCTTGAGAGAAGACATTACCTCAAATCGAGTAACTCCTTTTGATTTAATCTAAAAGGCTTTCTTGAATTGCCTTATGCACAAGGTAAGTATTATAAGATAAATAGAGGGATTTTGGGATCTTATTTGGGCATATTTTATACGATCCAAGGGGCTTGAGAGGTGTGAGTAAGGGGTTATATTTGGTGGCCTTTATAAGAGGGATGAGGGGTACTTTAGGAAAGTTTGAAAGATTATTTTATTATAAACTGAATTTTGATTTTAAAAAGTTAAAAAACTCATTTAATTAAAATATAAGATTATTATTGTTCTAAATACTCTCAACCAATAGTTTTTAGACAAGTTTGGGTATCAAATTTAACCTTATCATTTAGCTTTAACTCTTAATTAACTTATTTCACTCTTACCATGTCTTCTTGTATATTCATACTATATAGTTAATATAGTTACTATAAAATGCCAATAGAACCTCATGTGGTTCATTAATTACATTTTAAACATTATATAAGTCATTTGACCAAATATTATATTTTTATGACTATTATATCATTTAATAAAATGGTATTTGTTTTAAAAACTCATTTATGTCAATTTTTTTATACTATTCATATCATGACTTTTTAAAAATCCATAACAAATTAATTATTTCTAAAAAACTTTATAAATTAAAATATAAAAAGTCATAATCATCCCTAAAATTATTGGATTCAAAAAAAGTTTCAAAATAAATTTATTTTAATATTTATAATCACATTTATTTAAATCATTCATTAATAAGGTAATCACTACATCACCATTGTGTCATAAATAAATTTATTTATTTAATATCTAAAAATTATAAATAAAATACCATGATGTAGGAAAACTTTTTATATTTCTAATTACTACTTATAGTCTAAAGGATAACTTATATAGAACTATATAAAAAAAATTACTAAAAGATACATGTTTAGGTTATATTTTCCTTAACTTTAAATTCAAAGTAATTAAATGTCATTTTCACACACAAGTGGCTCCATGGGGTCATAAAATAGACCCAAGTATGCCCATGGTTTTACATATCTCATCCAATAGGGTTAGGACATGTTTTAGGGTAATTTAATATTATTAAAATATTATTTTTTACCCTTATTTACCAGATTTAACCTTGAACCATGGTAAATAAAATATTTACTGAAGTTACTATTCATAATGTATAAAAATAAAAGGTAACTATTTACACAATTTGGACCTCCTAATTCAAAATATGGAATAAATTGTTCCAAATTCAAAACACATAAGTTGTATAAATTAATTTAAAATTAATTCCTATTGTCAAAACCAAAAAAACGTGTTTTTAATAAATAATGACTATCAAAAGATTGACATATGTTTATGTCTAATTAAAAAATGAAATTACTTACAATGACCAAAATTATATTAAATTTTAAAAACATAATCTGATTAAACTTTAAAACCAATTAAAAATAAAATCTAACCTTATAAATAAATCAGATGAAAAGACTTTTTTGACTTAAAATGCAGTATTTTTCCATATTCATTAAAAAAAGAAATTTATCAAAAAAATACCAAAAAATAAACCAATTTAAATTTTGATATCCCACTTCTAAAGAAGAAATTTATTTTTTCAAATGAATCATATAAAGGTGACAAAACTAGATTTAAAAAGGGTTCTCCATCGAAAGGCGGTAAACCGACCTTTTATAATTATTAGATTATTTCATGCTTAAAATTAGATTCATTCTCATTTTAATCCTATAAAATTTATTAGATAAATGTAAAAAAAAATAAAAAACATTTTTAATCATAATATAGTTAGTTCTGTTCATTCCTACTAGTACAATGGCTAGGCATTAACTACCATTTAAAATAATAATATCATATTATTATTATTTTATTATGACTCAACATCGTGCGCAACATATGATTTTTGAGAATCCCATTATTTCATTTTAGGTGCGCCATCTAACATAGAATCTCCTTAAAAGTAAAATTAATATTTAATTCACAAATATTAATAAATATTAAAATGTCATATTCTTTATTTACCTAGGATGTTACACTTATGGATTGGCTTTTGGTATTTGGGTTTGTTATTGGATCTTTAGGATCCCTCTTATCATCCTAGGTGGATTTTCATCATAGGTGGAAGGTTTAACTTGGTTAAGGGTAGGTGATTTCATGTGAAACTCTTATTTTATGAAATAATAATTCTTGATATGTTTTACAAGGGTGTATTAATTGATTAAAACCATATTATTATAGTTTTTATGATTAATTATATATATCATGGTTTTTCTTAAATATTTTCTTTATATTTTTTGAGAAAAATGATTTTAAGAGGCATGTTTCTTATTTTATAAATTGAATTATTGTGATGGGTTGATGAAAGTACCATTTTAATTAAATGTGACATGTTTAAAATAGTAAGAGCGCATGGAAATCCATGTATCTAATAGTGGAGGAATAGATTAAGTATATCTTTGGATTTAACCTCACTAAAAAAATTAGACTTGGATAAAGGTAATGGTGCCATGTATGGTCATCACCACCCTGCTAGGAAAAGGTATGTACTCCTTAGTGGTCAGTTAGACATTGTGTCATAGATGGACCCACAGTACCACAAGGATGAGGAATGTTATCCTTAGTAGTAATCATGTGATTTATATTTTTACCAACTAGTTCACAAGATGATACAAGGTTCTAGAGTGCTTCTAACCTTACATTACCTAAGGATTTTTTCATTTTTCATGACTATGAAATTGTTGCTTTTATGAAACATTCCCTTGTATATAAATTACTAAAGCATATTGGTTAAATTATTGTTTCTAAAAGTAAAAATCTTACTTTAATTTATTTATTTCAAACTAGAATGTTTATCTTTATCTAATAAGGGTTATTCATGAAGAACTTGGTAGGATCCTACTGGACTATTATTTCCTACACCCTACATACACCCGATGGGTGTATATAGACCTTGTTTTGATATATTTAGGTAATGTAAAGGTGATAGGTACTCTTGGTAGTGGATCTTGGGTTGATTATGGTGACATGGTGGGGACCTTGATTCACATTTCACACAGAGATGGTTAGTCATTTTGTTTATCTTAGTTGGGATTGTTGATTTATTTTGTATCCCTTACTCGGTATTCATCCTATTTTTTGATCCATCTATATATAAATCTATTTTGGGTACTTTTGGTTTATTTTTAAGTTATGGTTTATTATTTATATTATATTTATTCATATTAATTAGTATTCCATAGTATGGATATAAATTGGGATTTATCTATATTCTCTTGGGGAATTACTTTCTAAGTTATAGAAAGATCATATCGGGTTTGTAGCATGGACCCGTGTGGTGAATATTTAGGAAAAACCATTCCTAAGGTGTTTTATTTTGATTCCCAAACACTTGGTCAAACTGTGGGGATTGGTAACACCCTTTAATCCTTTATAAGTATCGTCTTGGGTGCCTGAGGTAGGGGTTTCCTAGGTTAGTTCATGACAAAATTGTATCAAATCTACTAGTTTTTGCTATTTTTTATTTGGGAAGTTGGAATATACTGGAGATATGATTATCAGATATCAAGTAAGAGGTGTGATGAGGTGTTTAGCCAATATTATTAGTGTCCTCCCTTGAGTTTATATGGGATGTTGGTAATGTGGTTTGGTTTTGGATTTATTTTACCCTTCCTTGTTTGGTAGTTTTCATGGGTTGTGGACCTTTCACAGACATCTAATTTATAAAGGGTTATGGTTTTTTAATATAACATATCACCTAAAATCATTGTATTAAGAGGAGGCAAAGATGCTACTAGCCTTAGGTGACATCCCCAAGACACTGAAGTATGGAAATAAGTGTCAAGGGATTATGAAAACATTAGGGGTTGATTTACCCTTTAAAGATAATGAAACATTATAGTATAAAATATAAACATCTAGTCCTCCTATATGATGCATGAATATAACTAAAACACTCAAATATAAAACCAATAAAACAACAATATCATAGTGAAAATGGAACAATGAAAATTAACTGACAAAACCAAAGGACAACCTGAATCAATTAAATCAAATGATAGGATCCAAAGCACCACTGGAACTAGTTATAAGCTCCAACACCACCCTCTATTACTAAGTTGTCAAGATACAACACTAGAAAAATAATACACCTTTCCCTTTCATTTATCTTTTTAAATGAAATATACAAATTCACTGAATTTCCCAATCAGGGGGTGAGTATAAACTCAATAGAAAATCCCCATAGACTTCCCAACACATGCCACTAAGATAATAAATGGTTAAAAAATTTCATATAAAACTATTAAAAAGTAGTTTAATAGTTTATATAAATCCATAAGTGAAATCCATGTGAGAAACCATAAACAATATTCTCAATATTTGTTTATATTTGGAATAACCATTACCATGTTCACACACACACCCCTATCTATACACATAATCTTGGTGTTACCATTGATGGTGGTAATCCATGATCATAATTAATCCTACCTTGATGGTGTCACTTCTAACCACACTACATCCACTTTAAACACACACCAACATAATTATGCCAAATCCCTTGCTAATTAATTTTATAAAAAACAAAGATTATTTTGAAAACAATTCATCAAACACCTTGCTTGTATCAAACCATTCCATAATTTTACAATCATCATTTTAAAATTATAAGCAAAGAGGGTTTTCTGATAGCCATTCAATTTTCCAAAATTCCAAAATTTAAACCAAAATGGTTTCCTTTACATAATCATATAATGATACCCTAACAAATCTAAGAAAAAAAATTAATAAAACTAAACCTTTAAGTTCTATAACAAGTGGGAATAAGATAGAAGTCATCTACATCTCAGTAGATGATGAAAATGAAGAACAACACTAAGAACGTCTAGATTTGAGCTCACAACACCTTCCTTTCAGTAGATCCAAAAAGATCTCATAAAGATTCACATCATAGTAGATAGATATATCCATAAAATACTATATCTATCAATCTGATATAGAGGATAAGAGTATCTCTAAGAAGAACAAGTAAGAACAAGGATTTACCAATGATTCTAAATCTCTAACACACTTTGATTCATCCAAAACTTTCTTCCGGGTCAAAGGGAATTGTATAGGATCCTAAGGGGTGAAAGGAGTTTGAGACCCTAGAATAATGTTAGAATAATGAGGGTTTTGGGGGCCTTGATCTAAATTAAAAAACATTTTTCAAAGTATTAGCTACATGTTGCATGGTTGGTTTGCATGGTTTGTCAAACCATGTTCCAATCATGTGCATTCCATTGGACATCACCTAGGTAGCCACATGGTTAGGTCACATGGTTTAACGAACTATGCACTAATTGTATAGTGCAACTAACTCAAGGATAACCCCTTGTAGGGTTGTCTCACACAATCTGATAAACTTTGTTCCAATCATGCTTCTCCCACTATCTCCACCCACACATTTTTCCTCAACATATGCATGGTTTGGAAAAACTATGATCCATATATTTTCCTTCCCAATGACTCCCAGAATCACCTTACATGATTTCCTGGAGATAGTGCATGGTTTTTACTACCCATTCTCAAACCATGCACCACCATAAACACATCCAAAACACTCCAAAACCTTCTAAAACATCCAAAACTCAACCCAAGTGTTATATAAGAAAAAATAACATAATAAAAGGGTAAATTACCTAATACTAGGGGTGTTACATTCTCCCCACTATTGAAATTTCAATCCCTAGAAATTGGAAGATTGGTGAGTCCTTCCTACAGCTTTGGTTTAATGGTGTCAGTGAGAACTACCCAGAATAGTGTCTGGACTGGTGAGTCCTTCCTAGAGCTTTGGTTTAATGGCATCAGTGAGAAATTCCCTAAACACAGTGTGAGGGTTATCTTCTTTCTTTCTAGTTGTTGGTGCTTTTGGGAGGTGAGGAACAAGGCATGCCGTGAGGGAACCATAGTGTCTTGCAGATACCAGGCCACAAGAAAGTATTTTAGAATCTGAGTTGGTTCCTCTTCTTAGGTGTTTAGGGTCAGCTCCTTCTCTTAGGAATCTCATGCATGCATGTGTATATTCCTACAGAAGATAGGGCAAGGTCTCTCATGGATGTTGAATTCACTAGAATCCTCCATCTAATGGATTCAATCTTAATGTGGATGGGTCATGTTGTAATGGTTACATGCATAGATGAGGGATGGTTCATGATCTAGGAGGCTTGTTCATTCTCGCTTTCAATGTAGCCTATGGTCCTAGTGACTCGGTAATGGTTGAGTCTTGTTCTATGAGGGATGGGTTGGAGATGTTTTGTAGTAACAATATCAGAATATCATATGTGGATACTGACTCAATGATCATCTTCCATTCACTATAGGGCCATATCAAGGTAATATGGGCTATTATTTATCACATGCATAGATGTAAGGAACTTATTAATGACCACACTAATTTTCTTTACATTTGGTGCAAGCGGAACCAGACAGCTAATTTTTTGGATTCAAGGGTTAGGATGAAAATATTCTATATTTATTTTACTAATTTAGGATCTCTTCCTCTTTGTTATATTTCCATTATGAAAGGTGATTCCATTGGGATTCACTATTTTATACCACCTTGAAATGTCCTCGCCTTTTTACATTTCTTCAACAAAAAGTTTAATTTCAAGACTAGCATTTCTTTAGAAGAGATCAGGACATTTCTCTAGTATTTCCTTTTCACATTCCCATCTATCTTCCTGAATCCAGAAATGATACCATAAAACCCATACAAAACCAATGATTTTTTCATATAAGAACTTATCTTCCCTATCCATAATTTGTATTGGAACATGAATCAAAATAGAATCTGGTTCAAGATGAACATAGTCCAATCAAATCACATGGTCGGGGTCAAGATGGTATTTCTTAAATTGAGATACATAAAACACATTATGCATAGAACTGAAACTTGGAGGTAAATCCAACTGATAAGACACATCACCAACTCATTAAAGTATCTCAAAAGGGAAAATATACCATAGATACAACTATAATTTATTACCAAAATGGTGATTCCCTAGCCTTGGGTAGATTCTCAGGAAAACACGATCACGCACATCAAATGATAACAGTCATCAATGATGATCTTCATATGATTTATGATGGCTTTGAGCCTTCATAATCCTCTTTCTGATCATATGAATTTTCTTTGTTGTCTCATGCACAAGGATAGGTATGATAAGTGAAGTCTCACCTATTTACACCCAAAAAAGTGGAGAATAAAAAGGATAGACATAAAGTGATTCAAAAGGATCTATATGTATTGAGGCCTTGTAACGTCTCGACCTGATAGCCACTAAATCGGTGCCCCGAGATGGTTCGCCACAAGATCTCAAGCGTAACTCATCATATGTCAGAGTTTGATAACTAGAAGAGGGGGTATAAAGTGGATTTTTGAGGAGACTATAACCCCATATCAAAGTGTTCAACTAGAAATAAATAACCAAACATCATACACAATAGTAAATGTGTAAGAAAAAATAAATTGAAACTAAACATGCTGTAATAAAATGGAAATGAAGTAAAGGCTTGAACAACCATGTCATAAAAATAATCACGATCTCTCACTAGGAAGATCACATATAAAAAATAAATAACTGAAAATTAAATAAAATAGAACCTACTACCAACTATGGGCCGTAACACATACCCAATATCTAGTACCCTATCAAGCTAATCCAACCCAACCAGTAGATTTTACATGAGCATCCCACTCAATCATGTAATCTTAGGCCTCTTCCCTATCAATCATGTATCTTTGATCAACCTAAAATCATACATAAGTTATGTAAATACATTTAGGTTCACATACAGGGGGTGATAAATAAATCTTAGTAAGTTGCCCCCAACGGTGAACCTATAACTACTGTCATAAGTGAATGCTCATGAAATATGCCTAGTCTAGTCGAAACATAACTAAAAATAAATATAAATAAACAAATTTAGATCCTTAAGTATGAGTCCATAATTGACCATACCTGATTCATCCCAATTTGGAATGTCTCTAAGCATGTCTCAATGATCATGAAACTCAAATAAGTTACGGGCTTTATACCCATGGTAGCCACAACCAAACCTGAAAAAAATGAGGATCTATCCTATGATAGTCCTATCATCTAGGATAAAAATATAATTCATACCATACTATTTCCTCATAACCCCAACCATCATATCATACTAGGAACCTCAACACATCCATCCTAGTTACCACACAAAAGTACTAGAAAGGCTGGACTGTCAGTCTGGAATCGGTCTCATGTATCATAAATAATGATGCCTAGAGAATTAGTCCAAACCTATACCACATATCAATTTAATCATTCTTGGAGAATTATTTAGGAATCTAAACCATGTATGTAGAGCACCATTCCACCATCCATACTAGCTGATATACCATCAACTCCTAGAGCATCGGTCTGACACATAAACAATAAAGTATACTCTATGTGTCTAGAGCCTCAATCTGACATCCAATCTGTAGAATACTTTCCATTCCCAGAACCCCAATCCAAAAACCATATATATATAACATTGGTGGTGCCCATAGCATCATTCTGGCCTAAACCAAAGAGAATGAGCATCAGTCCAACCTTCTTATTCAACATAGCATGCCATTGTCACCCAAGACATTAGTCTAGTCTCTAACCATGAAGTATAATATCAGTGTCCATAACCTCAGTCTGACACCATATCTATAGTATATCTCATGTTCCTAAAACATGAATCCATCACCAAACCACATACATGTTATGTCACAACCACTATACCCAATAGTATAAAACTATGTGCATGGAACCTCGATCCAACACTCAAACCATAAACAAAATATTGATATCTATATAGAGCCTCAATACAGAAATCTCATTTATGGATATCCTGAACCATACTTAGGGATCATCTATTCAGATCTATCAGCCATCACAGCCCTTACTAGTAAACCAAGTTCCAAAAATGTGGCAACCCAACAATATCAAACTTCCCCATGGGAATAGTTGAAGTCTCAAACTCAACAAACTAAAACATAATAAGGGGTATATATACATCCATCTCGTACAAAAACATCTCATCCCCATTATCTCATACATCATCTTGGGTCCCAAGAAAACACCCATAACCAAACTACATAAGCACACGCACCTGCATGGTATTGTCCTGTCAATTAGGCCCGCACTTGGCCCTCTGATTCCACGCATAAATAGAGGCATCCCTCTAGATCCTAAAAGATAGCACAAAAGTGGAGGAATCCCCTTCAAATACCTACTAACAAAAAACTATCAGGCCAAGCCTTGTCATAATAAACATCCTCAAGTATCCCACAGTGGCCTCCAACCGATCCTAGATCTACATCATGCCAACAAGGCATCCAAATATCACTTAACTAGAAACTAAATCACTATGGAGTCCTCTAGAGTCCCTAAAACTCAACTCAACACCAAAATGGAACCTGGATATAACCATAATACTTCAATATCGACCAATACTAAAGGATCCAACCACCCTGATCCTCAATCATGGGATCTAAACCTCAACTTCTCTAACCTCAAGTGACTAGTCCCGATATATAGGGACAAACTAAAATAATCCTAGAGATAAAAATTGGTCCCACATTTAGGGATTCATAAAAAGGGTTCAAACAACTCACCATTGAACACTCATTCTGGGCCAAACATAGATCTCATGATCCTCACTTGGCATCGTACCTCACAACCCAACCACTGGAGGATTTTGAATCCTAACCTTGAGGAGAACCTCCTACAAAATTTTATTAGTCCAAAACACCATCCAAATAGACTCTATATGTATAAATAATTATACCACTATGATATATGTGGAAAAACATTCAAAATGGACTCCCCTCATCTCCAAATCAGACTCTGGTGTATCAAAACATCTGAAACCCTTAGAAGGTTAACAAAGGGCAGTACACAGCATGTCTACTAGAGCACGCGATATGTACTCCCATTTCTCCATGATTATCCACAGAAGTGGGATAATATTAATTGTTAATATATATAATATTCATGTGATTCATTATTAATAAACATTGTTTTTAGTGCATTTTATAAATTTAACATTATTTCACATTATGATTGTAATTCCTTCTTAAAATGCACTATTGCATGGTACATTTTTGAACACCTTATAAAACACAAAATGTTATTGATTTTATGTTAATATTTTATTTTCATTTCCCCATGCTATAATTAACAATTCATTATTTTGGAGTAGTATAATATTCTCATTGGAAGACCACCAAAATGGATCTTGAACCAATAACATTCTGGGCAAAGTGAATTGGACAACAGCACAATAAAAGTTTTGTATCGGCCAATTTTAAAGCCCAATGATTCTCAAAATTGAACTTGAGATATAATAAATCATGGTAAATATTTAATTAAACATTTTCCTAAGATAATTCAGAAGTTTTAATGGATTTAAAGGTGGCCCAAGTTGAATATAAAATTCTGGGCCAGATTCTACGGCCTAGAAAAACATCCCACCATTTCACTCATATCTCGAAAACAAAAAATCATTTTTTGGATAAAATTTTACATTATTTCAGGGAACATAATAATATCCATTTTTTATTTTATGTCACACCCAAATTATTTCATATAGAAGCTAATTTAGTCACCTCTATTTGGTGGATGAAAGTTGGATGCTATTTCAGGTCAAGGGTGGAAAAGTCCAAATTCTACAAATTTTCCACCACACTAGTACTACCATACTCAAGTGAGAAGACACGAACTATTGGGGGATCAACCCAATATGCTTTAAATTCATATTTAAGGTAGTGGTGGTGAAGTAGTTGAGGATCTTTTGAGTTTTTTTTTATTTTAACGTTATGATTCCAATTTGATGTTGTAATCGCATTTCTTCAATTGTAAGTTTCTTGAATTACCTTAGATTATTAATAAAAGTTATTTATATTATCATATTATGTTCTTATTATTATCATGTTGATACCATTTATCAAGGTTTGAACATGTTTACACCAAACCTTGTGAAATTATTCACATAACAGTGGAGTGATTATTTTCTTTTTATTGTTTTTTTACTTCTTCAATTCCTCCCCCATGAGTCTACTTCCCACTTCCATTGAAAGAATAGCATCAATGTAGGGATAAATATCTTATGGTTTGATCCAAGGGACTATAAATTTGATGGATTGGATATTATTTCTTACTCAATAATCATTTAAAATTTCTTTTATTTGAGTTTTTCATTCAATGATCTTTTTTCTTCCTCTTCCTTATTGAATTTTATCACCACACTTTTCATGTTATAATAATATCCTTTACCTAGGAGTGCTCGTAAATATGATCCTACAAGTGTATATGTGATTATCATGTGAATTTGAAGGTGTTAAACTATTAATTTCTGAGGTTACATTTATTTCATTGAATTAATCTTTCTCAGGTTAATGAAATTAAAATTTTCCAAAAAGAAATTCATCCAATCCACCCCCCAAGTGATAACCTAGGATCAACTCATTATTTTAAATTGAATTCACTTAAGTCTCTTAGTGTTCACTTAAAACTTATATTAATTTTAATTCTCTTACATATATATTTATATATTAATTTAACCACAATCAACCCCAAAGTTGGCTACTTTATATCCAAAAACAATCCATAGAATGTACATGTCTGTAGGTTTCTTCATAGGTCTCTGAGGATTCGACAACCCAAGCTACACTACAAGCGACTGCTTAGCCCTAAAAACTTGGGTAAATTTGGGTGAGATGAAGTTTTGGTGACATTTTTGGGGACCCAAGTAAGTTATCACAGTACTAATTATATTCTCCCCCATTTCTATTTTCTCACCTCAACTTCTCTTATCTTTTCCCATTTCTTTTATTTTTAACTTTTCTTGGCGCATGTCTGCCTATACTCATGACCAATCAAACCATATAGTTAGGGTGGATAGTTCTGGGGTCGAGGATCCAAGTACACCAATGGAACTCTTTCTATTATATCCTAATCTTCCTAATACCCTGAATTTGAAAATTGGTCCCATTTCAAAAGAGGGTCTTCAAAGAAACCAACTCATAAACCCAGGTGGGAACCAAAATGGAAATCTAAATGAGGTAGCCCCAAACATGGGGAATGCATTTAATCAAACCATGAATGACTACCTCACACCTACCTGGACCAATGCACCCTATTTAATTAGGCATTCTTCCCTAGTAGAATCCCACTATGTCTTCAAACCTCATGTCATAAACCACCTTCCAACCTTCCACAATATGGAGTCTGAAATGCCATAACTTCATGTCAAGGAGTTCAACAACATTATTAAAACCATGTACCCACCACATCAACTTGAGTCAGCTAAGATGAGGCTCTTTCCTTTATCACTAAAGGATTTAGAAAATAATTGGTTAAACAATTGGAGACCTCCATCAATCCACTCTTAGGACCAATTGAAAATATATTTATACAAAAAATACTTCCCCCATCCCAAAACAATTTCACTTAAAAAGATCATCCAAAACTTTTTTGAAAAAGAAGGGGAGTCATTTTATGAAACATGGGAAAGGTTCAAAGTCACACCCAACATGGTACCTCACCATGGATTTTTAATCCCAGAACAAGTTCGAATTTTCTATGAAGGTTTAGGTCTAGGAAACAAACAATTTATTGATATGATATATAATAGAACCTTCAAAAACAAAGCCCCAATTGATGCTTACAAGTATCTAGAAGGAATGGCCAAACAAAACCCAACATGGGGAATATCACCTTACTATGAGAAGCCACCCAGATTTGGTGTAATTAACACTCTTAGGGATGATGAAAGTCTTAAAGAAAAACCATTTGCACTCACTAGGAAGTTTTAGGAGATCTATCTTAGTAAGGTCCGTGAAATTCAAATTGTTGACCCTATTTGCACAATTTGTGACAAACATGAACACAATACTAAAAAAAATTCAACCATCCCTTACATTAAAGATGTTATTTTAGGAGGACATCCATAGGAGGTAAATGATATGAAATTTTATAAGCCACAGTACCAAAACACTTTCAATCTAAGGTACAATTACCATCTAGGATTCTGTTGGAAAGATAACCAGCAACCCAACCAACAAACTAGTCATCCACAAGGATCAAACCCCTACCCTCCACAAAATTTTCAAAACCATAACTAGTTCTAACCAAAACTAGTCCAATACCAACACCCTCATATCCAATACCAACAACCCATACATAAACCCATTCAATAACCAATCCAACAACCAAAGTATCCTCCTGGGATAAACCAACCAGCATAAGCCCCTACCCAATCTGTCCCTCTCCTAATCCTTGAATAGTTGTGTAAAAAATGGATAAAATTAACTCAGAAGTCTCATCACTTAAACATGAACTAAAAACCATTAAAATTAGAAAGGCACCCATTCCTAATTAGGTAGTACCATTCTCAAACTTAAGGGGATAATCCAGTTACACACAAACCTCTCATGAACAAATAAAATCATTTATTGTTTTAAGAAGTTGGAAATCCATTGAGAAATATACAAAAACCATTACAGAACCATTAAAATATTCAAAAATTCTTGAAAATTATGAAAAACCACCCACATATTATGAAAACCCCAATGATAATGAGAAGTAACCACAACCACACAAAACACTCAAACAACCTTCTCCCTTCCCTCAATGCATGAGATGAAAATCTAAACCATAAATGAATGAAACTTTGAGGGAAATCTTATCTCAGGTTAAGTTAAACATTCTTCTTCTCAATGAAATACAAACCATTACTGCCTACTCAAATTACCTTAAGGAATTATTCACTTTTAAAAGTGAATTTTCACATAAAAACCAAGTCCTTTTGGCTAATAATGTGAGTACCACCATTCAAGGGACCATTCCTCCAAAGTTGAAAGATCCAGGATGTCCATACATAAATGTTGAGTTAAGAGAGAAAAAAGTTGTCAAAGCCCTTTTTTATCTAGAAGCTAGTTTGAACCTCATTCCTTATGCCATGTATTATTATTTAGGTCTCAAATAACTCCAACCCACACCTATCACTCTTCAACATGTTGATCATAGTGTTTGAGTTCCTAAGGGGGTCTTAAAGGATGTTTTGGTGAAAGTTGAAATTTTCATTTACCCTACTGAATTCATTTTCCTTGATAATCACTCAAGATTATTTCATGGGGAGAAAACCCCCATCATCCTTGGTTGTCCCTTATTATTAACAATCAAATAAATCATCTGAGTTAGGAATGGGAACATGAAAATAACCTTTGGAAACATGAGCCTCGATCTAAACATCTATAATGAAAACTATAAAATTAGGGATGATGAATAGATATATGAGGTTAATTGTATTGGTAGTATTGATATTGAACTAGAGGAACATCAAGGAGTTATTGAATGATTTTTAAGTCAAGAAGAGATTGATTTTCTTTGTTCACATGAGGGAAATTTTTCTCATTGGCTTGAATCTTTTTCAGATAGCTCTTTTGATGATTTTCTCAAATAAAAAATTAATTATACCATTGGTGAAATCAATAAAATTGACTCCATACCAATTCATGACATTGATATATCCAACTTGGTGGCTGAAACTTCTATTTAAAAGGAACCAATTCTATCAAAAAAATTGGAAAAAGAAACTGAGTTCAATACAAAGTCTCGTACTTCTTTTGAAATTGATAACTAATATGATATCTAATTCAAGGTCCTACCTTTATCACTCAAGTATGATTTCTTAGGGGATAATAGATCCTTTACTATTTCTATTTCTTCCTCTCTTGAATCCAATCAAGAGATGATGCTTTTTAATGTCCTAGAAAAGAATAATAAATCAATTGGATGGACCCTTTCTGATATTCTTGGGATTATCCCACTCATTGGAATTCATATGATTGTTCTTTAATCTGACTCCAAACCATGTTTTCAACTTCAGTGGAGACTCAATCCCAATATGATGTATTTGGTAAGGAAATAACTTCTTAAGTTGTTGAAAGCGTGTATCATCTACCCCATTGCTGAGAGTGAATGGGTAAAACCAATTCAAGTTGTACCAAAGAAAGTTGGAATCACTATGATCACCAGTGAGGATGGTGATCTTCTCTCCACAAGGGTCAGTAATGGATGGAGAGTCTACATTGACTATAGGAAGCTCAACTCATGTACCAAAAAATACCATTTCCCTTTTCCCTTCATTGATCAAGTCCTCGAGCGAGTGGTGAGTCATTAATTCTACTACTTCCTAGATGGATTATCAAGGTATAATCAAATCGATGTCTCCTTAGATAATCAAGGAAAAACAACCTTCACTTTTTCATTGGTCATTTTTTCCTTCAAGTGCATGCCCTTTGGGTTATGTAATTCCCCTGGTACCTTCCAGTGATACATGATGAGAATCTTCTCGGACATTGTGGGGGTTTTTTGGAGGTCTTTATGGATAAATTTTCAATACTTGGGGATACTTTTGAGGGAATACTTCTAAATATTAAAAGGTTTTTTTCAAGATGTGAGGATAATAATCTCATCCTAAACTAAGAAAATTCCATTTCATGGTAAATTAAGGACTTTTTCTAGTCCATATGGTCTCTAGTAGAGAGATTGAAGTTGGTAAATCTAAGGTTGATATCATTATTCACCTTTCATCTCCTAAAACTGTCAAGGAATTGAGGTCCTTATTAGGAAATGTTGGTTTCTATAGAAGTTTCATTAAGAATTTCAGCTCCATTTACCAACCACTTTGTGATCTTTTGGTGAAATATGGTCCATTTTTATGGACAGAAATCTATGAGGAATCATTATCTACACTCAAGTCAGCTCTTATCTCTCCACCTATCATGAAATCTCAAAATTGGAAAATTACATTTGAACTCATGTGTGATGTGAGTGACTTCATTGTAGGAGTATTATTAGGACAACAATGTGAGAAAACTCCATGTGTCATTGCTTATGAAATAAAATATTTAAATGATGGACAAATAAACTACACCACCACTGAGAAAGAGTTACTTATTGTTGTATTTTACTTAGAGAAATTTAGGTCTTACCTATTAGTATCACCCTTAATTGTCTTCACTAATCATTCATCCATAAAATAACTTTTCCAAAAACAAGATGCTAAGATAGATTGATTAGGTGGGTCATTATTCTTCAAGAGTTTGATTTAACCATTAAGGATAAAAATGGTATAGAAAATTTTGTAGTTGTTCATCTCTCTAGGATGGAATTCAAAGACAAATCACATCACCTTTATATGTCTAATTCATTTCCTGATGAGAAACTCTATTATGTGAGTGATTGCTCATGGTATGATGACATAGAAAACCATTTAGTGATAGGTGATATTCCAAAATTCCTAGTAGAACAAGATAATAGTAAATTACTTTTTGATATCAAACACTATGTGTTTGATGATCCATATATCTTTAAGTTCTATCCCAATCAAATCATTAGGAGATGTGTTCCAGAGTCTGAGAAAGAGTCCATTCTAAAATTCTGTCATGAAGAGGTATGTAGAGGCCACTTTTCACAAATAAAGATACTACAAAGGTCCTCCAAAGTGGTTTTTACTAGCCTAACCTCACTAAGAATTCCTTTCAATTCTGCCAAATTTTTTCTCAATGTCAACAATTAGGATCCATTACCAAAAGGAATCAAATGCCCCTCACTCCTATTCTGGTCATTGAAATCTTTTATTATTGGAGAATTGATTTCATGGGACCCTTACCAAACTCTAGGAGATATCTCTACATCCTCCTGGTGGTTGATTATGCCTCAAAATGGGTTGAGTCCATTCCCACCAAGTCCAATGACCATCATGTTGTGATATGATTCATGAAAGCGCACAAATTTTCTCGATTTGGAATCTCTAGAGTTGTCATTAGTGATCTTGGAACTAATTTCTATAACCATACCTTCTCAACACTCATGTCTAAGTATGGTATTTCTTATAAATTTTCCACTTCCTACCATCCTCAAACCAATGGTCATGATGAGTTAGTGAATAGGGAGATTAAGAAAATTCTTGAAAAAACTATCAATCCCTCTAGGAAAGATTGGTCTGAGAAACTCTTAGATTCCCTTTGGTCATATCGTACATCTTTTAAAACCATCCTAGGCATGTCACCATATAGGTTGGTTTATAGCAAATCATGCCATTTACTTGTTGAAATTGAACATAAGGCCATTTGGGAAATAAAAAAATGAACTTTGACATTTCTTTGGCCGAAGCAAAGAGGAAATTAGATCTTAATAAACTTAAGGAACTTAGGATGGAGGCTTATAAAAATTCAAGGATAAATAAAGCTAGAGTTCAAGCCTACCAAACTAGGAATCTCAAAGCCAAACACTTTGAACTGGGAAAATTCATTCTCTTGTATAGTTCAAAACCTCATTTTCGTCCAGGAAAGTTAAGGTCTAGATGATCATACCCTTACATAGTACATCATGTGTACCCTCATGGGGAAGTAGAGATTCAGGATCCCTAAAATGGTCATGTCTTCAAAGTCAATGGTAATAGGTTAAAACCATTCATTGAATCATTCAATAAATAAGAAAAAAGGAGGAGTTAACTTATCCAACCTATGAACAATAAATTTTTTGATATATTTAGGGTCTATTTAAGGCAAAAAAATTTAAACAAATCATTTTATAGGAGACAACCCATCCTTTACTAGTACATTTACTCAAGGTTGGAATTTCAAAGTAAAGAGGTATTTTTTCCTTTCCTTTTGTTTTTTTAGTTAAGGGAACCTCAAGGGGTAACCATTATGTTCTAATTGTGTTGGTGTGTAAGATTCAGGGTATTCTGAGATTGATGTATTTTTAGGTAATTCATATTTCCTCTAGGTGTAAAAACACAAAATTTCATCATTAATGAGGCTGAAGTTACCCAGTCAGGATCCAAGTATCACTGAGTGGGGGAGGGGTGAATCAGTGATATATTTTTCATTTATGTTTCCATTCTTTTTAAAACAACCTCCACCTCTTGTTAAAGAGTTCTTTCCCTTATGAACACACACAACCATAAGAACATAAGATTTACAAGGTTCACTACTCAATAAGAGTAGTTACGTCCTTGGTATGGTACAGAAATAATCCAGTACCACACAATCCACTAGAAAACAATCCTTTTATGTGGAATACAATGAGTAGGATATACCCTTACACTCATGTAGCACTTGGAAGAAAATTTTCAAGTGTGTTCTCACCCTCTTAGAACAAATAGAGAAATACAATATTTCAGTGATTCTTTACGATTCAACAAGTGTATTCTCTGAAGTAAAACTCTTCAATTTCCTACCCAAAAGTTGGTAAGAACTCCCATATGCACAACTGAATATGTGTGAAGACCCCAAATTTTATGTGCAGCCTTTAGGGTATCCTACACACAATTCAAATTCCTTAGGCATAAAAATCCACTTTTGGTGCGGAAAACCTATTTCGCACAACTTCCTTTTTCATGCAACTTCCCTTTTCCCCACAAACCTCTTTATTTTTATGAAACTTACTTAGCATATAATTTTACGTGATTTAGATATTGGGATTTCTTTAAGTGTTGATCCTTAACAAATGAGAGGGGGTCACCTCGTATTTATAGGCATTTTTAACCCTACATGAAAAACACTAATCCACACGTAAAACCCTCTTCATGCGCATAAAAACTCTTTCACACAACATCATATTTTGTGCACTTTCTTGAGTTTTTCACATGATTCATGCCTTTTCCATTTTTCTCCATTCTAATCTCAAAAAACTCCTTATGCACAAAATTGTAAATATAATTCCATATTTCATGCAAAACCAATCTTTCCCGCAACCTCATTTTTCACGCACTTTGCCCAATTTTTCACACACTCCATGCCTTTTCCAAAATTCGATGTTCTGATCCTGAAACATCAATTGCACACAACTATTCAAACCCCCTTGAATTTATTGTGCAAATTTCTCTACCAAAAACACATGTCTTCATCTTCTAATTTTCAGGCCCAAAAATTTGGAAAACATTGGAGAATAGTGCCACCTTCAATATATGATTCGGCCATAACCTCCATGCTTCTTTTTTGTGATTTTGATTCTTCAAAAACTCTTCTTATTTCATTACAAACTCCACTATCTTGATATATATCCTTTTATAGATCATATTTATCATTTTTGGAGTTTCCATGGAAAGTACTATAACTTCTCTATCTTCCACCAGCATCTTTCCTTCCAATAAAAACTGTATATGATTAGAAGCACCTTTACTCACCCTTTCCTTCATAAGGATTACATCATAAGTTCTCCTAACTTATGATATTTGTGAAATAAAAATCATCAAATAATCGTATGATTTCTCTAAGTCTTTTAGAATGTGAATTGATTTATCCTCTTTAACAACAAATGAAAACACTCTACAAAAGAAAACTCTTCAAACTTCTTTCTCCATCCAACTTGGTCCAAATAATATCCCCCTTTGGATTTTGTTTTCAACCAAGATTCATAAATCACTGAACTTTGTAACCTCAATAAATGGATTACTTATCAACAATTATAAGACTAAGTGAACTAACTCATTATAGGAAACAAGAATTATGGACAGCCAAAACCATGCTGTCCAAAAGTAGTGACTATGAAATTTCATTATCATATATTCTCATCCTTCTTCACAACAACTTCTAAGCATATACCTTAGCATTATTCACTTATTCAACTTTCCTGGAATACAAAAAAAATGTTTCCTACAACCACTCCAACAAACAGTTAGAATAGTTTACACACATACATGCTAGATTCACAGCTTACCCACAACTCCCCCTTTATGCATGCTTATATAAGGATAGATTTATGAAACAATTATCCACCTTAACAACACTATCCAAAGGTAATATGAGAGTGGGGATATATAAATGTACCTCAACCTTGATGAGAAGGAGGTTGGACACCCATGTTTAACCTTAATTTAGAAAATGGTTCCTTCAGTAAAGGTTTTGTGAATATGTCAGCAACTTGTTCCGATGTAGGAACGTACTCCAACATCAATTAATTCTTCTACGCCTATTCTTTGATGAAGTGGTACTTTATGTCAAATTTTTTTGAATGAGAATGTTGTACCGGATTCATTGTAAGATTGATT